>CM063516.1:1227500-1975000 GCA_032199755.1 Ambrosia artemisiifolia | reverse complement strand
CAAGAAATTAATATAATATTTACTTTCTCTTTCATGGTGTTTTTACATAAACACCCCTAATTGTACTTAATTATTTTTAATTACCATATGAGGACAAAAAGGCTAAGCATGTCAAGACAAAATTTGTAAGATGTAATCTCAACCCTTCATTGTCCAAGATCAATGGCTGATAATGGTTCTCGTGGTTCTCTCAACTCAACAAGGTTCTCAAAATAACCCAACCCTATATATATATATATATATATATATATATATATATATATATTCTTAATTATTTTTTAGTAATATTTCATTTTAATAGATTTGTTATTTAAAAAATAACATTTATAATATATATTTATACTATAAATATTTCATATATGTTATTTACTACAATTTACTATATTGTAGATTTCTAAAACATAAAATTATAAAAGAAAGGAATATATATATATATACACACACACATGCAAATCCCGACGGGTATACCCGATAGCCGCGTGTATGCTCTATACCCGACAAATACCTGGCGGGTAATGAACGGGTATGAGATGAGATTTTATAACCGGGTATGAGTATGTTATTAGCCAAACCTGACCCCTCCAAAATGCAAATGGGCTGCCGCTCAAAGCCCAGACCAAAAATCATCATCATACTCAGTTTATCCCACCTATAGCAAAGCTAAGGCAGGGTCTGAGGAGGGTAAGATGTAGACAGCCTTACCTCTACCCCTAAGAATAGAGAGGCTGCTTCCAGTGAGACCCTCGGCTCAATGTGGTTTGGTATCAAGCTTTGGACATAAGGCACATAACACTTAGCAATCGGGACAAACCCGATCGGTGCATGTCACATTTGTCTTTTGACTATCAAAGCCACCACATGATGCATGATTAACCGTTGTCTTTTTACTATCAAAGCCCATACCAAAAATATAAACCCAATTTTATTAGTCGGAATGATGGATAAGAAAAAAGGTCAATTGAACTCAAGTTACTGGTTGTTTAACTTTAAAGCAATTGACAAAAATAAGTTTTCTTTTCTTTCAAAAATTGACTAGTACCATGTAAATCACAATGAAATATAACAAGACACAACCATAGACTAACATGCAAAATTAAGTAACTAACAATAGCTGCTATCTATGTTAATGTGAAACCCTTGTTCATCCAACTACAATTTTTACATTTAAGTTGATGTGTGTACGTAAATGTATATATTAATACTAGCTTTTATCCCATGAGTGTCCCAGGGTTGAAATATCTAATATAACATAATAAAATATCTAATAGACAACATAATTAATGATTTGCCAATACATGATTAATGAATATTATTATTATTATTATTATTATTTATTTTAAACAAATTTCTGGCATAAGTTATCATATTCAAATATAATAAAAAAGAATCTCTGCCTATGAAGTTATGTTTATCGTTTGTGATTTATTAGTAGAGTAAAATATATTTGAAAACAAAACCCACAAAAATAGTTGTTTTTTTTCTCCGTTTTTTATATAGCACTATGATACTCGTTGGAAACATAATAAAACGCTCGTTAATTTGGTGTAATTTTTTTCTTTAAAAAAGCTCGTATATAAAAAATATTAACGTTTAAAAGTTATGGTAGGAAACATTAGAGAGAAAATTTAATTTTGTTTTTAAATTCTTATCTTTTCCTAAAATAATTATAATATATATAGATTTATTAAAAAAAACTCAAAAATTAAAAAATCCTACATGATGCCATGTGGCACATTTAAGGAGGGGTTGAGGCCTTCATTGAATGTCACATCATCAAAGTTCAATTCTTTTATTATAAGTTACTAGCTTTTATCCCGGGAGTGTCCCGGGGTTGAAATATTTAATATAACATAATAAAATATCTAATATGACAACATAATTAATCATTTGCCAATACATGATTAATAAATAATAATATTATTATTATTATTTATTTTAAACAAATTTATGCCATAAGTTCTCATATTCAAATATAAAAAAAAAAGAAATCTCTGCCTATAAAGTTATGTTTATCGTTTGTGATTTATTAGTAGAGTAAAATATATTTGAAAACAAAACCCCACAAAAATAGTTGTTTTTTCTCCGTTTTTTTATATAGTACTATGGTACTCGTTGGAAAGATAATAAAACGCTCGTTAATTTGGTGTAATTTTTTTCTTTAAAAAATCTCGTATATAAAAGATATTAACGTTTAAAAGTTATGGGAGGAAACATTAGAGAGAAAATTTAATTTTGTTTTTAAATTCTTATATTTTCCTAAAATAATTATAATATATATACATTTATTAAAAAAACTCAAAAATTAAAAAATCCTACATGATGCCACGTGGCACATTCATGGAGGGGTTAAGGCCTCCATTGAATGCCACATCATCAAAGTTCAATTCTTTTATTATAAGTTATAGATTATAGATTAATTAGGTGTTAATTGGTCCGCGCTTCGCCGCAGGCGTCGCTGTTGTGCATACATGTTACGCACAATGGGTGGCGGTTCGCTGCCGGGAGCTTTTGTTACATTGAGGGTTTGGTGGACATAAAAAAATAACATTAAGTGACTGTTATGCTCGCGTGGGTTTCACAAAAATAGTCGCAACCCATTAAGTTCCACACCAGCGTTAACACTTGGGTTGCCTATTTAGTAATAAAATAATAACAAAAGCTTTCATCACTTGTATGTTCTCATTTCAAAATCCAACAAATATTGCTCCTACTAATATTACCTTTGGAAAACCATTTAAAAAAATAAAAGTAAAGACAAAAGGCAGCTGAATGTAGAATAAAAAGCCATCAGCTCATGTAGAGCAATCAGAAGATCTGTGGAAGGAAGGAAGGATGTCGTACTTGCTACCACACTTGCACTCCGGGTGGGCTGTGGATCATGCCATCTTGGCTGAGAAAGAGCGCCTCGTCGTCATCCGCTTCGGCCGATGAAACTTGTATGCAGGTCATCTCTCTTTTTCCATCCATACCCTTTCCTTTTATTACGCATAGCCCACACGATATTTTATTCTACACACTAATTTGTCAAATATAATAAGAGAGTTTAATTAATTTATTATATTAGGCATTAGGTTTCAACTTTGGCGGCTGTTCATGTGCAGGTACATGTTAGCAAACATAAGAGGCTCTACATTAGCGTAAAAAGGTAGCACACGTTAGCGATAGGACACTATTGAAGTGTCTTTCATTTAATATTTAGATATAATGTTAGGGGAAAAGAAAACTAATCATTGTCGTCAATTTCTTTTCTAACAACCAGATAGTATAATGCAAATCATACTGAAATATTTTTTATATGACACAACCATGTAAAACTAATAATGGGTGTCGAGCCACCTTTAATATACGACACAACCATAGAGTGCCATGCAAGTCATAATAGAACATAAGTCACACAACCATACACATAGTGGCAGTTTATATAATAACTATAATTAAACGTAAAACGTTGAAGCACACACGTAGAACATTAAACATAAAAAATAATAATTAAGTTGATCTCGGGCCCACACATTGCGATAGTGCCGATAAACAGGGAAAACAAGCGTAAAAATGTTGAATTACACATGCACATTGTGACGTATTACCTTGTAAAATTTAGACCGAAATGTAAAATATAAAAAATGTAAAAGATGAAGAGTATGGAAAACCAAAGTTAAAAGAATACGTTTTTTTAGTTAAATTGTAAAAGTATTTGCCGTGAAAAGTAAAAAAGTTAAAGAAAAATTTAGTAAGACTATTATAAAAGTAAGGGGGAAGGGTGTTACTTCAAACTTTTTTCAATTTCACTGATTTTAATCAATCATGTATTGCCACATCACTTCACTGATTTATTTCATTAAAACACTTTTTTGGAGGCAACACTCCAATAATTCTTTAATTTATTTTCATTTAAATATCTAAACTTTTTTTTTAATTCACACGGTTTAAAGTAATAAACTGGTTAATATTAATTGACTCACACTATTACAGCCGTCCCACCACAAAATGTTAAGTGAAATTCAATTTTTAATCTTGGAAACCGTCAATTGAATTGAATAACATTGAAACTGTTTCACCAAACGGTCAGTAAAATTGAATAATTTTGAACTGTTCCAAACTTTGTATATAAACACAACAAAACGTGGGGGTTAAAACTCACACTTTACTACGATATAAACAAACACCCACAAAGATGGCTCGCTGGACCGAGGAAGAAGAGATGGCGTTGGGGTGTGCTACAAAGATGCTACAAACGACCCGGTTCCACAACAACGCCAACACTCGAGGGCCTCGGGCTCGGGCTCCCACCCGGAGGGGTTCTGGGACCGCATGTTGGCCGACTTCAACCAACACGTCGGCATCAACGACCGGACCATCGAGAACCTACAATGGAAGTTGACCGATCTCAACATAAAGTTTGATCGGTGAGCGCACGTTGAGGGATGATCCGGACCTCGATTAGGAATTGGCTATTGAGTTCACTCATGTGGACTATGAGGCTCGATACTACAACATTTTCGGCCATGTCGATGCATGACAATTGTTGTGCCAACCCTAAGTTTATTTTTCTTTGTTTTAATGCATTTTAATTTTATGTTTAATATTAATGTATTTATGTTTTTTTATTTAATAAGGTTTTAATGTATTTTTATGCTTTAATTAAAGTTAAACAATATTAAAATAAACGGTTAAAATAATAAAACAATATTAAAACCCAGTTACCGTCTGTTAGATGGAACCAGCAAACGGTTCACGGGACCACTGGGTGATGACGATGTTAACGTGCTGATAGTAGAATACTCGTGACGAATTCTGGTGGTACCCCATCCCCTTAACATTTTTTTAAGGCATGGTCTATTTCCACCCCCCACTTCTATTTTCACCCCCTTGAAAGCGCCTCGCTTAGGCCTAAGCGAGGCGCTTTCTTTGCTTTTTAACTACCTCGGTACGAGGTCAGAAAAAGCTGATTTTTGACCCGAAGCGCCTCGCTTAGGCCTAAGCGAGGCGCTTCGGATAATTTTTTTTTTTTTTTGGGTCTTTTGAGATTAAGGTTTAACATTTTTTATGTCAATGGGAGGGTAAACAAAATCGTCGATCCGACTGTTGATTTCTTTCTGCAACAAGGAACAAAATGTCAGCTTTTTCCTGAATTTTACTTGCTTGTATGAAAAGTATATTTTAATTGTCCGTTTGACAAACGTCTGGCTAACCTGTCCAGTTATCAATCTCACTGTCCAACAACTGAATTTTACTTGCTTGCATGAAAAGTTTATTTTAATTGTTCGTTTGACAAACGTCTGGCTAACCTGTCCAGTTATCAATCTCACTGTCCAACAACTGAATTTTACTTGCTTGCATGAAAAGTTTATTTTAATTGTTCGTTTGACAAACGTCTGGCTAACCTGTCCAGTTATCAATCTCTCACTGTCCAACAACTGAATTTTACTTGCTTGCATGAAAAGTTTATTTTAATTTAATTGTTCGTTTGACAAACGTCTGGCTAACCTGTCCAGTTATCAATCTCACTGTCCAACAACTGAATTTTACTTGCTTGCATGAAAAGTTTATTTTAGTTGTTCGTTTTGACAAACGTCTGGCTAACCTGTCCAGTTATCAATCTCACTGTCCAACAACTGAATTTTACTTGCTTGCATGAAAAGTTTATTTTAGTTGTTCGTTTTGACAAACGCCGGCTAATGAATTTTACTGTAATGATCAGAAACATTCCAAATAACTGTTCAATTTCAGCTTTTGTTTAACTATTTTAGCAACTTCCATAGAGAAGGTATCAATCTTACTTCTTGAGTTGAACTTTCCATGATCTACCTTTATCATCTCAGAGAGATATGTGTCAACGATGAAAGGGAACCCGAAACAATAGAAGTGAGATTGATAACTTCTTCCATCATTGTACATATACCTCCTTATCTAAAAACAAATCACATCATTTGTATGAGTAGTGACCCTCTGGCAAACCTGCGTATGAATAGTGACCCTCTGGCACACCACTAGAACATTAATCGGTTTCATCTTTGTTTTCTTGAGTTTTGCTTTTTTTGGTGGAATGAACTTGAAGAAATGATTTGGTTGAAGAAAGTTGTGTGCCAGAGGGTCACTATTCATACAAATGATGTGATTTGTTTTTAGATAAGGAGGTATATGTACAATGAACTTTTTTACGCTAAATAAAGCTTACACACAACTTTTTGCTCTAGTGGTGTGGCCTACCTTTTTGACAAACACCTGGCTAACATGTCCAGTTATCAATCTCACTGTCCTTTACGCAGGTTTGCCAGAGGGTCACTATTCATACACACAACTTTTTGCTCTAGTGGTGTGGCCTACCTTTTTGACAAACACCTGGCTAACCTGTCCAGTTATCAATTTCACTGTCCTTTACGCAGGTTTGCCAGAGGGTCACTATTCATACACACAACTTTTTGCTCTAGTGGTGTGGCCTACCTTTTTGACAAACACCTGGCTAACCTGTCCAGTTATCAATCTCACTGTCCTTTACGCAGGTTTGCCAGAGGGTCACTATTCATACACACAACTTTTTGCTCTAGTGGTGTGCTCTACCTTTTTGACAAACACCTGGCTAACCTGTCCAGTTTGCCAGAGGGTCACTATTCATACACACAACTTTTTGCTCTAGTGGTGTGCTCTACCTTTTTGACAAACACCTGGCTAACCTGTCCAGGTTTGCCAGAGGGTCACTATTCATATTATTATTATTATTTACATTATTATCGTTTTTGCTTTACGATAATAATGTAAATAATAATAATAATAAGGAAGGAAGGTTTTTGCAAAAACGAAGGTTTCCGCGTAAATGCCGATCCGATTGTTTAAAGTATCAAGACTATGAAATTAGTAAAACAACTGAATTTTACTTGCTTGCATTAAAAGTTATTTCAGTTCAAACTTTTCAAACACCTGCAACATCTCAAGAGTCGAGGTCCTCTGAAAAAAGACATCGTACAATAATTTGGACTTGCAATATTTGAAAATTATCATTTCTTGACATGCTTGGTAACACCTCTGTAATATTTGAAAATTATCATTTCTCGAAAAGTAATTAAAAGCACTTAAAAATGAATTAAAAACAATTGTTGCGAGTTAGGTTTAGTCGGAAGACCACTTACAATGATTCATCAAAGTTGTACAAAGCTGGATGTTTTTACTGGAAAACCAAAACGATCAATAAACGAAGCGAAACGGAGAGATATAATTTTCTTGGCTTAGAAACAACTAAAAAGAAGCAAAAATGAATTAAAATTATTTTTTGGTGATTAACAGATAATTTTAAAGAATTAAAAGAAATTCAAGTTTTTTAAAAAAAAGGCCAAAGCGCCTCGCTTTGGTCAAAGCGAGGCGCTTGGGTGCCTATCTTTGGCCAAAGCTAGGCGCTTGGGTGCCTAGCTTTGGCCAAAGCTAGGCGCTTGACTGTTTTGATTAGACCACAAGCTCATCGCTTTGACCAAAGCGAGGCGCTTTGGCCTTTTTTTTTTAAAAACTTGAATTTCTTTTAATTCTTTAAAATTATCTGTTAATCACCAAAAAATAATTTTAATTCATTTTTGCTTCTTTTAAGTTGTTTCTAAGCCAAGAAAATTATATCTCTCCGTTTCGCTTCGTTTATTGCTCGTTTTGGTTTTCCAGTAAAAACATCCAGCTTTGTACAACTTTGATGAATCATTGTAAGTGGTCCTCCGACTAAACATTCGATACCCATATTTTTTCAAAACATAATTTTTGCATGTTTAATTGATATGTTTGACTTCCAGACTATATTATAATTGATCGTTGGTGGTTTTCATAGCACCTTGTTTGATTACACTCGTGTTCAGCCTTTATCAGGCTGCCTTCATCGTTGACAGTTATCTCTCCGATAAACAACTGTAAAGTTGTTTTACTAATTTCATAGTCTTGATACTTTCAACAACTGACTTTTACTTATGGAATCTTTGTACGAAAATCGAAACCATCTTATTCCATGTTCTCCATATCCATACCTTGTTCCAACCACTAGACAGTACCTGTGGCCAAAAGAACTAGACAGTAAAATCATCTTCTTGTAATTACTTTCAAGTTTTTTAGAATCATTGAAGACACCTTTTCAGTTGTTATCCGAGAGATAACGATCATTTCGTTATCATTGCTAACAGACTTTGACTGATCAACGATGAAGACAACCTGAAAAGTGGATACCGCATTCGGAGTCTGATTGCACCGAATCCAGTCTTTCAAGTTTTTTAGAATCATTGAAGACACCTTTTCAGTTGTTATCCGAGAGATAGCGGTCAACGATGAAGACAACCTGAAAAGTGGATACCATGGATCAGAGAGATTTAAGCTAATCAAACTCATATCTCAAGCCGGTGCAAGTTATGTTGTAGCATCTTTGATCATCTTCTTGTAATTACAACGTTTTCAGTTGTTATTCGAGAGATAGCGGTCAACGATGAAGACAACCTGAAAAGTGGATACCATGGATCAGAGAGATTTAAGCTAATCAAACTCATATCTCAAGCCGGTGCAAGTTATGTTGTAGCATCTTTGATCATCTTCTTGTAATTACAACTTTTTCAGTTGTTATCCGAGAGATAGCGGTCAACGATGAAGACAACCTGAAAAGTGGATACCATGGATCAGAGAGATTTAAGCTAATCAAACTCATATCTCAAGCCGGTGCAAGTTATGTTGTAGCATCTTTGATCATCTTCTTGTAATTACAACTTTTTCAGTTGTTATCCGAGAGATAGCGGTCAACGATGAAGACAACCTGAAAAGTGGATACCATGGATCAGAGAGATTTAAGCTAATCAAACTCATATCTCAAGCCGGTGCAAGTTATGTTGTAGCATCTTTGATCATCTTCTTGTAATTACAACTTTTTCAGTTGTTATCCGAGAGATAGCGGTCAACGATGAAGACAACCTGAAAAGTGGATACCATGGATCAGAGAGATTTAAGCTAATCAAACTCATATCTCAAGCCGGTGCAACACACACTTTCAAGGTGGACTTAAGCACCTGAACGGGAAGTTGAAATTTTGAATGATGTTCATCGACTGCACCGAATCTAGTCTTCAAGGTACCATGGATCAGAGAGATTTAAGCTAATTAAAAAACATTTGGAAACACAAAGATGGAAAAATTCACTAAAAAACCTAAAATTTCGGACCCTAACACACACAAGACGAATGTTGCAACATGAGTTCGACCAAGATGACACACGAAGCTTTAGACTCCAAGCAGATCCCTTGATTTGGGTGGAACAAGGTATCATCAATCTAGTATTAAGCACCTGAACGGGAAGTTGAAATTTTGAAGTTGGTTGATGATGTAAAGTTTAAGTCATTGACAATGATTAGGGTTATTACTTTGTTTTTTAAATTTTTTTAACTTTTTATAATTATTAAATTAAAAAAAAATAAAAAAACCAACTCAAAACATCAAAACAACTACCAAAATAAATTACCCCCTTGAAGCGCCTCGCTTAGGCCTAAGCGAGGCGCTTGGAATTTGAAAATCAGCTTTTCCTGATTCTCGTACTGACCGTCTCGAAGTTAGCTCAAAGCGCCTCGCTTTGGCCTAAGCGAGGCGCTTTGAGGGGGTTAAAATAGAAGGGTGGGGGGTTTAAATAATACAACCCTTTTTTAACGGTGAGTTTATCAGAAAAGTAAGATGGTTGTATTATTAAATATATAGTGTTATTGCAAAATTGGGTGTAATTTCTTCAGTGGTTTCATTGAATAAGGCAGTGATGATATTATGAAACCCTACGAATAAGAATGGCGAATTCCTCCAGTCTAACAAAAGGGTCGACTGTAGAAGTAAGGTGTGAGGAAGTGGAATTGGAGGGTGCATGGTACGTGGCCACTATCCTAGACCAACTCCTCACCACCAAATTACACACAAACCATAAGAAGAAGAAAGTCAGCTACTTAATCAAGTACCACACCTTGTTTTTTAAACAACATGATGATCATGATGATGATGATGATGATTTGTTACTCCCGTTGACTGATGTCGTTGACCCTTCCTTCATAAGACCTTCACCTCCTCCTAATGAGGATAATAATACTATTTCCAAGGAGTTTGAGGTGGGTGATGTTGTTGATGCGTATCATAGAGATGGCTGGTGGATTGGTGTTGTGAAAACTGTTATTATTAATCAGCCTCAACTCAACAACTATATTGTTTCCTTTGAAGACCAGGAGCTTATGTTTGAAAAGTCAAACCTCAGGTTTCACGTTGACTGGGTTGACTCTCGTTGGATCATCCCACCTAAACAGGTACGTATATTATGCTTTTCTTTTACTGCTAGTGTTAATCTTAATGTGAATTTGGGGAATTTTTTTTATCTTATTTAATTTAAGAATGTAATGACTAGTTTGACTATAAAAGTCAAATCTAATTCTGTATTTGAATCGCATCTGCTCCTTACTTAATGTTATTGCAGACTCTAAAGCAGTTAGCAGCAGGTGATGGAATTGCTACAGACAACAATGTTCTTTCAGTAGCTCAAATGACTGAAGAAGCTCTTGTCCCTTCTTCTTCTGCTAAAATCAAGGCTGTCTCGCGAAAAAGATCTGTGAGTTAAATCTCCTCTTCAGTTTCGATTGCTAATTTTTACTTATTTTGGATTTACCGATTTTAGTCTTCAAATTTGCAGAAAAGTGATTCGGCTGCAAAGACTTCACGCGCGAAAAGGATCCAGCCTTCGCCAGGTGTGGGAAACACTAGAGATGCCAACATGGATGGGTTGGTCCGGTTTGTTGGGACTTGGGCCATTCGTCCAAACGGGTTTGGGTTGCTTGGGGTTGGTTCTGTCGAATCGAGACGCATTATGTCCTTTTGTTATAACTCATTTTGTCGAATAATCTCGTTTAGGAGGTTTTATAGACTAAGAATACACTATGGGCTACTTTTCCCCTTTTGACTCGCTAAAATTTACTTGATTTTAGTCATTTTACCTGTTAGATAATCACATAACTCCCTTGTAAATGGTAAGAAGTTGCCTCCTCCTACATAATTTGAATCTGAGATGAACATAACCTAATATTTTTTTGTATTACTTATGGTATAGGTGGCAAGGGAAACACAAAAGTTACTGTATCTGTTATGGAAACAAGCAGATCTGATGATATTCATCAAAGTTCACCTCCCGAAACAATCATCACAGTAAGCAGTTGCCTTAGCATTCTGATCTGTGACTTAACTAATTAATGCTAAGTTCAACTTGCCATTATTGTTAACAGCAAACCCGTGAATTGAAGGATGCCATGGACCATCGAAACAGGAAGAAGGGAAGACCACCAAAGTTGGTGGTTGAAAAACCTGTTGGTTTACTACAAGGTACTCAATTAGATTTATGGCTTGTAACAAACAGTTTAGCACTTTTGTTTTTTGTTTTCTACAGTGAAGAGTGGTAACCCAAATTGACCCGTTGTCACATAAATGAGTTGAATTTGTGATCATTACAGGAAGTTCCTGTTTTAGTCCTCCTGATCACCATGGTAACTCACTGTGTCAAGCGAGTGCTGGAACCACCAGCAACTACCAACAAGATTGGCCTTTTATCAAGCGGTTTCCAATCTGGGACACCATTGAGTTATACTCTCAAAAGCCACACTTTTCACCACTGAAGACAAGAAAAGAGGAATTTCGTGAGGGTTTAGCCATTGGTTACATGGTCACGTTTTGGAATCTGGCTCAGAGGCTTTCAGATTTGCAACTGAATGATCCTGCTGACGAACTTAACAACATTTTGGAAACGTTATGCGACTTGGAGATTCATGGGTTTGATGTGGGACCAATTAGAAGTCGTTTAAATGACTTGCTTACTTTGAAATCCAAAGTCAGTCAGCATGAGGATACTCGGAAAAAAGTTGAAAAAGAGCTTCAAAAGTGCAAACATGAAAAGTCTCAAATGGAGAAGGAGATTGATCAGTATAAAACGGAGATGCGGGTGTTGAAATTAAAAACTAAGCGGGCTGTAAATATGTGGAAACGGAAGGTGGGAGAAGTTACGAGGTTGCGATCAAAAAGGATTCTGATTTGCAACCAAATCAGTGACTGGAAGCTTGCTTTTGGAAAACTTGCAGCCGCGGGTTTGTAGGAAAGTTCTTCTTTTGGCACAGCTCTTGGAAAATACGGCTAGCTGACGTGGAAAACTGCTCATCTTTGCTATGGCCATTTTTTGATGTATTTGTTAACCCTCCTGTTTCTATGTTAATATGGAAAAACCTTGTTTATCCAATAACGTTTTGGCTTTGATGTTGATATATGTGTATCTATATCTATATCTATATTACCTTATTAAAGAAACTGTATGGGCTTGATGGCCATTTCACCATCATTTTAAGATGGCATATCAAGGGCCACAAGTGTAATTCTCTATTTTTTTTACTGTTTTTCTTCCGTTTATACCCTTGTAGTACAACCTTGACAGCAAGTGACTAGTAATGCAACTCATTCATAATCATTGTTTTTGAAACCATCTCCTTCAATATCACTTCTTCCCGTTACCTGCTCTTGAACGCAGTAAACAAACCCATGATTTTTCGTTTTCCCCACATCATCAATCTCCTGCTTTGTATTGCAATTTCACAGACAATATAGTCAGTTGTTGATCCACGTCACCAGAACTTTTCCCCTGTGGTTTTCGTTGTTGTTGCAACATGTTGAAGACAAGTTTGATTATTATTATATATATTCGGTAAATGTCTTCCTTCTCTATGTGTTACCAGGGTTTGGGTTTCCTTTCGTATGTCTTCCGGTAAGGTACTGTGCCTTCTCATGAAATTCATAAATGTTATTTTGATTTTTGTTGTGTCAAATTCTGTTGTTTCTCATAGATGTTATTTTGGTTTTCGTTGTGGCATTTCACCCATGTTCTATTGTTTCTTCTTATGAAATTCATAAATGTTATGTTGATTGTGATGATAGTCTACTTTACTCAACAACATTTGTTGCTCCAGTTACTGATTGACAATTACTTCACTTAACTTCAACAAACAATCCCCCCAAATCCTACTGTTTCTTGTTTTGAACTTCTCAAATACTATTTTGATTCTCATTATAGTTTAATACAATTGCTTCACTGAAGAATATTTCTGGATTGAATTATTAATTGTTAACGGTTAGTTGAGTTGATATTTCTGATTGTTGTGCACGCTAGGTGTTTTGTAGAATTGCTTTCATCTTCTTGGGTATGGTTTTTTTAGTTGTTGGTTATGTCTCCAGTAAATTTCACACATTTTTAGTGACATTGCAATTTGTTAATATTAGTCGTTTGGTAATATTAGGGTACATGGAACCGGCATGCTAAATATCCTACGAATGTCGTTGGTTGGAACTGGATATATAAATGATGAGTTTTATCAAAGTGGTCAATGAATTCCACAGAGGTTTTCTGTAGTACAATTAGTGTAACACTTAACAATGGCACCTGTGTTGATGCTACAATTCGGTATGTTTATATATTTATATCTAAACATATAGTATAAAAGTGTTCTGAATCAAACTAAATTTAGGTATTGTCATCCTTGCGTTCCATCAGATTATGTTCTTGCCGATTGACCATTCAGTTCTTAAAATTTGGAATTTCGGTTTGTCGATCATGAGGTTGATCATACGCTGATGTTTTTTTTTTTTGGGGTTGTAAGCGCCCGATGATCTTAATTCTTTTTTGGTATATGAAAATTAGTATGTATAGAAGAGCTTCTTGAAGTTTGTTTTGTTTTAGAAGAGCTTCTTCACCATAAATTTGTTGAATTTTATAATCATAGAGCTGCAGAGATGGCTCTTAAAGATGTCAATGAGAGGGAAATTCATGTAAAGCGAATAAAACTTCAGCATAGCAGGCCTGGTGGTGTTCTCGAAAGGTATAAATTAACATTAATAATTTTTGTAGTCTGGCACCATGCTGGTTCGCCAGTGAGCAACTCTCCTCCTGGTTAGCATATGCAAAATGTATACAACTTTGTTGGTAACTTAGTTTTGTAATGCATTTTTTTTTGTAGCCGTGGCAAGTTGGGCAGTTAATTTGGTTTGGGTTACTCAGAAACTTAACACAAACGTTTTTAAATTAAATCGAATTTCATAAACTTCAACAAAGCTTATGTCGACGTTACTTATTCTTTGTATACAATAGCTAACAAACAGAAATAGAAAGGAAAAACAGAATGTTGGCGGAAAATTGCAGCTTTTATGACCTTTTCTTTAAAGGCCTAATTCTGTTAAACTACAAATCTATCGTGTTCGTCTAATGATTCATTGTTGAACTTATATGTGATACTTGATAATATTGAGGTGTTTGTCAATCTTTATAGCATATCTAATTCTGGTTATTTCTTGGTATATCAATCTACTATTCAAATGTCGCATTAAGGCGTTCAGCTTCACCATATGTTATTGTGATTGGTGGTGGCCTTGCTGGCATATCTTCATGATGCTTCATTTCATGTGTACCAAAATCTAAAAAACATATTTACTTCAGTAATTCTAATGATAATATTTTAGTGTCATAAGAATAAAAAATAACCACCTATTTTCATTGATATATCATGCCTTTTCAGGTTATTGTACTTGAACCGCGTAATAGAATTGGTGGTCGAGTTTGTATTGATTACTCATTTGTTTTCTTGTGGACTTAGGTGCATCATGGTGAGAAGAAGGCTTCATACACTCCATTATTGGATATATACATAAAACCATCTTTAGAATTATATAATAATTTTACATTATTGTTAAAATTTGCACTTGCAATCAGTGGCGAAGCTTGACCCGAGACTTTGGGGGTTCGGAAGTCATCGGGGGTCGGAAATCACTAGTTTCGGGGGGTCGAAACCGTATATACCAAAAAATTTCTATACGAATACTATATAATCGAAACTTTTGAACGAAAATTCGGAGGGGTCGGCCGTCCCTCCCCGCCCCTTAAAAGCTACGCCCATGGTTGCAATTGGCTTGTAAAGAAAATCCTTTGGCTCCAGTTATTGTAAGACTTGGGCTGTCTTTATACCAGACCAGTGGTGACAATGATTTGGATAGGTAACAATTATTTATTTATTTAGTGTATGTTAGGTCTATTTAAAGTTTGATTTCATATGTATGATACTATGATAGTAATAGGTGAGACCCTGAGATGTAGACTCTGTACATTTTATTAAAACGGAACCTTTTGTTTAAGATGGATACATTATTGCAAAATATCTGAATATAACTCAGGAATCTATTTGATTTTACCCAATAGTATGTATTTATTTATTATTGATGGTTGCATGATCTTTATACGCCAAGAGACTAAAAATATTAGTGCATTTGAAATTGTTAGTTAAGTATGCACTGGGTGATGCAAGGGAAATGGAGTCTGTGCGTGGACTTGGATTAATTCAGAGGGATTTGAACATGGATAATCTTTTAATATCTGTTGATAAATCAATTAAGATTGCTGATTTTGTGGTTGCTGGAGTTGAAGTGCAAACTGAAGAAATGACACTTGAGGCTCGAACCTAGCATTAGTTGTAACTGCAAATTTGTTTTAAAAAATAAATAATGAAAAACCCGTTGCGCAATGTGCGCACCCGCGGAGAAGCGCGGTCGCGCGGACATTCCCATTAGTATATATTAGAGCAGTTATGCTGCATGGCTCATTTGCATTTGTAAACATGTATGTATCCATATCAAATTAGACATAACACAACATAGGAACTCTAAGATTTTCACTCGTTTTCAAATTCTACCATGGTATACAAATGTAGTTTGGTAGCTCTATCAATGGTTAAAAAACAAAATAAATAAACAAGTATAGAAAATCAAGAATGTTTCAGTTGATCATGGACTGTATTATCACCTACGGTTAAAATGTTAATAGAAATTAAAAAACGGGCTGAGGCCCAGGTACAAAGATAGATCCCTTATTAGGCAGGCCTAGTCCAGATCAATAGAGGTTGATGCAAAAAATGCTCTCGTTGAGAGTCGAACTCAAGACCTCCCGCTTACTAAACGGGTGCTCTAACCAACTGAGCTACGAGAGCTTTTGTGACTATTAGTATGACAATATACTTGTTAAAATACTAATGGTATGTCTTTGCACATGCAATTCAACAGTTATATATTTTGTTAAAAGTTCAGAAAATCTGAACTTTCTTATAAAAGGAACCATATAATCTAACATGCTACACTTAAAACATAAAACTTAAAATAACAACTATTTACGACGGTTTGACCATGGTTGGAACAAGCTTGATGGTAGATCTCTTACAAATGCGAATCTCAGTGATTTAAATATTTTTACTCTTGTACTACGTAAGATTCAATCTCATACCGTAAAAACGGGTATATTGTGATAACTACCCAAGATGAGTAAAAATTGTCTATATTGTTATCATTCTACACACTTATAAACATATATTTGTATAGGTGGTTAATTTCATCATGTTAGGACGTATTTGTGATCACTACCAAGATGAGTAAGACGATTGCCACATGTAAACGAATCGAACAAACACGAACAAAGGCATGCTCGTGTTCGGTTATTTAACTTTAAGCGAACACGAACATATAGTTTAACACAGTTCTTTGTTCATGTTTGTTCAAAAAGAAAATGAGCGTGTTCGTTTATGTTCGTTCGTTTAAACATAAACGAACAGTTCATGAACATAAACAAATAAACTTAAACGAACAAAATTTAACAAACATAAAACAAACAAACAAATATAATTGAACAAACATAAACGAACACAAATAAACATAAACATAAACGAACATGTAGTAGTTTTTCATATAAATTAGTGATTAATTATGATAAGTTCCATTGGAAAGCCCATTTTTATTACTACAAAGTCCAATTACTATCTTGTTATAGTTGTATATGTATGTAATCAGTAAGCCCGATTTCTGTTTATATTTTTAGGATATAACTACTTATGTTTTTTATGAAAAATTAAACGAACACATATGAACAAACTTAAATGAACAGAAATCAACTAATATAAATAGATGTTTACGAACATAAATGAATGAACAAAATGTGTGTTCATGTTTGTTCGTTTAATTAAATGAACAGATTTTTTTTTTGTTCGTGTTCGTTCGTTTACTAAATAAACGAACTTCCTACTCAACCATTTCACGAAAAGTTCTTTAACGTTCGGTTCATTTACAGGCCTACGATTTGATGAATGGTGACTGCTACATTAGTGAAAGAAAAATGAGACCACTATCTTATTATTGAGGCAATATATAAAGTGGTGAATCTAGAAAAACTTTTTAAGGGGAGGTGTAACGTTTTCAGGGTCGTATAACTATCGCTATATAATATTTTTTTCCATCCGTAGCGGGGCAGGTCAAGTCATATTAATAAAAAAAGATAACTAAACTAAATTCATATATTAACAAAAGTACATAAACAGTCATTACACTAGCATAATGAAAATACAAATATATTTAACGTCGTTATCTAGATGTTTGTATTTTTTGAAATATACAAGAGTAGTTTTTATCCCGGGAGCGTCCCAGATTGAAATATCTAAGATGACATAATAAAATAGAGAGAATTACACAGATTGTCCTTTAGTTTTACCCAAAATTGCATCTTCTGTCCTTTTTTTGAATTTTTAACTCCCTGTGTCCTTTGTTTTGTGCACTTGTTACACCCTATGTCCTTTAGGGTAACGTCCGTTAAAAACAAACGGTTTCTTAGACATGTGCCCCTCACGTGAGGGGCAATATTGTCTTTTCGTCTGATGAAGTTCTCCTGCCACCTTATAACGTTCAAAAAAAAATTAGGGGTTCTTCATAGCTGATCTAAATTAGGGTTTTTCATCACAATGTACACCACAATCAACACAGCAAAAAAAAAATTAGGGCGATCAACGATGGTGTATTGTAGGTGTGGAATGCTGGCGATTATTCGAACATCAACAACAGCAAAAAACCCAGGTAGAAGATTCTATTGTTGTCCAATCGGTTGTGGTTTTATTGGTTGGTGTGAACAGACCAACTTTCAGACTGCTAATTTGCTTCGAAAGCTTCATGAAAGTCAGGAGGAATCAAGGAAACTGAGAAGCAAGCTTTGGATTAGTTGGATTTTCTTCGTTTTTTTTGTTATGGTAGTTTATTGTAATGTAAGAAATGGTTATGAAATGTAAGATATTTTGGTTATGAAATGTAAGAAATCTTGTTATGAAATGGTTATGTATTGTCAGAATTTTGATTGTCATATGGTATATCTGTGCTCAAATGGGTCAAAAAACTGGACAACAACAAGCATTAACAAAACCTTTATTCATATCTGTTTTCAAATGGGTCAAAAACTGTATTAAAGTCAACATACAAGATCCTTAAAACATAACAGATTATCAACAACAGTCAAACATACCATTAAAACATAACAGATTAAAACCATACCAAATTAAAGTCAACATACAAGATCCTTACAAAACATAATATCTTAAAGTCAACAAAACATAATAATGTCTTAAAGTCAACAAAACATAAAACACCAAATTAAAGTCAACACCACAACACACTAAGGCTGAACTTGTCCCTTGCAGCTTCTGCTATTGTGCCCCACATTCTTACATTTTTGGCATTTCTTGGGGATCCCTATTTTTGACAACTTTCCTCCTTTTGTTGCATCCTCCATTTCAACAGCAGACCTCTTTCTAGCCTTCTTTGGCCTGCCAATGGGCTTATGGTGGTAGGGTGCAGTCAGAGTAGTTGGGACAGTAGACTTGGGCCACATTGTCCTTCCATTGATAGGATAAATCTTGTAGTTGTAGACCTCCTTCCACCTAGCCACTGTATAGACAGGATGAACATATGTCTCTGGCAGTTCTGTTTCCTTACCACTATACATGTTCTTGTTCCAGATTGCAGCCACAATATGTTTGCATGGCATCCCAGTGATGTCATACTTCCTGCAAGTGCATTCTCTCTTCCTCAAATCAACCACAACACCAAACCCTGCTGGCCCTTTAACCTGATAATGATCTTCCCCATTCCACAACACACTGCACCTATTGGCTTGCTCCTTAATTTCTTCAAACTTTTTGGTAGCTTTAGGTGTTAATGGTCCATCAGCATTGTCCATCAGTTGAAGCACATTC
Organism: Ambrosia artemisiifolia; assembly: GCA_032199755.1. NCBI lineage: Eukaryota > Viridiplantae > Streptophyta > Magnoliopsida > Asterales > Asteraceae > Ambrosia > Ambrosia artemisiifolia. Next base: position 1,955,898 of record CM063516.1, on the reverse strand, counting down.
ACAATCCTTCTCATTAGATACTCTCTAATGTACTCCAACATAGTAATAATTGGCTTGTCTCTTGCATTTACCAGCTGGGAATTAAAGCTTTCACACATGTTGTTCAATAGCACATCTGATATTGCCCTCCCTATAATATGAATAATGAAACATTAATGTAACTGTTTAAAGGATTAAACAAAACAATATATCAGAAAACTTACCAGTGAAATGTGATTTAGACCAGTGTTTTGGTGGAATGGCAGACAACCACTGCATTGCTTCAACATTAAAATCTTTCAAGTCTTTCATATTTTGCTCAAAATATTGAACTGTTGATGATGAGGCCAGCTTCCACAGATGATCCTTGTATGCTTTACCCTTGAACCTCAGTTTCATATTCTCATGAATATGTCTGAGGCAAAACCTATGTTCAGCATATGGAAACAGTTTCTCTATTGCAGGAATAATACCCTAAACAATATGCAACATTTTATGTATTCAGTAATATGTAATAACCTATACAAAGTAGGTAACAAATTAAATAAGGGACTCACCTTTTGTCTGTCACTAATGAAGGTGAAGTATGAGTCAGTCTGCAAATCAATGTCATCAGCTAGGCATTCTAGGAACAATGTCCAAGAGTTCAAACTCTCAGCCTCCACAACTGCATATTCTAAGGGGTATATCCCATTATTAGGGTCAACACCCACAGCAGACAACACCTGACCAGGGTATGGACCCTTAACAAAAGCACCATCCAGACCCAATAAAGGTCTACCAATAGCCTTGAACCCCTTCTTTAGTGACCCCAAACAAATGTAAATCCTCTTGAACTTCCTTGTTTCTGAATTTGGATCTGCACATGGTTCTACTTCAATATGAACTGTTGTATCTGGATTGGTGTTCATCAGTTCACCACAATAATCCCTCAAGACACTGTATTGTGCTTGATAATCACCATGTAGCTTTGTGAGGGCTTTTGTTTTAGCTCTAAAGGCTTTCATCTTTGATATCCCAATCTCAAACTTCCTCTGAAATTGCTCTTGAACTGCCCTAACAGGTATGTTAGGGTTTTCCTCAATCTGTTGCTCCATCTGTTTACTAAGAAAGGTAGATGTGCAATGATAAACAGATCTACTTTGGAGACACTTGTGTTGGGTGACAAGAGTACTCACCCTCCAAGTTTCTGCAACTCCCTCTTTAACAATAAGAATGCTCCATGGACAACACACTTTATTGGGGTTAGATTTATTCCCTCTTCCACCAACATTTACTTCTTTGTCCTTTTCCACTTTACTTTTTTCATCAACTCCTTTAGTTTTATCAGATTTCACCTTAGGTCCTTTGATTTTTACATTGACTTTAGGTTCTTTGACTTTCACATTGACTTTAGGTTCTTTGACTTTACCCTTCCCTTTAATGCTTGACTTTGACTTGGTTCCTATGTCAGCATGGTTATGAATGCCAACTGCATCAACATGAAAATTAGGCATATTCCCTCTGCAAATTGCCCTCACCCTAGCTAAATCATCCTTCACAATCCTAAGTTCCCTTCTAGTTTCAACTGCATGCTGTTTAATCAACTGTTTGGCCTCCAATTTACTTCCAAAAAGCTGGCCACAATAAAAGTTACTGTTGTTCTCATTAGCCTTCCTTAAATCCCTAAGCATTTTCTTCCTAACCCTTGATGCACCATCATCAGACTCACTGCCACTATCAAAATCATTGCACAATACATCATCCTCAACTCCCTCAGATGGTCCCTCATTATTATTCTCATCATGCCCTACATCAATGTTAAGTTTAAAATCCCTCATGTCCACTTCCACATCATCCTTACAAGTATCCTCACCATCAAAATCACTATCATCACTGTCACTGTCACTGTCTACATCATGCTCAACTCCCTCAGATGGTCCCTCATTGTCTATCTTCTTATTTTTATCTTTATTATTGTTTGTCTTCTTATATTTAGGTTTATCATTGTCTATCTTCTTATCTTTAGGTTTATCATTGTCTAACTTCTTATCTTTAGGTTTAACATCAGACCTAGACCCAAAGAAAGGATCAAAATCCTCACAAAAAGCAGCATCAGAAATCTCTATAGGGGGTAATTCCACTGCAAGGGGTGTTGGTTGAGTTATACATTCACCAAATTCATCCATGTAAAAAGTATTTGTATACCCAAATTCAACATAAACCTTCATCACCAAACTACTGTTATTCCATACAAACTTCACAAACTTCCCAACATCAGATTCGTTGCCTAATGTTCTAAGACCACTATCTAAGTCCCCATTTGGCTCAACATAATGATAAAACCTAACAATTTCAACAGAATAATCTAGCTTCTCTACTATTTGATCTAGTGTGTTAACACAGAAATAATGCTGATTAAGCAGATCAACAACGCTAACCTTCCCATCCAAATACTCTCTACCTTTGCCCTTTCCCTGTGTGAAATGTCCTCCATGATGCAGTTCAATAGAAAACAACCCATCATATGTTCCTGTTAACAACCAGTGAACTTACATTACATTATGCTCAACTTTAATATCAAAAAAATTAAAACTTTAACACACACTTGCTTACCATAGATACCATCAATATCTTCCTGTTCCAGATGGTCTCGTATGTAAAACCGTTCATCTCTAATATCAGGGCTTAGTGCCCTACTGTTGAAATCCATTGTCGTCTTCCTCCTCTTTGTGTAATTTTGGGCGGGAATCGATCGTTAGGGTTGGGTTAGTATTGTGAAGATGATGGTTTGGTTAAGTGTGTTATGTTATGGAATTCACAGGAGTTATAAACGTTTAAAGGGTGAGACGAAAAGACAATATTGCCCCTCACGTGAGGGGCACGTGAGGGAGTTAACGTTCGTTTTTAACGGCAGTTACCCTAAAGGACATAGGGTGTAACAAGTGCACAAAACAAAGGACACAGGGAGTTAAAAATTCAAAAAAAGGACAGAGGATGCAATTTTGGGTAAAACTAAAGGACAATCTGTGTAATTCTCTCTAATAAAATATATTATTATTATTATTTTAAACAAATCTCCGCCATAAGTTATCATATTCAAATATAAAAAATACGAATCTCTGCGCCGGTGTATAAATCTTGTGCCATTACAAATGAATTCGGAAGTTTGTAATCGATCATTGTAAAAAGAACTAACATGAATAAGAAAAAAAGTTAATTATTGAAATATCGAACGCATTAGTCTAAGGGTTATGTGATGCGTTAAAAAATTCATGAGTATATAGTTCGGGTATTTGGGTATGTTGTTTTGGGTAATCGGGTCGGGTATCACCTAATCCCAGACCCGACCCAAACCCACAATTTTTTAAACTAATCCCAAACCCGACACAATACCTGTCGGGTTATAAAAAATAGTCATTTTTTCTTCGTTTTTTATATAGCAATGGTACTCGTTGGAAAGATAATAAAACGCTCGTTAATTTGGTGTAATTTTTTTCTTTAAAAAATCTCGTATATAAAAGATATTAACGTTTAAAAGTTATGGGAGGAAACATGAGAGTAAAAATAATAAAGTTTTAATATTTAGATTTAGTAGATTAGGTATTTAGTAGATTAGGTTAAAGATTATAATAGATTAGGTTAAATCATATTTATTCCTTTTTTTAATTGGTTTACACTTGCCACATCTATCTATGTGGCATCTCTCAAAGGAGAGATTGCATAAGAGTATGACATGTAGGATTAATCCCTTTGCAATATATATATATATATATATATATATATATATATATATATATATATACTAGCTTTTATCCTGGGAGTGTCCCGGGGTTAAAAAATATAACCATTCTAATAATACTAATACTAATAATAATAATTATTACTCTTGTAATTATATAAAAAAAATAACCTTGCTATAAGGTGACACCATGTGTTGCAGTGTTGCGCGATTCTTTCTCGTAGCTTCTCTTGATGAAGTATACCTATCCATCTTTAGAAGAGTAAAATTCCAATGATAGCATGACGATTGAGCTAAATTTCAACATTGTATATAAGAACCTGGTTTAAAAGAAAAAACATGCTTAATGAATAACCTGAACACTTTGTGGTTTTTTTCCTGTATGAACGAAACCCCATAAAAAATAGTCGTTTTTTTCTCCGTTTTTTATATAGCACTATGGTACTCGTTGGAAAGATAATAAAACGCTCGTTAATTTGGTGTAATTTTTTTCTTTAAAAAATCTCGTATATAAAAGATATTAACGTTTAAAAATGATGGGAGGAAACATTAGAGAGAAAAATCTAAATTTGTTTTTAAATTCTTAAAGAGATTAGGGTTAGATAAGTGTAGAAGAATGGATAAAAAACAAAATAAAAAAATAAATTAAAAACTCTCACCTTAACGTGCCATGTGGCACATTCAAAGGAGGGTTGAGGCCTCCATTGAATGCCACCTCATCAATATTCAATTCTTTTATTATAAGTTATAGATTATAGATATATAGATACTAGCTTTTATCCCGGGAGTGTCCCAGGGTTGAAATATCTAATATAACATAATAAAATATCTAATATGACAACATAATTAATGATTTGCCAATACATGATTAATGAATAATAATAATATTATTATTATTATTTTAAACAAATTTCTGTCATAAGTTATCATATTCAAATATAAAAAAAAAGAATCTCTGCCTATGAAGCTATGTTTATCGTTTGTGATTTATTAGTAGAGTAAAATATATTTGAAAACAAAACCCCACAAAAATAGTTATTTTTTTTCTTCGTTTTTTATATAGCACTATGGTACTCGTTGGAAAGATAATAAAACGCTCGTTAATTTGGAATAATTTTTTTCTTTAAAAAATCTCGTATGTAAAAGATATTAACGTTTAAAAGTTATGGGAGGAAACATTAGAGAGAAAATTTAATGTTGTTTTTAAATTCTTATATTTTCCTAAAATAATTATAATATATATAGATTTGTTAAAAAAAACCTCAAAAATTAAAAAATCCTACATGATGCCATGTGACACATTCAAAGAGGGGTTGAGGCCTCCATTGAATGTCACATAATCAAAGTTCAATTCTTTTATTATAAGTTATAGATAGATGATTCTCCAGTTGAGAAATCGTTCCATAAACGTACTCCTATTTCCTAATTTAAATGAAAATAAAATGCAAGTATGTAACCAATTTGCCATGATTCTCGTTAATTATCACATACTAATAAATCCAAATTTATAGGGACTTCACATTTCTACTAAGGATGGTAACGGGACAGCCGGACACGTATGGCTAATAGGTATGGTTAATCCCATACGCATACCTGGTTGTAAAATCGTATCCCATATCCGATCCATTACCCATCGAGTATCTAGCATACCCACGGATATCGGGTTTACCCGTTGGAATGTTTATGTATATATATTTTACTTTCCTTTATATATAATTCTGTATTTCTTAGTATATAAATATAAATAATAATATCATCAAAACATATATTCCAAAGTAAAAGTTTATTTTTAAGCTATTAGATGAAAACATTACTAAACAATAGTTAAGGAAAAATAAATATAAAACTTAAAGGTTTTCGGGTAAACGGGTGTATAATGCTGAATCCACTCGATCAACAGTTCTTGATTATTGATGAAACTTTATAGGCAGGACGTGAAAGGTAAATTGATAATTGTGATCTTAACACATGTAATTTCACTCGTTTAATTATTATTGAGGAGTAACTCCACGTAAACAAAGTAACTGGTAAAAGAAAACATTTGAAGTTTTCTGTCGAATATCTATCTATATATATAAAAGAAAAGACTTTTGCTGACGTGGCATTCAATGGTGCTCTCAACTCCCCCTTGAATGTGCCACGTGGCATCATATGGTGCATTTTTTTAATTTTTCGTTTTTTTAATTAAACTAATACATAACCAAACCTACTCTTCATCCCCTTCTCCTACACTTTTTCACAAACCCAAACCCTAGCTCTCCCCCTCTCTTTCTCCTCTAGGAATCACATCAGTTAGATCACAACTACAACTTCGTTGATCAATTAACCGCCGATCATCACTAATTCATATAAATCAACTCTCAAAATCCATAAGCAAACGATCTAACCACACATCAACATTGATACGATCAACAAATACATGAACATCCAGAATCTGCACACAAAAAAAACTACCTGAAGGCCAGCACGAGAAGATCGAGAGGTAGGTTTCTTCTTGTCCTTATCTTTGTCTTTGTTAGGTCTCGACCGGCTATCCTTATCTCATCTTCTAACTCTCTAGATCTCTTTCTTTCAATCCCGATAGGTAGGTGTGGTATATGGAGGTAGCGTCGGGTGAGGGAAGAGGTGTGCAGCCGGAGCTCCGCCACGTCTCCTCCACGAGCCGCCGTCGTCAGCTTCCGCCGTGCGAACATAAACACACAGATTAGAAGCTAAAGTCATCTTCCCTTTCTTCCCTTTACTACCCATTATTATTATTATTATTATTATTATTATTAATAAAGAATTGAAAGAATGATCCTCATGGCCTTTGTAAGTCACGAGCCCAAAAAGTCATAAAGAAAAAAATGGGTCCAATAAGAAGGCAAGAGGGCACATTCTTGAGAGGGGAGCAGCTATATTATTATTATTATTATTGTTATTATTATTATTATTAGATCTTGAAGTGGGTATTGAGAATAATAACTGAAGAGAGCAGAGTGAGAGAAAGAGATTAAGTCATGGTCTGTTTTGTTGTGGTTGAGGGTTTAGCAAGTGGCGTGTTCACCTTCTCCTGTTTTGTTTTTTCTTTTCTTGAGGTCTCTTTATTCCTAGATTCATTTTATAACAGTAAAGTTTTATGAATCATATGAAACGATATAATATATAACATTCAATCAAATGAAATTAATTTTAAATAGTGTGTCATGTAATTTTAATATTATGTAAATACTTTTTGGTAAGGAACATATGAATTTTAATAAGTATCTTATATAAATAATAAATCTGAAAAGAGTTACGTGATTATGTATTTGGTTTGTTGAGTTTTTTTAATCTCATAAGTGGTTATATTATCTTATTTACTTACAGATTCTCACAGAACAGACCAAAATTGACAACTTCATGGTTCAAGAACTTGATGGAATAGTAAATGAACGGGGTTGGTGTAAACATAAGGTATTAATTTTTTTTTAACTATTCCATATATTGATATCTCTCTATCTGTTGTTGTTTTTAGTTTTAATTTACTGTTTAATAGGGATGCATTGTTGTTAGATCTTCAAATTGTATTACTGGAATCATTCAACATGGTTCGTGTGAGAGATTCTGGAGATGTGATAAGTTTGTCCATGGTTGCAACTTCCAACTTAAGTGATTATTTAGTTGATTAGGTTAGGAATTATATGATTCATTATAATAAGAGAGATTAGAGAGATATGATGAGTTTATGAATAGTTGCAGCTTACTTAAGTGATTGTTTATCTGATTAGTTATTAGGTTTTAGGTTAGGGAATATGAGTTATTACTGATTATAATACTATGGACATGCAGTGATTAAGTGTTAGAGATTGGAGAGATGTGATTATGTTTATGTACTTTGAGACTTTGAGTAGATCTTTGCTAGCAATAAGTTTGAATTCAGCTGTATAGATGTTAAATAACTATAAGTAAATGACTATTGGTAACTGGTAAGTTCAGTTTTGGTTCATAAAGGTTTGAATTAGAGGTTTTTATAGTTTGTTGGTGTTGAGGGTTGACAGTGGTGTAGAAAAGTATTGACGGACACTCATGATTGAGCCAACTGAAAGTGAAAGCAAGGTATGGTGGAGGTTAAAGTCTTTATTTTTAGATTGATAAAGGAACAGTTGATCTCAACAACATCGTCATCAAGGTATTTTAGCAGTCAGATTATGATTGTTAAGTTATGGCTTACCACATGTTCGTCTCTCGCTCCCACCTTCCAAACACTATTTTTTCCTTATATTCTGATGTGTTTTTATGTAACAGGCCGTGTAGACAATGTGTATGGAGACTGCAACCTCATTTGTACTCTTCAGCCACCACAGGAGTATGAAGAGAAAGCCGAAACTACTGCTTAAGTGAGCTATGAATCCGCACATTTCTTCAAAGTTCAGGTCAGTAAACGCGAATGGAAATTAATGATCTCTATGACTGAGTTTACGATTGGTGTGATCATTTTTATTAAGTCATATTACATTTTTCAACCCCGGGACACTCCCGGGGTAATAAGCTAGTACATATATAGAAAAATAATAAACATGCATGCGCTACACTACATCTTTCGGAGTGGGTAGAATCAAGTTGAAATACGTTAACCATTTATATATTGCGATTTGTTCTTCAAAACATAATTAAGTATAACAATTATCGAACAAGGGGATGGTTCAATAGAGAACTCGAGAACTCCTAACTAGTTCGGAGCTTCTCTTTACCACGTCATACCCGTTTAGAAGAAAAATAAAAAAAACACACCTGAAAAACGCTACTGCACATGTGTAGTATAACCCAAAAGCCTAAACCCCCACCCCCAACTTACCCCCACCCAAAAACCTAATTCCACCTCACCCACTCTCACCAAAAAACCTAAATCGCTTACCCAAAAACTTAAACCCACCCCACCCACCGCCTACCAAAAACCTAAGCCCCACCCGCCACAACCAAAAGCCTAACCCCCACCAAAAAACCTAACTCCCTACCAAAAAACCTAAACCCACCCCCACCCCACCCCAAAAAACCTAAACCTTACAAGCTAAACTTAAAAAAACTAACCCTAAAAGCTAAACTAAACCCAAAAACTAAACCCTAAAGCTAACCAGACATTTACTACACACGTGCATTAGAAGTCGCCTATTTTTTTATTTTTTTATTTATTTTTTATTTTTTTCTGAACGGGGATGACGTGGGAAAGAGAAGCCCCGAACCATATTTTTGGTTTTTGACTTAAATTTTGAGTTATGATTTTTTTTTTCTTAATTTAAGTAGGAGTTCTCGAATTCTCTCCCTAACTATAAGTTCTCAATTGAACTTTCCCCTATCAAACAAAACTAGCTTTTTTACATTTTATTATCCATTATTAATATTAATTTCGCAATTGAATCAGCAGGTTGTTACACAAATAAGGTTGTTACACAAATAAGGCATAACATGATGTTTGAGTTATTTGGTTGTATAAAATATAGTAATTAGTTACCCGGTAAAAATCCCCCACCCTAGTTGAGTTGGTCAGTTGGGCCAGTGTTTTCCTTGAGGATGCCGGTTCGACTCTCGGTTATAGAAAAAGGTGCGGGACGTCCCAATGATGGTTCGTTTCCTATCGAGGCATGGTTTGATCTGGAGGGCAACCAGGTTTTACTTAGTTGTTACTCCATCAAGTTTATCGTGTGGGGGCAGTATGGTTTTTGGGTGAAGGTTAGTTTGCGTGGCGGCCGGGGCCGGATAGAACATCGCGTTCGCAGGCGGAGCTGACGGATTGTCACACCACGCCAATGGCGGAAACACTTGGCGCAACGCTCGAAAGTATGTCAAAGTCAAGATTAACACAAACTATATTTAATTAGAAAAGAATCAATTTATTAAGATGTCGAAACAGATAATCACATTTCCAATATTACATAAAACGACGAACATTAAGTTTCAATGTGGGGTATTTCCGTTTGTTCCAACCCTTTGGTAACAATTGATGAAACCCCGACGAGTATCCAACATCCCGAATTCCACCGCACTAACCCATATCTATTCAGCACTTAGTTACCTGAAAGATATGTTTAAAAAAAAGACGTCAATATATAAAATATTGGTGAGTTCACAGGTTTTTTGTTTCGTAATAACAACATTTTCACAACCATCGGCTCGACTCACTTTACCGTATAATTAATTTCTCATTAATTAATTATACTAGGATCTTGTCGATCGATATTTCATTTTCAACCCTCGACTCGGCTCACTTTACCATATATTTATTTTCCCATTGAAATAAATATACTAAGATCTTGCCGATTCGACATTACATTTTACAACCATGTGCGAAACCTGCACAACTTGTGGCCTTTGTAAGGAGTAGCTAGCTCCTACAAATGATGAGCAATCCCTTGAGCCCCATAACCAAACCAAGACTAATAATAATGCCCCGCTCCAAGTCGTTTCTCGGAACCCAACGACTTAATTTCAGAATACGTGCACCCCTGGCATACGCCGATGCATAATCGACGCTATCGATTAGGGGTGGGCCTCGTCAGGCACCAATAGTACTATCCAAATATTCCTTCGGTTTCATTTACCTGAATTAATGGTTATAGAAGAGAGGACTCAACCCCGAGTGGCGATCACTGCTCAAGTACTCATCATACCACTTATCACATTTTAATCCTTGAAAACCATTTCAACATGTGACAACATTTGACAAAACATATCTTTCCCCCAGTTAAAACAGTAAAATGGGGCCGTGAAACTCACCTGATGTACAGCGTATACTCAAATAGCAGAGAATAGCAAGCCCGTGGTCAAGCACCTACGAACGTCCTAGACGTATAAGCCACTATACCTATAGTGTATGTGCTTCGGCAAGTTGTACACCCAACTCCCAAACCACGATTTATTCCAATTCCCCGTTTAATTAAACGTGTATCCTAGGTTCGTTGGTGATGGATTACCCCTTTCTTACAAGTTATATATATTTGCGTTAATATTTCTTTAACTTGTATAATATTATCCTCGACTCGACTTCACTTAACGTATAATTATTTTCCCATTAAATAATTATACTTAAGATCGTATCGTTCGATGTGATATATTTTAACACTCGACCCGACTCACTTTACCGCATATTTATTTTCCCATTCAAATAAATATACTAAGGTCTTGTCGTTCGATAAAATATTTTTAACGCCCGACTTGACTCACCACACTGTATATTTACTTTCCCATTAAGTAAATATACTAGGATCTCGTCGGTTCGGTATACATATATATATTATTTACTCGTCTCGGTTTTCCTTCCCATATATTTACTTTCCCATTAAGTAAATATACTAGAATTTCGTCGAGCCAAACATGTTTATATATATATATATACATGTATTTTCCTCGTTATGTCCATACGTTCGTTTAACGTTTTTAATCGTTAGATTATTTACGTTATGTTTTCTCCCACGAATATTTCTCCAACACTTAGGAAAGTGTTTTGTAATTTTTCACCCAAGTTATATATTTTACTCCTTAAAATATATATTTACTTATCTTGCCGTAACGATATTTTTCTCGTTTGTCCGCTTTTACGTCATTGTTCGTTAACACGTCTAAGTCCGAATTCCTAACTTATATATATATATATATATATATATATATATATATATATATAGTGGAAGTATCCATGGAAAACCCTGTTTAATCGGAAAACTCCCGGAAAACCCTACTTCCCGAGCTTTTTTTTTTTTTTTGAAAAAATTAGGGCATGTAAAATACATGTTTTTAAGTGTTTTGAACCAAAAAAATCAAAAAAGCGCCGAACGGTTTTTTTTAAAAAAAATAAAATAAGTTGTGCATCATAACATATGTTAGCCTTTTTTTGCACTGGTAACATATGTTATGATGAAAAATTATTATTTTTTTTTAAAAAAACTGCTCGGCGCTTTTTTGATTTTTTGGCTCAAAACTCTTAAAAACATGTATATTACATGCCCTACTTTTTTCAAAAAAAAAAAAACCTTTGGAAGTAGGTTTTTCTAAGGGTTTACTAGAGTTTTCCGAAATAATTAGGGTTTTCCATTGATCCTTGCCCTATATATATATATATATATATATATATATATATATATATATATATAGAGTTAATTTTCCCCAAGTCTTCCAATATGTGTTTTCTAGAAATATTATTCAACTTTCTAACTTCCTACACATATTACTTGGAGGTTTTTAAAATACTTTGTATTTTTAATATAAAACTTGACAACTTATATACAAAAATGTTCCAACACTTTTATATTCCCATTTATATAAAAGTGTTCATTTTATATAAGTTCTCCCAAGTTTTAGTTTATCTAACATTTTTATAAAACTTTTATTTTTATATAACTCCATATGTTAGAAAAAGGTCCACATTTTTATAAAACCCCACTTTATAAAAATACACTTTTACACAAAATACATAAGTGTGTTTACTAATATTTACCAAACCAACCTTGGAAAAATTATTATTTATACTTTTGACACCAAACTTTTCATAGTTGTATTTTTAGACCCAAGTTTCTAAAATATCCATTTTAGTCCCTTAACTTATAAAAGTTGTATTTTTCCATGCTAACTTTCAAGATTAGCATTTTCCTACTAAACTAGTAGACTTTAAAGGATCATCTTTATAATGTTGGATTATTTTTACATTTTAACACTTTTAATAGTCTCATATACCATTAATAAGGCTACTAATATGTGTGATTTGTGTATTTTGTCCAATATGTCCAATATTCATATTTCAAGTTAATAGACTTTGATGATGAAATTTTTACAATACTTATTTTCTTGCAATAATAATATTACAACAAGCCTTATATCTTTAAGTTATGAGGATTACAATCATTTTTAAGTTCATCCAAGTTCCATTAACAAGTTATGTTTAGATCACCATTTTCTTTAAGTATTTATGAACTTTATAAAAACTACGAAAATAATACACACACCCATCACCATTTTCGGCCCATACACACACTAACTAAACACCATTTTAGTCTTTAAAATCTTATGTTTTCTCAAGAAAAGCTTATTCAAGTTTATCCCTTGTACAACTTGCTTCAAGCTAAAAAAAAACATAACTTTTTTTTTAAAGACAAAACAAGAGCAAGAATACTTAGAACTAGCACAAGGCTAGGGAAGCTTTCAAGGCTTGATTATGGTGGGGTTTAGTGTGTTCTTCCTTAGTGGTTAAGCTCCAAGCTTGAAAACACACAATGGGTTTGGATGATGGATGTTTTGTGAGTAATTTGAAGAGTTTAGACTTGAAGAAAAAAAAAGTGTGGGTATGCCTTGGAACCTCACGGCCAAAGGAAAGAAAAAGAAAGGTTTTGTGATCACATGGTTAATCTTTGTGATCTTTATAATCCATACCAAATCTTGCAAATAATCTTCCAAGATACCATGCTAGATATTATCTTATATAAAATGTATATGTTTGTGTACTAGTGATCAAAAACAGGTATATGTTGAGGTGTTGGAGCCGTAGGTTTTTAATAGAAAAGAAGGGATTTCTTAGATTTTCCAAGGACAATATAATCCCATGTATAATGTTCACACCATACTTGTTCATGATGTATATAGATTACATGGTACAAACAAAAAATATGATTTGAGGTGGGGAATGGTGTGGCCGGTTCTAAAGTCATGGGGTGGGGTCCATTTTTGCAAAATGTTGGCTAAATATTAGTTAAGTTTAATCCTATATCGTTCGGGTGTTGTTCGGGTATTTTTCGGACTTTATTCGCGTGTTATTCGGACATCAAAAGTGCCTCTAATAACCCTTAAACATAGCCTAGTTTAAGTGTTTGTTGGTTAGTTAGGCTTTCGTTGGGTAAATTATAAGTTATACGTGTAACGGGTGCGGTACGCGCACTTTATTCGTTACCGGGAGATTTTTATTTGGAGTTTTCATTTATTGTTTTGGCGTTCCAAAACACATTATATTTTGTGAAAATACCCTTTATTTTATATCCTGGGTGTCCGGGATCCTTTTCGTTTATTTAATTTTTACCGGGTAATCACCAACGTCCATACCGGATAAGTTTATTCGCACATGATCCTATCATGTTTCACCATTAAACGTATGCATTCCTATGCATTATATGGGAATTTGCTATTCTCTACGGCTAAATTAATCCAATTAATTTAAATATGCACTTAAACCGTTAATTACATATACTAATTACGTACGGAATCACGTCGATTTTTGCCGGATGTTACACGGATAACATCTTAGACGAAACCTGGTGACCAATTCGGTCAAGTACATAGAAATTAACCCTTCAAACAAAAAGTTACCCGGTAAAAAGACATTAATATAATAGTTTCTTTTTTGTACTTGACGTAAGATGACGTTGGGTTTAAAATAATAATACTAGCTTGACCTTTGGTCCTTAGTGGTCATCTCTCTGCCACGTTAGAACCTTTGACATATGCAGTTACCCTAGTTCATAGATTTAACTGTTTCCTTAAACCTTTATGTTCTGACTCGGGTCACCTGCACATTCATGACCTACCAAAACTGTATGCACATGAATTCTATCCGGCGTAACACTGAGTTATATCTTGACAACATTGATTCTTCAGCATCTAACATCTACAAGTTGAAGATATTTCACTACAAGCATGTTGCTCAATGAAAAAATGGTGAGTTTACTAAACATCTTTGCTCGATGATACTTATGGACAAGTGGTGGTTGTTATGCTTATAGATCGATCGATCTTCTGATGTTTAACTTTTAATAGCTTCATTTGAGTAAGAGGATTCAGATCTGATTTATTATTATGTTCTTTTTGCTTTAGATCTTGTGATGTTTGACTTTTAATAGCTTCACTAATCACACTCGATCGAAATTGTTTCAAACAATAGACATGTAATTATCCTGGTAATTCGAAGTTGGTTTCTTGATCTATTTTTTCAGTATCATACATAATGAATAGATATAATTATATACTCTATACTGTTTGGATCTTAAACTTAAATTACTCTAAGTGTTTGATGGTTGTATGTTACATATTCATGTATCTGATGATGCTTCATAAATTTGTTTCGCAAGTAGATGTGTTGATCCATTAAGTTAATAGAAGTTTTGTGCATTAAGCTTTATCATGTTTGAGAAGTAGTTGCTATTATATTTGTTTTCATTGCATATCGTTAATGCTTGGGGTTTGATCCTTGCAGATATTCTGACACCCGGCATGTTCAGCTTAAACATTTTGAGAACATATAAGTCTACCTTAGCGAAAAACAGTTGTTAACATACTTAGCTGAGTCAGTTAAGTCAGGTCAGGTTAGGATTGTCCAGGGTTCAATGATCCGGGGGATCATTAGTTAAGTCAGGTCAGGTTAGGATTGTCCAGGGTTCAATGATCCGGGGGATCATTGAGGAGTCATTTGGTAGTCACACTAGGCTTGGGTCCCGTTGTTGGTGAAATTACACGGACTGAATTAAGTATGATATGTAGATTATTAACATACGTGTAACATAACATGATAATACGTGCTACAAAGGTGTGAACATGGTTATACGTGCTTCAATATGCTTAACATGTGTTAGAATTGCATGTTCATATGTTAGGATGTGTTTAAATGCGTTAAAACTACAAAACTGGAAAATCTAGAGAACATGGGTCTTGGTTCGACCAGTAGCGTGGGGTCGAACCTGGGATGGGCAAACATAGGTCTTGGTTCGGCCAGTACTGTGGGGTCGAACCTGGGAGGAAAAACAACAGAAAGTTCATTCGACCTGTATAGGGTCGAATGTGGGTTCCTTCGACATGTATAGGGTCGAATGTGGGTTCCTTCGACCATATACAGGGGGCGAACGTGGACTTGTATAAATACCACACTTTGCCATTTTTTTCACCATTTCACAAACCCTAGAGCCTCTAAACACTCTCTAACGATTTTAATCACTGAGGAAGGAGTTTTTGCTCTTGTTTTTCGTAATCTAACCTACAAACATCATCTAATCAAGAATCCAAGGTGTGTTCTTAATCCAAAACCCTTTCTAATACATTATGATTTGTTTTCATCTAACCCTAAATGTCCAGATCTGTTCTAAGGATGTTTTATGACTTAAAAACCTTTCAAACATCTTTCTAAACAATACCTAATCAAGTAACTTGGGTTTTCACGTAAATAAACATATGTTGATGTTGCATTTTATGATATTATGTGTTGTTCATTGGTTTGCTGCTGTATAGATGATAGAAACATGATCTAGGACTGCTATTGATAGTGGTTTATGCTTGGTTTAAGTTATTATTAGATGAATGTTGATATTATGTTAGTTTTGGGAATTTTGATGAATCTAGGGTTTGCTATATGATATGATTATTGATAAAATGATTTGGGGATTTTCATAAACATGTAAAACTGAGTGTTTTGAGATGAACATGAAAAGATTTCAACAAGTTTCCAAATCGGGTAAAGTTTTCATGCACGATGTGACGTTTCCATAATCTTTACCATTTTGGGTAAGTATTAAAACGGATTGATTTTCAGGGGAAAATGGTAGGGTTTTGTGGGATATGTTATTCATGATTGACTGATGTGTTTGGTGATGTTTTCGGATGGTTTCGATGCATTTTAGAACACATGCTGCAGGGGAGGTCGAACCTGGACCACGTTCGACCAGGGGGGGTGAACGTGGAAGTCCAGGGGTCGAACCTGGAAACCTACAGGTCGAACAAGCTTCAGTTAGGTCGAACGAACTTGATTTAGGTCGAATTAACACATGTTAAGGTCGAATGAACATGTGTTAAGGTCGAAGGAACATGTGTTAGGTTGTATGAACTTGTATAAAGGTTGAATGAACCATAAAATGGTTGAACCTGGGTCAAATGGGTCGAACCTGGACCTGGTGAACACTGATTCGACCCTATGACCTTAAAAGTGAGATTCTTGACGCAAACTAAGTGTTTTATGCTTGAATCTTGTGTGTAATCTATGTATACTTGATTAGTTTGTGTAATGGGTCACCAACGGGATGTCGGGTCAGTCTAGTGTGTCGGTTTAACAGTCAAACGTGTTTTAAACAAACTTAGTCATGATCTGGACAATCGGGGACTAGATAACCTTATGGTTATTAGTCAGGACACTTATTTGAACTTTTTGATAGATCTCCGGTAGTTGGGACTATCAAGGACATAGCTTTATTCTTTTATTTGAAAAACGAAAACTAAGGTGAGTTCACGACCCCACTTTCACTGGTTTTACTTTTGGGGGAGAAAACATGCGTTGAAATTATATTTGAGAACTTGTGTCATACTATGGGTTATTTTGGGTTACTGTACGATCTTTTAAAGTCCTGGGTGAAACCATGAATGTGCGGGGTAGTACAGCGGGGGAAACGTGGATAGATCTATTGGGCGTGACCTGCCCCACTCGTCGGCTGGGAGCCAGGCGAGTGCATATTGTCTCGACCTTGTAACTTGTAACATTATTCGGGCGGCTTGAACTTGTAACATGCTGAACTTGCTTAAACGTGTCCAGCAAAGGTTTCCAATCGTAGTAGTAATAAAACATACGCCTAGCTAGCGTACTTTGGCTTGAACATTTCATAGTATTGACAGGTTGAACTTGGTAACGTTCTTCTGGAACTTGGTAACCTTTGGTAACTTTTATTGAAAACCTGTGAACTCACCAGCATTATATGTTGACGTATCTTTGGCATGTTTTTCTCAGGTCGCTAAGGTAGCAAATCAGGGAATAGGCGCTCGGGTCTGCACGACGTCTAGTTTGAGTCTCATATTTTGAACTTTGAACAAGAACATGTTTTGTCTTTTGGATTAATGTCGTTACATTGCTTCCGCTGGTTTTTAAAATGATAAAAGTTTATGTTTTGGTTTACATATGTTTCATATAGTGTTGTTTATTGTGGCCGTTGCTTTGGATCCTGGTTTGTCATGCGCCTCGCGGTAAAACTCCGCAAGTGGAAAGTTAAGGGTGTGACAGATATTCCTTATGAGCGGATTTGCTCTAGACGATCAAGTATACGATTCCCTAACCAAATCGTTTATGCTCAGATTTGGTGTGCCATCTATCCTCACTCAATCTCCTGAATGGATTCAAGACTTGAGTAATTACAATGATAAACAGTATCCTCAACTACAAGACGCCCTGCATTCTAACATACGAGGATCCTTTGCCGTGCCTTTATCTGAAGGTGATCGATGTTATGGTGTTCTAGAGGTTTCCATGACTGGTTTCAAAGATACTTGTTCCGATGAAATGCATGAAGTTTGTCGGGCTCTTAAGGTTGGTCCTATCCTCTACATGTGTGTGTTAATAAATCATATCTTCCTCTTTGAAAACAATTTATGAGAAAAAGTATTACACCTAATAATTAAGAAGTCATTAAGGGTGATTTTACACGTGATTCAATAAAATGATGGTTATGGAACAAATAGTATAAGGTTTATATTCTCACAACCACCAATTTACCTATGCAAAAAACCAATATATATATATATATATATATATATTTATATATATCAGATATTCTAATGATGTAAAGAAATCAAAATCTAATGAATATTGAATCAATGTTTTCAACACAATCAAAATGTTTAAATGTAGCAAACCACACCCCAAATTCTATATTAACTTAGTTTAATTATTTAACAAGTTTATTTATTTGTTTATTCAATAAATTAACGGTAGAAAAGTAGTATATGATAACCAAATTCATTGGAGGAAAGTGTTGGAGTGCAGCTCCAATTTAGGAGGAGATAGTATAGTTAGTTTGAGAATAAGTCTTTTGGACGATGCATGTTATTATATATATAGCCTAATCCTTTTATGGAATAAAGTAACTAGTCTTTTCTTTTTTTCTTCTTTCTTCTCTGCATCTTTTCTTTACTATTATACATACATAGTGAGTGAGTGAGTGTATCGTGTGTGAAGTAGGGGCCTGAAACCAACAATTGGTATCAGAGCGGGTGTGAAGACGGGAAGGCCGTTATGAGAGTCGATTTCGAGAAAGGGCGAAGCCCTTCACTGCAGGGCAAAACGCAGCAGTAGGAGGAACCAGGTTGTTTTGAAGTGGCTTTTTTATAGTAGTTGATGGCGAGGTGTTCAAAGCAGTGATGTGTCGCGATGATTACGGTCAAGACGAAGAAGGAGAAAGTTGTGATGCAATCGGTTGAAACCAAAAGGTAGAGAAAGGGAAGAAGTCGAACGTGCAAGCCGAAAGAAAAGAAAGATGGATTGAAGACCGACATCTTGTTCTGAAAAGATTTATGTGATCGATCAAACAAAGACGTGGATGCTTTGGAATGGAAGCTGTACGTGTGCTTGTGATAGATAGAAGATGGAGAGTAGCATTAAAATTGAGGTGGCTACTACTGAAAGAAAAAAAATCTAAGGCAAGGAGAAGAATTTGATACACTTAAAAAAACTCATGGTTAGAGTTCAAGGAAGAAGTAAGGAGATGGTGAAGCAGGCACATAGGTGGTGGAAGTTGTGGTAAGTATCCAACAAATAACAAGCATGCATTTAAGGATATATGGAGGTGAAGCTGACATATACCTTGATAAGAAAATAGGCAAGGTACCTGATCAATTAGACTGAGCAGAAGGATGATAGTAGACAGTCAAGTTCATGTGGAGAACACTCAAGAAAGAAAGACTGCCAAGAAAAAGACCAAGAAGACGACAAGCCGCAAAAGACCGCGCCATCTAGATCGAGAAAGTTTAGACCGAATGAGAAGACCGAGACCGGATATTCGCCAAAAGCAGAACTAAAGCCGTGACAGACCGGACGACGTGACTGAGACCGAGGTAACTTTGACCAATTTGGCTTCTTTCCTCTAAAAGCCTCATAAGGCGTTTTGTTATTTAATGACTTTGTTGTCATCCTGTTCATTAAATAAACTGCTTGTCGGACCGCCTCTCCCCATAAATCTTGTGGAATTGACATTGACTTTAATAAACTTCGAGCCATTCCCAAAAAAGTTCGGTTTTTGCGCTCTACCACTCCATCTGTTGCGGCGAATATGAAGCAGTTAAGTGCCGATTCACACCTTCTTGAGTACAAAACTCATTAAATTGACTTGAAGTGAACTCCCCTCCACGGTCTGTTCTAAGCGTCTTTATCTTCAACGAGTTTTGA
Source organism: Ambrosia artemisiifolia (assembly GCA_032199755.1). Classification (NCBI taxonomy): domain Eukaryota; kingdom Viridiplantae; phylum Streptophyta; class Magnoliopsida; order Asterales; family Asteraceae; genus Ambrosia; species Ambrosia artemisiifolia. Next base: position 1,936,078 of record CM063516.1, on the reverse strand, counting down.
GCTTCCACCAACCTTTTAAATTTTTTGAACATCGGTAGAGCTTCGTCTTTAGTTTTGATAACGTAGACCCATGTATACCTACTAAAGTCATCTACAAACAAAATAAAGTACCGATTTCCACCAGAAGTCATCGGTGTAATCGGTCCGCATATATCGGAATGAATAAGCTCAAGTGGCCTTGAAGCTCGATAATGGGTTTGCTCTGGAAATGGAAGACGATGTTGTTTTGGACATGTACCCGTTTAAACAGTTGAGACAGTTAGAAACCAGACTGCAGACTTAGCCGCACGGCCATGCTCATCACCTGAGCATGGGCATGCAGCCACTGGACCCGAACTGTTTATTTGCTGCTGAAAATTTTAAATTTCGTGAAGCTGAACGATACTGTGTTGTTTTGCAGATGCCCAGGATGAAACGAGCAGCTATCAGATCACCTTCATTATCATCAGGCTCACAACATTCTTCCCAGCAATCCGGTGAGTCTGCGCCTCTAGATGTACCTAAGTTCCATACGTTTGAGCCCGATGGGCTCAATGCAGACGATGTTCATCCATGGTTTTATTACAACAGACAGGGAGTTGAGCAAAACGCCTACAGGCGTTTGCGTATGATTGAGGGTATGCAGATTGGGACTTATAGGCCGGTTGACTACGAGGCCTTGAAGACAGTAGGACTGGAGCCCCGTTTCTACAATATGTTATCACACCAGCGGCACCACTTCTTCCAAATTAGGGAGACTACTTAGAAAGAACTCACTCTTGAGTTCCTGGATTCATTTCTTTACACCCCACCTGCTGCTGGGGATGACAGGATTTCCAGGCCTTGTAATGGGTTCAGGATGGCCAGGAGATGGTATAGGTTGACTTTAGCTAAGTTTGGTGTGAGGATTCCTGGGTCCAAATTTCTGAAGCCCCCTACAACCCAAGGAGTCGTAAAAGGTCTAGCTTTCCTGACCCACTTCACAGATGGATACATATGGTCATAGCTAGCACACTGGGGGCCATGAATGACAACACCAGAGGGGTGAAGGAGAGAGAGGTCTTCCATCTTTACAACATCATAGAGGGGCGACACTGTAACTTGCTGTTGATGCACTTTCTGTGGACGTCACTGTCGAATAGACTAGGGTTGAGTCTTAGTATTGTGTTACATGAGATTGTGGTGATCCATAAGGGCATTTTACGGATCTGACGCATTTGTAAAATATAGGACAATACACAAAGCCAGGTTCGACCTTTATATAAGGGGCGAATGTGGAAGTTTTCCACATTCGACCATTACAAAGGGGCGAATGTGGAAATACTCCACATTCGACCATCACTAAGGGGCGAAGGTGGAACATGTGTATTGGACTATAAATAGCAATCTCATGTGTTGGTTTTCATTTGATGATTTGAGTTTGTACTTTGAATGCTCTCAAGGGGGAGGTCATGCCCGAGATGCCCGACCTCCCTCGGCCACGAGATAGATGTTTATCCTACTGATGACAGTGTCTGTAACCGTTTCTGTAGTAATACGAATCTGTGATGACTTTGTTATCGTATGTTTCTGTCTCGTCTCAAATCTCCCGTCTGAAACCGAGTTGTTTATGCGTATTGTGAATCCGGTTACGAACCGAATTCGTGGATCGAATACGCATAAACAACTCGGTTTCAGACGGGAGATTTGAGACGAGACAGAAACATACGATAACAAAGTCATCACAGATTCGTATTACTACAGAAACGGTTACAGACACTGTCATCAGTAGGATAAACATATATCTCGTGGCCGGGGGAGGTCGGGCATGACCTCCCCCTTGAGAGCATTCAAAGTACAAACTCAAATCACCAAATGAAAACCAACACATGAGATTGCTATTTATAGTCCAATACACATGTTCCACCTTCGCCCCTTAGTGATGGTCGAATGTGGAAAACTTCCACATTCGCCCCTTATATAAAGGTCGAACCTGGCTTTGTGTATTGTCCTATATTTTACAAATGCGTCAGATCCATAAAATGCCCTTATGGATCACCACAATCTCATGTAACACAATACTAAGACTCAACCCTAGTCTATTCGACAGTGACGTCCACAGAAAGTGCATCAACACTTGCCCATGTATTGGCTGAGTTCTTCACACGTAGCTGGGGCACCACTCCTTCCAGCCACATTTTCGGGGGCCCCTATATCACTCGTCTTGCCACATCATTGGAGGTCCTTAGCCCTGTGGCACTGGCAGGTCTGACTACCGTAGACCGGGTCCCCCCCTTGGCACCGATGTTAAATTAAAGTTTGCAGCCAAAAAAAACAAGAAAATACAGTCATAAACTGGGGTTATGGTAACTTTCCACCCATTTCATATTATTTTGTGGCTTCAGGAAAACGAACTTAACACTTAAAATTATTAATAAGATTTTTGTATTTATTTTAGTGTTCCATAATTTGTTTTAAAAGTCAACATTTTTTTAACATGTTAAATTAAAATTATTTAACATGTTAAATTATTTTTTTTCTTTTTGACAAAATTGACTTAACATTTTTAATTATTTAACATTTTTATTTTGATACTAACACTCCAAGGAATTAACATGTTAAGTTAAAAATATTTTAACATGTTAAATCATGTTAAATTAAAAACAGTAATAAAAACTGCAGCAAAAACGTGCTGGAATGGATTAACACTTGCAGCCGAAATGTATTAAAATCAGTTAAAAACCGCAAGCAAGAAAGTACAAAAATGTGTTAAAACTGCAGCCAATTTAGTGTCGAAATGGTTATAAAACAAATGTGTTAAAAACTATAGCCAATTTAGTGTCGAAAGGTGTTAAAAATTGTAGTAAAATGTGCCAAAACTGCATTCGAAATGGGTCAAAAAACTGCAGGCAAAAATGTGTTGAAATGGGTCAAACACTGCAGCAAAAGTATTTGGAGAGAAACATTCACAGTTACATAACCATTTGTATAACACATTTAAAGTACCAACAACATTTTTTATATCCAAATATGAAAAACAAACAAAAAGTTCAAAACAAAGAGATACTAAATCAAAATACTAAATCAACATCTGTCTATATACTACCTTCAGTACTTGTTGAATTTTCCTCCTTTTGTTTTGATCCTTCTTCGACTGGTACTTTACCACATGTTCTTCTATCATGTTGATCAGTGTATATCCCACATTTTCCACACTTTCTGAATGATCTTTTTTTCTTCTCTTTTGCTTTCTCCCTTGGTCCCTTTAATCTTTTTCCAGTTCCAGATCCTTTGTTTCTAATTCCTTTTGGATTTTTGATTTTTGATTTCATTGTTTTCTCGAACACTCACCCCAAGTAGAGATTCATACTGAGCTTCTTTGGTTAGTCTTTCTCCTTTGTCTTGCTTATTTTCTATATCTTTTCTCAGCTTTTCTATTTTTTCTACATATTCTTTAAGTTCTCTTTATCCTTCATTATAGTCCTTAAACAAAAATCAACTGTAGAAATTGCTTTGTTAGCCATAGCTTCTGCTTCAACAGCAAATTCACTATATAGAAATCTCTTCTGTCTCACATCTGCTGGTATCAAATCTTTTGTCCAACGCTTGGTAATATACTGTTTAGGTATTTCCTCAGTGTCAGTGTTGTTAAAAACATGGAATATGTGTTTACTTAGTACTCCAAGTCATAAGAACATCTAACATGTGCAAACAATACTTCCATCTTTTCGGTTATGTATAACGTGAAATATTGATGAAAAAAGTTGAAATATTTAAACAAAAATTATAATAAAAATCATTAAATATATTCAATTTAATTCTCGTTTTAATAAAAAGATTAATGGCTGCTATGTGGAGAATGTTTAACACGTTGCTTCTGTGTTGAAGTGTCGTGTTGTTTAACGTGTTGTTGTGTTCAACAACTTCTTTGTTTAACAACTGCAGTCATGAAAAAAAATTCCTTGAGTTCATGTTTAGTTATGTATTGTACAGTTGCAGAGCTTGTAAATCAGCACTTTAGGTTGAATCATATTCCTTTTCTCTTTCACATATGTAATTTCGACTCCTCCTTCAGAATTCATTGTATCATGAGAATAGTTCCAAACAGATTCTTGAATCTCGTTTTGTACAAGATTAAAGATTGTTCTTGTATATACTTTTGCTGCATGGCGTTCAATTTTCAATGGTGTTTTGAATTTAGGAGTTGTGTTCATCGTTTTATGGTCTAGATCTTCTTGTGCAGATCTTTGAGTTTGCATTGTCGCATCAAATGAAAACATAAATTGTATCAACCTCAGCAGTGGCGGATCTAGAAAATAAAACAAGGGGTAACATTCTATAAAAATTATTTTAAGGGGTAACAAAAAATTTGTTTTAGGGGTAACATTTTTATAAAAGTACCTTAAAAAACCAATTTTTTCCACTTCGCCAGGATAATCGAGGGGTAACATATCTACCCCCTGAGTATGCTATACATCCGCCCCTATCAATGTGTCTCCATAATGAGTGAAGTTTGAGAAAAATGAATTTTCACTTTCAGATCGAGATGTTGTTCTCATCAATCCACAAAATTCAACATTCTTGAAGTATGCTGGTGTTAGGATCTGAGTTTGATTTGTTAAGATTGTTTAAGTAATGAAACAAATGAATGAATTATAAAGATGGAAAGTGCAGCGAAATATAAACTATAAATCTTAACAAATGGAACAATTGCTTTCAAACAAGTACTATATATCAGTCATCACAGATTTGAGTACAAGTTATTACAATTCTCCCCCTCAGCCTGATCACTCAATAACTTTGTCTGTGTAAGAGAATGTGTGAAGTGATAAATAGAACAGTACACGCACTTTTCTATTTATAGACAGACTAAAGCTCTGATGACCTAAGACTGACGTCACCTAGACAATGACAGCTAACTGACATAACTACATAAAACATCTGCTAGGTAAAACTACTGTTACATTGCCTAAACCACTGATGAGTAAACAACTGTAAAGAGAAACTCTGTTGGTCTTGAACATCTGTTGGAGCCTAAGTGTTGTTGGCTCCAACAGACCTTTAGTCTTTGTCAGCACTTTGTCTTGTTTCTTTGTCAGCACTTTGATCATTAGTTGTTTCTTCAATCAGCAGCAGTTTTGTCTAGCAGCACTTTAGTATCAGCAGTTAGTGTCATCAGTCGTTTGGGAGGATTCTTGTATAAAGTACTGTTTTATTCAAAATCAGAAGAGTAGAATATTTTGGCTTTCAATCATCTGTTCTTTTCCAGGTCAACAGACCCAACAATCTCCCCCTAGAACAGATGATGCCAAAACTTGTCTTTATTGCTGATCTTTATTTCTCATCAGACTTTCTCTAATTTGACCCTTCAACTGTAATTCAAAGTCAAAAGAGTAGAGATCAGCAGCTTCCCTTTCTAGTTCCAAACTCATCAGATCTAGGAGGTCATGTGCATTCAGACTATATGCATCATCCATGCTGAGTTTTTGGATCCTTCCATCTGACCTGAGCAGAGTCAATTCATGGCTGGTTTTATCTACCTTCCATTTTAGAATTTTTGAGTCAGATGGATTTTTGGGCTGCAAATTTATTGAAGATGAGTTTGGTGATGGAGGTCTCCCAATGATTCTTCTCAGCTCTTCACTGATGGGATCAGAAAAATACTTGACTTGGTTGAAGATCCCCTCTTTCACATATGTTTCTGCAAACTTCCTTTGATCTTCTTGAGACATCTCTTTCTGTCTCTTGATTTGTCTTCTAGTAGCATTTGTAATGTCTGATGAAGGAAGCAAACTTTCAAATGAAAGGGTCTGATGAGATCTTCCAACCTATTCATCATCAGGGTAAGTTGGTTTTGGGTGAAGAGTTGGATTAATTTTTCTTTGTTCTTCAAGCTTCTTGTATGTTTCCACCAATCTTAGTTCAGAACATCTTGATACAGACTTCATTTCACCATAACCAGCTTCAACCAATTCAGCTCTTATTCTCTTAAACTTCAAGGCTCTGAAAGGGTCTTTTCCCTTTCTGAAATCAGGAACAACAGCCTTTTGGTTTTGCTTATTCAGATCTTCAATCCTTTGTAATTCTTCTTTTAGGGCTTGAATGGTCCAACCAGTGAAATGTTTCCTGTTGGCCTTGTAAGGCTTAGTTGCCATAATCTGATCAAGAAGAGATTCTCTGACCAACTTTACCATCTCACCACTGATGGGCTTTACAGACATGGACTTGCTCAGGTCCTTGGCAAAGTCTTCAATCCTTCTTAGTTTGCCAAGTTCTGCTGAATGGATGCCCTGAGCAGTCCTGTCATCTTTCCCTTTTCACTTCTCTTTGATGATCAAGTCTGTTTGTTGTACTTTCTACTTTAGGTATTCATCAAGGTTTCTAGGCTTAGGCAGGTTCAGACTTGAAAGAGATGGGAAAGATAAATGTGAAGCATCCTCAGTATTGTAGAAGGACTGAATTTCCCCCTTGATCATGTCAAGCTCAAGGGGATACTGAGCTGCCATGGGATAGTGGAAGTTGGTGATTTGGTGGTGGAAGGATTGGATGTGAATTTTGAAGTGTGTGGTGAGAAGGATTGAAGTGGAATGGCAGGAATGGGTTGAGTTGGTGGTGGTGTGGTAGCAATATTTTCATCTTGTACAACAAAGGTGGATTTTCTTTTTCTTTTGTATAAGATGGTTGGAGATGGTGGTGATTGTGGTGTGTTAACATATGTTATGGTCAAGGCTAAAGCAGTGGTGGTGGTTGTAGTGGATGTTGTGGAAATTGGTGCAGTAGTTGTTTTGGTGGAAGCAGCAATAGAGGTTTTGGTTTTTAAAGGAGGTTGCCTGCCATGATGAGCAGGCCTCTTCTTCCTTTTGGAAGTTCCAACATTTTCCTTTTCCTGCTGTTCTTGTTCTTTCTGTTTAGACAGATTCTCTGCTTTAGTTTCCAATGTTTCAGCCCTGATCTTCTTAGCTTCAGCAGCCTTTTCAGCCTTTTCATTTGCAGATTCATCAACTTCTTTTGTTTTGGCTGCTTCGGCAGTGGTTTGGTCAGCAGACTCTTGTACAGGCTCTTGAGCAGACTTTTGTTGCGAAGGTGGAACCCCAAATGGTTTCAACTTCTTTAGTCTATATCTGCCACTCCCCCCATTTTTGGCATCAGCTGCTGTGAATTCATTGTCATCTTCATCTCTTAAGATAGTGGTGGGGGCAGAGCCAGTAGTCTTCAACAGATGATCTTTGATGGCTTTGATGTCTGCTTTGGTGTCATTGAACCTTGCATCCACCATGTTCCTGATCATTGTCATGTATGTTCCTTGTGGTTTGACAACCAGCAAAATCACTGTCTGAATAACCGGAAAGCTCAATATTCCCATTAGCAGGGTACCAGATACCAAGTATGGGAGCACCTTTTAGGTATTTGAATATCCTTTTCACAGCAATAAGATTTGACTTTCTAGGTGATGCCTGGGATCTTGCACAAACACAAGTGGCAAACATAATGTCTGGCCTAGATGCAGTTAAGTACAACAAAGACCCAATCATACATCTATAGTGTGTCTGGTCAACCAGTTCATCTTTATCATCAACAGTGAGTAACTTAGTGGTACTCATGGGTGTACTACATGGTTTACAATCATTCATGTCAAATTTTGTAAGTATGTTTTTAACATACTTATTTTGGTGAATAAAGGTTCCATTTTGCAGTTGCTTTACTTGGAGACCAAGAAAACACTGTAGTTCACCCATGGCACTCATCTCAAACTCTGCTGTCATGAGTTTTCTAAACTCTTCACACATTTTGTTACATGTGGACCCAAAAATGATGTCATCCATATATATTTGAATAATCATTAAATCTTTTCCTTTCCATTTAGGAAATAAAGTTTTATCAATTTTACCTCTTGTGAAACCAATGGATAAGAGAAAAGTGGAAAGAGTTTCATACCAGGCCATTGGTGCTTGTTTCAAGCCATATAAAGCTTTGTTGAGCTTGTAGACATGATCAGGATGGAATGTGTCTTCAAAACCAGGTGGTTGACATACATAGACTTCCTCCTGAATTTTGCCATAAAGGAATGCACATTTGATATCCATCTGATACACCTTGATGTTGTGGTTGACAGCAAAGGCTAGGAAAAGTCTGATGGCTTCCAACCTAGCTACAGGAGCAAAGGTTTCATCATAATCTATTCCTTCTTCTTGTCTGAAGCCTTGAACCACAAGCCTGGCTTTATTCTTGACAACAATACCCCTTTCATCTGTTTTGTTCTTGAAGACCCATTTTGTGCCAATTGGACATACATCCTTTGGCAATGGTATAAGTTCCTATACCTATTGTCTCTTGAACTGAAGGAGCTCTTCTTGCATGGCTTCTACCCAACTATTGTCTTTCAGTGCCTCTTGATACTTGACAGGTTGTGTGAGAGATAAAAAGCCTGCAAAAAAACAAATGTTTGAGGATTGACTTCTTGTGAGCACCCCTTCACTGATGTTGCCAATGATTTGATCTCGTGGATGAGCTCTTAGGAAGATTAGATCCCCTTTGTATGGAACTATGGCATTTTGAGGTGAGGGACAGAGGTTTGTGGCATCTGTTGTTGAAACATCTGTTTGCACTTCTGTGGTGCCAACAGAGGTTTGGAATGGAAGTGGGGGAATAGGCCCAAGTGGTGTAGAGGTGGATAGACTTTTGTCAACTGAAGGTGGACTTTTGTCAGCAGATGATTGATTAGTGGTTGAACTTGATGCGGCAGTGGTTTGAGGGTAAGATTAGACAATAGTGGTTCACTCAGTTGTGATAGAGTTTTGAACATCTGCTTGCCCGATGTAGGATAGATTTTGCAGAAATACTGTGGCATCACATTGTCATATCTGAAATCATGTTGTGGAGACTGTGGTGTACCTGCATTGTCAGTTTTAACAGTGATATCTTCAAATTTGAATTTATCTAAATCAAATAGTTCAGCAGGATTTGCTGGGATTTTCAAAGATGAAAGTTCATTGAGCTTTACATTCAGAGTTTCCTCTATTGTCCTAGTCCTTGTGTTAAACACTTTATAGGCCTTGGCAGTAGAAGAATATCCCAGAAAATATCCACAATCTACTTTGGCTGCAAATTTTGAAATGGAATCTTTGAGATTTAAAATAAAACATGGGCAGCCAAAGATTTTGAAAAATGATATCAGTGGTTTGATTTTGAACAAGATTTCATAAGCAGTCTTTTGATGTCTAGGGTTGATTAAAACTCTATTTTGAACATAGCAAGCAGTGTTTACAGCTTCTACCCAAAGGGACAGAGGTAGACCAGAATCTGTGAGCATTGTTCTTGCAGCCTCAATAAGAGTTCTATTTTTCCTTTCAACCACCCCATTTTGTTCTGGTGTTCTTGGAATGATGTACTGCCTTACAATCCCATTTGACACACAGAAGTCATGCAACTCCTTATTTTTTAACTCTGTTCCATTTTCACTTCTAAAGATTTTCACTAGCAACTCATGTTGTTTTTCAACTTTGGTGACAAAGTCCTTCAAGATACTTGCAGTCTCATCCTTAGAGTGTAGAAAGTAAGTCCATGTAAACCTAGAAAAATCATCAACAATAACAAGACAAAGTCTCTTTTTCCTTAGACTCATGATTTTTGCAGGGCCAAACAAATCCATGTGCAACAATTGAAGACATTGACTTGTTTTGGACTCATCAATGGATTTGTAAGAGCTTTTATATTGTTTACCTTTTAAACAGTAAACACAATGCTCATCACATTTAAATTCTTTAGGTGGTAGACCTCTTACAAGGTTTTGTTTTGAGAGTAAGTTGATAGTTTGGAGGTTGGTATGACCCAATCTCCTATGCCACAATTCTGTCTCTTTGGTTGAGGCAGCAGAAAATAGACAGACAATTGCCATAGGATTATCCTTCAACATATCAACCACATACACATTGCCACTCCTATGAGCAACAAGTTGTGCTTTGCTCTCAGCATTGATGGTGTTAATCTTTTCAACCACTTCTAGTCCAATAATCTTACATGTCTTCTTAGTGAAGAATGACCCATAACCTTTTTCACTCATTTGTGAAACACTAAGAAGATTAAACTTAAGATTATCAATCAAATTAACATTTTCAAACTTGAGTCTCCCAGCCTGAACAGTCCCTGAACGCAACACTTTACCTTTTGAATCATTTCCAAAGGAAATATCACCCCCTCCATGAGCAAGAAAGTCCAGAAGAAGGGCTCTACATCCAGTCATGTGCCTGGAGCCTCCACTATCTACATACCATAAACTATCTAAGCAAGCAGAAGCTCCCTGCACATCAGTAAATAATTAGTTTTGGTGAGTGTCCAAAGCCAAATTGGCTTTGGATGGGTTCTCAGACTTTTCAGCCTCAAGCTTAGGAGAATGGTCAGTGGTTTGAACTAGTTTCTGAACCAAGTTCAACAACTGTTGTTGAACATTTGCCAGTGCTTGTATGTCAACACTTGGTGCAACAGATGTTTGACCATTTCTTGTCAGATGTTGGTAACCATGAGGATGCCTGTTCACTCTTTGTTTTGAAGGCCTTTTGGGCTCTTCATAAACATGTGGCAGACGATGACAAGGTGGTTGTCCATGTCCTCTTGGAAACTTGTTAGAAGGTGGAGCATCTGTTACTTGAACATCACTGGGAGCAGAGTTTTCATTCAGATTTTTGACAACAGATGTTTGGACTGGTGTAAAAGTCTGTTTGGGTTTTCCTTTTGAAGTACTAACCACTTGACTCACTTGAGTTTTAGCTTTATACTCTTGTATTTTGACATCAAAATTTTTGAGATAAAGACACTCTTTGGTTTTATGATTCTTTTTACCACATATTGAGCAAATTGATTTAGAATCACACACACTTGTTCCTTTGTTGATATCATATGCTTTTAGAAGAAAACAATTTTTAGTAACATGGTTCTTCTTTTCACAAAAATCACAGAACAAATTATCTTTGGATTTCCCTTTTTCTTTCTTCTTTTCAACAGATGTTTGAACATCTGTTGGAAGATCTTTCAAGGGAATGATCTTGGCCTGTGGTGCCTTTATACAAGCAGGGGTTTTAAAATTCATAGGTTGAAAATTTTCAAGAACATCGCACTCATCTGACCAAGTTGCTTTAAATTAATATTTTTCAATTTCATCAAATGATGGGGAACCCTCAAGTTTTTCAAGAACTATTTTCTTACAATTAGGTTCAGTGACTTTGATTTCCTGACCTTTTGAATTTGTTGGAATGATCTCAACAAACTGTGGTTCCTTTTTGTCAGTGTTTTGAGAAACTTGATCAGTGGTTTCATTGAAACCAAAGCCAAACTTCACATGACTTTTAGTTTGTTGGTTGACTATCATTTCAAAACCTCTAGATGATTCCACCCATTTTTGACATTCAACTTGGGTGGATTCAAAGTCCTGTTTACAACTCTGATATTTTGTTATCATAGTTTGGAGCTGGTCCTTGGTTATACTTGCTTCATGTTTCAAACTACTGATTTCAGATTCTTTTTCAGTTAGTTTTGATTTTAACTCTTTTGTGAGTTTTTCAAACTGAATTTCATCCTCTAAAATTTTCTTTCTAAAGTTTTCATTCACCTTTTTAATGTTCGCAAAAGCTATTACACATTTGTCTAAACATAAATCATTTAAGATTTGAGGTGATACCTTAGCAGCAACCATCAAGGCACGGTTACACTTGCACTCACAATCATCTTCACCCCATGGGTCTGAGAGATTCACAACCTCAATCTCACATTCTTCAACTGAAACAACTGCATCAACAACATCATTAGTCACATTTTCAGACTTAAATACCACTTCCTCAGATTCAACCTCCTCAACAATTGTTTCTAGTGCCATGAAGTAGAAATTTCCTGGTTCATTTTTAGATTTGGCAACTAGAGCATTGTTTTTATCTGTTAACTCATCTGGTAAGCTGCTCCAATCAATAAAACCTTGTGTGAAAAAGCTCTGTTGGCTTTGTTGACTGGTCTTTGCAGGAGCAGAGGATGAAGTAGCAACTATTGGCACTTGTGCCTGAGCAACAGGGGTTTTAACATAGTGAATCTGGGGAATAGTGGTTTGGACATAGTGCACAGGAACAGTGGATAAGGACTGTGCAAAGTGAGCAGTGTTTTGCACATTTGGTCCAGGGGTATTTGGGGAAAACTAATAAGTGTTAGTCTGGGGCATTTGGTTTGGATAGGTAATCATAGGTGTACCATTTTGACTCCTACATTCCCTAGCAAAATGACCTATTCTATGACATTTGTAACACTTAATCTTAGATTTATCCAACCCCACTTTTGACCCACCATGTAAACCTGGATATCTTCTGCCAGTTTTCTTATAGAAATTATTAGTTCTAATACTGAGCAGAGCCAGTTGATGCAAAATGTCCATTTCTTCTAAAGTCCACAAGGTCAATGTACTGAAGGTCATTATACACAAAGGATGTGTTGTCAGATGCCTGGATATCACCACTTGCTGCAAAAGCATAGTTGGGTGAATAAGAATCAGTGTTAAAACCAGTAGTTATATCAATGTAATGATCATAACCCTGATCCTTACTACTACCAGGCACCTCATCTTGACCCAAAAGTGTTGTATTACCAAAAACATAATCATCAGACACTTTTCTAGAATCTTGAAGCTTCTTTTTCTGGTTAAGCTCTCTCTCATAAGTTAAGAGCTTACCATGAAGCTGGGTCAGAGAGAAGTCCTTAAAACCAATTGAGTTTCTCATTACAATTGCATAAGTGTCCCATTTATCTGGTAGTGATCTAAGAAACCTATGGTTCAAAGTTGATTTTGGATAAGTTAGACCCACCAGTTTTAGTTCACTTATTAAGCAATTAAACCACTCAAATTGTTGTGTTAGTGACTCTCCTTTCACATGACTGAATATTTCATATTGTTGATTCAGAATTTCCCGGTTGTTTTCAATAACATCCTCAGTCCCACCGAATTGTTCTTTCAAAGCATCCCACAACTCCTTTGCACTGTTACAGTGTAACAGCCCAGCATAGATATCATTTGTTAGAGCCATGGCTACAATACTGAAAGCCTTAGCATCTAACTCAATTTTCTGAAAATCTTGCTCGGGGTAGTTTTCAACACTTTTAGGTACTTGGACCTTGGGATCTTCGGTACTCGGCACCATCGGAACATGTGGTCCGAAGACAACCGACTTCCAACACCTAGTGTTTAGTTGAGCTAGAACATGGCTCATCCGATGTTGCCAGATATTGTATTCAGATTTGACAAGCATCGGTGGCTTGTTGCTCGTGCCAGTGTTATGTGGATCTTGATTCATTGAAGCCATTCTCTGATTGTTTGTAAAACAAAGTGTGTTTAAAAAGCTTTGAACGTAAATAAACTTTTACTCTGTTTTCAATCAACAAACAAAGTGATATCAATAATATTGAGCTGATCTATTTATATTAAATTGATTGATTAGATCGAATTTAATTGACCAAGCTCCGATACCAATTGTTAGGATCTGAGTTTGATTTTTTAAGATTGTTTAAGTAATGAAACAAATGAATGAATTATAAAGATGGAAAGTGCAGTGGAATATAAACTATAAATCTTAACAAATGGAACAATTGCTTTCAAACAAGTACTATATATCAGTCATCACAGATTTGAGTACAAGTTATTACAATTCTCCCCCTTAGCCTGATCACTCAATAATTTTTTCTGTGTAAGAGAATGTGTGAAGTGATAAATAGAACAGTATAGGCATTGTTCTATTTATAGACAGACTAAAGCTCTGATGACCTAAGACTGACGTCACCTAGACAATGACAGCTAACTGACATAACAACATAAAACATCTGCTAGGTAAAACTACTGTTACATTGCCTAAACCACTGATGAGTAAACAACTGTAAAGAGAAACTCTGATGGTCTTGAATATCTGTTGGAGCCTAAGTGCTGTTGGCTCCAACAGACCTTTAGTCGTTGTCAGCACTTTGTCATGTTTCTTTGTCAGCACTTTGATCATCAGTTGTTCTTCAATCAGTAGCAGTTTTGTCTAGCATCACTTTAGTATCAGCAGTTAGTGTCATCAGTCGTTTGGGAGGATTCTTGTATAAAGTAATGTTTTATTCAAAATCAGAAGAGTAGAATATTTTGGCTTTCAATCATCTGTTCTTTTCCAGGTCATCAGACCCAACAGCTGGAACCCACCTGTTTCTAATTTCATACATGTCTAAAAAGCCATTTGTTTTCTTTTAATTCATATTCTTCAATCAGTTGTGCCCATATTATCTCAAATTGTTCAAATCCAGTGTATATACCCCAAAAATAGTTTAAAAATTTACTTTTAAATTCGGTGTTATGTAAAACATCAGAACAAACCTGGAAAAAAAAACACTCTTATAAATCTTTTCAAAAAAAATCTTTTCAAAAAAAAATCTTTTAAATCAGTAAAAATCACTGAACTGAACCCTAAATGTTTTTATATGTTTTATAAAATTGTAGAAATATCTCACATATAGTAATATATTTCTAGTATATTACCTGAACGCGGGTTTTTTCTGATCAAACTAGAAAAGGTGTGTAAAAAGATACAGGCTGCTCATATAAAACAATTGATGAAGAAAGATGATGAGAGTCAGGCTGCAAGCGGTGATCCTATGCCCCCGATCCCTACTAAATGCCACGAGACATATGAAAGTAATCCAATTGTAACATTTTAATATATTATATATCTTTCTAAACAAAGCTGGGATGACACTATTATTAATAAATATATTACATTTTACATAGTAATATATTTTAACAGGCAAACTGCATGAAATGAACCTAAACATCTCGCAATAAGGTGACTAGAACCTAAAAACCACATCTTCTTGAGCAGTAAAAGGAAAAAAAAAGGGACACATATACATGCCAACGCAAACACTTTCAGTTTCCCAGTATGTTTATTCAACCCTAACAACCCATCACCAATCTCCCCAAATTTTGCAAACTCCTAAACCCTCCGCGGCTTAGTATTCACAACCACATTAACTACAATATATTCCTCTACGTCAACTCAGAAATCGGAGGCGCATTCAGCAGAGACACGGAAACGCAGAAACATGCCCAATAGACACTTAGAAATGCCATATCAATTTATAGTTCAAAGTATAAAAGTAATATATACCTGTGTTATCATTATTTCCAAGTAATTTGAACTTAACTTTGCTCAAAGGCAATGCTTTCAGTTGTATAATCAAAACATTAAACGGTTTCACTTTATCATTTAATAGCAATTAACAAACTTAAGACTCCTAGGAAACTCTTCAATTTACATGCTTAAGTCTATGGTAAACTTTCCCAAACACCACATATTCTAACAAGCTAAATATTTTTGATAAAATAATTTAATGTGTTAAAGTTTTTAACTAACATGTTATGTGATCAAATCTGTTTAAACTAAAGCTAATACAAAACAATTTAACATGTTGAATCAAATTTTTGTTTCATGAAACCCTAAATATTAACAATCTAACTATACCGATTCTTACAAATCAAACCCTAATTACTTATTCAACAATACAACAAATTAATTTAACATAAATTTGAGAAATTCAACTAAATAACAAATCACATAAACAATATAGTCTAACTAAATAACAAATCACACAAATCTGAGAAATTCAACTAAACAAATGTATTTTATTTAATTTATTTCCCAAATTAATGTATTAAAATTTACTAAAAAACACAAGCGTATATATAAAAAAAGCTATTTTAATTATAAAATCTAATGTTAATTTTTATTTTAAGTTATACGTTACAACATAAAGTACATAACCAATTTAATTTAGAATATAAAACATATTGTACAAAATTAAAATTGAGTATAAGTGGGTTAAACGGGTACGATAACCATTAACTCCTTTGTTAAGTGGTCTCAAAGGCGACGCAGGCTAATGAGACAACCACCTCTTGAGCTAACTAAACATTGATATGTCACTATTTCCGCCCTGATCCTGTTTACAATAAAAAGCATTTTAGACGACGTTTTCGAATAAGTAGAAACCATTTATGCATTTAGAAAATGATTTGTCAACGCGATGTCCTTTTTTTCAACAAATAGAAGGTGTGTGACATCCGGCAAACTCAGGTTAATAACTTTTATCAACCGCATATAAGTCTACCTTAGCAAAACATTCTTTAAACATACTTAACTGGGTTAGTTGAGTCAGTTCGGTAGAATCACTAGGATTCGGTCTTGCACACACATTAGTCAAGGTTTTGGTGATTCGGAGGATCACCGAGTAAACACATGCACACGAGCCTTGTATCCCGTTTGTTGGTAAAACAATAATGCAATATGGGTAACTTGTTGATAATTATATGTTATACGATCATTGGTAACTTAGGAAAACGTGCTTATGTAAAATTATATGATTAAACGTGCTTTGGATGCAAAAATTAGAGACAGGAGCGAAGGGATTGGGAGGGTCAAAGGAATGGACCCCTTCGCCTGGTTTATAGGGCGAATGGCAGACCCCTTCGCCTGTTAAAGAGCTATTCGCCTCCTGCAGAGCTGGTCAGGTATAAATACCTCGTTTTGACTTGTTTTCATCATTGCAAACCGTAACTCGCCCCAAGTGCTATCTCTCAACCCATACCTCTGTACCACAACTTTTTGCCCTCAAATCACCCATTTCTAACCTAAAAACACCTACAAATACATAACAAGGCTTGGATCTAAGGTGTGTGTTGTATCCAACATCTTTTCCTTTCATTTTAACATTTGTTTTCATAAACCCTTGATGTCCATATCTGATTTCAAAATGATTTCATAAATAAAATTCTTTCTTAAAGTTTCTAAACAAGATATAAACCACCTTATGAGTTTTATGACAAAAACCCAAGTTTTCAAAGATGTTGGTGATCTAGAAATTAGGGCTTTTATGTTATATGTTGTTGTGATGATGATGTGATGCTAATATGATGATTATTGATATGTTAGAAGCATGTTTAGGCTGTGTTTGTTTGGATAATGAGGTTTTATGAACATCAGGGCTATTTTGGGAATTTGATGCTTTTGATGATTGTTATGGATGATAAGGTTATGTGTAGAATCATGATAGGAAGCTATAGTATGAATTAGACATGATTGTAAATGTGATTATGCGTTTTAATTAGGGATTTTGCTGTTTATGGTAAGGAACTTGTGCATGATTTGATGTCTCCACAATATTTGCTAAATTGGGTAAAAACTTGCATATTATGCTCAAAACCTGTTTTGTCTATGTGCTAAGTGATGTAACATGATGGGGATAGGCTAGGGATTGGGTTGGTAATGGTCGGATACGTCTGGGCAAGCCTCGGGGTCGATTCGAGGGGTTTCGGAAGAGAAAGGTCCTGCAGTTGCTCAAGGGGCGAATGGCTCACCCCTTCGCATGCCCATAGGGGCGAAGGGCTCACCCCTTCGCCTGCCCATAGGGGCGAAGGGCTCACCCCTTCGCCTGCCCATAGGGGCGAAGGGCTCACCCCTTTGCCTGCCCATAGGGGCAAAGGGCTCACCCCTTCGCCCAGATGAGACCCCTTCGCCTAAATGATGACCCCTTCACCTAAATGATGACCCCTTCGCTTGGAAACATGACCTCTTCGCCTAATCTATGACCTCTTTGTGTGGAACATGACCCCCTTCGCATATTATCATGAGCCCTTCGTGTGAAATGTGAACCCTTCACCCACTATTGTGACCTCTTCATGTATAACATGTTGATATGACCCGTTACGTGCAAATTTACGTGTTTTTCACGTACGGCTACCTGTTAACTCATATATCACTATTAGACTGATATTGTGGGTCACCAACGGGATGTCGAGTCTTGTGTGGTCGTGTCAAACGTTCTTTTGAAACATAAACGGTGTCGGTTTGGACAACCAAGGGTTTCTAGACAAACATGACTTCGGTCAAGCAACTCATAGGCTATTAATGATAGGTTTCCAGTTGTCGGGATGCTATCATAACACGCTTGGTGTTACCTTTCAAACAAACGCAACCTAAGGTGAGTGTCACAGCCCCACATTTTACTGTTTTCATTATTGGGGGAGAAACATGCGGTACGAACTTTACGAACTTTTAGACTACAGTATTACATTATTTCACATGGGTACTAAGTGACATTACATCATTTAAAGTCCTTCTAACTTGTGAACCATGAATGTCACACCTTAACCGATGGCGGAATACATCGGGGCGAGACTAGGGGTGAGCATAAATCGGGTTTACTCGAAAATACCCGAAAACCAAGACTGAATCTGCCCGAAACCGAACCGATATGCTGTAATCAGGTCTGTCTTCGGTTCCCACTTTAGAGATATTTCGGGTTCAGGTCGATCCTCAGGTTTGGACCCTTGGTACCCGACCATTCTAAGACCGGACCGAGGACTACTATGTATAGTCTTTGTTTTGTTGTGTTGAGTTGGTGAAACCATGAGGATGACGACGAAGAGTCTTTCTATATCGAACCAGGTGTTGAGCAGCATCAAAAGAAGGTGATGTCATATTCCGATCGATGATGTACTTGTCTTCTGGTTTCCTCTTCAAGCTTCATATTGAGATCGATAATGTCTTTTCTGGTTCTCCATGTAAGGCACATGAGAGAGGGTATGAAATGACTTCAACACATATTTAATCTCCACTGGAAAAAGTTAAAATTGAAATCTAGAAAAAGATAAAAAGATATTTGTGAGGATAAAATTGACAATTTGACACAATATAAAACTGACAAAAACTTTGAAAATATAAAAAGGACTGTAACACTAATCTAAATTCATCATTTCATTATAGCCCTTCAGCTACGAAATCTAAATATAAAGATTTGATATCTTTAATTTTTGTTGTATGGCAAATGTAACCGTGTTCGATTATTATATTATATTGACTTTTACATTTTTAGTGTATACAAATGTAATTGTGTTTGATTATTATACTTTTACCCATTTCAGTTCTAGTTTTTGATTTGATATTTTTTATAAGTTGTCATCATTTATGAATTTAAACAGGTTGTAATATTTACCTTCTTTGAACATGAGCTAGTTACAAATTCTTTGTATGTGAAAACATAAAATAATCAATAAGCTATAATCTATCTTTTTTAAACATAAATTTGATATATCGTTCAAAGCTTTTGCCATAATGTACTTTAAAGAGTAATAATAATATGGACATATATATTGTCATTAATAAGCGATCATGATCTAGTATTTCTATCATCCAATAAAATAGTCATCACTTTCAACGTATCATAATGTACCGTGTTCACATATTATTAAATATTTATTAATAAAAAAATCAAATGAAAAGCACTAACTTTTCTTCCTCATTTCAATATTTTCTACCTCTTCCTCGCTGTCTTTCTTCTCAACTCAAAAGACCCTCCTGTCTTGTAACCACCATAAGTCACAGAAGTAAAACTAAAATCCCATCAAGATAACCTCTTTTTCTCTTCCAGTGAACTCATGAAATTACCTGACACAACTAAAACAACAATTATCAAACCAGAAGAGATGAATGCTGATCGATTAATGATTATGTTCAAATCAGAAGAGATGAATGCTGATTTTGTTCTCGGTGTCGGTCCTATACTCATAACCGATGTACCCGAACTCAACAAAACCGATACCCGAACCTAATGCGTTGGTCCGATCCTCGGTTATAGGTTTTCTTGTTTTTCGGTCTCGGGTCAGGTCGGGTAAACCCCGGTTCGGTCCGGTTAGATCCCTTTGCTCAGCCCTAGGCGAGACTTGGGATAGATTGGTATCAGAGCCATGACTATAGGGAATTAGGAAAAATTACCATGTTTGACCTAGACTATAGTTAGGAACCTTTTTGACCATTCCTTTTGTCATGCTTAATATACTTGTTCTCCCTATCTTGCTTCTACTCTATTCTTTTGGTCTTTAAAAATTTACCTTCTTATTAGTGGATTACTCCACACTCGAAGACACTCGTATACCACAAACGAAAGGAAATCACCGAAATAGGCGTGAAACCCTCACTTTGGTGATAACTTTCAATCCGCGTAAATTCTTTGTGTTTTTGAAACTACACCAAGATAGGAGTGATATCCTCACCTTTGTGGAAATTTCACAATTCTCGTTCTAGTGGACACTTACCAATTGAAGGTTAGAATTAATTTTCTTACCACGTTGGACAAAGTGTACAAACCACACTCAAAGAAACGACCTCGCTAAGATAGGAGTGAAATCCGCAACTTAGCGACTAGTTTCAATCCTTGATATTTTTTTTAAATCTCGCCAAAGTCTAAAATTTATTAATGACAAGAAACATGTAGTAACTGGAAGGGTGAATACCGTTAACCGAAAGTTTCGGCGAGAGTATTTCCACCTATTAGGCCAAAGCATGTTTTCAAACTCAAAGGTAAATTCGAATAACTTCGGTTAGTCTTAGTTCCGTTCCGGAACACTCCAATTGCTTGTTTAAAACAAGCCTCTCATTTTGTGTTAATATTACTTTCAATGTTGTTTTCATGCTATGTTTTCACTATGTATATTCGATTTTTTTTTCTCGCAAAGGCTCTCAAGACTCGCATTTCAAGCTACTCTAGCGATTTCCAAATGATACTAATAATCGCAAAACCAACACGAATCGAAACTCCTTTATGTTAATTAAGTGCACTATACTTGCTTATACATACGTGTTACGCTATTTGAATAATGTGAAACTTGTGTCCTATACGTGTAACTTGAACTTGCATACTAAATCTATGAGAACAACTTGAGTGTATGTATTTTGTTTATCTAAATTTGCATCAATTTCACCGATCTAATCTTACCCGCAAGCTTTTCATTGTTAACCAAAATTCTAGTATTTTATTTCCTAAATTCAAAAGTCACCTTGTTTAAAAACGCTTATGCAAATTTTCCTATGTATGATTCTCGTAGATGTCTTCCCGTCTCAACAGCATTGACCTCAACCAACTGGCGAGCCTTATTGCCCAAGAATTAGTCAAGATTCTCCCTAACCTATAGACGCCAACAAACCCAATTCCGAACCCCGGCAATACCATCCAAGACAGCACAAACCATGTAGATGCTAAACCTACTACCCATACCCCTACTAAACAAACGAAAAAGGGTAACCGAAAACGCAAAAACCTCAAACAAAACCACACTTCGACAACTCCTAAGACTCCGAATTCTAACAAAAAGCAGTACCGTGGAACCTTTCCGCTATGCGACGGTGGTAAATATCACCATCTCACTCACACATAATGCCGCATATGCGCCAACTGTGGTACATATGGTCATTCTGCCAAAGCATGTCGCCACACCACTAAACCACGACCCGAACAACCTACTAGTACCACCGATCATTCACTAAAGACAATGGATGGATATGCTCCGAGTGCAACGACCCAACCCATGAACGTAACCAATGTCCAAGACTTGCCTTGGTGATCTACGACGCTGGAAGACCCACCCACCACACTGAAGAAGACTGATTTTTTTTCTTTCTTTTAAATGTGGGAATTCATTTATGTAATGTTTTCAAGAAATTATTCGGATGTGAAATTTTCTTTTATGAGTTATGAAATACCATTGTTATCTTAGTTTACAATCATAATTTATCGGCAAAATTTAAACAACGCAGAACCCCTTTATTTTTTTTCTCCTCGCACACGATCTTTTTCAAAATTTTTGAACAAAATTCTTCCTACTATTTCTAAAAGGATGCCTATTCTTCTATAAAATCCTCACTTTCAAACCACTAACAAATGTGTGTGTCGAGCCTGTATGACAAACAAGATTCTAAATGGTAAAAGTGTTTAAAAGAAATTTTCTTTTGTAAAACAGGACTTGTGAGCAAACACGCTAAATCAAATAATCTACCTCGTTTTAATCCCAAAACCTTTTGAAATTGTATCACAGGTCGAAATATTCATCAACGCCAAACTAAAATTCGTCAATAAACTATTTTCCTCGCTTAATAAAATGGATTTTTATATAAATCGAACGACAATCTTCGATAAAACTTTTACACTAAATCTTCCCCACATCAATTATATCCGTTTTTCTTTAACATCCAACTGACTAAATTCTTCTATGATCAAACTTGACCCTTAGTCTTGAAAAGCTAAAATTACTCATGTACTCATAAACTCAATTTGTAATAAACCTGAATTCTATGTTGCCCAAAGTCAAAACATTTTACACGTTTTCATTAGGAATGCAATGGTCCATCCTTTTGTTTGATTTTATCATCTGAACGTAACCGCATATGCACAAGTCTACACCACTATGTCATGAAACCATATATCTACGCCAAAACACGTACGGTTAACAACATCAAAAACTTGCTTAATGCCTTTTCACATTATGTGCTTGCATGTCACGTTGCTTGCTATGTTTACAACATCAAAACTGTTTAATGTCTTTTCATTTGTGTATAAGTATTTTGTGTCAACTAACGACCCACACATAACTAAGACAACTTATGTAGACCATACGACAATTGGACTAATTACGTGTGCACATGTAATTACAAAAATTTGGCGAATGGAAAACATAACGAGTCCCGGTGTGTGTAACCTGTCATGACTTGAATAACAACACGGATGGGGTATGATAACGGCCTGGTGGATACGCCGCCGGTACATCCTATACATAAATGTCCTGTCATACTACCAAAAGTAGAGTTATTCGTGCCATGAGAAGTTTTGGGTGTCGAGTTAAAATTTTGACCAACACTTACGTTATTTATCTTTTGCGATACCATTTATGTTATAGTTTACTAGTCTAATTACGCTTGCATCATTTGTCTTTTATGCGTATCATAACCTTGTTTTGAACCACACTTTCCACTATGCAACATCATCATTGCTATGAATAATCTATACTTGCAATCTCCATCGAACCTCGTTCCTTCCTCATGCTTTCCTTGCTTAATCAGCAATCCTTCCATTATCAAGAACCTATTTCTAAATCCCGTAAGCTCTGGCCTTAATCTCTAAAAGCATTCATACATGTAAAACAAGATTCGTCTCTCACTTTTATATATTTTCTTAACTACTTATATACTGGATTTCAAAACTAAATAAATACTATTTATATACCAAAAACTTTTTTAAATAGTCCAATTTCTCGTTAATTTTAGTCGCCTTTTAAAAATTTTTCTGGTAAAATTTTCGACCTTGTGCAAACCAAATATCTATTACTAGATACTGCGCATTCCCGCATCTAGTCACTCATTATGCTCACATATTTACTATTCCACCCAATTACCCAGTGACATTTTTTTTACAAGCCAAAACTTCTATTACTTCTTATATGTTATACCGTATATTTACTTATCTACTTGAAATTTGTTACACTAACCCCATACTCAAACCTACCTATATGTACCCTTTTTCCTTCACTAATCACCAAAAATGCTTTAGTTGATTACACTTGCGAATTTTATCTACTATCCACCCACCTTACAAAAATTCTTTAGTCGGTTAAACTTTCAAATTTCTACGTATAGCCTTGGGTTAAAATTTTAAAAGTACTTCTCATACGAGCATAATTATCGCACAGTGACTAGATACAGTATTTGATTTAAGCATAATAAACTAACAAGTTTTTGTTTTTATTAAACCCATATCAAACCACTTACCTATTTTTCAAAAGGTTGACTCTTAATTAAATTTCGAGACGAAATTTCCTAAAGTAGGGGAGACTGTAACATCGCATAATTTTGTTACTTTTACATATATTTTAAATTCTATGTTTAACAAATTCCAAGTTCGCCTTTATCCGATTCTTTTATGTTACCCCTACCAATTCTTGACGAGTCGTCATTATAATTTACCCTATTCAATTTAGGCATTATAACAAGAAACTCATTTAGTTAAGATCTTAATATATATTTATTTTTTTTAAATAAAACATATATATTTTTTTATAATAATACTTTCATAAAAAAACAAAAAAAAACGTAGCTTTGACTATGATCAACAAACATAATAACAACATATATCACCATTTCAAGATTATATGTTCGTTCGTTTTTTTTTTTTTTTGAAACTCGATGACAACAGTAAACAATTACAACTATCACAATCCCATAACAATTAAACTTAACCCCCATCTAATCTCTTCCTAACCACCCCATTTACTCCATTTAATATCCAACCAACTTACCTCACCTATAAATACAACCCCTCCCTACACCTTAACCTCTTGTTCATCTCTTTTTTTCCTAAAATTCTCTCTATTCTTCAAGTTTATTGAGCAAACTTTCTGAAAACATATCAGTAACTTTCTAAGCTCAAATCTCCTATTCTTTTCAGTTTTTCCTTCTTTTTTCTATCCAAAATTCCTTGGAGAATCCTCTAGGATCTTCCCCATGTTTATCCATAGAAGTGTGATAAGGGTAGAACACCTAAAAGAGGTCCCAAAGGTGTTTGTTTTCTGATTTGTTTTTATGTCCTAAGTTGTTTGTTGTAAAGGAACCAACCAAGTCTGCTAACAGTCTAATGTTAGAGGGATTTGAGCTATGGTATTGGGTGACAAAGGAGAGTCAAGACTCATCCAAATCAGTCCCCAAACTTTACTTAAACTTCTTGGTTATACTATGTAATAATATAAATATACTTTCAAGCTTCAATCTTACTATCTTATTAATAATCTTTGGAAGGTTTGTGGTTACACCCTACCTTACCAACTCTCTTGACCCTTTTTGTGCTACGGATTTATCCACACTAGAAAGGGGAAATCCCGTGTCCAAAACCCATGTTTACCTCATAAGCGAAGTGGTTATGACATGAACATATCAATCGGATTCACATTCCTAACTTTATACCATCCGAATCATCTATGATGATTTTGTGTTTGGTCTAACTCATTCTCATGACCATCCGGATTGCCCAAAAGGCGATTTGTGTTTTGGTTTGCCTAAAAGGCTTGCATGATCCTCTTGAACCTATAATCTAAACTTGAACCTAAGACCCTCTAATTCTTAATTCTAGTTAATCGGAGCTAATGCTTAATCTTCCAAGACTTAGTTTTGGAATCCTATCAAGACGCATCCAAAGGTGAGTCATACTTGTCCCCTTTTCTTTTATCACTTTTTGGGACCAACATGTATCATATGCAAAACACACTAATTCTTTTACAAGCACACATGCTCAATCTATTAAACATACTTTTATGCTATTTGCCATGCTTATGATTCTTGATACTTAAACATAATTCATTAACTATTATTAGCCCACTTAACATGTATAGCGTTATAGGAGTAGCACCCCGCCCCTTTATGGGTCATTGTTAAATTAAACGGCCTAGCATGAATATGTTAGGTATACGCAGTGGTACTCGCGGGTTTGAGTTATGTCTTTTGTATGGTATGTATGTGTAATGCTATAGTATGAGATTCGAGTAAATCATTGTAATTACTATGTATATAAACTAAAACTAGTATGCTCACCAATGCTTTATGTGTTGACGGATATTTTACACACGTTGTAGGAAATGTTGGATGCAGGATATTCAAGAAATCTACTTAGGATTGGACTAGAAACTCACCCTAGTTTAATTTTCGTATTCTTGATGTTGTACTTTCCTTTTCATGAAACAATTTGCATTTTGTTATCTTTTAGACAATGATTATGCTATGAACGAAATTTTATCTTTAAATTATATTGTCACGAATTCTAGTGTCATGAAGTCTTTGAACAATCTATCCAAAGTCTCGCCCCGATGTATTCCGCCATCGGTTGGGGTGTGACAATGAATATGTTGATACATAGCGAGGAAAGTGTGAATAGATCTACTTGGCCCGGCAAGCCCCACTCGGGTCGACTGGAGGTCGGACGGGTTCATATTTGTCCTATATAACTTATGACACCGGGTGATGTCCGGTGGTGGATATTATGGCATTTCTAACGTTCAGCAGTGGTTCGCGACACTTTAGTATCATGTAACGATGTCTAACTAGCATCATGTATAGATGTCAGGATTGTCGGGTCTGGTTTTACTAAGTTTACTTACTTTTGCAAACTTAAAACTCTGTGACTCACCGACACTTTATGTGTTGACTAACATAGCATGTTTTCTCAGGTTGCTAAGGTAGCTGCACTGTTTAGGATGTACTAGAGTTCATGGCATTGGTCTGCCATATGCATCATTTGATAAACTTTCTTTCAAACGTTTAAACATTTATGTTTTGGGTTGTAACATTTTGAGAACTGCTTCCGCTGTATTTTAGTAGTCTAACTTTTAAACAGCTTGGTTGGTTTTATTACGTATTTTCATATCATATAGTTGTCGGTCGTTGTGACCGTTAATTTGGATCCTGGTATGTCACGCGCCTCGCGGTAAAACCCCGCACGTGAAATTTGAGGGTGTGACAATGTGCAAGATGTTGACTCGGGTTCACCTCTATACAAAAATGTACAACCGCTCTTCAGCAACTGACATATGGGATTGTCAGATCCAATGGATGAATATATAGCAACGTCCGAAAATATTGCGTGAGATTCACTTCATTTTTTGTCAAGGTATGTATATATTTACGTAAACTATAATTTATAAACTTTTAGGGTAAATTTGTCAACATTATTTAAACTATATATCTAAACTATATATATCTTTACGTAGGGATCATATCCATTTACTCACGAAAATATGTGTGTAAACCAAAATTGTTTGATATCCAACAAATATACGAGGTTTACGATGAAAAACATGGTTTTCCCTGAATGCTCGATAGTCTCGACTGTATGCATGGTGGATGGGCTATGTGTCCTACGACTTAGCGAGGTCAGTTTCATCGAGGTGATCACCCCGACCCGAGTATTATACCTGAAGTGGCGGCCTCGTTTGATCTTTGGTTTTGACATGCGTTTTTTGGAGTTGTTGGGTCAAATAACGACCTAAATGTTATCGATCAATCACTGATATTCGATGACATCATCGGCGGGATTGAGCCCGCACAACGTTTTATGCAAATGGGGAACATTTTAAGTATGATTACTACCTGGTTGATGGTATTTACAACGAGTGGTCGACACTTGTTTTAGACTGGTTTTATTTGTTGATTTGCAGTGTTTTTATTTTAATTTAATATTTTCTATTAATATTACTTTATAAATTTAAAAAGCATTAACACAAAATAAAATTAAAAAAATAAAAAGACAGGATAAAGCCCCCACCTGAACGATAACAAGGTCAAGTGACTTCAACAGAGGCTTTATCTAGTGCCAAGTCAGTGTCCAGTCAGCATAAGGTTTTTTTTTTTTTTTTTTTGAAAAGCAAACTTCATTAAAAAAGGAACAAGGCTATCTCCAAGCTAGAGATAGGCCTAAACAAACAATTACATCGAATCAAACAAAAAACTACACCAACCTTTCCAGTCTACCCTACCTTCTTTATGTCCAGTCAGCATAAGATGACACAATATTAGAGGATGAATCCAAGTGATAACTTAAGCCAGAACGCTGGGTAGTACTATAGCAAGCACGGGTTACAAACGTGAACCTGAAATATATATAAAAACATATTAAAAGCCTATTAAAATGTCGACAAAGTTTAGGTAAGCAGCGGGTGACTGGGCTTGTCAACATCCCTGGTCCTACAACTAAGATAAAAGGAAATATTATAGAAAGTTGACCAAAACAGCCCATCCCCGTGAGACGAGGTCAATGATTGACTACTAAGATTTGAACCCTCTCTGCAAACAGTCCGGTTCAAAGTAGTATTCATTTCCTATACAATGGAAGTGAACCCATTCATACTCAGATCTATAACCCCTTTCTTTTCTTCAATGAAACGATTTTCTTTTGTTGGTCTCAGTTTATCTAAGCAACCGGTTAATGGACTTGCTTAATTGTTATTGCAAACAATATTTCAAACACTTTTCAGTCTCTTAATTTTTTAACCTTTTGACTTTGAAACCGACTTATCTTAAAGTCTTGAATTTTAATAAAAAAAAATTTGTTAATAATTGTTTTTTACAACAGGTTCAAACTTACTTTTCCTCTAGAAATGCATAGTAAGTATAATCTGTAAACCTTCCTTCGTATTAAATGCGTTGGGATGTTTGTTTTATGATTACCTAAAATCCGCCACCTGTATTTACACAGTTGTGAGACCATACATACATGCATGCTGGATGATTGCTTTGATTTTGCAACACAAAGTCGGTGGAAAGGTGAGCCGGAACTCGTGGTGAGGGCAAAAAATAGTTCATGTTAGAATCGGTTGAGTAAAAACAATTTAATTTATTCTTAGAAAGAGCATTCAGAACCTCAAGATCATGACTAGACTTTTAAGTAATATTAATCGTTGTTAAAAGCAGTGCAAAATTACTACTAAAACAGTGTAGAATTGTTGTTTAAACGTAGAAATGTACATAATTGCAGCCAACTGTGTAGACATGTCGAATCTGCAGAAGTTGTAAAATTGCATAAACTATGCTGCAGGAATGTACAGAAATGCAATTAAATCATTAGTTAACCAATCTCCAAATCAATGTCAGTATAAACTATGCAGGCATGGGTGAAATACCAGATGGCCTATTAAAAAATCTAACAACTAATTTCCAAAATTTACAAAAATAGACTCTTGACAAGTCAAAATGACAAACTAAATATTTGCTCGCTTAGCCAGCAAATGTATCGTTTGGTAATAAATATTGGTCAACCGTTTATTTTTGTAATTATCCCTAATTTTATTTGGTATATTATTTTATGAAACAAAATTACACGGGTTGGCTGAAATTTAATTGGGTGACTTCAACCTGGCCCAATATATATTTGATCAATCGATTAGGTTAGGAGTCAAGTAATGTACTCTTTGGCTTTGTAATATGGATACAATCTGTTGGATTGACCATTATAACCATATTTATATCTAATTGTTCATAAGTAACACATTATATTGTTTTTTTAAATTCTTAAATATAATAGTGTCAGATTTTAAAAAATGGTACTACTATAGTTGAAATGTTTCTTAAAAACATGGAATTTATTAAAAAAAATAATAATAATTTACTAGTTTTGAGTTTAAGACTGTAGCTTTAAAGCTTGAAACAAATTTGATAATAACATGCATTCACAATGCCAGCCAGCTACGTTAGGAAAATGACAGGTACTTCTATTACAGGAAAGAATCCCTGACCTTGGTAAAGTAGACGCTAAGCATCGGGGCTCAGATGAACAACCGGCGAAACCAACAGTCTGATCAAAGGTTGGACATCTTGTTGTTTAACAGCACCCAATGATCCTATTACGTCATTATCACAAGCAATCAATATCATATCACCATCTTCATCTTCATATTTGAGGCTAAAGCTTCCAAGCCTGAGCTGAAACCTTGTTGCAATCAGTTCCTCCAACTTCACCAATCCATCTGAAAGACTGAATGGAAACTTTACAGTATTCTCTCTGTATGTTGCCTTAATCGTCACGCTTTTTACAGTGTCTGCTGCTATATTCACAATAGACTTCTTTGCGATGGTTGTATCATCTTCTGTAAATCCATCAGGCAGATTTGTTTGATCCTTCTGGTTAAATGCAAGCGTTGATAGATGCTTACCATGCTCTGTAAGAGTGGTGACATCATCATGAGTCCTGTTTGTTGCATCTAATACTTCATTAGAAGCACCACAAACCACGGTAGTAAGTGCACCTTCAGATGCATGGATGACAACACCTGTCTGATCAGATTTCTGACGGGAATCACTCTTACTATATGGCCACCTTGATATACCGACACTCCTGCAGATGCGCTTCAACGTAGATCTGCTAACTACATATATACAATGTAAAAAGTAATCTTAGAAGGAAGCTACTCAAAAATCAATATTAATAAATTAAGATGTCAGATTGGCCAAGTGTTCAAGATTCAGATTACCTCAAAATTTATAAAACAAATAAAAAATAAATAAATAAACAAATCCACCCAATTAAGTGGCTAACCTTGTTTCGGCTAACCCCAATTTGGGGTTAACCTAAGTTAGATAGCAGCTTAACATCTATTTATGGCTTAAAATGTAAAAACGCATTAAATATATATAACAGTTAAAGATATTGATGTGCACTGATCAACTCCTATAAATCAACTAAGTTAGCGAGGATACAGAATTTCAACTCCACAACTATGAGTTGAGCTCAGGTTGTACATGAAGGTAGGCCTTATATAATTAGTTTCATTAGTAGTTCTTGTTTAGGTGACAAGAAATATAGCAAATACGTTTTTACTTTATAGCAAATGTTGAAAACCATATGTTTTGGGACTCGTTTACGAATTCAACAAAAATTCATAGGGTTTTCCCAACAGTCGTCAACTTTTAATTATGATATAAAATATGTCTATATATGTTGTATGTGTGTATGTAAGTGGTTCAGTTCATTTGACGACTGTTGTACGTACTAATTTTAAACACATAATAATGCAGAAAGCCTAACATTTTGAACCTAAAACAGATCCACATTGGATGATTGGCTTCTTTATGGTTTTGGTTTGGCAGTTCTTTTGAACAGCCTATCAAAACAAGTATTTTTAGTACGAGACAAAATGAACTGATTGACCGACCCACAAACATTTTTCTATCTTTCTTTGAATTTGATTTTAGGTTTAAAAAACCATATAAGTGTAATAACTTGTTAACCTTCTTTAATGCCCCAATTTAGATGCTTTATGCATATAAATACAATTTGGATAACTTTCAGTTCATTTGGCCCATTTGAACGATTTTTTTTTCATCTAAATATTTTATTTTAACAACCTGAATTGGGCCATTTATCTATGAAGGGATGAAGGTTCTTTTGACACATCTGAACTGTTTTCTTCTTCTTTTATTTTATTTTTTTTTATTTTAAATCTTTTATTTTAACAAGTTGAATTGACCCATTTATAGGTGAAGGGGTCAAGGTTCCATCCCTAGACATGACAAACAGGTTATTAACTTACCATGAAGGGCATCAGCAGCTTCTTCCATCGTCTTTCCATAATGCTTGATGATTTCCTCCAAACTAAATGAACTGTCACTTGTTTTCTTTTTTCTACTTGGTCCACGTGTATTATCAGTATATTTTTTTCTCTTATTCCCTTTATTAATATCAATATTTTCAATCCCTACCTCCAAACGGGGAACAACAACATTCTGGCTTGTTCCTGCAGCAGCAGAATTGCATGGCACAATTTTCAAATTATCTTCCTCCATATGCTCCACATAAGCAACCTCGCCCCGCTCCTTTGAGAACGTAACATCATCCCCATCATTTTGTACATTCTCTGCCAACAGATGCAAACTTTCCAGCTCTGGTGGTGCTTCTCCTTTTTCAGTCGAAGGTGGAGACTCGAGATTCCAGTTAGGAGGAATTCTTCCGATGACTTGAGGAGAAGACGTAACACCTAGTTGTAACCTAGAATCATTCTTAATCTGCTGTTTCACGGTTTTCACCAAACCTTGTAGGTCTGCCTCACTTTTAACATGTGGTGGAACAAATAACTCTAAAACGTATTCGACGTCCATCTCAAGACTCTTGAGATAGATGGCCAGACAACTAGTTATCCCGTTCGTATGGGCATAGGAAACCAAAGGATATTCTTCTTCATCGAGTTTACTTACATCTTCACAAAAACATAAACCATGAGATGACAATGACCTCCCAACAACTCCTTGGGATTTGTGCTGGTGGTGCTCTCTGCAGGCTTCATGGAATCCCCACATGCGCAAATCTCGAACATAGAACGGTAGAGCAGTTGTTGACATACAGACTTTCCCTATACAACTTTTTTTGAAGCTACTACAGCTCTGCAACAGATTTCCAGAGTTCTCCGCAGAGCTACTGTATCCACACAGACCCCACGTCTGGGCTAGAGGTAACTTCTCGATGTCACATACAGTCTTCAACGCTAAGAAGATTGCATCTAGTTCATGCTGCCTTCTTTCATCAACCACCTGTGCCTTAAATTTCAATGATAAGCCACAAGAAAGACAAAAACAAACATAAATAAATTATAAATATACATGCATGTACTGATGTAGACAACTCACATAAAATATAGTATCCTCAAACACGTCTGGAGACCGCAGATTCACTTCCTGTCAAGTAGAATCAATGAAACAAGTGAACAAATAATGTTTTAAATAACATCTTCCACACCATAACCACAGTGAGTAAGTATGCATGTATCATGTATGTAGTGAATCAAAATAAAAATAAGGTAGTAACCTTGAGCGCTCCGGAGACTTGTCGAACCTCAAAAGCATAATCAACGTAAACTGATGATGTTATGATCTCCAATACGCCTACACAGCAGCCACTCTCAGGTTCAAAAACAGGCAAATTAATATATCCATGGATATTGTAGGAAGCAGCCGAATCTTGTACAGATTGTCTTATTGATGATAAACCACCACCACGTACGTCCAAGCTCCACTCAGGCAACTTTTGGCGATAAACACGACCAGGTGGACCCAGTTCTTGTCTGTGTTCCCCATCCACAACAAACACACGTTGCTCAGAGTCTAACCTATACGCGTAAAGCCCTTGATCAATCACACCAAGGCCAAAAGGTTGGTCCAAGGTTGTTAGCAAGCACCGGTTGCGGACAGTAACAGGCGACCAAAACTGAACTAAGACGCGTGGCTCACGGAAACAAAGAAGCTTAAGTACATTTGTGATTTTATCCATTATCATTTGGGGGTCTATGATATTTTTATCCATCATCAGCTTGCAGAAACCTATGAATATGAGAATCACTCACAGTAAAGCAGCACACATATTGTTGGTTAATTTGAAAGCTAGTAAATACTAATTTGTAAGTCTTGATCATGACTTAACGGGTGCATTTGCAAATTGCAATTGTATGACAAAACTAATTCGCAACGCAATAAGGAAAAGAAAGATGACTTTTAATAATAATAATAATATATACTCTTTATTAGGTCTTTAAAATGAAGGAAGGCCAGTTAGGTGATGAGTAAGTAAGTGTGAACAGGTAGGTCAGTAGTAGAAAGGGAAGTAACTCACTGGCGGGTAGAGAGGACGGTGGTTCCACCGCTTCTCCTCGGTTGCCAAAAACCCAAAGAGATGATAAACATCTTCGATTATTATTATTATTATTATTAGCAGGCAGAGGTTCATGTACCAAAGAGTATCTGGATTTCAAAACACCCCAAACCTCCTTTGAATCACGACTGCTCATTTTCTTTTTCTTTTTCCTTTACAACTGAACTGAACTCATCTACCCTCTAGTCAGGGGTCCAAAAGGCAATTGACCTATCCATGGCTTAGATTAGATGAACCGCTATCTTCATAGGTTTCTTTCTACCCTACTTGACCGTCTTCAAAATCAACCTTGGTCTTCAACTGAAAAGTTTAAACTAGGTGTTAGTTGGCCCGCTCTTCGTCGCGGGCGCGGCTGTTATGCATACACGTTTAGTAGTAATATGTAAGAGCATTCACAGTAGCGCCTCCATATTATTGTGAGAGGGGCCTCCATATTATATATTGTGTATAAGTGGTTGTGAGTAGAGGAGATAGAGAATATATAGAGAAGTTACTGTTCATCAGTAAATTTGATATGGAACTGTTCATCCTTCATAATTGTTTAATATTTTTTAAAGTGGTTGTGAGTAGAGCAGAGAGAAAAGATAATGATAAAAGTATAGAATAAATATTATTAAATAGAAAGAAATGAGAAAAAGTAGTGTTTTTAGAGTAATTATGGAGAAAATATGGAGAAGCTACCGGGAATGCTCTAACAGGTTTTATTGGTTGGGCTGATAGGTTTTCTTCAAAGCCAAACTTTTAGTTGGGTCGTCGGTATTTCACTTTATTTGAAGTCAAAGTTAGAAAAAAAAATGTGTTAATGGTTAGCAAGAAGGGGTCATAATACGTGGACCAATAGAAACATAATACTTATAATATCATATAGTATACTAATAAATTATTAAACAATATAATAAAACGAAACACTGTAGAAGTGTCTTTCATTTAATATAATAGATAATAATTGAATCTTTAGTCATAAGTGATAGGGTATGTTTGGTAAGGAGCTTTTATTAGTTTCAAGATTTTAAGAAAAAAACTCATACTCAATAAAAAGTCTTGTTTGGTTGAAGGAGCTTGAAGTTTTTAGGTTAAGAGAAAAAACTTTATATTGAAAAGCTACTAGTACTTGTGTTTAAGAAAAAACTCCTACTAGCTACAAGCTTTAATGAGTAAATGACACAAATATCAATTCTATAATAAAAATAAATAAAAGAACCATGCATACAAGCTTTTAGTTAATGCCTATTTTGGTCATTTTATACATTTTATTAAAAGCTCCATCTACTCTGTCAAACACCAAAATATATTTGAAAAGCCACCAGCTGGTTTTGCCAAACATACCCATAATTTGACATGTTCCTAGAAGTTCTTACCTGGGAGAAGGAAATGGTACCTGGTACCGAAACCAAACTGGTATCGTACCACTGCCGGTACTGAACAGTACCGTATTAAGCTATTTTAGGTACCCACTTTTTGCATGTTTTATCGGTACTTTCAGTACCCGTATTTTGTGTTGAATTGCCTTCGAATATTGTACCGTACGAAGCATTTTCAGAAGTTGTACCTATTCTTTGCGATTTCGGGATCAATAATTTCGATATCGAGCTTATCTCTAGTTTTTATTTGAATTTTAAAACAAATATTAATGTTTTTTAACTGTTAACTCACGCACCGTCTAAACCTACTACTAAATTTACACCAATAGCCACTAAAGAGCTCTTTTCCAAAATACATGTAAACAACAACAACCGAACCCAGGAAATCCCACGAATAGCAACGCTATTAGTAGGGTCTGAGGAGGGTGGGATGTAGGCAAACATTACCCCCATCGTTAGAGATAGAGAGGCTGCTTCCAGAGAGACCCCCAGCTCGATGTAAAACACATACTATTATCTTAAGTAGACAAACACCAAGCATTAAAAAGTAGTGAATGAATAACATAGAAGACTAAGTACATAGATAACCTCATGAAATAGAAACTATAAAAAAAACGCACAAAGACTATCCTAAAAAGGAGGTACTCTTCTCCTAACGCACGTACTCTTGTCCTAAAAATCATTAACTTTGATTCTACTCCTCCACGAATTCCTATCTTGGACCATATCCTCATAGAGGTGCAAATCTAACAAATCTTTCCTAATCCGTTCCACCCAAGTCACTTTGGGTCTGCCTCTACCCCTCCTCCCCTCCACAGTGAGGTGTTCCACTGTTCTAACAGGATCTATTATTTGTTTCCGCTTCACATGTCCAAACCATCTCAATCTCCCCTCCTTAATCTTATCCGATAAAATTGCCACTTCTAACCTTTTCCTAAAAACCTCATTTCCTATTCGGTCAAACCTTGTGTGCCCACACATCCACCTCAACATCCTCATCTCTGCTACCTCCATCTTTCGAGACTGTGTCTTTTTGATGGCCCAATAGTCAGTCCCATATAACATAGCCGGTCGAACTGCAACTCTGTAAAATTTTGCCTTTAATTTAATCGGGAACCTCTTATCGCACAATACCCCAGTTGTTGCTCTCCACTTACACCATCCAGCTTGTATGCGGTGTGCTATATTACTATCTATCTCCCCGTCCCTTTGCACAAACGATCCTAAGTACTTGAACTTAGTTACTTGCGGAACCACATGACCATCAATGGCAATCTGAGTTTCATCTTCGTTGGTTATCCCGCTGAAATCACAGTGCATGTACTCAGTCTTAGAGCGACTAATCCTTAAACCGTTTTTGACCTGTATCGGTTCGGGCTGGTACGGATTCCAACGGTGCGGGTCGTGGGGGCAAGAGTGATAGATTCCAATTTATTAACCAACCAAACACAATAATAAATGATTTGAGATTCCAATTCCAACAATTTTCAATTCCTTTTGGAATGTTTAAATTTTAAATCCAATTCTTTCTAATTCCAATTCCAATTCCAAATAATTCGGTGAACCAAACGGATAGTAGATGAGAAATGCATCCTTTCGCTCTGAAGTTTTCCAACCATTATTGGTTTTTTTTTTTATATATAAAAAGCCTCGGATAACTTGACCCCCCAGATAAGAACCTTTTGAAATATATATGAACACAAACGCAGTGGATGTTTATTGTAAATTAATCAATAATTAAATTTGTGGGTGAATTCAGTGGATGAGAAACGCTTCGATTTTGAATTTTGTAATCACTACTGTTGCCTTGGACCCAATGTAATTTGACCCCCAAAAAAGAACCTTTTGGACTCTATGAACATGAAGCTAGTGGATGATTATTCTAAATTAATCAATAACTAGTAAAATTCCTTCGCGCTACGAGGCGAGAATTCAATCGGTATCGGTTTGTTTCGTTTTTTACGATATCAGCACTCAGTTTAGTAACCGAAAAAGATAATCCATAAAGAAAAGGTCGTGATATACCCCAAATTACGTTGACATGTGTTTTACATCGATTGAAAAGTAAAGGGATCAATATCAGTAACAGTTCCAACGGTACCTATCGTCATCGTAGCAATAATTTATATCCCCAAATTTTAATATTCTTAATCTTTGAAATTTTCGAAAATTAAAATGGATTAATTTAATAAATGAACTAAATGATTAAAATTTGGTGTTATTTTTTAACTAAATGAAAGTGTGAAGAAAATA
Source organism: Ambrosia artemisiifolia (assembly GCA_032199755.1). Taxonomy (NCBI): domain Eukaryota; kingdom Viridiplantae; phylum Streptophyta; class Magnoliopsida; order Asterales; family Asteraceae; genus Ambrosia; species Ambrosia artemisiifolia. The sequence continues at coordinate 1,899,455 of CM063516.1, read as the reverse complement.
AAGAAAAAGTAGTTTAAGAAGTGAGCATTTGTGGTAAAACTAAAAGTCCTATAACATCATTATTCTTACCCATGTTAGACTAGAGGGAGTGAAGGGGCGGGAAAGAGGGGGGTGAAGCGCCATGTGGCACTTGTGGGACCCATGTGGGGGGAAAAAAATTGTGGGGAGTGGAAGGGGGGGGGGGGGGGGGAAGGGGGGTGAAAGGAATAATATTATGTTGTTTTAAAGTTAAATAAAAAAAATAAAAAAAAAACACCCAACCAAAAACTGCCACGTCACCCACCCAAACCCCCCACCGCCCGGCTTTCCCCCACCGCCCCCCCTCCCCGCCCTCCTCTTCCCGCCCCTCGGGACGGTGTTCCCGCCCGGGAAAGGAATACCGCCCACCCAACCCCGCCCCACTCCCTGTGGTCTTAAGGATTAATATACAGAGTAATGTTTTTTTGTGCGTAAATTTAGTAGATGAGAAATGCTTCTTTGCTACCACAATTTGAAGTTTGCTAACCATTATTGTTGCCATGGACCCCCCAAATAACTTGACCCCCTAGTTAAGAACCTTTTAGACTCTTATATAAACTTGGCTCAGTTCAAACACAGATGGACCAGTTCAATCAAAAAACCATCTATAGTTTTCAATAATGGAGTTGAAGATAGAAAACAGCATGAAGAGATATAATTTTGGGAGCCAATCAGGCGCCCTACTATACTGGAAATATAGAGCATTGGGCAATGGGTGGTGGACTCTCAGAGTAAAAGATCAAGTTTTTCGGTCAACTGGTGACCATGAAGCCCTTGAGGGTTACAGGAAGTGGAGTCTCAAATACGATCTTCCCATTGGGCCAGGTAGGCAGGTTGATCAAGAATGGTTGGCTGTGTTGATGATCACAGGGGTTGTTCCAGGATATGAAATTAGAGAGAAAAATGGAATGAAACTAACTTGTGATATTTACAAATGATTGTCGGATGGGGGTTTATATACCCACCGATAAGACACGACGGTTACAATATGGTTGTGTCGGTTGACACATAACCGACTAGACTTATGTTTATAATAATAATACATCCTAATAATAATTAACTTAGGATAAATCTAAATTATATGCTAACATTCTCCCCCTTAATTTTGATTTATCTTCAATACTTTGCAGTGGGGTCTTGATCATCTTCATTGCGTCTTGCTTATAGCATTACTGGTCCAACTTCTTCACATTGAATTAGATGAGCTTCCTCTTTTTCTTTTAGTTTTGGACATTCGTGTTTGAGGTGTCCAAAATCATTGCAATTGTAACATCTTATATAGCTCTTGTTTTGTTGGTACCTCCTGTTGTCTTTGTTTCTCCAAGTCTTTGCCTTACTACGTCCTTGATTTTCTTGACTTGAGTTTGCATGACCACAATGTTCACATTTATCTTTGAATTTTCCTTTAGCATCTTCTTTGGTGAATAAGAGTTTACTGTGTGATTCACCTTCTTCTGGTTTCTTGATGCGTTCTTCGTATGCCTTTAATCTTCCGATAGCTTCTTGAAATGGCATAGTATTAAGATCGGCAAACTGTTCGATTGCAGCAACAATTTGGATGTACTTTTCCGGTACGGAGCTGAGTAGTTTCCTTACTAATCTTTTGTTATCAATTGTAGATCCAAGGTTGTTGGCTTGTGAGACAAGTTTACTAATTTTGCCGGTAAAATCATCTAGTGATTCTGAGTCTTTCATCTTTAGAGCTTCAAAGTCTGATTCGAGTGTTTGCATTCTTGCTTCTTTGACTCTGTCTGCTCCCACATATCTTGCTTTCAAATCTTCCCATATATCTTTAGCGTTTGTATGATGAGCGATTTGAAATACTAGTTCTTCTGGCATGGCTTGATAAAGATAAGCAATAGCTTTTGCGTTTTTCTTTGCATCGACTTCACCTGTTGGTTCTATTGCTTCCCAAATTCCATGTACGTTGAAGATTGCTCTAACTTTTACTGCCCAAATAGTGTAATTCGTCGGACTTAGAGTTGGGCACTGGAAGGTCATTGACGTTCCTTCTTCTCTTATGACTTCCTTAGTCATTGTTCGTGTCTTCTTTTTCTTCTTTCCAATATTGGTAAATACACTAACGTAACTTTAACTTCTTTGGTTTCGGATTGATTTGATATCAACTTTGCTTGTCTCGGATCAAATCAATATCAACCTTGCTTTGGATTAATTTGATATCAGCCTGAATGACTTCGGATCAAATTATCTTCTTCTGGTTTTTCGGTCGCGTAGCGAATCAAAACCTTACTTCCGAGAATAGTAACGGGGTCTTTCGGTCGTTTAAAACGAATCAAAACCAACTATTCCTTTTTAACACAACAATAACGGGGTCTTCGGTTGTGAGACGAATCAAAACCTACCAACTGGGTCTTTCGGTCGTCTAACAAATCAAACCAATTGTTGCGTGCCGAGAACAGTAACGGGGCTTTCGGTTGCAGGACAAATAAAAACCAATAACGGGGTTTTTCCGGTTGTCAAGCAAATCAAACCAACTGTTCTAGGAACTGGTCCTTCGGTTGCAGGCCGGGCAAATCAGAACCGTTCCTCCCTTTTTGTTTTTTTTCTAAATCATTTACTTTCTTTTATTGATTTTTTTAAAACATAAATTTTCTTTAAAAGAATTTGATTTCTTTAAAAAAACGTTTCTCTTTCGGAAAAAATTTTAAATTCCCTTTTTTCTTTAATATATAACAAAACTTAATAATTCTTTAAAACATTAAATTCTGTTCTTTTTTTAAACAAAACAATTATTACTTTGTAAAAAACGTAAGATATTTAAATTCAATATTGACTTTCGTTATAATATTAAAAAACACTGTTTTGATTTCTCTTTAAAAATGGTTTAGTGACTTTACAAAAAAAGTCAAGATCCTCTTCTGTTTATAAAACTAATATGTATGTTGACTTTTAAAAAGTCAAACTGTTCAAAATATAATTTTCCCACTTTATATTTTATGATCCGAATGAAACAAAGTTTTTTTTTTTAACCAAGTTTTTGTTATTGTTTCTAAAACATAAATCTTAAAGGTTTTGGAAAGAAACCAAATTTGTAAAGTTGTTTTCAAAATTTTTCGAAAAACAGAGTATGACAAATAAGGCGATTTTGATTTCTATAAACAACAATTTTGTATCAGATTAACAGTGTATAAACAGGGGATAGGGATGGAAACCGTTTGATCGATGATTTGTGACTGTTCGTTTGTGTTTTTGAGTCGCCGGAATCACTCGCCGGATTTTTTCTTCTTTTCCGATTTGGTTCTTTGAAGCGGTTATCGGTTACTTCTTTGATCCTTAAAGTTTGGTTATGTATTTTTCTGTCTTCTGAATCGAAAAATATGTTCTTTATCAACGTTTCTTGATCCAAATCGCTTCTGCGTTTGTTCGTCAAAAACAGAGTATGATCAACTTGGTGTTCTTCGCTCATGATTTGGTAACCTTCGGCTCTGATGCCATGTTGATGATCACAGGGGTTGTTCCAGGATATGAAATTAGAGAGAAAAATGGAATGAAACTAACTTGTGATATTTACAAATGATTGTCGGATGGGGGTTTATATACCCACCGATAAGACACGACGGTTACAATATGGTTGTGTCGGTTGACACATAACCGACTAGACTTATGTTTATAATAATAATACATCCTAATAATAATTAACTTAGGATAAATCTAAATTATATGCTAACAGGCTGGCCTAGCAGCTCAAACATGGATGGCAGATCAAAGGACAAAACTAGCTCCTAATCAGTTTATTGGGCAGTTAGTGATGCCTGTATTTGTTAATGAGAGTGCTCACCAGCTTTTTCTTGGGGTCATCGAGCTTGTCACATCTGACCCGAAAGAAAGTTATGTTGAAGAGTTCAAACAGATTCAGAACTTATTGAAGGTGAGTAAGACCTCTTGGCTAGCTGTGGATTCAAATCTCGCTTTTGATCCCCCTTTTTTTGTTCTTCTTAAATAACGGACTAGATCCTTAGGTCGTTTCCAACACAATATTTGATTTCTTTTTTTTTCTCAAATAAGACTTGAAATCTTGTATACAATGACAAACTCATATGCATACCCCTTACCTTTAACTTGTATGTCTTGAATTAATATGGCTAGATTCTGGTACGTGTTTGTAGGATGAAAACTTGGCAACCAAACCACTGGCGAAGATGATAAAAGTTTCTTACGTGGGGGATACCATAAAGTTTTTGCTACCCATTTCGTCAGGTATCCCATACTTACGGGAGAGAGTGACCGAAAGATTCCAGAGGTTGAGGAGGCATACAGCTTTTCAAATCAAATATAACAAGGGCAAAGGGAAGTTTGTTTCTATTTCAGGTGAAGATGACCTCCAGGCTTGCATAGCGAGTTCCGGCTCCCCAACAATAAGAATGCTGATTGAATAAGTAGCATCAGGAAGCTGATATTCCCTTTGAATCTGTTTTGTTATTTGTTGTACTATTTTCATTTGTGTTATTTTAAATCATATTCAACTTGTTTGTTTACCCCACACAGTTCAAAAAAAAAAAAAAAAACCTTGTTTGTTTATCCCATTATCATATAAGATCTTTAAAATTTATGTTGTCCTTTAATTGAATGTTGTTTGTAATGGGAAGCGTGTCTTGCCGGTTGTATTTTTAGTGAATCTTATTCTATCTAAATTAAGCGTACAGCTAAAAAATTACGTATCATTTATAGTAATGTGTATTTATCATATTTACTTTAAAATTCAAACGCGTGGATGTTGTTAACTTTATTGGCATAGTGCGTACGTGTTAATTTTTTAAATTAGTTGGATATTTTTCTATACACTACACGTTAATTATGCTTTTTCTTAAATTAAATTTTACCAGACCTTAACAACCCCTTACTCAGTTTCCCCATTACTTGTCTACATACATAATAACTAATTATATATGCTTTTGTTTTGAATACCTATAAAAAGTTGGTAAATCTGTGACTCCTGTACTCCCTGTTGTTATTGATTGGAGACATTTAGTTGACTAGCTTTTCAGTGACGTACTTATTCGGCTTTGAAACGAAAATCCTTCAACTTAGCTAGCGTGTGCCTCGCTTTTCTATTACATGGAAACAAAATGTGAGTAGTCATGAATAAGGTAATAAAACGTTGACATCCATGTGAAGTAGCTAGCTCGAGCGGGATTGTAGTCTTGTATGTGGATTGATTGGAAGGGAGTTAATGAGCTTAATTTCCTGAACGAACTAACATTATATCCCGCCGCCTACAATTCATTTCATTTTTATGACCTCCGATCCAATTTAGACAAACCAATCGACATCCCACCCACCTACTTGGTCTTGGAGATTCTGACTTGACTTATCATATCTCCTCTTCAATAGCGATTATCCCTCCCCGCCCAATAGAGATTAAACCAGCTGGTCAAGTGTAACCCGAATTGGAATTGCTAGTTTCATACATGCGCTTGACTGTACGTGTTGCACAAGTTACAAGACATAATAATAATGTATATGTGTTAGTTAGTAAGTCCATTAAGAATAATATTTTACTTCAACCATTAGCTAGGCTAGGGTAACCTGGGATAACATGTCAACAACATCGTAATAACATTCAGCTGAGCCTGATGATGTATTTATCACATTTCATCTTGAGACTTGGTAAAGTACCAAAGCCCACGAAATCAGCTTCCTTCCTACCCTAGTAGAAATTTATTTTTCTGTTATTTTATTGTATTTATGTATGTATGGATCGATATTACAAAATCAGGTTAATTTGGATATTAAGATTGATATCATAATACATTAGTCTATTACACATACATACTTTACTTACTAGTAGACGTTTTCATAAAATAATATATATATATTGTTACTAGTCTATCTTGTCCTGATAATTTGGCAGCAGCTCCAAACCTATAGTTTAGACATTCCATGTAAGGTGCACACCACTCCAGGATGGATTATTAACTTGAAATATTCTAAAGGAGTAATATATATATATATATATATAATGTGTGTGTGTGTACACGAATCCAAAACTATCCCAACAACAAATACAATCCATACTTGAGTTTGGATGGCTAGCTGCAGGTGTCAACATGGAGACTTAAAACTTTGTATTCTGCAAACAAAACTTGGATAGCCGGCCATCATCATCATCTGTTCTTTAATTGTGATATAAATAAATAAATCTTTCCAAACAGAGAAGGCTGGCTAATGAGGTATGGAATCTGAATAAAGCTCCCACAAATGAAGATGATAGAAGAAAACACAAAAGTTGATATGCTTTTTTGGGATGCAAAATAAGGGTATATGAATCTTAGCAATGAGTATTTTGGACATTTTAAAGTCTTAATCTCTGGACTGTTTCAGAATCTCAGTGGTCTATGAATCATGAGTGGAGGTGGGCTTGGTTTGGTTTGGTTTGGTTTGGGATGTTGTTGGTTAAGCTCTTAAAGTGTACGTCTAAGCCTGAGTCTTGAGTCTTATATTGACACGTGCCGGGGTTTATGGAATTAAGGGGAGTAATAAGGGACGGGGTGGGGTAAGGTTGACAAGTTTATTTCTGAAAATTACGGGTATTAAAATCAGCAGTTGCTTTATATATTTTGATTAAAGTCAAACTCACTCACTCCTTGGATCGATTTATATGCAAGAAGATCGAGATACACTGCTGTATGAGAGAGAATAGTTGCTGAAATAACAGATCAAGACATCAAATGGATATTAATTACAAGCAGTTTCAGTATGATGAATATATAGAGGATATAATGATGGAAAATAAAATGAAGCCGAGAATCAAGTGAAATATTGGCACAAGGAAATCTAGTTGTAGAATGTTTGTTGCTGTGGTGGTTTGATAATAGTGAGCAAATTGGGTAGTGTGGACCTACCTACCTTTGGCATAACTTTTGTCAGCAGCTATCAAAAGGTCATTTTAGATGCTAACGATTTGATGGTAGGTACCATTGAAGCAATCGGTTTTAGAACTAGAATTGGTTTTTGTTGGGAATTAAGGGTTAAATCATGCAGCACAAGGAAATTAAAAGAAATAAAAAGATATGCCTGAAATCACAATCACCAAATACTACTCGAATGATCAAACCTAGCTTTTGTATTAATCATCAGACAAGACACGTCTTTACATGACCCCAAAGACTCATAATAATAATAAACCAGACCCTTAAACGCTAAACCAGACTCCCAACATAAGGAAAGTAAGTTATCATCAATTCAGTAGGTTTGGATAACTCTACGGGGTTGTGGGTTTTACTGGGTAACATACAATTCAGCACGTACTTTTTGTATTCTCACAGAATACATAAAGGTCTGCACGTGCTCGTCGTTAGAGAGATTGCACGCTACAAAGCACCGGTTACTTATGGGTGTTTTGTAACAAAGTTCAAAAGCTTGTCCAGCGGGTAAACCTGCTGCAGCTGCAACAAGATTCCTCAACACGGCAAATGATGCCAACTCCGAAGGCACCTGTAAATGATGTTCCTGTATAAAGCGTCCCTGGTATTTCTCATTCCGGGTAGCCTTATTCCATATGCCTCCCGTGTAAAGCGACATTTGTATGTTCTGGTCACCCATTATCTGATCTGACCGCAACAAAATTAATAAATTAATAAACAACTCACACACAAGCAGATTAAGGAAAGAAAAGAATAGGAGGTTCGTTGAAGGGCACTGCCAAGATGAAATTGACAGTAGTGAGTGGAGTGGAATAGCAGGGCCGTCCCCGAGAATGATAAATGACTTTTGGGCCTCGGGCGAGACAAAAAATTTGGGCCCTCTATCTATAATATAAACTCATCAATTATATATATATAAAAACCAAGATACGACCATAATTGTTAGTTTGCTGGTGTTATGCATGGAAAAAAGTTCATTGGTTTATTACATGAGGGCAAGTTCCCCTGTTTGTTTGCTGGCATATCAAAGTACGTTCTAAACTTCAACCGGACTAATGTTTTAAATCATATTCAAACTTTCTTTGCTTATATTTAAGTCCAGAGAATGGGACTTAACTCCAGCTAACCTTGTTGAAATACAAAGCAACACATGGCCTTTAAGATTTTTCTTGCCTAAACGCTATTGTTTTTGTTAAGAGGTAGGAAAATGCACAGGTTCCCAAATTTTTATTTCTTTTATAACAATTAGTAAGCTTGTTGGCCATCTTAATATAGTAAATCAAGTGCTTTGGACTTTATGCTTTTTTCAAGCAAGGAGATATCACAGCCTTGTGATTGAGAAGGAAAGCTTTCCTAGTAATAAATATAAATCACACATCAAACTAATCAAAGCCTAATTCACAAACAAACATCAAACTATCAAAGGCGTATGCCTAATTCGTAATTCATTAATTCTAGTTTCTAAATTTTAAACGACTAAAACAAGAATTCAAATTGCAAACCCTAGGTTGATTTTGTGAAATAAGAATGCAAAATTATTCATCAAAACAAGTTAACTAAAAAAGAATGCAAAGTGCAAAGTGCAAACCTTATGATTTTGATGTAGTTGTTGAACATACAACCCAACAAGGCAAGAATGAAGAAGAATCAGACAATCAGTAGAGATGGAAGGCCACAGAAAGCTGCTGCTGTTGCCTGCTATCGAAAATGAAGCTGGAATTTGGTTTAGGTTATTTTGATTGGGTTTAAAATCTGGAATTTGGGCCCCTTAAAATAGGCTTCTATTCTTCTAAATCTGGTCCTCTTTTAGTATATACCTGACTTTTAGTATATATAGTGAAAATAAAAGTTCGGGCCCCTTGAACATTTGGGCCTTGGGCCGTCGCCCGGGTCGCCCAGGCCCAAAACCGGCTCTGTGGAATAGAATAGAAGAAGAAAATCAAACAACAATATTGAAACCAGAAAATCATAGAACAGAAAGCAAATGGATAAGTTACCTAGGCAGGCAGGCAGCTTTACAGTAAGTAAACTCGAGCACAAAATCAAACAGCTTCTTCTTCTGCTGTGCAGTGCTACTACAATAAATAAATTATTAGGGTTAATAAAAGTAACACACGGTCATCGCAGCACAGCACTTCTTTCTTTTTTAACCTTGGGTTGGGTTCAAATTTGAAACAATGGGCCTTGGTCATTTGGGTAGATTACAAAAATATGTTTACAACAGCCCAAATATATACTATTGCTTTTTAATTAATAAAAGTAAAAAACAAAATACTAAGGGTAAAACTAAGAGAAGCGAGAAAACGAATATACCATACACAAAAGTTAATGAGTAATTGAACACAATTTTACAATGGGAATAACAATATAACATCTACATGGAAATAATAGCTAAGTTGATGTTCCATATGTCAATTAAGCAATACTTTTATTAGTATCTGTCATGTGTTTGTCAATCTAATCCAACACCTTTTGCCGCCCAATTGCATCAAAATCGATCAACCATGGTATTATGTGATATGAACAAAATGGTGATCAAGAGAAGAGATAAAGAATTAGGGAAGAAACACAAGAGAGGAGAGGAATAACCCAAATCAATAGCTAATATTATCCATCATCATTACATGTATTTTAGCGGTGTAAATGACGCGCAACGGCTCGAGAGCTACTCAGGATCGGATAAGTAAAAAGCTCGAACGAGCCGAGCCTTAACGAGCCCGAGTCCAAGCTCGAGCTTGAAACATGACTCGTTTAGTTATCGAGCCCGAGCTCGAGCTTTAAAGACTGTTTAGGCTCGCGACCCTAAACGAGCCCAAACAAATTTTATATTATTATTATTATTATTATTATTATTATTATTATTATTATTTTATATAGTATACCTATTATTTAACATTGGCGAGTCGAGCTCGAGCCGAGCTTTAGCTTGTTTAAGCTATCAAAGCGAGCTCGAGCCGAACTTTTAGCTCCTTTTAAATTGTTCTATAATTATTTTGAGCCAAGCTCGAGCCCTTGGATTTTACTTTCGAGACGAGTTTGAGCTCAAAGTATTAGGCTCGAACCGAGCCGAGCTCGAGCTTCATAAAAACATGAAGAGCCGAGCTCGAGCCCAGTCAGACTCGGGCCCGGCTCGGCTTGTTTACACCCCTAATGTATTTATACAACATAGTACCAACTAACTAACTAACATTCAACTATGCATATTGACACTTCTACCCCCTGTATTTGTATATTATGCATATTGATATTCCTACCCCCTATATTTGTATGTAACAATATTCTCCCCTTATAAGACGTTTGTCCCCAAAATTTAACTAATCATAAGTGTCAAAAGTTTGAACAATCCCATCTTGACTCGTTGACCTCTGGCTCACAACAACAATAGATGCTGAAACGGACTGCGCAGCCTTGGCTGCACTCAACAATATAACATCGACATGGAAATAATAGCTAACTTGATGTCCCATTTATGGCGAATAGACCACTTTTTATCCCTTTTGAATACCATGTCCATTGCACCAATAGAGAGAGCAGCCCTTAAAGCCCATGGTGCAACAGCTACAGACCTTGAAACCAATCCAACTACATTTTTCGAAGCAATTACACAGCTTTCGCATTTCTGTAAGCCCAGAGGATGTCCATCAATGGATTGCAAGTAGTTCAAAACTCCATCTACACATGTGTCTCCAAAATTAGAATAACTAGTATTTGACTCGCAGGTGTTGCCCCGCGGACACGTATCTAACCCGGTAATAATAAATATGGTTGTGCAAAATAAGCCATCCGTGGGACCCGAACCCACGACCACGCGGTGAAAAGGTAGGCGCTCTTCCAACTAAGGTATAACGAACGGTGATCGACACTCGATTCGTAAACAATGCATAAAGAAGTTCGTACCTAAAAATAAGCATGTAAAGAAAGCGTTTTTTAGTCAAAGAATTAAATTTATTATTTTTAACCAGAATTATTTTCGAGAACGTTATGTCGAACATGAATTTAAACTGTCTATGTCGAACCCTAAAAGTGTAATTTTACTGCCTACGTCAAAACATAATGTTGTACCAACACATACTTAAAAACAAAGCACGTCACGAAGTCTTTATTTTAGTGAAAGAAGTAAAATATGGTGTAAACCTTAAACGTTTGAAACTTAAAGGGTTTAAACTAAAGTTGTTATAAAGTAAAGGGGGTTAAAGCGTAATATTATGTTTTTTTATTGTGGGGTGGCAAATTCCACCAATAGAATGTGCACTGACTTTGTGATTTAATATGTATACAATGAGTGTGATCCAGATTAGGAGTATTGAACACAAGGTCAACCCTTTTTTATTTGTTCTTAGCATCATCAATGTTGTTCTTGCTTGATGTGGGGTTGTATTGAACGAACCAAGCTGCCACCCCCGGTTCCAATTCAAAAGTATCCACCACCAACTAATTTCCTTTTTTATGTTCGTTTGAATGATCAGCCATATCTTCATTCATGCCTCTCCTAACACTCTCGTGCCTTTCAAAAAATATCTTGTGTAACACCCCGACCAGGGGCCTGGATGAAATACAGATTGATGTCAAAGTTGCACAATGGAAGCAACCAATATCTATAATAAATGTCCGTACAACCATTTAGTTGCAAAATAATATAAATACAATATATAATATTAACTAATGTCTAATGCAGGGACGAATCGCGACGGTCGTCGAAGCGGTTGGTGAGGTGTGATCCACTAGTCAATCCAATCTCTACTCATCAGTAACTCTAGCTGCTCTAATCCGCAACATAGGTAGCCCGAATCTTCTAACATGATAATCTTTAATCCACATCTAACAAGCATATACCTCATGATTGCCATCCATCCTTTTGCAGTACCTCAACACATGCTTAAAAAGAGTTTGGGTGAACAATTACGCCGGTGAGTCCGTATAAGTAGTTAAATGGATCCAAAACAAGTTTTATCATTTCATAAACACATTTCCAAGTTCACACAACACAACACGTGGTGATGTATAAGCGACACCTCAAACCTAATCGCATAATCTATCTACTGCCATTATAGATTCTTATGGCAAAATACATGTCACAACGGTCTCGCATACCTCAGTGGGTGGGGGGGTTTCTCGGTTCCCTAGTCCTGAGTCCACTGTGTGTGGGGGTTTCCCCAAGTAGTACTACCCACGTATTAAGTGGCCCAATTCCCTGGGTTAATGAGTGTCAGTATTATCCGGCAGCCAATATCTTGTACCATCAAACAGTTCAACATAGAAGCATGTATTCACCCCAAAACAGTTAAAACACAAAAAGGGGAAAGTATACGGAACTCACCTTGTTAACGTGTCACATCATGTCAGGTTACACGGTCGTATGCCATTCCAAGTCTAGTGCCCACCTATGGTTCACATGCAAGGTCCTAATATACATATACACATTAGTGCGTATAACTAATCATTACGGTTACACGTGTGGACGACTCATGAACTTTGGTTAATAATATTGTCTTACTTTATTTATCTAACTAGGATTTTAAATCACGCGCGTGTTGCGGCGCGCGATAAAACATTTTAATATCTGTGTTGCGTAACAACTATGCTAATAACAATTAAAGGTCAAACAAAGATCAGTTACATTGGTTATAAAGTTACTAACATGATGCATTATTTCAAATCAACATGTATTAACGTTATTCAAAACTTCTATCATGGTCATCATTAAATTGTTGTGTTGCCTACACATAGCAAAATTTAAAAGTGCGCATATCGCCAGTGATTAGTATCAACATGTAATTGGGTCAGTTCGCCATGGCTGCAATTGAGGTTGCAGGAAAGCACTTGTCATCCTTCAAATTTGCCGCGTCAAGGTTTAGACGTCACCCCAATCTTGAGTCATGTCTACAAATTGTTGCACAGTTTTTTTAAATCTACGCATTCCTGCATGGTTTTTCCAGCAATTACATATAAAGGAACCTGCTATGGGTTTAAACTATCACTCTTATTGTTATTAACTACAGTCAGCCTTCCATCAAGGTTAAAAGGAAATACAATGTAGAAAGATATAACTAAAAGACAAAATTGCAGAAAACGTCCTTTATGTTTACCCAAAATTGCAGGTTTAGACCTTTAACTTTAAAAGTTGCAGGATACCTCCTTTATCGAACTTTTGGTTGCAGGAAACATCCTTTACACTAACGCCGTTAGTGTTTGTCGTTAACTTCCCCTCACATGCCAAGCATGTGAGGGTATTTTCGTCAATTTGTATTTATCCTCGTTGCCAAACACCCTCTATTTTAATTCCTTTATAAAATTCCTCCTCCCTTATTCTTCTCTGCTTATCATCAAAACACACACACATTTGTGTGCAAAGACAAAACACAGCAGCAGCCACCGTCTTCCTTCTCCCTCCTCTCCGGCCACCTCCGACCACCGCTGCCACCGTCTTCCTTCTCCCTCCTCTCCGGCCACCTCCGACCACCGCTGCCACCGTCTTCCTTCTCCCTCCTCTCCGGTGAGCACCACAAACCTTCCTCCTCCTTGATTTTGTTAAAGACCCGATAATAAACCTCAACCCGTAACCTGGTTCTTCTGTTTTGATTTGTACCGATAAACCACCCATGAACCAGACACCATGGTCTTCTGTTTTTAAACCAATCGAATCCATAAACCCTTCTGTTTGGACCCATCTCACTATTAGTATAATCGGACAGTCACCTGACTATGCTGTCATCGAGCATCAAAACCGGTTACCCTTTGTGTCTGTTGTAAAACCAACTCCCATCTGTTTATGATATGGGTTCCGATAAACCATCATTCAGTTCCGATTTGTACCGAAACGTCAACCGGAACCCTCATTCTGTTCCAGTTTGGTCCTTAATAACCCACGAACTGATGTTGATGATGATAATAACCGAAGGACCGGTTAAAAGCCATATTGTTAGGGCTCACTGTTACTGCAAATTACCTTACGCATCTGAATTTTAGTCGTTACCTATTTAGTCGTTACCTATTTGCAATCTTTATGTGAAAAAACAGATGCCCACTTGAAGTTTCTTTGATGAAAAAAAAAACTGTTGTAATCTTTAAGTGAATGTGGGTATGAGAAATTTGCAATCTTTATATAAAAAAACAGGTGCCCACATGAAGCTTCTTTGCAAAATGGTTATTATTATTATTATTATAAAAAATAAAAAGTAGTTAAATCAATGGTGGTGGTCGCCGGCGGTAGAATAGGAGAGAGAGAGAGTAATGACAGGAGGTAAAGGTTTGAGTATGAGCTTTTTTGTGATAATTGCAGAAAAGGTCCTTTATATATGCATTGACGAAAATACCCTCACATGCTTGGCACGTGAGGGTAACTTAACAGCAGAATCAAACGGCGTTAGTGGTAAAGGTCGTTTTATGCAACCAAAAGTTCATTAAAGGATGTTTCCTGCAACCAAAAGTTCGATAAAGGAGGTATCCTGCTGTCACACCACGACAATGGCGGAAACACGTGGCGCGACGGTTCAAGAGCATAAAGTCAAGGTTAATGCTAAACACAAGTAATTTAAGAAAATGGGTCATTTATTTAGGCGTCAAATCTTGTTCAAATATTACACACCAAGTAAATAGTTTTTAACATAATAGATGAGGTTTCTCAAATTTATCCCATAGCCTTGGGAAATAAGAGTGAAACCCCACAAAATATCCGACGCCTCAAGGAGAATTCCACGACCCGGCCCGCCATGTCAGTCTTCACTTAGTTACCTGAAAGATATGTTTAAAATTTCGTCAATATAAATATATTGGTGAGTTCACAGGTTTTTAGTTTCCAAAACTTGAATACTTGGGAAATACCATGTTATGACAATGTATAGGAGTTGCAAATTCCTATACTCTACTTGAGACTATAATCAAACCAAGACATATAATAATAATGCCCCGCTCCAAGTCGTTACTCGGTATCCTACGACTTAAGTTCAGAATATATGCACCCCAGGCATACACTAATGCATAATCGACGCTATCGATTAGGGGTGGGCCTTGTTAGGCACCAATAGTACTATTCAAATATTCCTCCGGTTTCATACTTCGAATAAATGATTATAGAGGCGAGGACTCAACCCCGAGTGGCGGTCACACCTCAAGTAACTAATCCGTCAAACATTTTCCCTAACATATCTTTCCCCCGAAAACGTAAAAATAGTTTAAAATGGGGCCGTGAGACTCACCTGAATCAGTGTCCGGCTCAAAAGGTAGATAGCAAATGGGTGGTCTCGCACCTACAAACGTCCTAGACGTGTAAGTCACTATTCCTATAGCGCATGTGCCTTGGCAAGTTGTACACCCAACTCCCGACCACAAGTTATTCCAAATCCCGTTTAATTAAGCGCGTATCCTAGGTTTCGTTGGCGTTAGATTACCCCTTTGCGTTACAAGTTATATATTACTTTTGTTAATATTTCCTTAACTTGTACCTTATTATCATCGACTCAACTTCACTTAACATATAATTATTTTCCCATTTAAATAATTATACTTAAGATCGCATCGCTCGATATAATATATATTTCAACACTCGACCCGACTCACTTTGCCGCACATTTGTTTTCCCATTTAAACAAATATACTAAGATCTTGTCGTTCGATCGTATATTCTTAACACCCGATTCAACTCACCATACCGTATATTTATTTTCCCATTCAAATAAATATGCTAGGGTCTTGTCGGCGCGGCATACACATATATATATCTTTGTCTACTCGTCGCGGCTTTCCTCCCCACATATCTACTTTCCCATTAAGTAGATATACTAGAATTTTGCCGAGACGAGCGTACATATATATATAAATGTGTAATTTTTCTTGTTAAGTATATACGTTTGTTTAACGTCTTACTTGTTTACGTTATATTTTTCTCCCACGAATAATTCCTTCAACACTTAGGAAAGTGTTTATTAGTTTTCACCCATGATGTATATATATTTTACTTCTAAAGAAAATATATCATCCTTCTAAGTAAGTAACTTTAATTTTTTTTGTATCAAAACACTTTTGTTAGTCTTATATTCCATATGTGAGGCTACTTGTATGTGTGTTTTATGTATTTGCTCATTTTAACAACATATCATCCTTCTAAGTAAGTAACTTTAATTTTTCATCTTCTTTATTCTTGAACTTCTAACATGTTCCACCATATATTATAACTTAGATGATCATTTTAAGATGATTAACACTACTTTTTAATACATTCAAGTTCATTCCACAAATCTTAACCAAATCACCATCCTACTTAGTGTATGTGTAAACTTTATATATTTTCAAGATCATTACTTCATCATCATCAAATCCATGATTTATTTACATATCTTTAATCATCCATTTTACACATGTAAAACCTATTAAAGATTATGTTCAAACCACCTTTTAAACCCTTCATGTACAACTTGCTTCTAAGAACACATACATGAATAATAATAATCAAAAACAAGGTTAAGAAGCTTACTACTAGCACAAGGCTAGGGAAGACAAAAACCTTGGATTTGAGAGGGGTTTAGTGTGTTCTTCCAAGTGGTTTAGCTCCAAGCTCTTGAAACACACAATGGGGGTTTGGATGATGGATTGTTTTGAGTGATTAGAAGATGTAAAAAAACTTGAAAGAAATGTGTGTGAGGATGGGGTGAAACCTACGGCCCAAAGAAGAAGAAGAAGGAGATGTTTTTGCTTTGTTATCTTATGTGTGAACACATGTTATATATAACCTCACCATATCTTCCATGGATTGCATGTGATCTTACTAAAGATTTGAGAGATATGTATTGTACTAAAATTGATCTTGGATGGATTTTTAATAGGGTGTTTGGCCGTGAGTTATTGTGAGAGGGTGAGAGATTGCTTGCCAATCTTTGCTAAATAATTGTGATCCATCATAATCTTTCACTAGATCTTTTACATGCATGTGTGTACTAGGGTATAATGAGATTGCATTTTTGTCTTGGATTACATGGCCATAGGGCCGAAATCTTCTTACAAGATAAGGCAACTTGTGCATGCTTTTGTACTTGGTAGATCTTACACCCATTCTTGTCCATGCATGCTTGATATCCTAGGTTTGTAGGTTATTATTAAAACAAACATGCAAGAGGATTACATGGCCATTAGGCCGGCCCCTTGGTGGGTTTAGGTGGGGTCCACAACTTCAATTATTTACCCAATGTTTGTTAAGTTAAATCCCTCGTCGTTCGGGCATTTTTCGGGTTTTAATTGCGCGTTATTCGGACATTAAAAATACCTCTAATAACCCTTAAATATAGTCTAATTTAAGCGTTAATTGGTTATTTGGGCTTTTGCCGTGTGAAATTGTAAGTCATACGCGTATCGGGTGCGGTACGCGCACTTTATTCGTTACCGGGAGATTTGTATGAAAAGTTTCCACTTATGGTTTTGGAGTTCCAAAACTCATTATATTTTGTGAAAATACCCTTTATTTTATATCCTGGGCGTCCGGGATCCTTTTCGTTTATTAAATTATTACCGGGTAATCGCCAACGTCCATACCGGATAGTTTATTCGCACATGATCCCATCATGTTTTACCATTAAACGTATGCATTCCTATGCATTATTTGGAAATTGCTACCTCCTAAAGCCTTGATAATTAAATCACATATAATTGTATTTAATTACGTTAATCATATATTAATTAATTAGTACGGAATTACCTTATTTTTGCCGGTTGTTACATTCTCCCCCCGTTAAGAGAATTCCGTCCCGGAATTCACTTCGAGTTCTCCGGTATAGATGCCTTCTCGAATAGGGCGGGATACTTTTGCTTCATTCGGTCCAGCCTTTCCCACGTGAACTCCGGTCCACGCTTGGCATTCCAGCGCACTTTGACCAATCTGATCTTGCTGCGCCTAAGTTTTTGGACCTTCCAATCGGTTACCTCGATTGGTTCTTCAACAAAATGTAACTTGTCGTCAATTTGGATTTCCTCAGCAGGGATGATGAGGGTTTCGTCGGATAAACACTTCTTCAAGTTTGACACGTGAAATGTGTCGTGTACTCCACTGAGCTCTTGAGGCAACTTGAGTTTGCTGCGCGACACCTTTCCAAGGTGACACCTTTAGTAAGACCTTGTCACCAACTTGAAATTCCAAAGGTTTTCGTCTCATGTCGGCGTAGCTTTTCTGGCGGTCACGAGCCGCCTTGAGACGTTCCTTTATCAAGAAGATCTTGTCCGTTGTCTCTTGAACAATTTCAGGCCCGGTGAGCTGTTTTTCTCCAACTTCAGCCCAACATAACGGAGATCGACACTTGCGCCCATACAGAGCTTCAAACGGTGCAGCTTGAATGCTCGTATGATAACTGTTGTTATAAGAAAACTCTGCCAATGGCAAGTGTGTATCCCAATTTCCGCCAAAATCAATCGCACATGCCCGCAACATATCTTCTAGAGTCTGGATGGTCCGTTCACTTTGACCATCGGTTTGGGGATGATATGCGGTACTCATGTCAAGGCGAGTACCCAGGGCATCATTCAAACTTTCCCAAAATCTTGAGGTGAAACGACCATCTCGATCGGAGATGATAGATATAGGCACACCATGCTTAGACACTATTTCCTTGATATATAAACGGGTCAATTTTTCCATTCCATCCGTGTGACACCCGGCAACTTCCGGTAACTAACTTTTGAAAACTTAGTAAGTCTACCTTAGCGAGTCACGCATACGTTACACAAAACAAGGTCGGTCGAGTCGAGTCGCACGTCATTTGGGTTTTAACATACGTAAGTCTCGAGTCCCGGGGATTGGTGAACGAGTGTGAACGTGTTTACTTTCATGTATTATGTGTTTATAATCATTATGTGACTTATCGGTATGTGAAAATGTGTTAACATATGTTAAAACGGAGTTTAACGCGCCAAATACACAACACCTGGACTGATAGGCGATTAGCCTGATCAGTCAGGTGATTAGCTTGAAGCTATCAGGCGATTAGCTTGTACCAGGTAGCGATTAGCTTGTAATTCCAGGCGATTAGCCTGTTTTTGCATGCGATTAGCACCTTTCATCAGGCGATTAGCACCCTAATCGCCTGATACAACTTCATAATCGCCTGCAACATGTTTGACGACTAAAAACACCTATAAATACCACCCTTGACCTCCAAAACATTATTTACACAACCCTAGCCGTCCCATAACATATCTTAACCCACAAACATCCTCTGGAACCCATTTTTACACACAAACAACCATTTCCAAGCTTATTCCATCATCTACTCTTAAATACAAGGTGTGTTCTTCAAACCCAAACCTTTAAATGATTATGTTTTACTCCCTAAATGTCCAGACCTGACTTTTAAAGGTTTTTGTCTTTGAAAATCCATTTAAAACCATTTCTAAACAAACCCACACCTTTACATGTGTTATAGGTGTTATATGTGATTAAAGATTGAGTTTTTGGGATTTATTCATGATTGTTTTTGTGTTATTTTGATGTTTATAGCTGTTACAAGTTAGTATGATGATGTCCTAGGAGTTTGGATGGTTTTGGTCGTGTATTATGGATACTTGATGTTTTGACCCGTTTGAATGATTTTGGATGATTTAGGATGATATGAGGTGTGTTGTTGATTGCTTGATGTTAGGGTTTGCTCTAGGATGATGTTAGAACAGTAGGATGCTTTCGGACAACGTGATTATGTGATTAGATCTGAATATTTGCTATTTAGGGCAAGTTATTGCATGTTGATGTGATGTTTTCATGTTAAATTGCTATTTTGGGAAAACGCTCGCATTTGGGACTGTTAGAATGATGAAAACTTAGGGGTTTTGCTTGAAATATGTTTGTTAATATGTTAGAATGATTATTGGGTGTTTGCGCACGTTTCGGATCTGATTTGGAGGGTTAAACGCGCGAAAAACCACAATTGCTGCACTGCAGGCGATTAGCAATCCTAATCGCCTATGTATCAGGCGATTAGGGGCATAATCGCCTGATGTATGGGCTACTCGTGTGATGTTGCATGCGATTAGCCCCCTAATTGCTAGCAAGTCATGCAATTGTGACCCTAATTGCTAGCAAGTTCCTAATTGCTAGCAAGTCATGCAATTGTGATCCTAATTGCTAGCAAGTCATGCAATTGTGATCCTAATTGCTAGCAAGTCATGCAATTGTGATCCTAATTGCTAGCAAGTCATGCAATTGTGATCCTAATTGCTAGCAAGTCATGCAATTGTGACCCTAATCACTAGTTAAGCCCTGAATTGCATACCACATGACCATAATCGCCTGATATGCATGTGATTAGCCCTAATCACCTAACATAGGTGGCGATTAGCCCTGCTAATTGCCTGTTGACCATCCCTAATCACGTGTTGACTTTCCTAATTGCATGCTAAGTCCCTAATCGCGTGTAATGCTGTTATAAGTGTATTTTAACATCCCGAAACCCGATTTGACACCTAGGAACATGTTAGGAACCCCGTGACATGCTTAGTAACATAATAACACGTGTTCGGACTTGTTCGTACGTAAATTGACCTATGTGTTAGAATCATTGAACTTTAACGCATGTTAAGTGCTGAGTTGCATGTTTTGTGTATGTTTGTGTATGAGGTGAACATGTGGAATGTCGGGTCACCAATGGGATGTCGAGTCTTGTCTTACGTAGTCTGGTTGTCGGTCAAACACGTTTTTCAAACACATCATGGTCATGGACTGGACTTAGGGACTAATGAACCCTGTGGGTTATTAGTCTAACTTAGCACATATCTTATGATAGGTCGCCACTAGTTGGGGCTATCATATCTTACGAACGGTTTACTCATATCACACAAGCGATTCGCTCATAAACGGTATACGCAACCCAAGGTGAGTTCACGGCCCCACAGTTTACGGTTTATGTTTTCGGGGGAGAAACATGCTTAAAACTCTTTTATGACTTATGACTTATTTTACTCTTATTGCTCATGGCTCTTACCACGTTATACTATGGCTTATTTAATATACTATGCGGTTCATCAAAAAGTCCCTTAGAAACCACTAACATGGGTATATGGCGGGGAAATATGGATAGCGCTATTGGGAACTGACAAACCCCACTCGACGGTAGGACCGGGCGGGTGCATATTGTCTCTAATAAAACAAGGTCTACCGGTGATGACGGTAGCCCATAGGAAACTAAGGGTCATTACACGGCTTAGTCAGCAATGGTTTCACCCGTATGAGTATCTTATTCTGCGCCTAGCTAGCGTTCTCGCAAGCATAGTAATAACACGAAACGGAAACGAAATGGAAACAAAACGGAAACGGTTTGCAAAAGATTATTTAAAAGTTTAAACAAAACCTGTGAACTCACCAGCATTATATGTTGACTCTTTTAGCATGTTTTCTCAGGTCGCTAAGGTAGCAGCTGTCTGATAGGCGCACGAAGTCGCACAAGAGTCGTCTCGCGTCTAGAGTCGCATTTGCATGTTTTTGGGAATGTTAAACTTTGAACTTATGTTTTATTTCCTGCAAGACTTTTGTAAACTCTTAATGTTTCCGCACTGTTAAATGTTGAATTTTAAATCTTATGCATGGTTTTTATTACGTATGTTTTTACATTTAGACGTCGTTTATTGTGACCGTTGACTTGGATCCTGGTGTGTCACACGCCTCGCGGTAGAACTCCGCAGGTGGTTATTTGAGGGTGTGACAGATTGGTATCAGAGCCAATGGTTATAGTGAACTAGGACTGCATGTAGAGTCTAGACTATAGCCGAGTCTCACACACTAGACGGTCACATACATTTGAGTCGTGTCTTTTGGTAAACATACTAACTTGTCGGGGTGTCGGTATCCTTACCACACAGTGTCACGTTATCTACCTTATCCTTGGTTATTCCTAGCTCCACTTTATCTTCTTCTTCGGGTTTGCGCTCGAGGAAACTTGTGTGTTGGTCTTTTGTGTTGGTTATGTCTTCTTAAGATGTGGGTATCGAGTGACTTGAGGTTCGAACTCGGGGCACGCCTTGAGGACCATGTAGAGCAATTTATCATTTCGGGTGCACACGAAATCATAAGTTGAAATGCATGGAAGACTTGGTGGATCTCGTGTTGGGATTTATGGTCACATTTGGACCCGATCTTGGACTTTTCGTATTCTCTTGGTTTAACCTTGGTGTTGGGTCTGAGAGTTTTGGTTCTTGTTTCGGCAGAAGATGTCTGGAAATCGTGGTGGACACAGTGGTGACGAGAGTCGCGGTAGCATCAACATAACCCCAGAAGCGCTGAAGGACTTAATCCAGCAACAGGTGACTGCTGCTCTTGCTGCTTATCAGACTGCTCAGCAAGGCGAAGGTGGAAATCTCGTTTATCCTCCACCGCCACCTCCTCTGGGCCAGCAGGTGTGTACTTTTAAGGTGTTCATGGAGTGCGAACCCCACATCTTTGGAGGGACTGAGAGCAACAAAAGGGAACGGGAGGATGCCGAGAAGGATGTAGCCACAGCCGGGGTGCAGCCGCAGAAAGTGAAACTTGAAGCTTCAGGGTCATCGTCTAGCCAGAAGCAAAGGGGCTATATTGGGAAGCACCGGAAGTGCAACCATTGCGGGTACCATCATTTCGGCAAATGCGAGAAATTTCGTTGCAAACATTGTAAGCGGAGGGGCCATGTTGCCAAGAACTGCAGGGTCAATCGTCAGACGGCTCCGGGACAAGCAATCGTCCCTGCTCCTGTTCCTCGGGGAAATCAGGGTTGCTTTAATTGTGGCGAGTTGGGGCATTTCAAGCGTACCTGCCCTAAACCAGAGCGGGGTGATAGGTGCTTTCGTTGTGGTCAATCGGGACATCTTAAGAAGGACTGCCCAGAGTTGAATCAAGCTGAAGCCAGGGCAGTAGGTGGTGGTGGGAACATTGAAGATGGCGGACGAGCTGCTCGTGCTGATGTCATTAGTGCTAAGGAGGACCAGGTGGGCACGGACACTGTTACCCGTACGTATTCTTTCTCATCTCTTGTTACGCCTTGGTTTTACTCTTTCGCATTGTTGTGTGTTCATGTCTTTGGGTGTTTCCTTGGGGTTTGGCCTTTACTTCTCATTCTTTAGGGTCGATGAGGGTTCTTTGGGGATGCTACTTGGACGGTACCAGTGGGTTGTTACACCGATCACGGTAGTCCCCAGTAGGCCTTCGATCGGGAGTCTCTTGTCTCTTATTCACTCGCTGTTCCTTGGGGAACGTTACTTGGGCATACACGGAGGTCGACGCTCATCACTGTTAGGGTCAAAAGAATCTCGGGGCGAGATTCCTTTTAACAGGGGGATGATGTGACGACCGGAAAATTTTTCTTCTTATTTTGTCTTCTCTTTTCGACTTCGGGAAATTTTCGGGACGAAAATTCTTTTAACAGGGGGATGATGTGACACCCGGCAACTTCCGGTAACTAACTTTTGAAAACTTAGTAAGTCTACCTTAGCGAGTCACGCATACGTTACACAAAACAAGGTCGGTCGAGTCGAGTCGCACGTCATTTGGGTTTTAACATACGTAAGTCTCGAGTCCCGGGGATTGGTGAACGAGTGTGAACGTGTTTACTTTCATGTATTATGTGTTTATAATCATTATGTGACTTATCGGTATGTGAAAATGTGTTAACATATGTTAAAACGGAGTTTAACGCGCCAAATACACAACACCTGGACTGATAGGCGATTAGCCTGATCAGTCAGGTGATTAGCTTGAAGCTATCAGGCGATTAGCTTGTACCAGGTAGCGATTAGCTTGTAATTCCAGGCGATTAGCCTGTTTTTGCATGCGATTAGCACCTTTCATCAGGCGATTAGCACCCTAATCGCCTGATACAACTTCATAATCGCCTGCAACATGTTTGACGACTAAAAACACCTATAAATACCACCCTTGACCTCCAAAACATTATTTACACAACCCTAGCCGTCCCATAACATATCTTAACCCACAAACATCCTCTGGAACCCATTTTTACACACAAACAACCATTTCCAAGCTTATTCCATCATCTACTCTTAAATACAAGGTGTGTTCTTCAAACCCAAACCTTTAAATGATTATGTTTTACTCCCTAAATGTCCAGACCTGACTTTTAAAGGTTTTTGTCTTTGAAAATCCATTTAAAACCATTTCTAAACAAACCCACACCTTTACATGTGTTATAGGTGTTATATGTGATTAAAGATTGAGTTTTTGGGATTTATTCATGATTGTTTTTGTGTTATTTTGATGTTTATAGCTGTTACAAGTTAGTATGATGATGTCCTAGGAGTTTGGATGGTTTTGGTCGTGTATTATGGATACTTGATGTTTTGACCCGTTTGAATGATTTTGGATGATTTAGGATGATATGAGGTGTGTTGTTGATTGCTTGATGTTAGGGTTTGCTCTAGGATGATGTTAGAACAGTAGGATGCTTTCGGACAACGTGATTATGTGATTAGATCTGAATATTTGCTATTTAGGGCAAGTTATTGCATGTTGATGTGATGTTTTCATGTTAAATTGCTATTTTGGGAAAACGCTCGCATTTGGGACTGTTAGAATGATGAAAACTTAGGGGTTTTGCTTGAAATATGTTTGTTAATATGTTAGAATGATTATTGGGTGTTTGCGCACGTTTCGGATCTGATTTGGAGGGTTAAACGCGCGAAAAACCACAATTGCTGCACTGCAGGCGATTAGCAATCCTAATCGCCTATGTATCAGGCGATTAGGGGCATAATCGCCTGATGTATGGGCTACTCGTGTGATGTTGCATGCGATTAGCCCCCTAATTGCTAGCAAGTCATGCAATTGTGACCCTAATTGCTAGCAAGTTCCTAATTGCTAGCAAGTCATGCAATTGTGATCCTAATTGCTAGCAAGTCATGCAATTGTGATCCTAATTGCTAGCAAGTCATGCAATTGTGATCCTAATTGCTAGCAAGTCATGCAATTGTGATCCTAATTGCTAGCAAGTCATGCAATTGTGACCCTAATCACTAGTTAAGCCCTGAATTGCATACCACATGACCATAATCGCCTGATATGCATGTGATTAGCCCTAATCACCTAACATAGGTGGCGATTAGCCCTGCTAATTGCCTGTTGACCATCCCTAATCACGTGTTGACTTTCCTAATTGCATGCTAAGTCCCTAATCGCGTGTAATGCTGTTATAAGTGTATTTTAACATCCCGAAACCCGATTTGACACCTAGGAACATGTTAGGAACCCCGTGACATGCTTAGTAACATAATAACACGTGTTCGGACTTGTTCGTACGTAAATTGACCTATGTGTTAGAATCATTGAACTTTAACGCATGTTAAGTGCTGAGTTGCATGTTTTGTGTATGTTTGTGTATGAGGTGAACATGTGGAATGTCGGGTCACCAATGGGATGTCGAGTCTTGTCTTACGTAGTCTGGTTGTCGGTCAAACACGTTTTTCAAACACATCATGGTCATGGACTGGACTTAGGGACTAATGAACCCTGTGGGTTATTAGTCTAACTTAGCACATATCTTATGATAGGTCGCCACTAGTTGGGGCTATCATATCTTACGAACGGTTTACTCATATCACACAAGCGATTCGCTCATAAACGGTATACGCAACCCAAGGTGAGTTCACGGCCCCACAGTTTACGGTTTATGTTTTCGGGGGAGAAACATGCTTAAAACTCTTTTATGACTTATGACTTATTTTACTCTTATTGCTCATGGCTCTTACCACGTTATACTATGGCTTATTTAATATACTATGCGGTTCATCAAAAAGTCCCTTAGAAACCACTAACATGGGTATATGGCGGGGAAATATGGATAGCGCTATTGGGAACTGACAAACCCCACTCGACGGTAGGACCGGGCGGGTGCATATTGTCTCTAATAAAACAAGGTCTACCGGTGATGACGGTAGCCCATAGGAAACTAAGGGTCATTACACGGCTTAGTCAGCAATGGTTTCACCCGTATGAGTATCTTATTCTGCGCCTAGCTAGCGTTCTCGCAAGCATAGTAATAACACGAAACGGAAACGAAATGGAAACAAAACGGAAACGGTTTGCAAAAGATTATTTAAAAGTTTAAACAAAACCTGTGAACTCACCAGCATTATATGTTGACTCTTTTAGCATGTTTTCTCAGGTCGCTAAGGTAGCAGCTGTCTGATAGGCGCACGAAGTCGCACAAGAGTCGTCTCGCGTCTAGAGTCGCATTTGCATGTTTTTGGGAATGTTAAACTTTGAACTTATGTTTTATTTCCTGCAAGACTTTTGTAAACTCTTAATGCTTCCGCACTGTTAAATGTTGAATTTTAAATCTTATGCATGGTTTTTATTACGTATGTTTTTACATTTAGACGTCGTTTATTGTGACCGTTGACTTGGATCCTGGTGTGTCACACGCCTCGCGGTAGAACTCCGCAGGTGGTTATTTGAGGGTGTGACAATCCGTTTCACGGATTGGAAGGAAGTGTGCGGATTTCGTCAATCGATCAACAATTACCCAAATCTTATTATGGCCGCTCGTCGTCCTGGGCAACTCAGAAATGAAATCCATGGTAATTCGTTCCCATTTCCATTCAGGTATTTCCGGTTGCTGGAGCAAGCCGGATGGTCTTTGATGCTCTGCTTTGACCTTTGCACAAGTCAAGCATCGCGCAACATAAGCCGCTATATCTCTCTTGAAATTTGGCCACCAATAAAATCCTTTCAAATCGTGGAACATCTTGTCTGCACCAGGGTGAACCGAATATCTAGAACTGTGGGCTTCGGCCAATACTAGCTCTCGCAATCCCCCGTATACTGGAACCCAAATTCTATTCATGAAATACAGGGTCTGGTCCACCTTTGGTTCCAGTGAGTCAACCATCTTTCGTAACCTTTCACCTTTGACATTCTCGGGTTTAAGGGCGTTGACTTGAGCTTCACGAATTCGTTTAGTCAGATTCGTGTGGATAGTCAAACCCAAAGCTCGAACACGCAACGGCTTAACCCGTTCCTTGCGACTTAAGGCGTCAGCCACGACGTTCGCCTTACCGGGATGGTACTTTATCTCACAATCGTAATCGTTTAATAATTCGACCCATCGCCGTTGTCGCATATTCAAATCCTTCTGATCAAAGATGTGCTGCAAACTCTTATGATCAGTGAAAATCGTGCACTTGGTTCCATATAAGTAGTGCCTCCATATCTTGAGAGCGAATACCACTGCACCTAATTCCAAATCATGTGTAGTGTAGTTCTTCTCATGGATTTTTAGTTGCCTGGAAGCATATGCTATCACTTTTTCCCGTTGCATTAATACGCATCCTAAGCCTTGATGCGAGGCGTCACAGTAAGCCACAAAGTCTTCCGTACCATCGGGGAGCGATAGTATCGGAGCGCCACATAACTTGTCTTTTAGTAATTGGAAAGATGCCTCTTGCTTTTCCGTCCACTCGAACTTCTTATCCTTTTGGGTTAACATGGTTAAAGCTTGTGCTATCTTAGAAAAGTTCTCGATGAACCTTCTGTAATAACCCGCGAGGCCAAGAAATTGTCGTACTTCGGTAGGAGTTCGAGGGGCTTCCCAATTTTTAATTGCCTCGATCTTGGCTGGATCGACATGTATGCCCTTCTCATTCACCACGTGACCTAGGAAGTGGACTTCTCGAATCCAAAAGTCGCACTTTGAAAACTTAGCATATAGCTTCTCTTTGCGTAATACTTCAAGGATTAATCGAAGGTGATTCTCGTGGTCTTCCTTAGTGCGTGAATAGATCAAAATGTCATCGATGAAAACAATGACGAATTTATCCAAGTATGGCTTACACACGCGGTTCATTAGATCCATGAAAACTGCTGGTGCGTTGGTTAAGCCGAATGGCATTACCAAAAATTCATAGTGTCCATACCGGGTTCTGAAGGCCGTTTTTGGTACATCTTCTTCTTGTATACGCAACTGGTGATAGCCAGACCTCAAATCGATTTTGGAGTAATAGCTAGATCCTTGGAGCTGATCAAATAAATCGTCGATCCTGGGGAGAGGATAGCGATTCTTGATGGTTAGCTTGTTCAGCTCTCGATAGTCGATGCACATGCGAAATGTGCCATCCTTCTTTTT
The DNA here is from genome assembly GCA_032199755.1 of Ambrosia artemisiifolia. Taxonomy (NCBI): domain Eukaryota; kingdom Viridiplantae; phylum Streptophyta; class Magnoliopsida; order Asterales; family Asteraceae; genus Ambrosia; species Ambrosia artemisiifolia. Next base: position 1,871,482 of record CM063516.1, on the reverse strand, counting down.
CACAAATAAGACGGGAGCTCCCCAAGGTGAGAAACTTGGTCTTATAAAACCCTTGTCTAATAATTCTTGCAGCTGGCTGGATAGTTCTTGCATCTCCGATGGAGCTAAGCGGTATGGCGATCGTGCCACGGGAGCAGCTCCAGGAACGAGGTCGATGCGGAACTCGACTTGTCGAGGTGGTGGCAACCCCGGCAAATCTTCTGGGAATACATCCGGAAAATCTCTAGCTACTGGAATGTCTTCCAACTTTCGCTCGTCGGCCTTCTTGTCCACTACGTGTGCCAAGAATGCGACAAGCCCTTTTCATAGACACTTACGAGCCTTCATGCTTGAAATAATCCTTAGCGGCGTCCCGTGTCTTTCCCCTTGAATTGAGAGAGTTTCACCGCTTGCGAGAGGGACTTGAATGACTTTATCGTTGCAAACCACGACGGCATGGTGCGCGGACAACCAGTCCATGCCAACAACTATGTCAAAACTTCCCAATACGACTGGTAAAAGATCAATCCCAAACTCGTGCCCACGGAGTTCTAATTTACAATCCCTCGCTACTTCTCTCATTTCAATAGTTTTACCATTAGCCAGTTCTATGGAGTAGGGCGTATCTAATTTACTAGTTTTTAATCCAAGTAGTCTTTTAAACTCAATGGATACGAAGCTAAAGTCAGCACCGGTATCAAATAATACAGAGGCATAATGACCATTAAGAGGAAACGTACCAGTGACCACATTGGGGTCCTGTCGTGCATCACCGGCTCCAATCACAAACGCCCGCCCGCGGGCTTGGTTGTTGACCTTGGGGCAGTCCTTCTTCCAATGGTCAAGTGACCCACAAGCGAAGCAGGGTCTAGCTCCTCCATTTTTCGGTGCTCCTGACCGGCACTCTTCCGTCTTGTGTCCCGATCGGTGGCACTTCCCACATGTCATCGCATTATTTCTCCCCCGGTTGCCCTGTTTTCCACCGTTCCCACGCCCTGTGGCGACATACCCTTTCCCCTTCTTGTTGGAGCTACCCGATGCTCCATCCTTCTTTCCTTCCTCCCGTTTACGTTTCCCAAACCTTGGTTTGTTTCCCTGTTCATTTGTCACCGCTGCTGAACTTGTTCCCTGGTTCTTACCTTCCACACTGCTTGCTTCAGAAATTTTCAGTCCTGAAACCTGTCGGATCAAGGTACCCATTCGGATAGCGTCTTCAGTGAGGCTCAATGCAAGATCAATAGCCTCGCGCATGGTCGTGGGTTTGGAAGAGGTGACCATGCTGCGTATCTGCGGTGCTAACCCGAACAAGTAGCGCTCTATCTTGTTAGTCTCTGGTGTAACCAAACGAGGTACTAGTCGAGCGAGATCATGAAATCGAGACGTGTACCCAGTAACGTCTGCTCCTACCATAGTATGGTTCCAGAATTCGGTTTCCAACTTCTGTACCTCACTTGCCGGGCGGTATTCGGCAATCATAAGTTCTTTTATTGCCGCCCATGATAGGGAGTATGCAGCATCATCTCCTAACGACTGTACTTGGTCATTCCACCAAGTTAGTGCCTGATCCAGAAACAGGTTGGTGGAGTACATGACGGACTCTCGAGGGGTGCACCCACTGATGCGGATAACTGCCTCGGTCTTTTCGAACCACTTGACCAGGCCTATGGATCCCTCAATGCCGTTGAAGTTAATCGGCTTACAGTCCAAGAAAGCTTTGAAAGTGCAGCCGCGCGTTCCTGAGGCTGTTCCTGTAATAGTAATGTAGTATGTTATTATGGGACAGGAGTTTCGAAATACTCTCCCATCACTTTTTCATTTATTCTTAAACCTCTTACCAATAGGGGAGGTTTCTCGTCGTTCGCTCCCTGTCCTGTCATGCGAGTGTTCAGAGCGGGCGGCTTCATGTTCTGCGATGGCACGGGCTATGCGCTCCGAGATCAGTGTCTCGAGTTCAGCGGGTGTAGCGGGCAGTCCGTCTGCACCGCTGTTGCTTCTGGTGGCTGGTGCCATTTTCTTCAATGATAATTATCAAAGGTTAATTTGGCAAACATTTATACAATATATAAATAACAAACCAGAATCTGAACACAATTAACCAACACCATGTCATCACACAACATACCAACACATCAAACGGAATAAATAGTAATCAACACAATATCACCATCCAATCACACGAATCACAATATATGGAGTAAGCAATATTAATCGTAGACAACAACATATTTCACCATCATAATAATAAGATTTTTCATTAATTTCAATAGTACTAGTACAATGCTTGTTCATAATAACAAAATGGGGAATACATCCCTCATACAATACATTGTTTTTGAAATAAATAAAACATCATATCATATGCCGTCGTACCCGTACGACTAGGCAAAATGCAGACGAGTGTCATAACCCGTGCTATACTACCATACTGCTGCTACTATGCACATGAGCTGGTGATTCTTCCGTGCGTCCCTGATGCATCCCTACTGTGGCGGTGGCGGAGGGAACTGATACTGCGGTGCATGCACACTGATAGTCATGCTAATCTCCGTGATGCGCTCATATAAGAACTGTCGATGTGCCAAATGCGCATCTCCAGTAATCCCGCATTGCGCATCCATGCGCAACAACTCTTCCGCGTAATGCGCTAAGGCATCACGGGCATCGATCATCCGCGTCCACATCAATCGTGTCTGCTGCTCTACCTGGTTCACGGTGCGCTGCACCGTATTGGCGAGGGTCTGAAAGTCTCGCTCCAGTGTGATGGCAGAAGTCCATGCTGGTCCAGATAGGGGTGTCATCCTAGGTGGCTGGGATGGTCCGGGTATATCTGGGTGAACTGACTGGAATGGGCCAAAGGGGTCTGGTATCGGTGTGTGGAAAAATATCGGGGCAAAACCCTGTGGACTGGGGGTAAAGTGTGGGGGTATCATGTAGGGGTCCCCTGCACCCAGAGGATACGGTGCAGGTGGCATGCTGGGCACAGTGGGGATCGGTAGTGTCATGGCTATGGTGGGTGGTGGTACAAGCTCGGCCAAGGGGGCCAAGAGAGGCTCTGAGATAGTGGCCCACTCTGGGGTGGACACCACTATGGTGGGTGTGGGAGGGCTCGCAGTGGCGTATGCCGTCATGCCCGCCCGGTGCAGCTCCGAGCTGCGGGCAGAGCTCCCCTCCAGGATGTGCCCAGTAGGAACTGGCCCATCCTGCGGTACGGGCTCGGGTATGGTGAGTAGGGTAGCTGGTGCAGTAGTGGCATGCTCGATCACCGGAGCGACGTGCTCCTCCTGGTCTGCTGGTGGGATCGGCACAGCAATGTGCTCCACCGATGCGGTCGACTCATCGTCGGAGTCATCAGAAATCCACCCGTTATGTCCTCGGGGAACGGGCACGAGCATCATGCCCGGGGGTACGGGGATAAATGGGGTAGGTGAGGGCTCACGGTCGACAGGTGCGTGTCGGTCATAGGGAGACTCAACGGTCTCTGACTGCGCGGGGACAGGCCTCGATGGACCTGCACAGCCCTCTGGAAAGTCTCTGATGGCCTGGAGGGGCAGTACTGGCAGTGGCGCTGCCTGGAATGGCACTATAGGCAAGTCAGCCTGTGGTGCCTCGATCATAGGTAGGTCGGCCACGTCGCCCTCAGCGGGGGCCCACGCCGGGTCCTCGCTCGGGTCAGTCTCATCCGAGCTATCTCCTCCTGCGCCCTCTACGGCGGCGTCAATCTCCATCTCGTCATCCTCCGAATCGAGTACCACAACCTCGATCGGCTCTGCTGGCGGCGCTGGGATAATCTGAATACTGCTATCGTAGCTCGGTGCTACGCTCCCTGCGTCTGTGTCTGACATCCCTGGCAAAAGAACCGTACTAATATATATGAATTTTTTTTTTTTTTGAATTAGATAGTTATGGCATACGTTATCAGTAACCTTCCTAACTTCCAATTTCACGCTAATGCATAACAATACCCATGGCTGGCTTGGTCGGAATCTCCTCATGCCCAATGCTTCTTGAAAAAAATTACTTTATTGCGTTTAGCATCTTTACATATTTTTCTTTTGAAAACTTTATTATTTGAACCAAATCCGGTTATAGTCTAGTTTTTAAAGAAAATACTCTAGTTCGCTATAACCTTGGCTCTGATACCACTTTCTGTCACACCACGACAATGGCGGAAACACGTGGCGCGACGGTTCAAGAGCATAAAGTCAAGGTTAATGCTAAACACAAGTAATTTAAGAAAATGGGTCATTTATTTAGGCGTCAAATCTTGTTCAAATATTACACACCAAGTAAATAGTTTTTAACATAATAGATGAGGTTTCTCAAATATATCCCATAGCCTTGGGAAATAAGAGTGAAACCCCACAAAATATCCGACGCCTCAAGGAGAATTCCACGACCCGGCCCGCCATGTCAGTCTTCACTTAGTTACCTGAAAGATATGTTTAAAATTTCGTCAATATAAATATATTGGTGAGTTCACAGGTTTTTAGTTTCCAAAACTTGAATACTTGGGAAATACCATGTTATGACAATGTATAGGAGTTGCAAATTCCTATACTCTACTTGAGACTATAATCAAACCAAGACATATAATAATAATGCCCCGCTCCAAGTCGTTACTCGGTATCCTACGACTTAAGTTCAGAATATATGCACCCCAGGCATACACTAATGCATAATCGACGCTATCGATTAGGGGTGGGTCTTGTCAGGCACCAATAGTACTATTCAAATATTCCTCCGGTTTCATACTTCGAATAAATGATTATAGAGGCGAGGACTCAACCCCGAGTGGCGGTCACACCTCAAGTAACTAATCCGTCAAACATTTTCCCTAACATATCTTTCCCCCGAAAACGTAAAAATAGTTTAAAATGGGGCCGTGAGACTCACCTGAATCAGTGTCCGGCTCAAAAGGTAGATAGCAAATGGGGGGTCTCGCACCTACAAACGTCCTAGACGTGTAAGTCACTATTCCTATAGCGCATGTGCCTTGGCAAGTTGTACACCCAACTCCCGACCACAAGTTATTCCAAATCCCGTTTAATTAAGCGCGTATCCTAGGTTTCGTTGGCGTTAGATTACCCCTTTGCGTTACAAGTTATATATTACTTTTGTTAATATTTCCTTAACTTGTACCTTATTATCATCGACTCAACTTCACTTAACATATAATTATTTTCCCATTTAAATAATTATACTTAAGATCGCATCGCTCGATATAATATATATTTCAACACTCGACCCGACTCACTTTGCCGCACATTTGTTTTCCCATTTAAACAAATATACTAAGATCTTGTCGTTCGATCGTATATTCTTAACACCCGATTCAACTCACCATACCGTATATTTATTTTCCCATTCAAATAAATATGCTAGGGTCTTGTCGGCGCGGCATACACATATATATATCTTTGTCTACTCGTCGCGGCTTTCCTCCCCACATATCTACTTTCCCATTAAGTAGATATACTAGAATTTTGCCGAGACGAGCGTACATATATATATAAATGTGTAATTTTTCTTGTTAAGTATATACGTTTGTTTAACGTCTTACTTGTTTACGTTATATTTTTCTCCCACGAATAATTCCTTCAACACTTAGGAAAGTGTTTATTAGTTTTCACCCATGATGTATATATATTTTACTTCTAAAGAAAATATATATTTTCTTATCTTGCCGCAATGGCATTTTTCTCATGTTTTGTCCGTGTACGGTTCGTTAACGCGTCTTAGTTCGATATCTTAGCTCGAATAGTTAATTTCTCCAAGTTTTTCCCAACATGTGTTTTATGGAAATATTATTCATTTTTCTTAACACAAGTTACTTGGAAGGTTTAAAATACTTATGTATTTTTAACCCAACTTGTTAACTTTACTACAAAAATGTTTCCAATACTTTTATATTCCCATTTATATAAAAGTATTCATTTTTGTTTAAGTTTCTCAAGTTTGTCTAATATTTTTATAAAATCTCTATTTTATAAAAAATCCTTATGTTAATAACATCCATATTTTATGACTTTCAAAAATATACCTTTATACAAAATACCCAAGTATCTACTAGTATTTACCAAAATCACCCTTAGAAGTTTATTACTTACACTTTTGACACCAAACTTTCCATCCTTGCATTTTTGGACTAATAGTTTCTAAAATATCCATTTTAGTCCTCTAACTTTCAAAGTTACAATATTAGTCCCTTAACTTTCAAATGTTGCATTTTTCCACTCTAACTTCCAAAGTTAACATTTTTCACTCAAAATAGTAGACTTTGAAGATCCAACTTTTTATTGGTAAGTTTTTTTTGTATCAAAACACTTTTGTTAGTCTTATATTCCATATGTGAGGCTACTTGTATGTGTGTTTTATGTATTTGCTCATTTTAACAACATATCATCCTTCTAAGTAAGTAACTTTAATTTTTCATCTTCTTTATTCTTGAACTTCTAACATGTTCCACCATATATTATAACTTAGATGATCATTTTAAGATGATTAACACTACTTTTTAATACATTCAAGTTCATTCCACAAATCTTAACCAAATCACCATCCTACTTAGTGTATGTGTAAACTTTATATATTTTCAAGATCATTACTTCATCATCATCAAATCCATGATTTATTTACATATCTTTAATCATCCATTTTACACATGTAAAACCTATTAAAGATTATGTTCAAACCACCTTTTAAACCCTTCATGTACAACTTGCTTCTAAGAACACATACATGAATAATAATAATCAAAAACAAGGTTAAGAAGCTTACTACTAGCACAAGGCTAGGGAAGACAAAAACCTTGGATTTGAGAGGGGTTTAGTGTGTTCTTCCAAGTGGTTTAGCTCCAAGCTCTTGAAACACACAATGGGGGTTTGGATGATGGATTGTTTTGAGTGATTAGAAGATGTAAAAAAACTTGAAAGAAATGTGTGTGAGGATGGGGTGAAACCTACGGCCCAAAGAAGAAGAAGAAGGAGATGTTTTTGCTTTGTTATCTTATGTGTGAACACATGTTATATATAACCTCACCATATCTTCCATGGATTGCATGTGATCTTACTAAAGATTTGAGAGATATGTATTGTACTAAAATTGATCTTGGATGGATTTTTAATAGGGTGTTTGGCCGTGAGTTATTGTGAGAGGGTGAGAGATTGCTTGCCAATCTTTGCTAAATAATTGTGATCCATCATAATCTTTCACTAGATCTTTTACATGCATGTGTGTACTAGGGTATAATGAGATTGCATTTTTGTCTTGGATTACATGGCCATAGGGCCGAAATCTTCTTACAAGATAAGGCAACTTGTGCATGCTTTTGTACTTGGTAGATCTTACACCCATTCTTGTCCATGCATGCTTGATATCCTAGGTTTGTAGGTTATTATTAAAACAAACATGCAAGAGGATTACATGGCCATTAGGCCGGCCCCTTGGTGGGTTTAGGTGGGGTCCACAACTTCAATTATTTACCCAATGTTTGTTAAGTTAAATCCCTCGTCGTTCGGGCATTTTTCGGGTTTTAATTGCGCGTTATTCGGACATTAAAAATACCTCTAATAACCCTTAAATATAGTCTAATTTAAGCGTTAATTGGTTATTTGGGCTTTTGCCGGGTGAAATTGTAAGTCATACGCGTATCGGGTGCGGTACGCGCACTTTATTCGTTACCGGGAGATTTGTATGAAAAGTTTCCACTTATGGTTTTGGAGTTCCAAAACTCATTATATTTTGTGAAAATACCCTTTATTTTATATCCTGGGCGTCCGGGATCCTTTTCGTTTATTAAATTATTACCGGGTAATCGCCAACGTCCATACCGGATAGTTTATTCGCACATGATCCCATCATGTTTTACCATTAAACGTATGCATTCCTATGCATTATTTGGAAATTGCTACCTCCTAAAGCCTTGATAATTAAATCACATATAATTGTATTTAATTACGTTAATCATATATTAATTAATTAGTACGGAATTACCTTATTTTTGCCGGTTGTTACACCTGCAACTTTTAAAGTTAAAGGACTAAACCTGCAATTTTGGGTAAACATAAAGGACGTTTTCTGCAATTTTGTCTAACTAAAAACAGAGGAAAAAATATATCTTTGGCTACAAATATTAAAAAAAAATCTACAGACCCACAAATATATCAATCATGGAAATTCCATAAGAGATGTGCAGGATGTCACTAACATCAACTTCGTGTAATTTCTACACAATAAGAAAAAATATGATCACACTACATACATAATGACAAATTTTGGTGGGGCAAATGGACATCAAATTTTAATATAGTTGCAACCAATGAGGCACTTGAGATAACAAAGAATCAGATAAATATTAACTATTTGAAGAAACACTAATATAACACTGTATATAGATGAGCACAGTTAAGAGATTATTTTAATGATAATGGCTGGACGATTCCAATATACTTAAGTACAAACTGTTATGGTGTTTCGACTATAATCTATCTCTCACAACTATCACAGAATTCTCTAGGTATTTGTGTGTATAAAACAGAATGAATCCTTCTCCTAGGGAGAAGGGGTATTTATAGGCTTTTAAGCCGTCTTGTGATTGGTCGATTTGAGAATGGCAGCTGTCCTGCACGAGTCCCACACGTTTGTCAACCGTTGGAGCTCAGGCGTTGTCCTCCTATGATAGGTCCACGTGTTTTGCGATCATCCTTTTTGTCCTTTCTCTATACCTCATACCTGTGGGTGATCATGGAGCAGGGAATAATGGCCTCTGATTGGCTACACGTCCATTTCCTTGTCGGATCACGACTGGCATGTACTAGAAAACGTGCGCATGCTTCTAGAAGCTTTGGTCAACACCTCTGCTGACATGTGTGGAGATATGGGGCCGTGCGCACGCGAAGGTACATATCTCTTCAAGTCCCCCTAGTCTAGTGTTCTATATGCGGAGCATGCGGGACACTAGACTCAATGAGTTGATAATTGTCGATCTTCATTCGTGGGGGGGGGGGGGGGTAATGTGTGCTCTTCGTTTGTGACGTGCGCCATGTGCGCTGTAGCCATGCGAGGAGCGTTGTGGCGCACGTCAGTAATTAATTTTTACATTAGTGCGGTCAAAATTTTCAGTTTAGAAGACGTTTTGGAGAGACGAAAAGCCGCCTGATGGTTCACTTTTTCAGAGAGTGCTGGGCCCGCTGTACTTTCGGCCGTTTGTCCTGCCCCTCTCTCCTACGTGTCGCACCCTAACGGGTCGGACGTGCGGCACGTTTTCATAGCGTACTAGGGCATTAATTGCCCAAGCTATATAAACCGTTGCCTTCTTTCTGAATTCTCACACTTATTCAAATTTCAAACTTCTTTCTTCTCTATTCTCTCGGCGAAAATCAATCTTAATACCTTCAAATCTTCTTCTTTCCCTTATTTTTGTGCTATCCTTTTTAACGAGCACATATTAGTGATGGATTCTTCTTCTGATGTTTTTATTTGAACTTGAAGCAGGTCACTTCAGCCTTTTCTATTTTTCTATCCTTGGATTTCTTCGCCTTACCTTTGAGTACTTGATTTCCTGACATTCTATGTTCAAAGGTTTTGGTAAGGAGTGTAATGGCTTCTGTAAAAGCCATGGGATCAGATGTTTCACTTTCACTTGATGTTGGAACTTTTGTGAAGAGCTGGATTCTAGTTTCTGGGTTGAGGAATATAATGCTATTTGGTTACCCTTATAACCGAAAGTTTCAGATATTTCTTCTTCCCTGGGGATAAGAATGCTATATAGATCATGGAGATTTAGATCACCTAGCTCAAAGGTTAAGGCTAGGGTCATGGTTAGTATCTTCCACTCTCTAGGTAAAGCTCCTAAGAACTTAACATTCTTTTCATCATTTGACTTTGTTACCCCATATTTCTTTAACTCATTTAAGATTTTGGAAAATCTGTTATAAGTTTCAGATAATGTTTCACTTGGAAGTGATTTGAAATATTCATAACTTGAAAAACAGTTTGTTCTTTTGTTTCTTCTCATATTTTCTCCTCCCTCACATAGATTTTCCAACTGATCTCATATTTCCTTTGCAAATGAACAAGCATTTACATGGGAAAATATATCATTTGGAAGGGCCATAATCAATAATGATTTGGCTTTTTCATCAATTGCCATAGCTTCCATATCCTCTTGTCCCTAGAATCTTTGATCCTTAGGAACTTTAGTGGCAGGAATTTCTGATGTTCTATCAGTTGCTGGAACTTCTGGTATTTCCATCATGGGGATGTATGATCCACACACAATGGATTTGTACAAACGATGATCATATCCATTTAAGAAGTTGATCATCCTGACCTTCCACTCGGGGTATTCCTCTCTTACAAGAGTGGGAGGCTTAGACATCAAACCCATTCGAAAAGCAGAATTCCATGTTTGAAAGCTTGCCATTTGTCAAAAGTGGTATTTAAAGATACTTGGTTAAAACGTTTAACATTTGAGCTTAAATAGTTCTTTTAACAGAGCAGGATCTTTATGAAAATAACTTATTCAAGCCACTCTGATACCAAGTGTTGGTCCTAGAAGTATCAGCCTCACTTTAAATCAAATGGCATGAGATTTCAACAAGATATATAATTAATGTGCGGAATGAGAAATCAGACTTTAAGAAACAATAGAGCACACAAGTTTTTAAGAAATTTTGAATTTTATATAGTGACCACCTTTTGACAGGGATCACGTTTAGACTTTAGAAAAGAATGACTCAAAAGAATTCTTATAGTTGTTGTGAATGTGGTGTGGAGTGGAGTGTGTGTAGAAGATATATCTAATGGGAGCAGATGTTTGCTATGTATATCACACACTTTCACATTCACCCTTGTAAATCTTCTCCTTCGTATGATGTCTTGTATTTATAGAGAAGTATTAATCCCAAGTTGGTGAATAAACAATTGTTTATTTATCAACTTGTTATTTTGCAGGTTAACAAGGGATAGAAAGTCGTTGCATGATTGATTTGGATAAAGGTGCATGCATTTAACTTTCCCACTTGTCAAGATTCCAGATTTCTTCCAGAAATCTAAAGTCTAAATTTGGGATTTGGTCAAGAAGTTAGTAAAACTTACCTCATATCCATTCTTGCTTCCATGCGCATTGAGCTTGCATCCGTTTGACCCGTTTGCATCCCTAGTTCTTGTACCTAACTTAGGGACATGTCAAACCTTGTTTTGTTAGAATACATTATATGGATTTCTTTCATTATCCATGGCATTCATGTATTCATTTTACCTCTAGCTCAACCTCACATTTCAAGTATTCATGTTCATACATGTTTACACACTTATTTCCTCATTCAAGCATTTTATCAAACACTTGGTGTGCACTCACCAATTCAATTGATTTTCATGAATTTTAAGTTAGCCAAGGCATACCCATTTAGCTAAACATCACCATATCATGTTATCTAGACTTCTTAGTCTAATTTCTCATTATAATAACTCCTAAGAGTTACCACAACTACTAACCTTATGTAGTATCCACCTAGAGGTATAAACCCAAATTTTCACATATTACATATTCATATGAACATAGCAAGCACACATGTAAAATGCTATTTATATTCAAATTAAACATGTTTAGGGCTCCCTAAGGTTAGAGAAACCTCCATCAACATACATATTCATGTTTTTATAAAAACCCTAATTTTTCACCATGATCAAAAACGGATTTAACATCAAATTGTACCAAATAAATGATACCTTTTTGTGTAATACGCTGGGATAATCCGGATTTTAGCTCATGCATCGAAACCCCTTTGATTTGGCTTGGATTTGAGCTTGAATTTAAGTGTTTAGGGCTTGAAGTGGAAGGAGAATGTTATCTCCTTCCATATACATGACACACACACACACCTATGTGTGTGTTTTTATGATTTTATTTTTATTTATAAAACCACTTTATCATCTTGACAACTATGGCCCCTCAAGTTTAGTCTCGGGTTTGTTTCTAGATTGTTACATTAACTAGATTAATCTCTAGTAATGGGTTTAGCTTCGTTTTTACTTGGTGGTTAAAAACATCCACCATTAAACTCTTTTTGTTAGTTTATCAATTACGCCTAATGGCGTATTTAGACGAAACGAAATTTCGGGGTGTTACAAAGTAATCCGTTAATCACCAACATTCTCCAATTCTTAAATGAACAAAGAGTTAACTGCCAAATTCGTCCTGAGGTTTGGTCCAGTTTGCTGCTTCAGTCCAAAAAAGGTTTATTATATTTTTTTTTTTGCAACTGAACACCTGTCGTTTGGATTTTGGTGCTGTTTCCGTCTATTCCACTAACTCAGTTAAAAACTGACGTTAAGTTAAGGGTATTTTTGTCATTTTCCCTTTTTATTTTTGTTTTTTAATATTTTTATTCTTTTCTTACAATAAAAAAATAATAAAATTATTTATAAAATCCTTTTACCCATCCATCATCTCTATCTTCCTGCTCTCTCTCTCTCTCTCACTCATGTCCCCTACCATTGCAAACTAGAACACCACCAATACATTCCACCAGTCGTCGCCACCACCATTACCTCCTTCCCCAGCAAGTGGCTCCATCTCTTTTTTTCTCTCTTTTCTACAAGCACCACCAGTTATCACCACCTTCGTCACCTTCGTCACCTGTCATACACCTCCGCCACACACCACCTGAAACACACCATCTCACCGTCACAAACATTCGAATCCCCACCTCCATGACCGGTTACCAATTCGAAACCCTAACCCCCATCTAGCTTCCCTCGTAAATCTACCACCTGTTGCCACCATCTAAGTCGTTAATAGGGTTTAACAACAACCATGAACTACCGTTTCCAAAACCTACTCGGAGCACCATACAGAGGCGGCAACACAACAATAATCAACAACACACTCTTAATCTCTCCGATCAGTAACTGTATCTCCATCACCGACTTAATCAATCCCAAACCCTAACCTTCCAATCGTCCTCTAACATTTGTAAAAGCGTTTCTCCCGACGGCCTATTCCTCGTCATCGTTAATGATAATAATCGTGCCCAGTTTATTAATATTCCCCTCCGTACCATCCTCCACAGATTAAATTCCAGGAGCTCAGCGAAATTCTGAATCAACGAATATGAAACATCAAGATGTTATTTTGAAAGAAGAAATACTATAGCTGTTGAAATGGGTAGGCTTGGTCGGTAGTGTGGTGGTGATGATTGGTGGTGGTGGTGTTAATGGTGCCAGGGTATTCTAGAGAGAGAAAAATGGAAAGAGAGAGTAAAGAGAGAGAGAGAGAGAGAGTGTGTGTGTGGGTATTTTTTTTGTATATGCATTAACAACTTATACCAAGCTTTAGTATGTTTTATCTCAGATAAAAGGACAAAAATGCCCCTCATCTTAACAGAACAAACAAACGGAGTTAGTGAAATGGACGGAAATAACACCAAAATCCAAACCTCAGGTGTTCAATTGCAAAAAAAAAAAAAAAAAAAAAAAAAACTTTTTTGGACATGAGCAGCAAATTGGACCAAACCTTAGGGACGAATTTGGTAGTTAACACATGAACAAATTAGCAAACTTCATAATCAGCTAAACATCTTCATAAATTAGTTCAATCAACTTTAAGCACTGACACCGACCATAAACTCTTCGTGGTTTGACACCCTATTACCACTAACTGCATAGTTAAAGATGATAAGGTAAACTTACAAATACTATCTTTGACCGGACCGCAACATTCGATCATTAACCTTCCGCCGTTTTTACGTTATGTTCACAAAATTAGTCAAATAACGTTAAAATTAGTGCGATTTTAGTTTTGACCCCCGAGAGTCCACACATATATGGATTATATGCGCACACCACAAGTGAGGCTTTATTCGCACGTAGCAAAAACAAACAACATAAAAAAAGAGGAGGGTGTTGTTTTGGGTTAAGTTAAAAGCAAAGGGACTAGACTTATAAGTGTATAGGTTGAAGGTTTGATATTTGGCTCCCGAGAACAAGGGAAGAAGTCTCAAGAGACAGACTGGGAAAGGAGAGAAATCGGCACCGTCAAAACCTACCCACCCCCACCCATCGTCTCTTCTCTCTTAATTTTCTTCATCTCAACAATCTCCGGTATCTTTACTTTCACTTCTTTACTCCACCCCTATTCTTTACTCTATTACACCATTTTATCAAATTGTGGCGGGAACTTCTTTACTCGCATTTTCTTTTTTTTTTTCGATTCAATCTTTTTTTACTACCTTCCACTTTTAGGTTTTTTCTTTTCTTACATTTGATTATCAGATTAACCTTTACCTGTCTCATCATTTGTTATTTATTTTCATTACAACATCCTTTTCTTACTTTATTTCTCCTCAGATTGTTTCGCTTAGACTCATTGTGAAAAAAAAAAGAAAAAAACAGCGTTTTAGGGTTTAGAAATAGTGCATGGGATTTGGGTATTTTTTTATATTTATATGGGCTTTTGTTTTATTTATTTATTTGTGCAGTTGAGTTGGTTGATAAAATGCCGTTGCTTAAGAGGAAACCCTTCTCCCTTTCGGACAGACCGGATGATTTGAAGCCCCACGAGATGGTCTTTCAAATTCGCTTTACCAAAGAGATTTTTCGCGATTATCGGTATTTTTACTTTTTTGCCTCTTTTGATTTGATTTGATTTAGATCCCTAACTAATATTATGTGATACATTTCTTGAAATTTGTATGTTCTGGCTTTGATTGGAATGATATGTTCCTGCCTGGTATACAGTGAATACTTGCAACGCATAAATCTGTATCGTCAAAGGGTATGGCAGTGCAAGAGCACTGGAAAGACCAACTTGACTTATGAAGAGGCACTCGTTTCAGAAAAACAGGCGATTGAGAAGGTTCAACAGTTCCCCAAAGAACTCATGGAGCCTGTGCTGCGTGATGTTCAATTCAGTAATCACACTTTTCCTATCTTATTATTATTATTGTATTATGTTTTGTGCCCGCTGTACATAGATGCCTTTATTTGTTGGATAAGCTTTTCTGTTTATCTTAAATCCATGTGATGTTCTTGCCCTGCCTACAACTCATTATTGTAATTGTTAGAGGTTACTATTCTTTCATGGCTTGTTGTACATTTATACACAAAAATAACTACACTTGGTGACTTGGAAGACTTCTACTAATGCTTCTAACTTCCCACCTAGTTATTTATAGAAGTTTATTAGCTCCAAACAACTTCATGTATGAGTTTATGCGGTTGGATTTTTTACTTATCCTCTCATTGCTACCTTTAAATTGTGGCTGTCTAACCAACTCATGTTGTTTTATTGAATCTTACTAAAGATTATAGATCAAGTTATCTTTGTTCTAGATTCAGCTTAAGTAGATTATGAAACGGAACCATGATGCTATTAAGACTTATTGAGTCTTCTCATATTTACTTCAATGGGTTAACCTTGTGGCTAGAGTTAAGAGACTGTGATCTGTAGTGCAAGCACCTATTATCTTCTACCATAAGACTGAATGGCTGATCTGTTGAACTTATGCTTGTTATTATAAATGCTTTTAAAGAATCTTGAGTGCTTTTGAGTCAGCAAAGATTTACCGATACTTCTCTTTCTATCTTTAGTTACAATTCTGCACTGAAGTGTTTTAACTAAAACGCTGCTTTAAATTTTAAGTTTGTTGAATTAAAGGAGTTTGTGCTGTACTTGATTTGGGTTTTGGATAGGCTTGTCATGACCGATACCTTGTTTTCTACCTTATTATCTTTTATCAAGACTTATGTTCTGAATTGAGTCTTTTTAGAACATAAAGAAGTGTTGCCTGATGCTTCAGTTTGAGTTTAGTTGTACTTGGTGCTTGCAGGCATGCTTCCTTTAAGAGATCTTGTGACTAGTATTTCTGCAAAGTTAAAGGAGCGGCTGTTGGAGGGTACCGAAATATATGGAAGGAAGAATAATCGCATATATCCATGCAAAATAGTAAAAGTAATTGACGAGGAGGTTGAAAAGACACAATACCAGGTAGCGTGGCTTGATAAAGATAAGAAAGTAACTGAAAACGCTGTGGTAAGTGGAGATGATTTGATAAAGAGAAAGTTGCCTTTTAGTAGAGATGTTTTGAAGTCTTTCATCAGAGAGTCTACATATAGGAGTGCTCCTTGGGTGCTTCATGATAAGTTGGCTCATAAATATGGGATCTCAACTGTACTTCCAGAAGAGTTGAGAGACAAGATTTCACCCAAGAGAAAACTTTCTAAGAAAGACAAGGTAACACTTTTATTTTGTGGTCTTGTTTGTAGAGAATGATAAGGCTCAACAGATGCTGGGACCAAGAGGCATGTACAGATCTTAGTATAGAGTATAGACCAGTGAGGGCTATACTCCCCTAGCCTCCAAAACAATTATTGATATGCATTTAATGTTTTCTGTATGTATTTAGTGTTTTCTATACAACAAACAATTACCTGCTTTTAAGTGAGTATAAGTTTAGCCTCCCAATAGAACTGTTCAAGTCCCACAAATACCAAAGGCCTTTTGTCCAATTGTATGGATTAAAGCTTCACCATAAATTTTGATCATTGTCTCATAAGAGAATTAGAAGTTTGAAGAAACAAAAGGATAACATGAAGATGAGATGAAAAAAGAAATGGATAACGAAAAAAATTAGAGATGACAAAATGGGTTGGTTGGGTAAGGGGTCAACACACATGCAGGTCAAAGGGGTAGCTTTTTTTACGGGCCTGGTTTTCCTTCGACACTTTTTGTCCATTTTTTTAATTTTAAGTAATTAGTGTCAAATATGATTGCTGAAGCATGTTATTGATGCTTAGTGCATAAAAGATCTACTTTGGGTAACTTTCTACCCCTTTGACTTGTTTCTTATATTCTTATTTTTAATACACCCGTTTACTCGGTTTCAGATTAATTTATCCATAGTCTCAACAAACTTCATAGGCAAATTGGTAGAATTGCCAACTATATCAATAAGAGATTACTATATAATCTATATCTCTGAAGCAATTCCTTTGTTTCGTGTTTTTTATTCAGGAGGCAAATAATGGAGAACGCAAGCGAAAGAAACTAATGGATGATGGAGAAATTGGTATATTTTTGTATTCTATGTAATATATTTTTGGCAAGTGAAAGTGTTATGAACTCGTCTAGGATGCATGTCTATTTTTGACTAATTTCTGATGCATCTAAACATTGCAGAACATAATGTGCCTATCAAATATCCAATTGATGATTTGTTGGTGCGACCTGCTGCTGATGATCCTGTGTTTGCTACCCGTCCTTCACCAACCAGAGACTTTAAAGTCCCAATGGAGTGTGTTGGTGATCTTTTGATGATTTGGGATTTTTGTTGTTCTTATAGTAAGCTATTGAACTTGTCACCATTTTCACTAGATGATTTTGAGAATGCGATCTGCCACAAAGACAGCAATGTAGTTCTCATTGTGGAGTCTTATTCTGCTCTTCTTCGTTTACTTATAAAGGATGACGGTGAATATTTTATAGCTTTACAGAAGAAAAAACGAAAGGCTAAGGTTCAATTCATAATTTCTTTAAATTCAAATGCATATCATTTGCTTGAATGAGTGGGTTGGTATTGGGCGAAGATGGGTAATTTCAATGTGGGTCAACTTAACCTGACAACACTTTTGGTTTTCTTATCATTATATAATAATTTGGTTTTTTTTAAATGAATTGTTTTATGAGGGTAAGCACTTGAATACCATATGGGCTATATTTTAATGTTATAATATAGTTTCTTAAAGTTTACTCACTCGACCAGTTAAAGCATTAAAACTAATATCAACCCATTTTTAGTTAAAGAAGACAAAACCGTACTCGCATGTTTTTTTATGTGAAACTGATCTTTCCCTTTTTTACTTGTGTGATTTATATCTTTCAATACAGATTTCATTGGTCACCTGGACAGATTACATGTGTGATTTCTTAGAACTGGCTGGCAATGAGGAAATAGCTACTCACATAACTACCATTAAGCGCGGTCATTATGGTCTCTTGGATATTTCTGCAAAGCTAGCTATCTTTGCTAAATTGGTTGGTGAAGTTCTTTCGTGCAACATAATGAGAGAAAAGCTGGATGAATATATTGAAGAGCGAAGGGCATTGGCAGCAGAAAAACGAGGTGAAGCACTAGAACAAGGGAGAATGAGGAGAGAGATAAAAGAAATGGTGAAGGCTGCCTCAAATGGCGTTGAACACAATGGAGATGCTGCAAAGAAACCTGCTGAGAAAAAACACACATCTGAGATCAGGTTCCAAGTATTTTTGTTTTAGAGGTGCTATATTCGACCCATTTACTTATAAAATGGGTCGATTCGGGTTAACTTTTACTCTTAAAGGGTCAACTGGTAACTATATAAAAGATCAACTAAAGTGGAATGTGTGTAGCAGGCTCAAAGTCACCCGAAGGGTATTTATCAAGTATTAAACTGCTAAAGTCAATTAAAAAATATTTTAACTTTGGAATAATATAAATTTATAATCATATTTAGCACCTTTTTTTGCCATGTATTTGACGATAAATTTTCTAGTTCAATGATCATGTTGAGTATGACGCCGGTGTTATTATTGTACAGTGGGAAGAAACAAGGCAAGGCATCTGAGAAGGATGTGAACAAGGTAAAGGTGGATGCAGAAGTCACAGTGACAAATGTCAAAGATTCAGCTGCAAAGGGGTCAAAGAAAATGATGGATGCTGAGAAAAACAAGACAGAGGATATAACAAATATACAACAGAGAGTGAGCTTTCTCTCTCTCTCTCTCTCTATATATATATATATATAATATGTATGTGTATATTGTCTCTATGGTTAATTTGTTTTCAACACTTTAATATGTTTCGGGGAAGTTGTCCTATTATAGTTCTCTGTTATTGTGAGCAACCTAGCCAATCTGACCTGTCCATTTGCAACCTGCTTTTTTCATTCAATGTGTGTTACAGCTACAAGTATCTGTATATGTTTTAGGATAGCATGATTTTTGTAATTTGTTTGTATCTACAGAAAGAATATTTGGAGAGGGAAATGGAAAAGAGATTCATCCGTACCAATCCGTTAGGTAAAGACCGGGATTATAACAGGTACTGGTATTTTCGCAAGGACGCACGGATATTTGTTGAAAGTTGTGATCACAAACAGTGGGGATACTATGCCACTAAACCTGAGGTATATATAAATTTACATGAACAAAGCTGTGTCTCATTTTGTTAACTAATAATTTTTGTAACGACAGCTTGACGATTTGTTGGGGTCGCTGAATGAAAAGGGTGAGCGAGAGAAGGCTCTTAAAAAGCAGCTGGAGAAACGCTATAACAAAATATCGTAAGATAATTCAACATGTTCTTTGCTGCAACCTATGTTGATGCATTTACTGAGAGCCTTTTGTTTGCAGAGGTGAAATGCATAAGAAATCAAAGGAGGCTCAGAGGATCCAACTGGAAGAAGAGGCCGCGTTAAGGAGGTCGAGTCGCGTACGTGCGCCGCCAAGGGACAATCCTGCTCGTGCTTTTCTCAAGTATGTCAATAAGCTCAAAGAAGACTAACTTTTTACAAATGAATTTTGCTCTCCGAACTCATATTTTGTTTGGGAGCTTTACCCTGCAACATGTACGAGAGCTTATCTAGTGCAAATTAGTTTCACCACATACATATACCTGAATGAGCTTAATTTAAAGCTGGAAAAGGGAATTTTTTTTTGATGTCTGGCTGTTGGCAGGGATATATATTGTCAAGAGATCTCTTTTTCCAAGTTCTGAAATTTTATGATCATTTTTCTTCTCTGTGACATGTCTTTATATATCTTCTACATGGCATCTGCACTTAAAGAAGTTAAACGAGCTAGGGGTTGAGTTCACTGTGTTTGGGTGATTAACGGATTGACATGATTAATTATGTTTACCCGGTTCAACCACTTAACAAACTATTATTTACATTTTTTAAAGTAAAATAATATTCTCTAGTAATATATGGCATGGTCTATTTCCACCCCCCACTTCTATTTTCACCCCCTTGAAAGCGCCTCGCTTAGGCCTAAGCGAGGCGCTTTCTTTGCTTTTTAACTACCTCGGTACGAGGTCAGAAAAAGCTGATTTTTGACCCAAAGCGCCTCGCTTAGGCCTAAGCGAGGCGCTTCGGATAATTTTTTTTTTTTTTTTTTTTTTTTTTGGGTCTTTTGAGATTAAGGTTTAACATTTTTTTTTTAAGTCAGACGTTTTTCAAAAAAACATTTTTTATGTCAATGGGAGGGTAAACAAAATCGTCGATCCGACTGTTGATTTCTTTCTGCAACGTCTGGCTAACCTGTCCAGTTATCAATCTCACTGTCCAACAACTGAAGTTTACTTGCTTGTATGAAAAGTATATTTTAATTGTTCGTTTGACAAACGTCTGGCTAACCTGTCCAGTTATCAATCTCACTGTCCAACAACTGAATTTTACTTGCTTGCATGAAAAGTTTATTTTAATTGTTCGTTTGACAAACGTCTGGCTAACCTGTCCAGTTATCAATCTCACTGTCCAACAACTGAATTTTACTTGCTTGCATGAAAAGTTTATTTTAATTGTTCGTTTTGACAAACGTCTGGCTAACCTGTCCAGTTATCAATCTCACTGTCCAACAACTAAATTTTACTTGCTTGCATGAAAAGTTTATTTTAGTTGTTCGTTTTGACAAACGCTGGCTAATGAATTTTACTGTAATGATCAGAAACATTCCAAATAACTGTTCAATTTCAGCTTTTGTTTAACTATTTTAGCAACTTCCATAGAGAAGGTATCAATCTTACTTCTTGAGTTGAACTTTCCATGATCTACCTTTATCATCTCAGAGAGATATGTGTCAACGATGAAAGGGAACCCGAAACAATAGAAGTGAGATTGATAACTTCTTCCATCATTGTACATATACCTCCTTATCTAAAAACAAATCACATCATTTGTATGAGTAGTGACCCTCTGGCAAACCTGCGTATGAATAGTGACCCTCTGGCACACCACTAGAACATTAATCGGTTTCATCTTTGTTTTCTTGAGTTTTGCTTTTTTGGGTGAAATGAACTTGAAGAAATGATTTGGTTGAAGAAAGTTGTGTGCCAGAGGGTCACTATTCATACAAATGATGTGATTTGTTTTTAGATAAGGAGGTATATGTACAATGAACTTTTTACGCTAAATAAAACTTACACACAACTTTTTGCTCTAGTGGTGTGGCCTACCTTTTTGACAAACACCTGGCTAACCTGTCCAGTTATCAATCTCACTGTCCTTTACGCAGGTTTGCCAGAGGGTCACTATTCATACACACAACTTTTTGCTCTAGTGGTGTGCTCTACCTTTTTGACAAACACCTGGCTAACCTGTCCAGTTTGCCAGAGGGTCACTATTCATACACACAACTTTACGCAGGTTTGCCAGAGGGTCACTATTCATATTATTATTATTATTATTTACATTATTATCGTTTTTGCTTTACGATAATAATGTAAATAATAATAATAATAAGGAAGGAAGGTTTTTGCAAAAACGAAGGTTTCCGCGTTAATGCCGATCCGATTGTTTAAAGTATCAAGACTATGAAATTTGTAAAACAACTGAATTTTACTTGCTTGCATGAAAAGTTATTTCAGTTCAAACTTTTCAAACACCTGCAACATCTCAAGAGTCGAGGTCCTCTGAAAAAGACATTGTACAATGATTTGGCTTGCAATATTTGAAAATTATCATTTCTTGACATGCTTGGTAACACCTTGATCTGCAATATATGAAAACAGGAACATTCCAAATAACAGTTCAATTTCAGTTCAAACTTTTCAAACACCTGCAACATCTCAGGAGTCGAGGTCCTCTGAAAAAAGACATCGTACAATAATTTAGACTTGCAATATTTGAAAATTATCATTTCTTGACATGCTTGGTAACACCTCTGTAATATTTGAAAATTATCATTTCTCGAAAAGTAATTAAAAACACTTAAAGATGAATTAAAAACAATTGTTGCGAGTTAGGTTTAGTCGGAGGACCACTTACAATGATTCATCAAAGTTGTACAAAGCTGGATGTTTTTATTGGAAAACCAAAACGAGCAATAAACGAAGCGAAACGGAGAGATATAATTTTCTTGGCTTAGAAACAAATTAAAAGAAGCAAAAATGAATTAAAATTATTTTTTGGTGATTAACAGATAATTTTAAAGAATTAAAAGAAATTCAAGTTTTTTAAAAAAAAGGCCAAAGCGCCTAGCTTTGGTCAAAGCGAGGCGCTTGGGTGCCTAGCTTTGGCCAAAGCTAGGCGCTTGGGTGCCTCGCTTTGACCAAAGCTAGGCGCTTGACAGGTTTGATTAGACCACAAGCTCCTCGCTTTGACCAAAGCGAGGCGCTTTGGCCTTTTTTATAAAAAACTTGAATTTCTTTTAATTCTTTAAAATTATCTGTTAATCACCAAAAAATAATTTTAATTCATTTTTGCTTCTTTTAAGTTGTTTCTAAGCCAAGAAAATTATATCTCTCCGTTTCGCTTCGTTTATTGCTCGTTTTGGTTTTCCAGTAAAAACATCCAGCTTTGTACAACTTTGATGAATCATTGTAAGTGGTCCTCCGACTAAACATTCGATACCCATATTTTTTCAAAACATAATTTTTGCATGTTTAATTGATATGTTTGACTTCCAGACTATATTATAATTGATCGTTGGTGGTTTTCATAGCACCTTGTTTGATTACACTCGTGTTCAGCCTTTATCAGGCTGCCTTCATCGTTGACAGTTATCTCTCCGATAAACAACTGTAAAGTTGTTTTACTAATTTCAAAGTCTTGATACTTTTAACAACTGACTTTTACTTATGGAATCTTTGTACGAAAATCGAAACCATCTCATTCCATGTTCTCCATATCCATACCTTGTTCCGACCACTAGACAGTACCTGTGGCCAAAAGAACTAGACAGTAAAATCATCTTCTTGTAATTAGTTTCAAGTTTTTTAGAATCATTGAAGACACCTTTTCAGTTGTTATCCGAGAGATAACGATCATTTCGTTATCATTGCTAACAGACTTTGACCGATCAACGATGAAGACAACCTGAAAAGTGGATACCGCATTCGGAGTCTGATTGCACCGAATCCAGTCTTTCAAGTTTTTTAGAATCTCTGATCCGAGAGATAGCGGTCAACGATGAAGACAACCTGAAAAGTGGATACCATGGATCAGAGAGATTTAAGCTAATCAAACTCATATCTCAAGCCGGTGCAAGTTATGTTGTAGCATCTTTGATCATCTTCTTGTAATTACAACTTTTTCAGTTGTTATCCGAGAGATAGCGGTCAACGATGAAGACAACCTGAAAAGTGGATACCATGGATCAGAGAGACTCAAGCTAATCAAACTCATATCTCAAGCCGGTGCAAGTTATGTTGTAGCATCTTTGATCATCTTCTTGTAATTACAACTTTTTCAGTTGTTATCCGAGAGATAGCGGTCAACGATAAAGACAACCTGAAAAGTGGATACCATGGATCAGAGAGACTCAAGCTAATCAAACTCATATCTCAAGCCGGTGCAAGTTATGTTGTAGCATCTTTGATCATCTTCTTGTAATTACAACTTTTTCAGTTGTTATCCGAGAGATAGCGGTCAACGATGAAGACAACCTGAAAAGTGGATACCATGGATCAGAGAGATTTAAGCTAATCAAACTCATATCTCAAGCCGGTGCAAGTTATGTTGTAGCATCTTTGATCATCTTCTTGTAATTACAACTTTTTCAGTTGTTATCCGAGAGATAGCGGTCAACGATGAAGACAACCTGAAAAGTGGATACCATGGATCAGAGAGATTTAAGCTAATCAAACTCATATCTCAAGCCGGTGCAAGTTATGTTGTAGCATCCTTGATCATCTTCTTGTAATTACAACTTTTTTAGTTGTTATCCGAGAGATAGCGGTCAACGATGAAGACAACCTGAAAAGTGGATACCATGGATCAGAGAGATTTAAGCTAATCAAACTCATATCTCAAGCCGGTGCAAGTTATGTTGTAGCATCTTTGATCATCTTCTTGTAATTACAACTTTTTCAGTTGTTATCCGAGAGATAGCGGTCAACGATGAAGACAACCTGAAAAGTGGATACCATGGATCAGAGAGATTTAAGCTAATCAAACTCATATCTCAAGCCGGTGCAAGTTATGTTGTAGCATCTTTGATCATCTTCTTGTAATTACAACTTTTTCAGTTGTTATCCGACAGATAGCGGTCAACGATGAAGACAACCTGATAGTGGATACCATGGATCAGAGAGATTTAAGCTAATCAAACTCATATCTCAAGCCGGTGCAACACACACTTTCAACCCATTCCTGGTAAACCCAGGGGAAAATGGCTATATTAAAAAACTTCAAGATTATTGTTTTGTTTTGTGGATCAGACGAGGACTTGCCTGTGTCTTGAAAACACAAGGATGACACACGAAGCTTTAGACTCCAAGCGGATCCCTTGATTGCCGCATTTAATGAAATTTAACGCGCATACCGCATTCGGAGTCTGATTGCACCGAATCCAGTCTTCAAGGTGGACTTAAGCACCTGAAAGGGAAGTTGAAATTTTGAATGATGTTCGTCGACTGCCCCTTGAGCGAGTCGCGTTTAATGAAATTCAACGCGCATACCGCATTCGGAGTCTGATTGCACCGAATCCAGTCTTCAAGGTGGACTTAAGCACCTGAACGGGAAGTTGAAATTTTGAATGATGTTCGTCGACTGCACCGAATCTAGTCTTCAAGGTACCATGGATCAGAGAGATTTAAGCTAATTAAAAAACAATTGGAAACACAAAGATGGAAAAATCCACTAAAAAGCCTAAAATTTCGGACCCTAACACACACAAGACGAATGTTGCAACATGAGTTCGACCAAGATGACACACGAAGCTTTAGACTCCAAGCAGATCCCTTGATTTGGGTGGAACAAGGTATCATCAATCTAGTATTAAGCACCTGAACGGGAAGTTGAAATTTTGAAGTTGGTTGATGATGTAAAGTTTAAGTCATTGACAATGATTAGGGTTATTACTTTGTTTTTTAATTTTTTTTAACTCTTTATAATTATTAAATTAAAAAAAAAATAAAAAAACCAACTCAAAACATCAAAACAACTACCAAAATAAATTACCCCCTTGAAGCGCCTCGCTTAGGCCTAAGCGAGGCGCTTGGAATTTGAAAATCAGCTTTTTCTGATTCTCGTACTGACCGTCTCGAAGTTAGCTCAAAGCGCCTCGCTTTGGCCTAAGCGAGGCGCTTTGAGGGGGTTAAAATAGAAGGGTGGGGGGTTTAAATAATACAACCCTAATATATTCGGATAAATAATTAAGTTTGGGTTATTGGGTTGGTATCAATTTAATACCTAACTAGCGTTTATGGTTTCACGTCTTTTGCTGCGGGGCCCATCTGTATCGTTGAAAGTTTGGTGAACATTAGAGATAACATTATGTAACTGTTATTAAGAGAAATTAATCTAAAAAAATCTTATTTACAGCCATAGTTACCAGCGCATTGCCACGAGACATGGTTACACATTTGTGCTCTTGCGGGATGGTATTTGAACTTTGTATGTTTCGAAGCAGAAAACTACAAACAAAAATATGGTATTGGTACTAATATTAAGACAATACTGATTGGGTTCTTAACGATAAAGAAAAAAATCACTATACAGTACCAAACCGGTACTTGCTAATATAGTTCTATTTTCAATAGATTTTATACTATCACGTTGAGAAAACATAAAAATGAATAGGGTATCGTTAAACATATTAAGAAAGTACTGACTCGGTTCACGTTAGCAAAAAACTAATGGTACATGTTAGCAAGTTAGGGCCGCTGCATGTTGATAAAATAGAGCCGATGCACGTTACCATGATACCCCAAGTGCGCATTAGCAAAATAGAGACACTATTAAAGTGTCACATTAGAACCGATGCACGTTAGTAAAATAGAGGCGGTGCACGTTAACATATTACCCTAGTGCATGTTAGCAAAATAAAAACACTATTAAAGTATCATTACCAGTGGCGCGGGTTTTAAGGGCAGGAGGGTCGCTCGATCCCCCCTCCCCCTTCCAATTTTTCGCTCAGAAATTCTGATTATATAGTAATCGTATAGAATTTTTTTTGGTATATACGGTTTCAACCCCCATTTAAAAAAAATAGTTATAACTTTCGACCCCCGTCTGAATTCTCGAGCTTCGCCACTAGTCATTACCCACTTTATCCATGTAATATACTAAAATATATGTCAATTTAACAATTGAATATTGAAATAAGTAAAATATTAGGTGTACTTTAGAAGTGTTCTCTAATTAATATTATAGATAATACAAAAAATAGTTATAACTTCTGACCCCCCGTCTAAATTCTCAAGCTTCGCCACTGGTCATTACCCACTTTATCCATGTTACAAGTATATACTAAAATATATGTCAAATTAACAATTAAATATTGAAATAAGTAAAATATTAGGTGTACTGCAGAAGTGTTCTCTAATTAATATTATATATAAGATTATACTCACCCCAAACTTCGAAAAGTTTCTAAAAAGAATCTTTTGTTTAATTTTTTGCTGGATATTCGTCCATCGATTGGATTATACGTTGGAAAGCGGATCTAAGGAAAACCTTAACCGGAACATGTAAAAACTATGGCAAGAACTTGATAAATAAATATATTTTATTAAGACTATTTCCCAACGCTTATAGTTACATTTGTGAAAAATAAAATCCTTGATATTTTTCATTAACAATATATCATACTAGCTTAGTACCCGTGCGATGCACGGGATTCCCTACATTATTATTCATAACGAATATAACTTATTATACAAAGGAAGTAAGTTACGTTTTCATTTGATTATTGACATTTTTAGATTAACGAATATTTTTCGGTCTAAAGTTTGACATCAGATGGGTCTTTCTTAGGATTGAACCGTCTCACTATTTGTGTCAGAGAGACACTAAGCAGTATGCCTACAGCTGCTGAAACACCATCTTCACACAGGTTAAATGGTAATAAGTTATAACATCCTATTATATTGGTAAAGAGCCCATACTCTGAACCAACTACGTCTTCATTCTATAAGAACCCACTAAACAATATGGGCCAAACCCATCTAAAGATATGTATACAAAAATAAATATATGTATAAGATCCAACTAATCAATTTGGCTTAAATCCATCTAAAGATCTGTATACAAAATAAGAAGAGCTCGCATGAAGTACCAAAACCAACCCTGGATAGCCTAATCAGGATCCAAAATAATCAATTTGCTCAAACCCAACTATAAGATCCACCCATATAAATGGTGTTCGCTTGTTCGGTCTCTAATCTGTCACTAAAGTTTTTGATAGTGTGTGAATACTATCTTCAAACACTAAGCTGTATACTGCTGGAAGACTACCAAATTATATTAGCAAGAGTCTTAAAGTAAACATACCACATGAAGTAACATTTAAGTTTTAACCCAAACAAACATGGCAAAAAAATGACACTTAACATAGTTATATAATAGTTTCTACGCAATATAAAAACCCAATAAGCCTTCATCCTTGTTATATCTTAGACGATACGTCCATCCTTCAATTAATCCAAGTTTCGCCATGCATGATTTCCATGAACAAATAGCAAACCTGACACCCTTTCCTGAAGATTCAGCTCGAAGTTTAGCGTTGAAATAAATTTGATCTTCAAAATGTAGACGAGTTTTTTCCCCATGTTCAAATTCCGCGCTTTTGCCAAACGTCATAGGAAATCTCTGAAATAATAAATAAGTAAAAAATTTAAAGCATAATAGAAATATGATTAAATTGTAATTATTAGTAATAATAATTAATTGGAAATATTGAAAGGGAGTATTACAAATTTGCTGGTAATTTGTTTTTCAAGCTGTAGATCAGCAACAGGTTCAACATCATCATGATCGTCAACTATAATGTCATGAAAATTTTCAGAAGCAGTGGATTCATCACTTGAAATGCTGATTACTTCAATAGGATCAATAACATGTAAATGGTTAATATGATGAGATTAAAATAAATTGTATTCTTGTAATAAAGTGAATGTATTGTTTTGTTTGAATAGAATTGTACCTTCATTGTTTGATTTGTTGTAATGTGTTTCAGAAGTAGTTTCATCAACTTCAACAGCAGTAGGAAGTTGTCCGTTTTGATCATCAACTACAACGTAATAAACGTAAACATGATAATATTGGTAAACATAATATTAATTTAATGAGATCAACGTAAGTAGTTATTGAGTAAAATATGTACCTGTTGAGTTTGGATTATTGCTTTTTGGATCAACATAAGTTCCATCACGAAGAAATAGTAATAGATTGAAAGAAGTGTCTGTTTGTTGTTCGAAAATCAAAGCATCTCCCAATTGTAGATTCAAATATGTAGTAACATTATCCCATCCATCTGTTAAGTAATAATTGTTGGAAAGCTTTTCCACTTTCACTAACCATTGATGTGTGCTGCCGAAGTTAAAGGTAAAAGGAGATTGGAGATCTTTATCGTTAAAGTGACGGCTAGCATGATCAAATGGCAAGCGCTGCATATTGAATTTAGAAAATGATATTAACTATATAGGAAGTAAATTATAAACAAAATGAAGTTAGTAAGTATAATGAAGTTGAGAATTTTACCATGCGTTTTGTAAGAGTTAAGATCGGAAAGTGGAATACGTTTGTAAGTTGTCGACGTATATCATTCCTTATAATGTTGAAGCAGAAAATTAGACCACCTATGTACTGGAAAATTAAGGTATCTTCATCTTTGATGTCACATTTAATTACGGCTTTATCCCATTCTTTTAGCATATAGTAAGAACCATATTCTTCAACTATTTCAGCAAACCAATATCCAACACTGTCGTTTATTAGCATAGCAATACCAACGGGAAAGCTGTCATTTTTCTTGAATTGATTATAACACTGAGGTAGCTTCTGAAGCAACAATTTTATATTGTTAGTTGAAGGGATAAAATGAAATACAATTAAAAAAATATAATAACTTACAAAATGGAAAGTTTTACCAGTTTTGAACGATAGTTTCCAACAGCAGTAGTAATAAATCCGTGAACCATGTTTGAGTTAGTTTGTAAAGTTTCTGTGAGAACAGGAATATCATTATTTGAATACTGAAAATCAATAAAATTTGACCAAACAGCAAAAGTATACAAACCATATCAAAACAACATATTTAAACAACGATTTAGAAACAATAAATTCCATAATATAATCAATCAAAATTTCAACTCAAAACAACATATTTAGAAAAAACATAAAGAAGCCAAAACCATAATCTTATCATTTTGTAATATTAATATTAAAACACAACTGTATAATGAAAATATTCCCGATGATTATGCTGTTACTGGAACATGTCTAACCATCAATTGTTAAAAAACACAACTGTAAGTTACAATAAGGTAGTGTTAAACCATAATCTTATCATTATAATTATATAGAACTCCCAAAAATTGTATCTTCAATTTCACCTACTTATAAACCTTGGAATAATGATTCATCTTTAATCACAACTGTATACAAATCATCAGACTTTATCCACTTTTACAGGACTGTTAAAGGCTTCAATATAACGTGCCGTGTTAAAGGATTACTGCTAATTCTTTATCAGACTGAATGTATGGCAGCTCAATTACATATATCTGTAACTGGAGTTACACAGTTTACCATAGAAGAACAACCAATATTGTTACTCAATAATGTCTAATTAATACCATGAATAGTTACTTGCTCAAGATATAGATACACACAAGGATAACAAAACAACATTACATATTATGAATGATGTATTGTTATATATCATTGACATATAGTTTAACACAGTTCAAAACGATGAAGCTTACCGAGCGGTTGTATTATCACAGGCTTATAATCGAAAACAACATATTTAAACATCGATTTAGAAACAATAAATTCCATAATATAATCAATCAAAATTTCAACTCAAAATAACATATTTAAACTCAAAACAACATATTATCAATGATGTATTGGTATATATCATTTGACATATAGTTTAACACAGTAAAAAAGATGAAACTTACCGAGCAGTTGTATTATCACAGGCCTCTTATCGAATTTTTCTAGTATATGTGATAAAAACATTAGACTGAATTAACTTAATAAACAAATTGTTACTAAAAGTCATAGAGATATAAAGATAAGAAGATAAGAACATATTGATTAATATGTTTAAAAATTAAATTAAAATTGGTGATAAGAGATTTGTATTTGTTTTGGTGATAATCCAAAACATGCAGCGACCGGTTTTACAGTCACACGGAGGCAGGAACAAACCGGGTCACCCTACTGGACCGCCTCTGGACTGACTCGTCCGGTTGGACCGGGGACCGGGTGGTCAGACTGAGAACCGCTCAGTTTTGGATAACACCGGTTCAACTATTTTTTCTTTATTATAAAAATAGACAATCCATCATGATGATCATTATGAAAAGATTGAAATAAACCTGCAGAGTCCGTTTATACCATTAAACGCAGATGATCATTATGTAAATATGCAGAGTCCGTTTATAACCTTTTGAAACCATTGAGACATACCATTAAACGCATGACACTAAGCCATTAGAAAATCGAATACAAAGACGCCACCTATTGCGCTTAACATTAAATAAAATGACGTTCATGATACATATAAAAAGAAAATTAAATTACTTTAAGTGTCTAAAGACTTCTTTGTAAACTACATTGGTCGTCTTATTCGTAGCTTCACCATTTTCGTCTAAAATTAGTACCTTTGCTCCGGATCTACTCTTTACTCTTGAAAGAGCAACATATAATTGTCCATGGGTGAATACAGGTTGTTTTAAAAACAAACCAACTCGAGCAAGTGATTGTCCTTGACTTTTATTGATCGTCATTGCGAAGCAAACACATATGGGAAACTGCCTTCTCTGGAACTTCAATGGAATTTTTTTGTCAGATGGTATCATAGTAATTCTTGGAATATAAGTTCGGGTTCCAATGGTACCTCCTGATATTATTTCAGCCTCTATAACACGTTTACCAAGTGATTTAATTTGTAGCCTTGTACCATTGCACAATCCATTCTGTTGATCAATATTTCTTAACAGCATAACAGGAACACCAACCTTCAACAGCAAACGATGATTAGGCAACCTAGATGCTTTCAGTCTGTTTAGAACATCCGGAGAGTATACATCATCATTTATCTCGTCATTTCTCTCCTCATCCGGACAAAGACAATCCGAGCTCAAGTACTCTTTTTCTTCACCAGGAAATATAGATAGCAAACGATCATTAATCTCATGGACCACTTCATTTTTAGGAGCCAAAATTGCACGTTCACGGAAAAATTCAGGATTTTTGTAGTTTTGTAGAACATCTGGATAAACAAAATCAATTAGACTTTGAATCGGATCAGACGACGGCTGTATTAAGAGATCATCAGGAATTTCTATAATTGCTTCGCCATCGTTATCACCTCCAACCTTCCCTTCACCAATGTCCAACAACCATTTTGCAAATTCTGAAGTTTCTTTCATATCACTCGCATTAGATCCAACGGTCAGCCTCATGTTCTTAGTTAATCTTAGCACTTTACATTTGTTCCATAAATAAGAAGAGCTTAAAGATGCATTAACAATTTGTTGCCTACTTCCGTTTGGAACAACGGGAAGGATTTGTCTAAAATCACCACCAAAAACAAAAACTTTTCCTCCAAATGGTGTCTCAGTATCTGTCGAATCACCAACATTGAATAAATCTGACATTGACCTATCAAGTGCTTCAATTGCATGCCTATGTATCATCGGAGCTTCGTCCCATATAATCAATTTAGTTTCTTTCAATAAATGAGCAATAGGACTGTTTACGGTGATGTTGCATACTGAATCTTCATTAACATTAATAGGAATATGAAAGCGGGAATGTGCGGTCCTACCTCCTGACAGTAGCAAAGATGCAATACCACTTGATGCAACGTTTAACACAATATCACCCCTACCTCGTATTGCAGTTGATGATGTCTTCCATAAATAAGTTTTTCCAGTTCCACCATAACCATACACGAAGAAAATACCTCCTTTCTGACGATCTACAGCTTTCATAATTTCATCAAAAACTTTTCTCTGTTCATTAGTTAATGAGTTAAACATGGGATCAAATTCATTAACTAATTCTGTACGATCATAATTCAACTCCTCATTGATTAAACGATTCTGAGCGCAAGCTATTGATTGATCATCAGGAAAAGGCATACATGGAAATCTCTTTAAACTTGAGTTATTTCGTAGCAAATATTTTTCAATCTCAGACAAAGTCAAATTCTTTAGCTGATCTTCGGTAAGCGATAAACCTAAAACATTGAAAAACGATATGCAATAGCTTAAAATACTATAAAAGCAAATACGTTCACAATCACAAATCACTGTGTAGGTAAACCTAAAGATCGAAATAACAAATGCAATAGTTTAAAAATAATTAAATATGTAAAAGGCGTTATGATAAAAATACCTACAAATGAATATAACTTATTGCCATAGCAAACAACAAACATCATCAGTAGATTCTTTAGTTCATGTATATCTAGGATGCTCCATTGAACGGGTTATACAACAAAAGTATGTCAATTGAGATTCTTTCCCTATTTTCCTCACAACACTTCCTTTAATTATATTCATTTGTAGGTTTACTAACAAAAGTACTAACTTTAGTTTATGTATATCTGTTGTGACAAAGGCGTTATGAAGAATAATATTGTAGATAGCTAATCTTATTCAACCTGTTTTCTTCTAACCATGTAAATAAACTGTTGTAAAGTTAGTATAAAGTCTAACACATTTACTTTCTTTAGAAGTTAACATGAGAAAGGGGAAAATCTTGCTCGCCTTGCAGGTAATTTTATTTTAAGTGAGAAAAACTCAGACGATTGCTTTCTTTCAACCTATCTTATTGTTGCATTAACTGTTTTGATTCAACACCTTTAATCTAGTTTGTTTTTATTAGTAAACAGTAGAGTGGCAAAACCCTTGGGCTTGTAATGGGTCAAGATGGGTATTATATTAAGGACAGGTAAAGGCATGTGAGATCAGGCTGACAAACATGGACACTTTTGTCAATCAGTGGCTGATCTAGTATTAATATAATGTAACAGCAAAAAAAGTTTATAATTGTACCTTGAACATTAGAATTCTTTTCTCGTGCATACAGAATTCCATCAGATAAAATTGTCCATGTTTGCTCCCAAACAAAATCTGGTCTGGAAAGAGTATTACACAAAAGCATTGTTCCAAACAAAGCACGAAGAAAACGGCCATCCCCACTAAGATTTGCTTCTCTAATTGCCTCAATGTACTCCATATCATCATCTAGAAGTCCACGTGCAAAGCAGGCATCTCTGAATGTAGGAAATATTTCACCATTATAACTTCTAATATCCTCAAAGCATTTCGGTCCTTTCACTTTGTTAAGAAGAATCCTCAAAAAATAAGCCTCTCCAAGAGCTGGAGAAACTGAATGAACACGACCAATTGTACGACCTGTAATCCTTGTCTACCAACAACGTTTTTTAAGTTTCCACACAAATTTTGTTGGTAATTCCACATAGCTAAGCTCTCTTGCAACTTGATCAGTTTCGTTAAGCTTCATCCAGCCTAAAAACATTGATGAAGCCACAGAACTTTTTTTTAGAACATCCTCAACATCATCCTCTGCGCCATATACCACTTTCTGTTGACCTGGAAGATGAAAAGGAAGTCGAGTAACAGAAGGATATCTGTAATGAACTTCAAATTTAAAAATTCTCCATGATGCTTCACATGCAGATATGTATCTAACATCATAATGTTCCTTTATCTCGTCCTTTGGTTGTTCAACATCATCTTGCTTATCATCTTGTACAATAGCCATAGACGCTTTATCAGGTCCTTTGTTTATATACTTGAACAAATATTTAATAGAACCTGCCTGGTTGCACCATTCTACATTGATATGAGCCTGGTATCTTTTTAAAAGATAATTATTATATGGAACAACGTATCTATTATCCAACTGAACATCACCTTTCTGAACAAAAATTCCAGAATCTCGTCTCCTGTATATCAGATAACCTTTAGAATCAATACACGTTTCAGGTGAAAACTTCTTTGGAAACTTTTTCGTGCATTTCCCGTCACGCATACATGGAGACTTCATATTAGCTTCTCCACATGGACCATGCATCATGTACTCACTCACAAGGAGATGCAATTCCGGATCTTCTTTTTTATCAGGAATCTCAGCAGATATAAACGGTTCTATATGATCAACCGTGGGAAGCTTGTGATCAACATCCATGAATAAGCAAATGTGAGCATGTGGAAGACCACGTTTTTGAAACTCCACTGTGTAAACAACTACATAAATAAAGTAAAAACGTTTTCAATTAGAAAATTGTAGCACGAATATTACGCTTTTATAAATATAATTATATTTTTATGAACTATTGCAAATAACAGTACTTCACTTACACGCTAATGCCTATGTATTATCATAGTCGAAAATTGTAAATTTCTTTATTAAAAAAAAGAATTATAAATCTACTAACTTAATGTACAAATTCGAATTGAATAAGTAAATACCTGCTTGAACTTTTCCTAGAACTGCCTTATCCTTTAAATCTTTCAAAAATGTATCAAGCTTCATTTTAAATAATCGGCATAGAATATCAGGCCTATCTTCCGACTTAATGGTTTTGTCCTTAAGAAACCTTCTTACCTCCGGCCATTTCGGATTACATGTAATAGTAATAAAAAAATCCGGGTAGCCGTACCACTTACAGAGAGCCATTGCATCTAGGTAATTTTGCATCATATACCGAGCTCCACCGGTAAAAGATGACGGTAGTATTACACGTTTGCCCGACTTGGAAAAATCTTTATTCCCATCCTTATGCTGATTCTGAATATTCTCATATGTGTCACACCTAAGATCATTTTGCGAGTAACGTACAAAGTTAAGTCGCTCAGTTTCAATCATGGTGTAAGAATCAACCAAAAATTGCTGAAACAATCTTCCTGCATTTAGAATCAATGAGAATTTGTCTACCCTATCTTGAACATGGTATGAAAAAAATTCTCGCATTGTACAAAACGGACATTTACTTGATTCTGAATCCGCTGTTTTTCTATGTGGAATATCTATTCGATAACAATCCTCACCATACGGAAACAAAAGCAGATATTGAAGAGCCAAATATGATGGATGCAACTCACTAATACGCTTTAGAAAACCATTGTTTTTTTCAACAATAATATCTCGCTTACCAAGAGCTTCAGTAATGTCTCCCAAGATCAAAGCAGCTACTTCAGAAGCTGTTGGTAAATTATATGTCCTACCATCTTCTACTCTCTCACAAATGAGACGGAGCTTAAGATTAACATGAGGATTTTCCTTAAAAGAGTCACGTACCATCCTATAAGATTTCACAAGCTGGTTGTTGTTGTCTAACATAACCTTTAAAGCTTCAATTATGGCAATATCTAATGTCTTTGAACATTTATTAGATCCATTCCGTTTCTCACCGCTACAAAAAAAATACCTTCATGTTAAACATTATTCAATAAAATATTGTTACAAAACAAAAAAAAATATAAACTAAAAAAATACTCTTAGGAATACATACCTGAATAACGAATGTCTATTTGTCACTTCATTATCGGTATCATATTTATAAAGCTGATGAAATTTTGGCTGTTCTCCTTCTTTTGGAAGAAGGCTTCCCATTCTATGGTAATTTTGGCCACCAAGTCTGAATATATAAGGAGCATTTCCCGTATTGATTGTTGAATCAATCGTTCCACCCATAGAAGTAAAAGAGAACATAGAATTAAAGCGACGGATGTGTTTTAGGAAATACTTGCTTATATCATCTTTGCCCCGAAACAGATCTTGATAACTTAATGTGGCATCTTTAAAATCAGGTAGCTCTACACGCCCGTAACCACAACATATAGAATAACAAAGCTTCTGAAGCGTTATTTTTCCTTTACTGGCCTCAAGTTTCCATAATGTTGCATTACAAATTCCACATTTAACATCTTGATCCCCATGATCTACGTAATCTATAATTAAAAATATTTACAAAGTAATGAGGAAACAATTTAGAAAAAAAAAAGATGATTCAGGTACTTAAAAATATTACAAATGTATTAATCATGGAATACCTTTAGAGATACCTCTGATTGTCTCTTGATCATCTTCTAAATCTTCTGTCAAGTCAATCATTGGTACAACATTAATATTACTTGCCTTACTTACAAACTTACGCTTCCCGACCGATAACTTTGTTAAACACGAACTTTCATTTCCGGAAAATGAATTTGCAGATCTCGTTACCGTTGAAGACATTACGAATTGGGCAGTAGAACTTGATGGCGTACTATTATTTTCGATACAAACAAATGTACCTTAACAGAAAACAAATTCTCTACATTATAAATATATTAACAAATGTTAATATAAGTAAATGTTAGTGTATTTCAAAATTTAAAACACATACCGCTGCCGATATTATTCAACGAACTTGTATGGTTTATTGTGCTAGGAGTACTACGCAAACTCCTAAGCGCATATCTATGTGCCGTTGTATTTTCTTTATCCTTTAGAATCGACAACCTTATGTCGGATGTAGATAAATTGCTATTAGAGTTTTCAATGTTTTCACTCTCGTTACATTTTCTTTTATCCAAATATATCCTTCTAACTTTCCGATTCACAGAAGTTGTATTAGGACTAACAGGGTCCGGAGTAATAACTGTAAAAAACCATCCACATGAGCATGAAAAAAAATATCACTTAACATTGTTTACAAAAAATAAATGTTGGCCGAACATTAGACTAAAGTTAAAATTTCATGTTCGATCCATACCATTTGTAATTTGTGACAAAGGTGTTCTGATTAAATTACCTACAAACAATTGAAGCAACATTATAAGAAACTAAATCAAATACAAATTAGCGGACACCTATGTTTAAACTAACATTATACATAAGTAATAACAATGTTACCATCGAATGTTTCATTATTGTTGACAGGATTTGATAAACATGAAGATGAATGCTCAACTGAAGATCTTTTAGACATGTTCCTCCAAATCGAAATAAAAAAAAATATATAAGAATTATGGATAACATGACCAAAGTAAACAAAGAAATAGCAACAATAAGAATCATATTAGTAATAAACATTTAAACTGAAATCATACTATACTTACCTGGATAATATCAAACATCAAAACCTTTGTTCCTGAAAGCAATCAAAATAAGATTTATAACTATTGTTTCTAAAGTCAATGATGAACAAAACATGCACTAATTTTGGTGACAAAATGAAATGATATTTTCGTATTGTGTTTGGGAGGGAAAGTATTAAAGGCGATTCATATTAATTTGTAAATTTCTTTCAATAGATAACATTGGATAGTTAGTTGTAAAGTTGTTTCAATAGATAACATTGGATATATTTGTGAAGGATTTTAGAGGGAACAAATTAAGTTTGACATATTAATTTGTAAAGTTGTTTCAATAGATAACATTAGAGTTCAAAAAATTGTAGGAAAGATAGACAAAATAAAAAAAAACATTTATTATTTTATTAAAAGGTGATTAGAAATGCTAATTTGGTTCCTATGAAGAATGGAGTAGTTGGCGTTTGGAATGTTCATCATTTTTCCAAAAAATAAGATTAAGTTTTATATGGAATGGATTGTTTATGATTTAAAAAGTAAAACTTTATCATAAAAGCAATTGTAGGCTACAGTTAGGAAGCATTTCTTTCAGTAATAGTTTTCTGAAATTTCATTAAAAATAAATCATTTCAATAGAGGATGGAGCATGTTGATTTCATACCACACGACAGTTTAGCAGTGCACTTTGTGCGCGTGCTCTCTGTTTATTGTTTGAGGCTCAAAAGGCTTCAATATAAGAAAACCATTCACCATTTTATTCATCAAACATAAATTAGTCTAAGAACGAAACGACAAAAGAAACAAACCAACAACGAAAAAAAACAAACATGTCCAAAATAAAAAGCAACAACTAAATCATGTGGTGAATGGGAGCTCGATGGAAGAGCTATTTTTCTTTCTTTGGAACCAACATCTTCTTCTTCGCACTTGCTCTGCTTGAACGCCTCTCATCTTTTGTATCTGCCTCAATTCCATCCTCTTTCTCATCTGCCTCAATAACATTAGGAACTGTTAGATCATCCTCTTTGTAAACCTCTTCCAGGTTTCTTTTAAGATCACCATGTTTATTTTTATGAGCATCTTCAGCAACAGCAGACATTGGAGTGACATTTTCGTCCGTTGAAGATTGAGCATCCTAAAAATAAAAAAATGAATGTAAATGAATGTCATCTACTAATATATATACCAAAAACAATTTAAGATAAATATCACCTTCAACGAAACAGTAGTGTTCTGCTGATCACCCGGCGAAGCACCATTTATGTCATCATCATCATTCTGAATTAGTTTAAATATTACATGTTAATACTATTGCACTATCATACAACATCAAATATAATTGGAGAGTTTAAATATAACTGAAATTACACATACCTTCTCAATGGCATGTTTTTCTTCAAGCTTCTTAAGAATTTCACAGTCATTTGAAAGCTTGTTAATAGCATAATATTCAATGTGGTGATCAACATTATACTTTGTCACTTTAATATGAAATGCAAACCGCTTTCCAATAAGTTCCTTAAACTCAGTAGGGAATTCCTCAAACTCATCAGACTGTCAATAAAAAATGATATTGTGCAACAATTTATAACTTTTCAATAAAAGTAAATATACAAAAATAAAATTGATTAAACAGAAAAACCTGTTCCTGTCTGTTGACAATTGCTTCAGCGGTCTTCCGTAACAGCCTAATGGCTTCTCTATTGAAAAGCGTCAGTGAAACACTTCCAGTAGAATCTTGCACAATAAGCGGTATTTTGAACCTTAAAAAAATATGAAAACATAAATCAAGGAAGAAAACTGAAATCTATTAAATTAAAAATTAATAGTAACAAAAACATTAATTCCATTATTTTGGATAATACCTGTAATCAGCCTTTACTTTTTCAGCACTGCATTTGTTATTACTACATTTATAATTCCTTTCAGCAATATCAACTACTCCATCTGCATTTTCAATCGTAGTAAATTCCTTCTCAACTTTGCAATGGCAAACAGTGCACGCCTCATAATACCAAAGTTTTTTGTTGCATATCCCCTTAATTGTAGCAAGAACCACCACATGTCTCCCCTAAATATAATAAATAAGAGTAAAACCTTGTAAGTAGACAACACAATCAGATTTTAAAAAAATATTACAATTCAGTTATACAAAATACCTCATCTATTATCGACAGAAATGCAAGGGGGCTATATTCAGAACTAAGAAACAAATCTTCATCTGAAGTTTCCATAAGCGAACCTGAGTCATTACCACTTAGGGACCTTGAGTTTGCATACTTTGCCAAATATCTAATGTCAACAAAAATAAGTTAACTTCACAATATAGTTTTAAATATTTAGCACAAACAAATCATTAACAATATGAAAAAATAACCATTACCGTTGTTTAAAAGTAACTATTTCATCAACTGCGGAGTTAATGAACAGCTTTGTTGCACTAAATGCATTTGACACAGTCCGCTTATCTAAAATGAAAATATAATCTTAAATTTAAAATAAACATTAATAAAAATAAAAGTCATAAAAAATTCATATTAACAGCCATGACTTACCTTGGTGAAGCTTTACAGACCCAAACTGAATAAGTAGAAACACATCCTTGTCCCTATCTTTGCGAGTCATGAATGAGTGCATCTCAATTGCAAAGTCGTCCCAAAGGGTCACACCAAGCTCCTCATCACTGATACATATTAAAATTAAACAAATGTATACAATAAACGTTACATAAAGATAATATAATGCATTTCAATAAAACTTACTCTAAATCATTCAGCTTTAAGTTAACCCTTTTCCTAGGTCCTAATTTCTTCACGGTATCCTCTATGTCATAGCAAATCAAGACATATCCAACGAGATCTAAAATGACATTCAATAAATCTGTGTTAGTATTGTAGAACATGTACAACAAAAATATTATTAATGTGTATAAAAATATAATGTAATACTAACCTATTACTGCACCCACAGCTTTGTTGTCTTCAGCATCAGACGATTTTCCTAGAATTGACTTAAAATCAGTCAAAGCAAAGCCATGTTCAGGACCAGTCCAGTTGTTGCATTTCTTGACGGTTGTGCTGATATAAAAAGTAAGTTTGTGGTCATTGTTGACCAACTGAAAATTACTTTTGTTATCAGCTATTTCAGCTAGAGAAGGCTTCTTTATCATCAAACAGTCATCCTCAATGAAGAACTTTTCAAATCGGAAAAAAAACCTATGCAAGCAGCTTGCATGTATTTTGTTTCCCTGTATGTTTAAGCAAGATTAAAATCTATTCTACTAAAACAGAAAATTTGTAGATAAAATACAAAATACAATATGCAAATTCAAAAAAATTAATTATTACATCTTATATACATACCTCCTCATCCATAAGAATCATTTCTATGGAGTAAAATTTGTTTTCTTCTCCATTCATTTTCCGCCTCCAGACTTTCAGAATCTTCACCTTAATTTTATACTCATTGTCATTCAACCTCAAAGCATTCAACATCGTAACATTTTCATCTGCCATTGCTATATATAAAACAAAAAAAAAGAATAAAAAAACGTTGTTATTAGTAATTATATATATTGATAATCATTAACATTAATAACAAAGTATAACCTAAAACTAACGAAATACTAACCTCCAGAAAGTTTTCTGAATAACTCTTTTGTTGTAGAGAGAATGTGTGGAAATGGTTCAAGATACAATGATATATATAGAGAAAAAAGTATATCTATAATTCAAAAAGTTTGGAGATAAAATCTGTTTTAAAAACCCCGGCTCTATTAAAAGATAACATAAATTATTTGAAAATTTAAACTTGCAGATAAAAATCATTATCTCCCATTTTTAGGAGATATCTATTATATATTTTAAATTTTAAGTTTTAGGAGATAAGAATCATTATAACTTGCAGATTAGAAGTGTGTCAAATCCGAACTCTAATATTATATAATTATTTTATTTTCATACAATTTTAATATATTTTATTGCTAATCATATTTGCATTAACTGATCCCTCTTGCACAACTTGTAAGTGAATCAGTTTATATTATGCAACAGTTTATAGATAATAAAAAATGTTTACAAAATAATATTAGAAATTCAGGCAACATACAAAAACTTATATTAATCATTAACCATGCTGTCATACATATTAAAAAACAACAAAACTTTTGATCCCCTACATCATACAAACCTTCCTTGACTAATATACCCAAACACTAAATAACCAAAAATTGGGTACATTAAATCGTCTAATCACTTTTCGTTTTGTCAAACCTTGCTTATTGCCTTACTACAATAACTTCATTTCCGACATACAAACTAACAAACCAACTATTAGGATAACATATAGCTTCCGACTAAGGATATGAAAAAACCAACTTACCTTCCATTTCGAAATACATAATACGATAAAGCCTACCATTCTTTATACGAAGCTTCTTCATGCATGACTTCCACTCTCTGATAGCATATCTCCTTTTACTACCAGAACCTTCAACACGCAACTTCTTAATAATAGAGTTCCCATTTTCAACTTGAATACGCAAGCTTTGCTCGTTCTCAAACTCACAATCCTTTCCAAAAGCGATTGGAAAACGCTACAAAACATTTATAACAAACATTAAAAATTCATTTATGATTTTAAATTATAATATAAAAAAAAACATATTCAAACGGATATATATCTTTTAAGTAGTACAAACTTACAAATTTTTTTGTCACTTTTTTTATTACTTCATGATCAGGAACCGCATTATCATTTTGGCTATCACCGTCTTCAGATACATCAGATGAAACTTCAATTACTTCAATTACTTCATCATCTTCATTCCCTAATTTGTCCGGGTCAACTCGCATTCCGTCTTCTCGAAACAGATCTAACTTGAATTCAAATTCAGCCACCTTTTCAAACATCAGGAAGTCTCCAATGCGCCATTTTAGATCTTTAAAAACAGCGTTCCAACCATCAGTGAAATAATAGCCAAAGATATACCATTGCATCATCACTGTCCATTGATAAACGTCTCCGAAATGTATGACAACCGGATGTGGAATCATATTGTCTTTGAAATGGTGCTCGATATAATCAGCCGGCAAAAGCTACATATATTCAATCAAAAAATATAACCGCATAAGAACATTCTATAAATATAAAATAATTAAAAAAAAAGAATGAAATTTAGAGATTTACCATTCTGTTTTTTGCCGGTATTATCAACCAAAACGGGAACTTGTTAGACACATCTTTTGTTTGAACATCCTTTAAAAGGGTAACTCTAAAAGTAAGATGTTCGAACAACTCAAAGACAACGAAATCCCCTACTATAATCTGAAGATCCTTTACTACTTTGCTCCATCCAGTTGTTATCTGAAATGAGCCTGACTTTTGTTCAATTGTTACACCCCAAATCTGATCATCATCCGTCGTTAGTAAAACATGACCGACAGGGTAACTATGGTCGTAACATGGCGGCAGATCCTGTTAATTATTTAAAAAAATATATTGTTAATATGATATAATAAAAATTAAAGTGTTTGATAACAATATAATGCAAAAACAGTTGAAAACAGATTAAAAAAATGTATACAATAGTAGATTTAATATTACCAAGTAGGTGGTGTCGTTCCTAGGGATAGGTTTGAAGAAACTGAAAACCATTTTTCCTGATTGTTAATCGTTCAAACAGTGTTCCTGTAAAACAGATAAACGAACAAAGAATTAGATCAACAAACAAAACATTTTACTCTAATTAATCCGAAAGCAACAAAATAATTATTCAACTTTGGATCACCGTATTTGTTACCTACTAATTAAATGCAAATATGTATTACGAATAACCATACTTGTATCAATAAGTAGCTATATATATTAAAGGTTTACAATCATATACATTAATAGGGTGATCACATTTTATAAGTTAGACAAATTCAGGGATCCCTTTTATATGACATTTTTTTCCCTAATGTATTTTGAAACAACTTGTTTCAATACTTGCAGGTAAACAAATACATTACGCCCTTACAAATATGCTAACGACTAACAACAACTTAGGCTTTTAGAAGGCAACTGCTACGACTTGTTTCTATAGTTATACAACCTAGGATTGATCAATTTAAATTGATGAATAACATCCTTCATTAGCATGACTCCTAGTCTCCTACAAATAGTAGCATTATCCACAAATTGTTTAAGTAACAGACAAAAATGAAATCTTTTGATACAATAAAATAAAAATGCAATCTTTTTATTAAAATTCACGTGTACATACTTTAATGTTCTTGGTGCAAACTTAGGGACATGATCACTGAGTTTCCTTGACAATTCTATGAAATTATTATAAGCAGAACAAATAGGACACAATCAAACCAAATAGTATACTCAGGAACAAAAACAGGGATTCACAATACATAATAAAGTATCTTTAAACTGTACATTACATAAAAATTAACAAAACAACTAAAAATTTAGAATAACAGATAACATATAAAAAGCCCTAATTTATAAAATAGCAAAATAAAAAAAACAATGCAACATGATAATAACAGTTAAAACAAAAATTATAATACCCTAATGCGTTTGATCGGAAGGAGAAAAAAAGGCCACTGATTCACGAAGATAACGACTGCTCCTGAAATTGATGATGAAGGAAGTAAACAACACTACTTATGAACTGATTAGAAACCCTAGATATGAAGAAATCGTCGATGAAGAGAAGAGAGAGGAAAACTTAACTTTACCAAATAACAATAAGAGAGAAGAAATCGTCCTATTTTTCAAGAAATAACCGTAATAAGCTTAATGGGTATATGGAGTATCCATAACCCAGATTTTTTACCCATTAAAATGAGCGGGAAAAAAAATAGGAAGCCCTCACAAAGTGCCAAGTGTCCCTCATATGCTTTTATTTATATATATTAGTAGATACACAGAGTGACACTCTCCACAATAACTACTAAATTATCTCCCTATTAAGAGCATTCACAGTAGATGCTCTATATTAGTATGAGGGGGACCTCTATATTATATAGAGTGGATATATGTGGTTGTGAGTAGAGGAGAGAGAAAATATATAGAGGAGATACTGTTCATCAGTAAATTTGAAGGAGACACTGTTAACCCTCCATAATTTTTTAATATTTTTAAAAGTGGTTGTGAGTAGAGGAGAGAGAAAAGGTAATGATAAAAGTAGGCTCTGTCTATTTGGACACCCTTGAAATCTATTTGAGCACCCTTTATATGCCTCGTATAGGGCTATATGAGGAATATAAAGGACAAAAAGTTGAACACTGACTTCAATGCAATGATT
Source organism: Ambrosia artemisiifolia (assembly GCA_032199755.1). Lineage (NCBI taxonomy): Eukaryota > Viridiplantae > Streptophyta > Magnoliopsida > Asterales > Asteraceae > Ambrosia > Ambrosia artemisiifolia. Next base: position 1,826,932 of record CM063516.1, on the reverse strand, counting down.
GGCTGCAACTTGGTACCTTATACAACCCATATAGATCTATATGAGGCATATCAAGCCTAGTATTAATACAAATACTAGGCTTGGAAACTGATATGGGGGTGCCCAGATATGGGTCATATTGAGCAATACGACCCATGTAAGGGTCTTTTTTTTTATTTTTTTATATACTTTCATTTTTATTGTTTTTAAATAACTAAAAATACTAAATTAACTTTAAAAAATCCAAAAATTAACAAAAAAAAATAGTTATATTCAGTCCAAAAATTCAAACACGCTTTTTTGAACACGTTTTTTTTTTTCGAACACGCTTTTTTTCGAACACATTTTTTTTCGAACACGTTTTTTTTCAAACACGTTTTCCTCCGAACACGTTTTTTCGAACACGTTTTTTTCGAACACGTTTTTTTCGAACACGTTTTTTTTTCGAACACGTTTTTTTTTTCAAACTCGTTTTTTTTCTCGAACACGTTTTTTTTTCAAACACGTTTTTTTTTCGAACACGTTTTTTTTCAAACACGTTTTTTCTCCGAACACGTTTTTTCGAACACGTTTTTTTCGAACACGTTTTTTTCGAACACGTTTTTTCGATCACGTTTTGTTTTTCGAACACGTTTTTTTTCGAAAACACGTTTTTTCGAACACGTATTTTTCGAACACGTTTTCTCCGAACACGTTTTTTCGAACACGTGTTCGAAAAAACGTGTTCGGAGAAAAAACGTGTTTGAAAAAAAACGTGTTCGAAAAAAAAACGTGTCCCGAAAAAAACGTGTTCGAAAAAAAACGTGTTTGAAAAAAAACGTGTTCGAAAAAAAAAAACGAGTTTGAAAAAAAAAAACGTGTTCGAAAAAAAACGTGTTCGAAAAAAACGTGTTCGAAAAAAAAAACGTGTTCGAAAAAAAACGTGTTCGAAGAAAAACGTGTTCGAAAAAAAAAACGTGTTCGAAAAAAAACGTGTTCGAAAAAAACGTGTTCGAAAAAAAAACGGGTTTGAAAAAAAAAAACGTGCTCGAAAAAAAAACGTGTTCGAAAAAAACGTGTTCGAAAAAACGTGTTCGGAGAAAAACGTGTTTGAAAAAAAACGTGTTCGAAAAAAAACGTGTTCGAAAAAAAACGTGTTCGGAAAAAAAAAACGTGTTCGAAAAAAAAATTGTTCGAAAAAGCGTGTTGAATTTTTGGACTGAATATAACTATTTTTTTTTGTTAATTTTTGGATTTTTTAAAGTTAATTTAGTATTTTTAGTTATTTAAAAACAATAAAAATGAAAATATATAAAAAAATAAAATAAAAAAAGACCCTTACATGGGTCGTATTGCTCAATATGACCCATATCTGGACACCCTCATATCAGTTTCCAAGCCTAGTATTGGTACCAATACTAGGCTTGATATGCCAAGTATTGCCCAATACTAGGCATATCAAGGCTGTTTTTTATTTTTTTTAATACAATATTGTTGTTTAAAAATACTAAAATTACTTTTAAAAATCCCAAAAAATAAAAAAAAAATAAAGTTTTATTGATTTGAACTCTATTTTAAAAAAATTAGATGTTTTTGTTACAAAGATGAGACATATTCGTTTTTTTATTGTTTGGTTTGTTTTTGTTGGTTTTGAAGATGTTTGTTTTCTTTTGTTTCAAATGTATTAAATACTACGATCAATCGACTTAAAAAAACACTTTCTCAAACAAATCTTATAACTTCTTCAAACTTTGTATTGTTTATATAATTTCTTCAAACTCACCAAAACAGAACAAACATCTTCAATACCAACCAAAACAAAACCAAATAAAAGAAATATTTTTTATAAAATAATACTGGTAACAAAAAGTCGTAATTTTGTTAAAATAATATTGGAATGAATATAACTAACTTTTTGTCAATTTTTGGATTTTTTAAGTTAATTTAGTATTTTTAGTTATTTAAAAACAATAAAAATGAAAATATACAAAAAATAAAAATAGACCATAATATGTCTCATATTGATCTATATGAGGCATATTACTTTATTGTTTTCTGTGTTGGTTAACATTAATTAGCTAGAAGACAAAAATTATACTTCAATATGCCTCATATAGGTCTATATGAGGAGTATTAACTTTATTGTTTTCAGTGTTAGTCAACATCAGATAGCTAAAAGACAAAAATTGTACACCAATATGCCCCATATAGCTCTATACGAGGCATACTTAGGGTGTCCAAATAACTTTTTGGGGTGTCCAAATAGTATAACCCTAAAAGTATAGAATAAGTATTATTAAATAGAAAAGGAGAGAGAAAAGTAGTGATTTTTAGTGTCATTATTGAGATGAAGATGAAGTGTTTATTGTGAATGCTCTAAATACATTTGAAAGTGAAACACTTCATCCATTTGGGCGCCTATTATTCCCTATCAAAAAGTTGCCTTGGGAGACTTTTGGTGAAAATGTACGCAACTTGTGGATTGGTTGGATTAAACTTTGTGTGAAGTCTTCCAGATAAGACCGATTCGCAAACAAAGTGATATTCAATGTCAATGTGTTTTGCTCTCTTGTGTGAAATGGGATTTTGACCTAAAAATAGTGCACTTTTGTTGTCACATAGAAGAGTTGGACGAACCAGTGGTAAAGCATGTAATTCCCGTAGTAGATGAGTTACCCAAATAATTTCGGAAGCGGTGTTTGCCATAGCTCTATTTCGGATTCACAACTTGAACGTGAGACAGTTGGTTGCTTTTTCGCACTCTAAGATATTAAGTTTCTTCCCAAGTAAATAGAGTATCTGTAACACCTTGAGGTGTTACGGGTCTCGTAAACGGGTCGGGTCGTATCCGACCACCCCATTTATTTTATTATTATAATATACTCAAGTTCGAATCTTGCGACCAAACGTTTCATTCGGTTGATTAATTTAGCAACAAACGCTCGATATTTAATTATTTCCTATATTGCAGCCAAACGCTTCATATCTAGTTATAAATTCGCTGCCAAACACTCCATGAACAGCTTCAAACTTGCAGCCAAACACCCTTGTTCCAGCTGTTAACCCCGTTGCCAAACACCCTCCATTTAATTGACCTATAAAAGGTCTTCTTCTTTCCTTGGTCTGAAAAAAACCCACGAGAGTAACACACTGTATGTGTGTGTTGAGAGCTCCTCACCCACCGGATAACCTTCTCCGGCCGCCGCCGCCTCCATCTCCGGCCGCCGCCGCCGTCTCTCTCTCTCCGGTGAGTTTCTTAATCACCGATGACAACTCGTTCCTCATGTCCCGATAACAAACTCCACTTTTGTTTCTGTTATAACCCATCGAAGCCTAACCCACCTTGTTCTTCCCTTTTGTTCCTGATAAACGAAATCGGACAGTCACCGGAATTGGTGACTGTCATCGGAATCCAACCCACCTGCTGTTATTAGTCAATAACCTTCATGTAGATATCCGGCTTTGTTTTCTGTCACCGATAACCTTCCTTGTGTTCTTGTAATCGGAATAGTCACCAACCTATCCTTCTGTTATCGAGTCTATATAACTTCCTGCTAGAACTCAACCCGTAACTTTCCTTTGTTTCTGTTTATCGAAGCCAAGACAGTCACCGGTTTTGGGTGACTGTCGTCTGACAACCGAACCCATCAGTGAACCCTCTGTTATCGGACCATATTAACTTACTGATTAAACCATCTGGTTGTTCGTGTAATCGAACAGTCACCTAAACATGGTGACTGTCATCGAGCATAAAAACCAACCCGGAACCTTCGCTTGTAATCTGATCGTGCTTGGGTTAAGTATCCGATTAATATACATAAGTGTATAATTTGGATATGAGGCACCAAATACGGAGAACGGGTTCGATACTCGGTTGGATATAACTCCCGGTTAATCCCCGATTATGTTTTGATACTAACTCGGTAAGTATCCGGTTATAATTCTTATAAATAAGAGTTTCATTAGATTAATGGGTTATATAATCTTATGGTGAATTCCTAATATAAGAATTACGTTGATTGCGAGGTACCGTTAATCGAATCGGAAAGTGGAACTCGATACCAAGTCAACTCAGTGACTCGGTCAACACCAGGAATAGAACCCGGTCCAATAGCTAGACGAGGATTATTAGAATTATACGAATATATATATAATACGGGAACGTACGGACTTGATAATAATAATAATAAGAGAATAATAAACATATATAAAATATATATGTTTATATATATAAGATTCGATATATAAAACGATATACTAGACTCGGGTTAATAATAATATGCTCTGCCGAACCATCATCCGGGTAAGTTTGTGTCTAGAGTTCTTTAGGTTCGTGTGCCAAGCTGTAATGGCCATCTTTATTAGTTTACGAGTGCCAAGCTGTAATGGCCAGCTAGATTTAGGATGTCCGTGTCGTGTCTCATATAATAAATATCAATAATGAACCCCGAGGTTAGGACTATCTAATATATACCGAATTCTATATGTATAAATTGTATATATGATATATATCCTAAGTATTACAATCTAACAAGTCCCACGCGTAAAACGTATCCGTATATATATGACATATAATTGTAATAGGAGTGACTATAGAAGATTAACGCAAACCTGTGTGTATCGTGAACTCCCCACTTTTACTGTTTTATTAATGTTCTGGGGGAATACATGTCACTTAGAAAACCTTGAAATGCTTTACATAATAAAAATGTTATAAAGAATAATAGAATGAATATGGGGACAATAGAAACAACGAGGACAGTACTGGACGGTATCGCCATATCCTTCTCTTGCTCAGGTAAATGGGCAGGAACCATTCTTGTTCCAAGAGAGGACAGGAACCAGGTTTAACCAACTAGAGGGTAGTTATAAGCAAGTTACCACAAGCAGAGTGGTCCAATCGATAAGGAATGGCAATAATAGAATATAATCGATATAATAGAATTGATATAAAATAGAATTGATTTAATAGAATCTTCCCCAATAGAATTGTAAAGCATGTTTATTTAAAAGAATTATTTAAAGAAATACAAAAGATAGAACTGGCCATTCTGTTTGTAAAATACACGACCTCACCAACTTTATGTTGACAGAAACTATTTTTGGCATGTGTTCAGGTAACCCAACAGATATGATGACGTGGATCCTGGAAGAGTAAAGACTGTTATGATCCGAATCCGCTGCGTAGCTCTGAAACCCGACCCGACGACCCGGCACCGACGCCAGGGTCGTTACAGGTGGTATCAGAGCGGCGCTTAATAACAGGCTTGAAGTCTTTACTAATCCAGGATCTACCAGAATATTTTCTAAAAAGAAATGTTTCTTAGAAAAATATTTATGATATCAGAAATATTAAAGCAAATATCAGGCTATTAAATTTTTGGGTACCTAAAATGCCTAACCAGTATAAAGTTGGTGAGAACCATAATAGTATATTAGAAATCAGAACGAATCCACTACAGGATATTACTAGAATGATTATGTGAGATAAATTGACAATTCTGTACACAATTGTGAATTTACATGTACATTTAATTTCTGGGAAATCTTACAGGATAATAAGGCCATAAGAAATAAGTCAGAAATATAGAAAAGAAACCAGATTATCAAAGGAAACGAGTTATAAAAGTATATATATAAATAGATATAAAATTACAAAATTATTCCTCGATAATTTAATCGACTTGTAAGAGAGTTTAGAAATCGTATTTCACTCTCTAGAAAAACTTGTTGATTGATAATCATTCGTCGCATATTCCAGAAATTTTGTATAAATTATCAAATTATTCCAGTCCTAGTAATTATTCAGATCGTTAACTTTACGGTTATTCCGGTATTTATAAATAGAATACAAATATTATGTTCCAGCTTGAACATTTCTATGATCGAGTTTCCAGAAATATTATTTTTACACCGAAAATTCCGAAATTTTATAAAATCCGATATGCTAGAGACATATAAATATTGTATTTTTAAAGAATTTCTCCCGATTATTTAATCAAAGATCAAATATATTCCGCGATTATTTAAAATGTTTTAAATCTTTTCAGTATAATTATGAAGTTTATTGATTTTATTCTTAGTCATTACTATTTGTATACTAAACCAGTATTTCAGTTTTGAGTTAAAAATATATAAATACCCATCCGTTTAAAGTTTTAAATAGACGCTTTATTCAAATTTATAAGATCGAGAAAATCTGTCAATACTATAATTTTCTTATTATCAAACTAAGTATTGATATTCTTTATATTATTGAAAACCCCAGAATTTGTTTCAAGTTTACCCGGAATTATTCGTTTAACAGTAAATTTTTGACATCAACGTTTTGAGAAATCTATTTTCTTCTATTTTCTGTAATCCGTAATAAGAAACCCGTTTATTAAGAATTCAAGAATTTTGATATCGTAAGTCATTACAAAAATTTCTACCGCGACTCTTTTTAAATAGTTATTATTTTCAAAAATATATACCATTACGCAACTCGAACCAATATTGCTATTATAAAACCTCCCTAGAAATTCGATTTTAATGCATGAACTCCTATCGTACCTTTGTAAGAATCATCATTTTTATTTTTACCAGAGTATATTTTACTCCACAACTGGTAACCTTTTTCGTAAAGATCTTTAAACAAATCCGTATCCGTATATATGCCAAGAGTCTTTTTCAGCATGATTTTATATCTATATCCGATTGTACAAACTCCCTTGACATTTTATTCTAATACGAACTAGGAATATCATATACTCCGTTTCATAATCTAAATCACTCGTTGTGTATATCCAAGAATTCTAGTTATATTATACCTTTGATATTTTTCCTTCGAGAATTAAATAATATTTTGAACGGAAATATTATTATCTCGAATACACGTTACAAAAGTAAATTGGAATCTATCAAAAGAAACCGAATTCTTACTCGCTCGACTATACGACAATATAAGTACCGTCTTAATCCATGACTCGAACAAGTCAGGGATATTTAAAAGATTGGATTGTTATATTGAATATCTTTTGACATGAACAAATTCTTGAACGATAGACAGTCTATTTCGTTAGACTCAGATCAACATGTTTCCTTCCAGAATATATAATTTTGAATCTAAGAGAAAATAAAGAACAGAATATCAGAATAATATGTGAAGGACACATACCAATTGTGATTAAAATAAACAAATACCGGAATGTTAGGTGAGGTGAAATAGTAATTATGATCGCGACATAATTATGAATGTCACAGGCACAGGAACATTCGAGTAGGAGTTTATCAAGATCACAGTTTGTCTATGTTATGAGCATATTAAAAGAGAAATAATAATAATAAGAAGAAATATATATTCGAACCATCAACGTATCGTATGTGGAGAATACGACCACAAAACTGGCAATATAGTTGAAATTTCCTTTGTGAAATACAACTAAAGATATATTCGTAGAATAAAAACCATCGATTGGTTAAATTCTAAAAATCATAGAAATCAGTTTATTGATTTTTGATTGCCAACTAAAGATAGTTGTATGTCCTCTGTGCAACCACTGGGGCAAAGGATATCCGGACCCTTACAGAAGGTATATCCGGACATTTGCCCCCAAGGCACAGGATTCTTTATAAGGATATATGATACTATGAAAGAATCTCCGCAGTCACTTCTGTATAAAAACTCGCGGGAGTTATAGTATAATCAAATTGGTAAAACGGTCAAGTGTTACCAAGTTGAAAATCATGAATAAGAAGTGATGAAAGAATTGTTAAAATCCCGAAAATATAACAGATAGAAATATATATGGATTCGGAAACCGGAAATGGTAGAATCCAACGAATTATCAAAAGAAAATAATTTATAACGAATATATCGAAATACGATTAATATCAAGTGGAACCATGTAGAGATTCGCAAGGTATAATCGAAATGAAAACGAAAAATGAATAGAATTATGCTCATTTTTCCAGTGAAACTCTCCGGCCAAGGAATGACGAATTTCCTGTTCCGAGTTAAAGGTCGTGAGAGATAAATTAAGAAGTCACTGTTCTGGCAAGAACTATCTATATGAATATTCCGATGAAATAAGCCTCGCTTATAATAAGTTGGATTAAGAAGATATGATATATTGCATATATATAAGTTTATCAGAAAGTAATTTCAGACACTGAACGTATAGACTCTAATCGAATATATAAATAAGAAAGAATTATTTCAAGCAAGTATATATCACAGAAATGAAAGATTTATAGTGTCTGCTAAAAACAATTATCAGTATTCGCTTGAATATAAAAGAATACAAATCGACATAAAAAGAATTATAATTTGAAAAGACATTCGATATGTCTAGATAATAAAAAGGCATTGAAAATGCCAGATAACACGAGAAGGCAAACGAAGTGCCAAATATTATCAGAAGGCATCCGATATGCCAAAAGAAATTAATAAATATATATATTGAAAGAAATTAACAGAAAAGAATATAAGTCGTAAGAAGAACGACTAGAATTTTATAAAGAATATTTTACGAAAAGTAAGTATAGAATATTTTTACCGAGAGTGTCAACGAATCCCGAAATAGAATTAAAAAAGAATTTTATAGAAATAGTTAATGCAATAAGTATTTAAATCCCGAATGATAATCATGATTTTGAGATAGAGTAAGTAATGCATTATCCTAAGAATCTTAAGTCAAAGAAAGGTTAGCAATAAATAATGCAGTCAATCATCAATGAAATAGTCAGTAAGATTATTATAGATGATTTAAGAGAAATCTCAATGACCAAATTTGGTAGGTCAAGGTAATGAAAAGGAATTGTAGAAACCATGTAATTCAACAAGTTCAATTAGTCTTTTCCGGTACCTTTAGACTCCGGATAAGATACGTCTAATGATCTGAGAAACCTCCTAAGTATATCCACGAATAGAGATAACCCAGAGATCAACTATATTACACCGATATATATAGAACTTAAAGGATAGAATTTGTAAGAAATAATCCGATAGTTACCAGAAGTTATTCCTACTCTTTAAGAATCGAAATTACAATGATGGTAAATTCTAAAGTTCGAATAAAAGAGGTAGTAGCTCGGATCCCATTCAAGTCATGATAATGAAGGGAATTCCGTATCTATCTCCTAAGAACTATATAGAATCCATCATTGTAATTGAATCCGAATATCAAACGATGAGAATATCGTATCGATTTGAGACTCTAGAAATGTTTGCTGGAAGTTTGTAAATCTCTCAGAAGAAAAACGATTAGAATCTCAAAGTATGTTCGAATTGTCTTTATATAAGAATAATATTCAGTCTATTTATCATCCTAATGAGGAACAAGATAATAGGAATATTAGTAAATATAAAGAAAAATATCAATCTATACGGAAAACCTTTAATAGTCATACCAGAAAATACAGATAGTCCATGTATCTGAATTATGATGACTATAGCAAGAAAGGTTAAAGCGTGATTAGTAGAATGATCAAGATGTAGTTACACAGATTGACATTCTAATTAATTATAGCATTGGATTGATGTCAAATTGATTCTCTCGCGAATCAATAGAACCAATCATGTCTTGTGACCAGTATTCGGGTTTAAATCGGTTATATCCTTATAGATTAAGGGTGTAAAGGACAAGATCACTCAAATTTCGGGGATGAAATTTCCTAAGGGGGGAGAATGTAACACCTCGAGGTGTTACGGGTCTCGTAAACGGGTCGGGTCGTATCCGACCACCCCATTTATTTTATTATTATAATATACTCAAGTTCGAATCTTGCGACCAAACGTTTCATTCGGTTGATTAATTTAGCAACAAACGCTCGATATTTAATTATTTCCTATATCGCAGCCAAACGCTTCATATCTAGTTATAAATTCGCTGCCAAACACTCCATGAACAGCTTCAAACATGCAGCCAAACACCCTTGTTCCAGCTGTTAACCCCGTTGCCAAACACCCTCCATTTAATTGACCTATAAAAGGTCTTCTTCTTTCCTTGGTCTGAAAAAAACCCACGAGAGTAACACACTGTATGTGTGTGTTGAGAGCTCCTCACCCACCGGATAACCTTCTCCGGCCGCCGCCGCCGTCTCTCTCTCTCTCCGGTGAGTTTCTTAATCACCGATGACAACTCGTTCCTCATGTCCCGATAATAAACTCCACTTTTGTTTCTGTTATAACCCATCGAAGCCTAACCCACCTTGTTCTTCCCTTTTGTTCCTGATAAACGAAATCGGACAGTCACCGAAATTGGTGACTGTCATCGGAATCCAACCCACCTGATGTTATTATTCAATAACCTTCATGTAGATATCCGGCTTTGTTTTCTGTCACCGATAACCTTCCTTGTGTTCTTGTAATCGGAATAGTCACCAACCTATCCTTCTGTTATCGAGTCTATATAACTTCCTGCTAGAACTCAACCCGTAACTTTCCTTTGTTTCTGTTTATCGAAGCCAAGACAGTCACCGGTTTTGGGTGACTGTCGTCTGACAACCGAACCCATCAGTGAACCCTCTGTTATCGGACCATATTAACTTGCTGATTAAACCATCTGGTTGTTCGTGTAATCGAACAGTTACCTAAACATGGTGACTGTCATCGAGCATAAAAACCAACCCGGAACCTTCGCTTGTAATCTGATCGTGCTTGGGTTAAGTATCCGATTAATATACATAAGTGTATAATTTGGATATGAGGCACCAAATACGGAGAACGGGTTCGATACTCGGTTGGATATAACTCCCGGTTAATCCCCGATTATGTTTCGATACTAACTCGGTAAGTATCCGGTTATAATTCTTATAAATAAGAGTTTCATTAGATTAATGGGTTATATAATCTTATGGTGAATTCCTAATATAAGAATTACGTTGATTGCGAGGTACCGTTAATCGAATCGGAAAGTGGAACTCGATACCGAGTCAACTCAGTGACTCGGTCAACACCCGGAATAGAACCCGGTCCAATAGCTAGACGAGGATTATTAGAATTATACGAATATATATATAATACGGGAACGTACGGACTTGATAATAATAATAAGAGAATAATAAACATATATAAAATATATATGTTTATATATATAAGATTCGATATATAAAACGATATACTAGACTCGGGTTAATAATAATATGCTCTGCCGAACCATCATCCGGGTAAGTTTGTGTCTAGAGTTCTTTAGGTTCGTGTGCCAAGCTGTAATGGCCAGCTTTATTAGTTTACGAGTGCCAAGCTGTAATGGCCAGCTAGATTTAGGATGTCCGTGTCGTGTCTCATATAATAAATATCAATAATGAACACCGAGTTTAGGACTATCTAATATATACCGAATTCTATATGTATAAATTGTATATATGATATATATATCCTAAGTATTACAATCTAACAAGTCCCACGCGTAAAACGTATCCATATATATATGACATATAATTGTAATAGGAGTGACTATAGAAGATTAACGCAAACCTGTGAGTATCGTGAACTCCCCACTTTTACTGTTTTATTAATGTTCTGGGGGAATACATGTCACTTAGAAAACCTAGAAATGCTTTACATAATAAAAATGTTATAAAGAATAATAGAATGAATATGGGGACAATAGAAACAACGAGGACAGTACTGGACGGTATCGCCATATCCTTCTCTTGCTCAGGTAAATGGGCAGGAACCATTCTTGTTCCAAGAGAGGACAGGAACCAGGTTTACCCAACTAGAGGGTAGTTATAAGCAAGTTACCACAAGCAGAGTGGTCCAATCGATAAGGAATGGCAATAATAGAATATAATCGATATAATAGAATTGATATAAAATAGAATTGATTTAATAGAATCTTCCCCAATAGAATTGTAAAGCATGTTTATTTAAAAGAATTATTTAAAGAAATACAAAAGATAGAACTGGCCATTCTGTTTATAAAATACACGACCTCACCAACTTTATGTTGACAGAAACTATTTTTGGCATGTGTTCAGGTAACCCAACATATATGATGACGTGGATCCTGGAAGAGTGAAGACTGTTATGATCCGAATCCGCTGTGTAGCTCTGAAACCCGACCCGACGACCCGGCACCGACGCCAGGGTCGTTACAGTATCCATAAGTAGAACATCACGTTTCAAGACATCTCGCCTAAACTGCATCAGAATACCCTACTAGACTTGTCTTTGTGGGACGCGCAAATGTTAAGCCAAAGGATAATGTTCCCTTGACATACTTGAGAATTCTTTTAACAAGTTGAAAGTGAGCAGTGCTTGGATTTTGAGAATATTGACTTGCTTGGTTCACGGCATATGAGAGATCCGGTCTTGTGATGGTGAGATATTAAAGAACTCCAATGAGTGATCGATACAAAGTCAGGTCATGAAACGGAGTGCCATATGTGGTGCAGGTGTCGGATGTGGCTAGAGGAGTGGCCACGAGTTTACAATCTAGAAGGCCGACCCTAGATAGAATGTCACGGGCATGTTTGGTTTGACTTAGAAAGAGACCCGTGGGGTTATGGATGACCTCAAGACCGAGAAAGAAATTTAGTAATCCAAGATCCTTCAATTTAAATTCCTTGTCGAGTCGGGTGGTGAAGTCTTTGATGATGTGATCATTGTTACCGATGATAATCATCATCGACATAAACAAGGAGATAGATTAAGGTATTATCTTGGTTATAGAAACAAAAGGGAAGGATTGGCTCGACTACATTGAAAACCAAGAGTGACGAGAAACGTACTAAGATGTTGAAACCATGCACGTGGTGCTTGTTTGAGGCCATATAGAGCTCGTTTTAGTTTGCAAACATGATGAGGAAATTTTTTATCAATGAACCCGAGTGGTTGTTCCATGTATACGGTTTCAGTTAGGTAGCCATTCAAAAAAGCATTGTTGACGTCAAGTTGACGTAGCTTGCAATTGTGAATGGTGGCATGACTAAGAACTACTTGTATTGTAGGGGCTTTCACCACGGGACTAAAGGTGTGAGAGAAATCAAGACCCGAAACTTGCGTGAAGCCTTGTGCAACTAATTGAGCTTTATAATGATCAAGAGACCCATCCGCTTTGTACATGATTCCGTATATCCATTTTGAACCCACAATATTTGCATTAGTAGGCCGTTGGACGAGTCCCAGGTGTTATTATTGTGGAGAGCGGTAAGTTCATCATTCATGGCCTTAACCCATTGAGGATTTTTGGAAGTTGTTTTGTAAGCGAGTTGGCTGGAGTTGGGTTGATGGTTTTGGTTAGGTAAGTGGGCCGAGGGACTTAGGTTTGAAGTGGGAAAGTATAAGATGGATGGATGATGTGTGAAATGTGTAGTAAATAAATCGGTCAAGTTTTAAAAATGGAAAAACCTACAAAACCACACACTAACGGCAAGTGTACCGGTCGCAGTGTAGCAGAGCAAGTAAGTCCGGAATATCGAACCGTGGACACAATATGGCAACTCTCGGTACTAAACCCCTGTCGACTCCTAGCCTAATAATTTGGGATTTTTGATAATTATTTTTTTAAACTAAATGCAAATAAAATAAAAGCAGTTAAAATAAGTAAGACAGAGACGAAAACAAGAAACTAAGGACACTGGATCGAACTCAGATAATATGGAAGGCAACTACCTAGGTCTAGAATCATACCCGCAGACTCACAACTCTCGGAATCGAATAATGGATTGGCTACCAGGTTTTCTAAAGATACGCCTGACCCAGGAAACCCCTAAAACATGCTAGATCACCTCCCGGTCTCACTAACACCTCTCAGAAAATCTTAAGGGACGTGTAAATCACTGGTTACTAGTTCGAATCACCTCCCGGTCTCACCTCACTAGGGAATGCTAAGGTACTCCAAAGACTCGCTCACCTCCCGGTCTCGCTAGCCACAACACATCCAAAAATGTGAAGGAGTAATCTAATTGGCTTGGAAATAATTCGGAATTACAAGAATCTAAAGACACACTAGGCAAGGATCACCTCCCGGTCTCACCTCTACCCGATACCTAAAGATCTAGACAACCCGACACCCTATCACCTCCCGGTCTCAAAGAATGGCAGAATACCTAAGTCCTCTAAACTCTCAAATCAAGTTCCTATGGAATTAGACGTCAAAAACCATAAACGAGTTACAAGCACAAATTAGGCAACCTAACATGCATCTATAACTGAAAGATATTCAACAAGATACATGTGGAACTATCAAAGATCATAAACTAGACTTAAATACGCAAAAGCATTATAACCAAACTCAATTAAATCTTTACCAAAACATAAGCCAATCATATATTTAAACAAATCCGAAAGTTATAAAAATGCTAAGTATTCATCAACACGACCTAGGTAGCCAAAAAGTTTAGCTATTCATAACAACGGAAGAAGATAAAAATAAAGGTTCAAAATAACACATAGTCATGGTACCAACATTTATTAACACAAAGTAAATAAATATAAAGCCAAAAATTATTATAATCGAACCCGTGGCTTGAATCTTGAACCCGTGCCTTCTTCACCTTCACTTCCTCTCTCCAAATTAAAGTTGTTGTCAATCATGGACCTCTTGGCGGCTGTTGTTCTTCGAATATGTCTTTAGGCGGTTGTTCCAAATCCAAGAAGCTCCCCTCGATAATAATCCGTTCCCCTATAATATTGTTGCCGTCCAAAATTGGGCTTAAGCCCATTTCCTCTTTTTTTTCTTTGTTTCTCAAAAATCACGAGACTTAAGTCTCTTTTCTTTGATTTCATATTTTTTTCTTTTATTATTATTATTATTATTATTATTATTATTATTATTATTATTATTATTAGTATTAGTAGATAGTATTATACTCCGTGCTTTAGACTCGGGTGTTCTTGATTCGACCAAAGTTCTTCGTTTACGCTCCAATTTCTATGAACACCTACAAAACATAAATAAATAAATAACTACTAAAAATGACTCAAAACTAATAAAAATCTATTAAAACACTAAAATAAATAAAATAGAGAAGTACAAGCCTAAAACTAATAAAACATTAATAAAAAGACTAGAAAAAGACTATAAAATACATAGGAAATTAGATGTGTTTTGCAACACATCAAACATTTTTATTAATACACTTAAAATACACTTAAACATTTTTCGTCCCTGAAAAAGCATAGAATGGAATCATAACCAGGACCTTTGGTTTCCAAACTCTGTTAATACTTTTTATTAATTAGGCAAAATAACATACTAACTCCAACTGTTGGTATTGTGATCCACCTAAACCCGACCACCGACTAATCAAGCCCTTTTCGTATTTTATCAATTAGGTTCAATTTAGCTCAATCATCTAAGGGTCTCACATTCAAGAATCATAACTCTATCCTAATCCCGAATCCAACTTATAAGGTAAGGATTAATATCTACCACTTTATATAAACGCCCTTATGTATTTAGAATCAAATATGATGGAAGATGGATGAAGTTTATGAGCTTAGACACTTTTTTTTTCATACCTAACCCAGAGGTTGTCTCAATCAGAGTCACCATCCCCAAGAGCGACAGCATGAGCTTCGATATTTTTTTTAGTCTAGCTCAATTCATGGATATGTGGATTTTTTTTTTGGGCGCCACTTTTCACCGAATTTATTCTCATAAAAAGGATCAAGTGTGCCATTTGATTCAAAATACTTATAGGCATTTACTTATAGTGGTACCTCTTATACTATCAACGGTTTCAGACTCGGCCAATCATCCTAAGGTGATAACCCACAAGATTTCATGATTATATTTATTTTGTATATTATAACACTACTCGGGAAACTATCACATTCGGCTGGGCCTACCAACACATCACAGGCAACATGTTCTCTACCTTTATATTCTCTTATATATAATATTGAAAGACCGAAAATCCTAATTTTACCTATCACTTTCCATTTAAAATCACACAAAATCAGGGACAATTTTTTTTTTCATTTTTTTTGACTCAACCTACAACTAAACAAAATAAAGACGAAGTCTCCCATCCCCACACTTAGAAAGGCAAAATGTCCTCAATGTGCTTTAGGATACAACGCAAACTAAAATAAAATAAAATAAAATAAAAATGTAAAAATAAAGCAGAAATGAAAAAAAATAATATATAACAACAAAATAAATGGAACGAACTCCCCTGGAATATGTGGCGATAGCTCGCAGAAAGTGTTCCGTCCGTCCATCATCTACAGCCGTATAGCATTTCCTTCGCAGCCATAGTCAGAATCCTGCAAAAATAAGCTAAAAAGAAAGTGAAAGTAAAATGACTCAATGACAAGTGAGATGCCTGTTTACAAAAATAAATTTAAGATCGACCCCCACCCGAATGGAGATTGAGTACGGGCGAGGGGGATCAATAGTGAAAAGGCCATGGCAATCCCGCAAGATTCGACCAAACGAAAATAAACAAAACGAACTCAAATAAACTAAAATACTAGACTCAATAACACGACACATAATAAAATAAAAAAAAGCGAGGAAAACATACTTGGATCAGCACAATGGTGGTCAGTGGCGGGTGATAATGATAATGGTGGAGGTTATGTGGCTTTTTTTTTAAGTTTTTTTTTTCAAACGAAAATAAAACCAACCTCAAACCTCATACGAATGAAATATTTCCGCGCTAAAGACAAGCATAATATCCTACAAAAATAAGATGAAACAAAAACGCACAAATGCAAACAAACAGAAAAAACAGAAAAAATAATATATACAAACTCTACAAATTTGGGTTTTCACCCGTGTGATCCTATTTTTATCAAGCACTCTAACCTGGATCAACGAGGATATCTACACCATCCTTATGTAAATCAATCGTGCTACTTATGTCATCTCTCCCAAGGCATGATCTTTCCCACCTAAATCTAGGATCACCAGAAAATATTCTTAAATGCGAGTGGTGAATCAGGATCCTATCCCCACACTTAGATTTATTCACTACCTCAAGGCTAGATTTAAACAGTGCCCCTCTCTCATCATCTCTCTTGTGCTCACTTTCACACTCGGGCAATAGCAAAATATGAACCGAGAGCTCAACCATCACCTCTTCAGAACTCTCAACAACCTTAACTACCTCTAACCTATTGGGAGGCTCACCGGCTGCACAGCCCGGATCATGCTCCACAGGAACTACAGTCTCTATCTCTACCTCCTGCCTCTCTTCTGTTTGATGCTGCCTATCTAATAAGTCTACTCCACAGATGTAGTCAATGCACCGGTCGACATGTGACATGAAAGTGCCAAGAAAGCACACAGATTCGACCGGACTACTCATACTCTCCCTAGACCTATTAACACTAAAGGTGATGGAGTCATCCCCTACACACAGTGTAATCCGACGATCTGAGACATCGATCAATGCCTTTGCAGTGCGTAGGAAGGGTCGTCCTAAGATCAGCGGCACATGCTCGTCCTCCTGTATATCAAGTACGACAAAATCAACGGGAAACACGAAGCTTTCCACCCTTATTAGCAAATTCTCTAGAATGCCCATAGGGTACTTCACAGATTTATCAGCCAACTGTAAGCACATCCTAGTTAGATTCAACTCCCCAAGATCTAATCTCTTAAACATGGAATAGGGCATGAGATTAATGCTAGCACCTAAATCAGCGAGGGCGTTCCTAACTGTCAAACCACCTATCTGACAAGGGATAGTAAAACTCCCAGGATCAGTCATCTTCTCGGGTAGTTTATTAAGAACGACAGCCGAACACTCCTCACTCAGAGTGACTTGGGAAAGTTCTTTCAACTTCTCCTTGCGAGACAACATCTCCCTCAAGAACTTCCCATACTTAGGCATATCTCTACGAACATCAATGAAGTGCCTATATTGCTCTAAGGTTCTCACTCTTATTCAACCTACCAGGATAGGGCGGTACTGGTTCATAAGGGGCAGGTGGAACATAAACATTTTTGGGCTCCCCCTCAGACTGTTTCTCCTTCAACCAACTTTTGGGCTGTGCGGTACTTGCTGGGTCTCGCCTAGTAGGGTGCACCTTGCCCGGAGACTCTACCCTAATCTCCTCATCGACACTCTCTTCCTCAACTACCTCACTCTCTCTCGACACCGGGGGATTAACTCCTGTGCTCTTCCCACTTTCGGTGAACACCGCGTTCACCTGAGCATCTGTCAAATTCCTAGTCAGCTTACCAACTAACTCTCCTATGACCCTCTCCAAATTTTGGAGCGTGGACCCCTGATTCCTAAATAGCAGCTCAAACTCCTGATTTTTCTTTTGCTGCTCCTGATAACGGGTCTCACGCTGCATCACTATGGCCTCTAGGAGTTTATTCGTCCTATCCTGATTCTCCTCATTTTTCTCTATTAACTCACTAATCTCAGGATCTCCTAGACTCTGCCATCCAGAGTTGTAACTCTGGACTTGATCTGAATTCTGGACATAGTTCAACTCCTCACTAGGACCTACGTGGCAATCTATGGTCTCATGACCCCCTCTACAAATCTCACACTTAGCACTAATCTTAACCTGAATATCCTTCATGACCTTAGCTAAAGATTCTACCTGGGCGGCTAGTGCAATGCTACTCTCAACAGAATGGATACCCTTAAGGGCAGCAGTAACGCCCCCAGAGCCAGGCTCGATGTAGGTGCTAGTGGCTAGGTCCTCTATCATCTCAAGGCATTCAATAGCGGTTTTGGTTTTCATCATGTTACCGCCTGCTGTAGAGTCAAGAAGTCTTTTGGTCGCGTCAGAAACTCCAGTATAGAATTTCTCCACAACTCACTAGTCCTCAAGACCATGATGAGGGCACTTATTCAGAAGTGCCTTGAATCTGTCCCATGTCTCATAGAAGGACTCCCCTGACTGCTCAGTAAAGGTATAGATAAGATTTCTAAGACGAGCGGTTTTAGCAGGGGAAAAATACTTCTGCAGGAATTTCGTCTGAAGATCAGTCCAAGAGGTGATGGCTCCCTGTGGGAGGGAGTCCAGCCATGTGAGGGCCTGATCAGTAAGTGAGAATGGGAACAGACGCAAACGAATGGCGTCATCAGTGACACCATTAAGCTGGAAGGTGCTACAGACTCTACCAAATCTAGTTAAATGGCCATACGGGTCTTCATCACGCATGCCATGAAATTGAACTGAATGAGATATGGTGTTGATCAGAGTGGGTTCAATGGTCCAGTTGTTCGACTCAACAGTGGGTAGTGTAATACTGGACCGGATGTGAGTGGGTGTAATGCTGATGTGGTCAGCAACAGTCCTACGTGCAGCCATTTCTATGTGATCTATCTGGTGGGCAAAATGTTCTAGGACTGCAACGAGCTACTTCCTATGCACACAAAGAAACTAAAACTATACTAGAATAAGAAAAACAAATAGCAAATAAACATAAATATTTTTTTTTATAAAATTGAAAATAAAAATCTAACAAACTAAGAAAGCAACAAAATGACTAGATCCCCGACTCGGGTCGTCTTCGAAAGCGCACTGTGTCCCCGGCAACGGCGCCAAAAACTTGATATGTGAAATGTGTAGTAAATAAATCGGTCAAGTTTTAAAAATGGAAAATGTTGGGTCTGCTGACCTGGAGAAGAACAGATGATTGAAAAGCCAAAATATACTAAGTGTTGATCCATGAATAAAACAGTTGTTATAGAGAAGCTTCCCCCAAAAGTCTGTTGATTCCTAACTGCTGCTGCTTCAATCAACTGTTAAAGACAACTGTTGTTGATGAAAGGTCTGATGAACAAAGGTCTGAAGAATAAAAGTCTAATGAAGAACAACTGCTGATCAAAGAACTGAAGAACAAAGGTCTGTTGAACCAACAGCACTTTGGTTCAACAGATGATAGAAGACATCAGAGTTTTACTTTACAGAGTTTTGTTTTATCAGTGTTTTCAATGTAACAGTAGTTATAGCTTAGCAGATGTTAGAAGTTGTTAGTCAGTTAGAGGTCACTGTCTTAGGTGACGTCAGCACTGATCATCAGAGGTTTGAGTCTGTCTATAAATAGAACAGTACTTGCACTGTTCTATTCATCACTTGTCATTCTCTTTCAGACAAACATTCTCTGAGTGATCAGGCTGAGGGGGAGTTTAGTTGTACAATTGTAACCTTTCGATTAATGAAAGCTTTCGATTAAAACAATTATTCTCCATGTTTTGATTTATAGTTTATTCCGCTGCACTTTCCATTTATATTTCATTCATTTCATCTCATACTTAGTTAAACAATCAAAACAACCAGAACTCAGATCCTAACAATTGGTATCAGAGCTTGGTCAATTAAATTCGATCTAATCAATCAATTTAATAACAGATCAGCTCATAATTATTGATATCGTTTGTTTGTCGGATTTAAAACAGAGTAATAGTTTATTTTCGTTTCAAAAGTTAGTAAACAGACTTTATTTTTGAAAAATCAAGAGAATGACTTCACTCAATCAAGATCCACACAACACTGGCACAAGTAACAAGCCTCCGATGCTTGTCAGGTCAGAATATAACATCTGGAAGTGTCGGGTGGCTCATGTGTTAGCACAACAGAACACAGGGTGCTGGAAATCGGTAACATTCGGACCACATGTTCCAATGGTACCGAGTGCCGAGGATCAAAAGATCCAAGTACCAAAGAGTGTTGAGAACTACTCAGAGCAAGATTTTCAAAAAATCGAGCTAGATGCCAAGGCTTTCAGCATAGTAGCCATGGCACTGCCGAATGATATCTATGCCGGTCTCTTGCACTGCAATAGTGCTAAAGAACTGTGGGATGCTCTTAAAGAGCAGTTCAGGGGAACTGAAGATGTGATTGAAAACAACCGTGAAATACTTAACCAACAATATGAAACGTTTAGTCACATAAAAGGGGAGTCGTTAACACAACAGTTTGAAAGGTTTAACTGTCTAACTAGTGAACTTAAACTGGTTGGTCTAACTTATCTTAATTCAACACTGAATCATAGGTTCCTTAGATCACTTCAGGACAAATGGGACACTATTGCTATAGTCATGAGAAACTCTATCGGATTCAAAGACCTGACCCTGACCCAGCTTCATGGTAAGCTCCTGACTTATGAAAGGGAGCTTAACCAGAAAAAAAAGCTCCAGGACTCTGGCAAAGTGTCAGATGACTATGTATTTGGGAATACTGCACTGTTGGGTCAGGATGAGGGTTCTGGAAGTAGTAAGGATCAGAGTTATGATCATTACATTGACATAACCACTGGTTTTAACAGTGATCCTTACTCATCACCAAACAACTATGCTTTCACAGCTAGTGGTGATATCCATGCTTCTGATAATTCATCTTTTGTGTACAATGACCTTCAATATATTGACCCTTTGGACTTAGAAGAAACGGACATCTTGCATCAGGTTGCCCTGCTCAGTATTAGAACAAATAACTTCTATAAGAAAACTGGCAGGAGATACCCAGGTTTACATGGTGGGTCAAAGGTGGGGTTGGATAAATCAAAGATAAAGTGTTACAAGTGTCATAGAATGGGTCACTTTGCTAGGGAATGTAGGAGTCAAAATGCTACACCTATGATCACCTATCCAAACCAAAGGCCTCAGACCAACACTTATCAAACCATCCCTGTACCAAATGTGCAAAACACTGCTCATTTTGCACATCCCCAAACCACTGTTCCTGTGCATTATGTTCAAACCACTGTTCCTCAGTATCATTATGTCCAAACACCTGTTACTCAGGCACCAGTGCCAATGACTGCTGCTCCACTCTCTGCTCCTGCAGAGACCAGTCAACCTGGTCAACAGAGTTTCTTTACTCAGGGCTTTGTTGATTGGAGCAGTCTACCAGATGAGATAACAGATGGCAACATTGCTTTAGTTGCCAACCCTGAAAATGATTTTTGTTTTATGGCACTAGAAACAATTGTTGAAGAGACTGATTCTGAGGATGTGGTGTCTTTGTCTGAAAATGTGACTGATGGTGTTGTTGGTGAAGTTGTTTCAGCTGAAGAATCTGAAGTGGAGGTTGTGAATCTCTCAGATCCCTGGGGTAGTGATGATTGTGATTGCCAGTGTAACTGTGCCTTGATGGCTGCTGCTAAGGTATCTCCTCAAATCTTAAATGACTTATGCTCAGACAAATGTATTGTGGCATTTGCTAAGATAAAAGAGGTGAATGAAAACTTTAGAAAGAAAATTTTGGATTATGAAATTCAGTTTGAAAAGCTCACTAAAGAGTTAAAATCAAAAATAACTGAAAAGGAATCTGAAATCAGCAGTTTAAAACATGAAGCAAGCATTACCAAAGACCAGCTTCAGACTATGATAACAAAATATCATAGTTGTAAAAAGGAGCTTGAGTCCACCCAAGTTGAATGTCAGAAATGGGTGGAATCATCAAAAGGTTTTGAGATGATTGTCAACCAACAATCTAAAAGTCATGTGAAATTTGGGTTTGGCTTTCAAACCACTGCCCAAAGTTCACAAACCACTGACAAAAAGGAACAACAGTTGGTTGAAGTCATCCCTACCAATTCAAAAGGTCAAGAAATCAAGGTTACTAAACCCAATGGAAGGAAAATCATTCTTGAAAAGTTGGAAGGTACACCCTCATTTGATGAAATTGAAAAATATCAATTCAAACCATCATGGTCAGATGAGTGTGAAGTCCTTGAAAATTTCAAACCAGTGACCTTTAAAACCCCTGATGGTAAAATGGCACCACAGGCCAAAGTCATCCCTTTGAAAGATCTTCCAACAGATGATCAAACATCTGTTGAAAAGAAGAAAGAAAAAGGGAAAGCCAAAAACAACTTGTTTTGTGATTTTTGTGAAAAGAAGAACCATGTCACCAAAAACTGTTTTCTTCTAAAAGCATATGACATCAACAAAACAACTAGTTTAAATGATTCTAAAACAAATGAATGTTCAATTTGTAAGAAAAAGAATCACAAAACAAAAGAGTGCATGTATCTCAAAAATTTTGATGAAAAGATAAAATAGTACAAGGCTAAAACTCTTGAGAGTCAAGTGGTGAGTACTCCAAAAGGAAAACCCAAACAGACTTTTGAACCAGTCCAAACAGCTGTTACCAAAAGTCTGACCAAAAACTCTGCTCCCAGAGATGTTCAGGTAATAGATGTTCCACCTGCTAACAGATTACCAAGAGGATATGGACAACCCACTTGTCATCGTCTGCCACATGTTTATGAAGAGCCCAAAAGGCCTTCAAAACCAAAAGTGAATAGACATCCTCATGGTTTTCAGCATCTGATAGGAAATGATCAAACATCTCCTGGACCAAGTGTTGACATACAAGCACTGGCAAATGGTCAATTGCAGCTGTTGAACCTAGTTCAAAAGCTAGTTCAAACCACTGATCATTCTCCTCAACTTAAGGCTGAGACATCTAAGGACCCATCCAAAGCCAATTTGGCTTTGGACCCTCACCAAAACTAAAATCTTTACTGATGTGCAGGGAGCTTCTGCTTGTTTAGACAGTTTATGGTATGTAGATAGTGGAGGCTCCAGGCACATGACTGGATGTAGAGCCCTTCTTCTGGACTTTCTTGCACATGGAGGGGGTGATATATCCTTTGGTAACGATTCTAAAGGTAAAGTGTTGGGTTCTGGTATTGTCAAAGCAGGGAGGCTTAAGTTTGAAAATGTTAATCTGATAGACAATCTAAAATTTAATTTACTTAGTGTGTCTCAAATGAGTGACAAAGGTTATGGGTCATTCTTCACTAAGCAAACATGTAAGATTGTTGGCCCAGAGGCTGTTGAAAAGATTAACACCATCATTTCTGAGAGCAAAGCACAACTTGTTGCTCATAGAAGTGGCAATGTGTATGTTGTTGATATGTTGAAGGATAACCCTATGGCAAATGTCTGTCTGTTCTCTGCTGCCTCTACCAAAGAGACAGAATTGTGGCATAGGAGACTTGGTCACACCAACCTTCAAACTATCAACTCACTCTCCAAACAAAACCTTGTCAGAGGTTTACCATCAAAAGAATTTAAATGTGATGAGCATTGTGTTTCCTGTCTAAAAGGAAAACAACATAAAAGCTCTTACAAATCAATTGATGAGTCCAAAACTAGTCAGTGTTTACAATTGTTGCACATGGACTTGTTTGGTCCTGTAAAAATCATGAGTCTAAGAAGAAAAAGATTTTTTCTTGTCATAGTTGATGATTTTTCTAGGTTTACATGGACTTACTTTTTACACTCTAAGGATGAGACTGCAGGTATTTTGAAGGACTTTGTCACCAAAGTTGAAAAACAATATGACTTGCCAGTAAAAGTCTTTAGAAGTGACAATGGAACAGAGTTTAAGAATAAGGAATTGGATGATTTCTGTGTGTCAAAAGGGATTGTAAGGCAGTACATTATCCCAAGAACACCAGAGCAGAATGGGGTGGTTGAAAGAAAGAACAGGACTCTTATTGAGGCTGCAAGAACAATGCTAGCAGATTCTGGTTTGCCTTTGTCCTTTTGGGCAGAAGCTGTAAACACTGCTTGCTATGTTCAAAACAGAGTTTTAATCAACCCTAGACATCAAAAGACTGCTTATGAAATTCTGTTTAAAATCAAACCACTGATATCATTTTTCAAAGTCTTTGGCTGCCCATGTTTCATTTTAAATCTTAAAGATTCCATTTCAAAATTTGCAGCCAAAGTAGATTGTGGATATTTTCTGGGGTATTCTTCTACTGCCAAGGCCTATAAAGTGTTTACCACAAGGACCAAGACAATAGAAGAAACTCTGAATGTGAAGTTCAATGAACTTTCATCTTTAAAAATCCCAGCAAACCCTGCTGAGTTGTTTGATTTGGATAAATTCAAATTTGAAGATATTACTGTCAAAACTAACCCTGCAGGTACTCCAAAATCTGCACAACAAGACTACAGAATAGATGTTGTGATTCCAGATCACTACAAAGTCTATCCTGCATCAGAGGAAGCAGTAGTTCAAAACAACTGTCAAAACTCTGTCACAGCTGAGTCAGCCACTGTTGGCCAGTCCTATCCCCAAATCACTGATTCACCCATCCAATCCACTGCTCAATCATCTGTTGACAAAAGTCAATCATTTGTTGACCATAGTCAAACAACTGTTGACAAAAGTCAGTCCAACTTTACACCACTTGGACCCATTCCTCCACCTCCATTTCAAACATCTGTTGACTCTACAAAAGTGCCAACATATGTTATGTCAACAGAGTCACCAAACCTCTGTCCTTCACCACAAAATGCCATCATACCATATCAGGGAGATCTAATCTACCTAAGAGCTCATCCACCAGATCAAATCATTGGCAACATCAGAGAAGGTGTGCTCACAAGGAGTCAATCTTCAAATATCTGTCTTTTTGCAGGCTTTCTATCCCTTACACAACCTGTCAAGTACCAAGAGGCACTGAAAGACAACAGTTGGGTGGAAGCCATGCAAGAAGAACTCCTTCAGTTCAAAAGACAACAAGTATGGGAACTTGTACCACTGCCTAAGGATGTCTGTCCAATTGGCACAAAGTGGGTCTTCAAAAACAAAACTGATGAAAGGGGTATAGTTGTCAAGAACAAGGCCAGGTTAGTGGTTCAAGGCTTCAGACAAGAAGAAGGAATTGACTATGATGAAACCTTTGCCCCTGTAGCAAGGTTAGAAGCTTTCAGACTATTCCTAGCCTTTGCTGTCAACCACAACATCAAGGTGTATCAGATGGACATCAAGTGTGCCTTCCTATATGGCAAAATTCAGGAGGAGGTCTATGTATGTCAACCACCTGGTTTTGAAGACAAATTCCATCCTGATCATGTCTACAAGCTTAACAAAGCATTGTATGGACTGAAACAAGCACCAAGAGCATGGTATGAAACTCTCTCCACTTTTCTCTTATCCATTGGTTTCACAAGAGGTAAAATTGATAAAACCTTGTTTTTAAAATGGAAAGGAAAAGATTTAATGATTGTTCAAATATATGTGGATGACATCATTTTTGGATCCACATGTAATAAAATGTGTGAGGAGTTTAGGGAACTCATGACAGCAGAGTTCGAAATGAGTGCTATGGGTGAACTTCAGTGCTTCGTTGGTCTCCAAGTAAAGCAACTGCAAAATGGCACATTCATTCATCAAAACAAATATGTGAAAAACTTATTAACAAATTTTGAGATGAATGATTGTAAGCCATGTAGTACACCCATGAGCATAGTCAAGCCACTCACTATTGATGACAAAGATGAACTGGTTGATCAAACACACTACAGATGCATGATTGGGTCTTTATTGTACTTAACAGCATCCAGGCCAGACATTATGTTTGCAACCAGTGTATGTGCAAGATCCCAGGCTTCACCTAGAAAGTTAAACCTTATTGCTGTGAAAAGGATATTCAGATACCTAAAAGGTGCTCCCACACTTGGTATCTGGTATCCTGCTAATGGAAACATTGAGCTTTCAGGTTATTCAGATAGTGATTTTGCTGGCTGTCACACCACAAGGAAGTCCACATCTGGAGGGTGCCAGTTTCTAGGGAATGCCTTAGTCTCCTGGCAAAGCAAAAAGCAAGCAGCTGTTTCAACTTCCACAGCTGAGGCTGAATACATTGCTGCTGCAAGCTGTACAGCCCAACTCATGTGGCTTCAAAATCAACTACTGGATTTTGGGATAACTGCACTAAGGACTCCACTCATGTTGGATAGCCAAGCTGCTGAAAATATCATCAAGAATCCAGTCTCTCATTCAACCACCAAGCACATAGATATCAGACATCATTTTGTCAGAGATAGCTATGAAAAAGGTTTGATTTCTCTGCACCATGTTCCAACAGAGGATAAGTTGGCAGATGTGTTGACAAAAGCTTTAGACACATCTACCTTCACAAATCTGATCTCTCGAATTGGAATGTTAAACATGGATTAAAACAACAAAAATGTTTTCAATAA
The DNA here is from genome assembly GCA_032199755.1 of Ambrosia artemisiifolia. Taxonomy (NCBI): domain Eukaryota; kingdom Viridiplantae; phylum Streptophyta; class Magnoliopsida; order Asterales; family Asteraceae; genus Ambrosia; species Ambrosia artemisiifolia. Next base: position 1,800,112 of record CM063516.1, on the reverse strand, counting down.
AAACATTAAAATGTTTTCAGAAAATCAAATTTTGCTTAAAATGACACTTTGGTTGAAAAATCTGTTTTAAACCACTGATTAGATAAAACAACCACTGTTTCATTCAAACCACTGTTAGTTGAAAAATCTGTTTCAAACATCTGATCAGGTAAAACAACCACTGTTGGTTGAAAAATCTGTTTCAAACATCTGATCAGATAAAACAACTGTTATTCCATCAGTCTTTTGGTTAAACAACAGAGGTTGGCAACAGATGTTTAACAAAACAGCTGTATGCCACCAGATGTTTAAACCATCAGATGTTTGCCACGTCTGCTCTCAAAAGCAGAGTTTTGCCACATCAGCGGTTTCACCAGAGGCTATAAAACCCTGTTTTTCCCCCAACATCAGTTTTACTGTCTCATTGTATTCAAAATACTAAAACCGCCTTCGTCTTCCTCAAAACCCTTCATCCAAGATCAGTACTTTCATACTCGAAATCCATTACAATGGATCTTCAAACAAAAGCCACCCACAATTTCCTTCCATATTTGGTTAAAACCGAAGACAATGTCCCATTCCATTCCACAATCGACATAATAAACAACTCAAAATACAAAAACATCCTCATTGCTGATGCTCCCATTTACCTAGAAACACTCCAAGAATTCTGGGCAAGTGCTGAAGTCTTGTATCAAGACAAAAAACCCACTTCCATAATTTCAAAAATTGGAGCCACTAGTATCACCATAACCCCTGAAATCATATCCACAACCTTCTCACTGAATGACTTGTCAGGTATGGAATCCTTTCCTAAAACAGAGCTTCACACAGAGTTCCAGGAAAGAGGGTATGATGCACAAATGACTGGATCAACCTTATACAAATTTTTTTTTCCTCCAGTCATGAAATTTTTCTTCCATACCCTTCTTCTCTGTGCCTCGGCCAAGACCACATCCTTCAATGAAATCCCATTGAGGATTCAATACTTGGGATATGCAATGTTGTCAGATTCTGACTTCAATCTGTCTCAGGGATTGTTTTTGGACTTGGTCTCAAATATGAAAGCCATAAAATCTGGCTCAAATAATGCTTTTCTACTCTACCCTAGAATCCTGAGTGTAATTCTACAAAAGATTTTACCAGAAAATGATTTTCAAAAGGGAGAGTCCTTTAAAATGAAAAGTTTAACTGATGAAACTTTCACAAGAATGCTGGGTTCTTCAACCCAAGAAAAAGTGTCAAAAGTGACAAGAGTTTCCAAAACACAACCAAAGAGGACAAACACAACAACTGTTGTTGAAACATCTGTTGGTGAGCCCACTGCTCCTGGTGATCATGGCACTTCATCCAGTGCTGTGAAACCCACACCAGTCACCAAAAGAAAACGTCCATCCTCCAAAACCACCTCTCAACCCAAAAAGGGACTTCTGGAAGATGAGATACCAGAAGCTAACCCTGTTGCATCACCAAAGCAACATGAAACCACTGTTGTTACTTCCTCACAACAGTTGGAGATATCTCAACCCAAGCAAACTCCTCAAGAATCCTCACAAAAGGATCTTGTTGTAAGCCAAAGGGAACCTCATACTGAGTCATATGAGTCACTTGACCATATGTTTACAAGTCCATCTCCCAGGGCTAATCAGCTTCTTACTCCACCCACATCACCACCACATGTTCCACAAACCATGCAACCACTGTTTGAAGCAATTGACAAAACTCAGGACAATCCCAGTTCCTCTCCTTCACCTGTCACAGAGAGTATACCTCCACAAGTGACTGGGTCTGAGAAAAGTCAATCTGCTATCCCACAAACAGAAGAGGAGGCTATACTCCCAGAGTTCAATGTAACTTCTGGTGAGGTTTCAAGAGAAGCAGCCACTACTGCTGTAGAGGCCATTGTCTCACAACAGGACAGTGGTTCCATAGATAAGACTTCCTTGAAGGCAACAACTGATGAGGCCACCATTGTGTCCCCAAAATCAGTTGGAAGTCCCCAGAACCAAGACCAAGGGGCAGCTGGTTCTCATTCCATAGACTCACCTCCTAGGACTGAACCAGTTAAAACTACCACTGGTAGGGATTCAGATGATCCTATTAACTTAGGTGATGAATCAAAACTACAAGAATTGACGGCTAAAGTTCAAAACCTTGAAACCTCTGTTGCTGACATCAAAACTGATGTCAAGTCAATATTGGAAACATTGGGCAACTTTACAAAGAGTCAACCATCCACCTCTGATATTGCTAATGAGCTATGGAAGTCAGTTTCCCCCATCATCATAGCTCACCGAAAATTAGCAGATCAGACTCAAGAGACTTATATGACATTGATCAGAAACATGGTGGATGCCAGATTTAATGACACAAAGGCTGACATCAAGGTGATCAAGGACCATCTGCTGAAGACTACTGGCTCTGCCCCTACCACCATTCTCAGAGATGAAGATGATGATGAATTCACTGCTGATGATGCCAAAAAGGGGGAGAGTGGCAGAGATAGGCTACCAAAGTTAAATCCATTTGGTGCACCACCCTCTCAAAAGGGTAAGCCAGCTGCTGGCAAACCAGAGTCTACAAAATCTGTTGGGTTTCAATGGTGTCAACTTTACTTTTTATCAAAATAGGTTTGATATATTTGTTATTACTTAAACATATAATTAATAAAACGCAGCGGAGTATTTATAAAATATTAACACCAAAACAAACCGAACAGGATCTCGTTACAAAACATACAAACACGGTACAAACAATATTAATCTACCAATGAGATAGATATACCTGAGTGGTTAATAATTAACCGTTTGAGACACCGAGGTACAACGAACGAGATGCTAGAAAAACGAACACGAAACAAGAGCCGCTTGCGGTAGTGATTGGCCGGAAGCACCGAAACAGAAAAATGCTGAATTGCCTTTTTATGCCACTTGATATTGTTTCTTGGGGTTATTATATAATAGTTGTCATATCCAATTCAATTTTCATGCGGCAAACGTATAGCTCATTATATATGCATAAGGAGATGTAAATACCATAATATGGATTGACATTGGATTTGAATGCTTGCGGCAGATTAGGTGTTATGGTTGTTGAGATTTGAAATATCTCAAAAACCATTAGATAATCATTAGCATATAAAAAAAATAAATAAAATAAAATTGATAATTATCATTATCTAATAATATGCTAATCACCCACCGAGCTCCAAGACCAAAACACCTAGACTAAGTCCAAGATGCGATATAAAAGCCCGTAACCAATAAACGTGATATTATTTATAATTAGTATAAATAATAAACCCCGTTTATTTCGTTAATTGTTCGTGATTACCAGTTAATCAAGTTAAGTGGATTTAATGTTCGTTGCCCAAGGTGTAACTCTTACGGGTCACAACTCAGTCAGTAGCGTTAAGTTATCGAGACCGTACATATAAATCCAACAATCTCCCACTTGGACGGCCTTCGATAAAATCCTCAACACAGACAGTCAGCGGTGCTCTAGCTGCACATGGCTGCCCCCAACAAGGTATGACACTTTAAAGTCATTAACCAAAACATCTTGTTTTAGACAAGACAATAGACTTATGGCAATCGTTGTCATTCATCCTTTCCGTAAAAGACATCAATTGAATCAATGAGACATGGATTAGGTTCATTCTCATATGGTGTTCAATTATTATTGTTCTCGATCAAGATTCATAGTGGTCCAATCAAACACACAGTTAGTTTGGGTAAGGCCTTACACTTCACCAGTTTGAATTAACGAGGGCGCCACGATGTCTAACTGTTACATATCATGTAAGAGTACAAAATCCCTTATCGATTACATACAACTCCCACTGAACTTCAGAACTATTCCCAACTAAAGCCTTTATGACTGGCAGTTACGCGACAGCGGTTGACAGTAATCAAAGAATAATCCCTGGTAAACGAAAGTTCTAGTATGCATCTCAGGTCAGAGGATACTAAATGAGTATACCAATATCAAAACATCTTATGACTAAGATCCATGAAGATGATTTGAAGCGAGTTACATCCAACGTCATTCACAATGAGGTCTGTGAACTTGGAGTTAAATACTTGAGTCCAAGTTCAGAATAGTCTTAATTCAGAGTCGCTCCCACGAGTCTGATCGACTACGGATAATTTAGAATATAATATTCATGGATTAAACGTATTAAAATCGAACACAATTATAAGATTCAGAATTATATTTAACTAGTAAATAAAACGAATTCAAAAGTATAACCGTTTAAATGTTCGTACATCCAAATACTAAATCAAAACATATGGCTAGCTAATCTAAGCCCAATAGCATCCCTGTGCTGATCATGCTTGTCCTGAGTCATGTGAGTTCCTCAAAAAGAAAGAAAATGTTTGCAAAACATACAAGGAAACCACCATCCAAGCTATCTACTGAAACCTCTGCTGCTGAAACACCTGTTACCACAACCACTGCTCCTAAAACCACTGCCACCACAACCTCTGCTACCCAAACCACTGAAACCAAAACCACTGCTACCAAAACATCTGTTCCAACCAAACCAACAACCAAACCAATCACCACACCATCAACCACTAAACCACTCACAAAACCAGCCACTACCAAACAACAACCAAACCTACCATAACACAACCAAAAACCCAAACAACTGCTGGTTCTACAAAAGGACAAACAGATGTTAACCCAACCACTGACACATCCTCTCCCTCACCAAAAATCTTGTACAGCAAAAAAAGGAAATCCACCTTTGTTGTACAAGATGAAAACATTCACACCACACCAAAAATCTTCGAATATGTCTTTAGGCGTCTGTTCTGTTGAAATAATACCTTAACACATTCCTTCTATTTTGATATATTGATATTTGGCTAGTTACATTTTGTTAGTATCTTTACTTTTGTTTTAATACACTTTGTTTTTTATGTTTTTATGTCATGGTTGATGAGCTAATATGGACATCTGGACGTATCTGGACGTGTGAGAAGTTTGGGCTTAAAGAGGTTGCTGGGTCGCTGGGTCAGAGCATCAAGCATGGATTGGGCTAAGGAAAGCTAGATGGATTGGGCCACATATCAAGCTGAATAAAAGAGCCCGTGACAAGTCATCAATCCGGGTGTTTGTATTTCAAGTGATCTCAACCGTTCTTAAGAGAAACACAAATTGATCTCAATCGTTAAATTTGTGTTTCTCTCCTGAAGCTTCCAGACCGTCTATATAAACGATCTAAATCGTTCTGTGTTTAGTTTACGATCACTTTCTTTTTATCATCTCTGTAAAGTCTCTCTAGGGTTTGTAAAGCATCTCAGTCCTTTGATCATCCTGATCAACGTTCTTGGTAGTGTTTTATTTCAGAGTGTTGGATCAGTGGCCTCTATTAAGAACACTTATGTGTATCAGATTTATGTAAGAGTTAATAAGCAGCGGAATAACAAGTGTTCTAAAGATTAAAAGATCACTTTTAAGAGGAGTTATTACTCCCCCTTGACTGAATAATAAATGAGAAACAATAAATACAGTTCAAGTATAAAGCAGTAAAGCAGTTTATGTTTCTCAGATGTGAAATGGATTATAAGTTAAAAAGCCCGAAGGATTTCAATTTAGATCAAAGGAATTACAGACAAAATCACATGTCTAAAATAGATGAACAAACTCATCTATTTATAGACCAATGTACTAAACCATTGTCTGAAGTAATCTAAGATATTTAACAAAGATATTATGCAAAGATAAGGTTGCAACAGTCTGTACATCGAAACTTGAAATCAAGACTTTAACAAAACAATATAATAATAAACTGCTGATCTTCAGTCGGTTAGAAGCTTCTGATCACAAAGTGCTGATGAGTGACAAACTGCTGATGAGTAGTTTGTCTTCAGTAGTTCTTCAGTGAAATGTCTGGTTAGACTTCAGAACTTCTGATGAGTTACTCTTCAGTACTTTGTACATTTGTTCTTCAGTACTTCTTCTTTGTTCTTCAGCAGTTCTTCCTATACTTAAGCAGAATATGATTTGGACTAAGGTTATCAAAAGGTGGTTTCTTCAATCCTCTTTGTCCCAACAATCTCCCCCTGGATTGATGAAGCCAAAACCTTATCCAATCTTTATTGCTGATCTTTTCTCTCTTCTAATATCCTCCAGATTTCTGCTGTCATCCGGGTAGTAAGAGTACATCTTTGTTGCTCAGTGAGAGGTCCAAGTTCAGGTGTAAGATGTTGAATTGTGAGAAGGTCTTTGGAAGATAAAACACTCAACTCCTTTGAGTTTTTGTAGACCTTACTTGAACGATCTCTCCTGGTCACAAGTACTGAGTTGGAATCAGTAAATGACCATTTAATGATGTTTACCTTTGACCTGTCAAAGTCAGAGGCATAGGAAACCAAGCCTGTTTCCTTAGGTTGTCCTGAGGATGATTGAGGGATGTCTTCAATTTCAGTGACTCTCGGGTGAGATTCTTGACTACCTTGAAGTTCAGAACCATTTTGAATAGGCATATTGGGCAAGTGATATTCTGTAACAACTCTTGTGTGTGTCTTTTCTAGAATAGATTGTTGTAACTGATAAGCATAAGTAGCCTTGTCTCTGAATTGTGTTAAGAGGGGTTTCTCTTCTACATCAAAATCACCATGCACTAACTGATTTCCTTCCAAGAGTACCATCTTGAAATCAGTCTTCACAATGGGTTCACCCTCTGCTTTTCTTTTTGTGGCAGGCTTCCTTAGTGCACCAGAAGATCTCCTTATGATAGAAGTTGGTTGGACTTCTGGAGTTTCAAATCTCTCTGGCTCTGCATCTTTGCTGGCCTTGTATTTCTTGTAAGCCTCATAAAGTGTTTGTTCTTTCCATTTTTAGACTGAGGCCTTTGAACCATAGCCATTTGCCACTAATTCTTCTATAATCTATGCTCTTTTGGCTTTCCTCTCATTCTCTGTTGCTAGTCTGTCAGATAGCATTTGTGCCCTTCTTGTGAGTTCTTCTGTTGAGAGTCTTTTGAGAGCCACTTGTTTAGATTTGGAGTTCTTTGTTATGAAGGTGATAAGCTGTGCCCTTTTGTCTTCTTCTGCAACAGCTTCAAGTCCTCTCTCTTCAACCTCAAGCTCATCAAGCTTTTCTTGATATTTGATTAGTTTCTCTTGAAAGTTCAGATCATCTCTAGTCTATACTATATTAATAAGCATATAGGAGGGGTAACCTTGGTAATTTGCCACTGTATAAGTCTTTAAAGCTTTATGTACAAACATGTGAAGCGTGATTTCTTAAAAACTTCCTAACCTAAAACATATATGTTCACTTTCTCAATTGCAGCTCACAAGAAACCCTAACCCTCTTCTCGCCACCGCCTCCTTCACCCTACACAATATCCTCGCCGCTTTCAAATGGTCTTTCTTTTTCTCTGGAGAAACCCTAACGCGGAGCTTTATCCATTGAGAAATTGAAGCTTTCAAACATGCGTAAATGCTTTTGAAGATCGACAGAGTTTCATCCATGACGCCGACTTTTAGGCGACCAAGATCCGACAACAATTGTTGTGATTCAACGAATCATGTAAAACCCTATACCTACATTTGATTTTCTTAGTAAATCTTTGTACTTTGTGTTATTTTTCAGGCCATGTTAGGGTTTAGGTAACACGCCAGCCAACTTAGTTCACTGCATCGGAAGACGTGAGTGTAGGTTCCTACAACCTATGATTTGGTATATGAGAATTGAAGCTTTGGAGCTTAGCTGATACAACAATAAAGCAAAGAACGGTATGTAAATATATAATATTTGGTTTAAACTCTTCATTTTCTTGAGTTTGGTAGATGAGTTTATAAGAATGTTGCTGGCATTGATGAGGCTAAGGAGGAAATTGAAAAACATGTAGTGAGTTTGGTTTCAGACATTAGAAGTCATCTGGCTATCCATTTTCCAAGGTTTTCTTTTAATTTCTTATTTTTGTTTTATGGGAATCAAACCAATATAAACACTTGGTGCTCGCTTCTCGTGGTGTGCTCTTGATTATATAAATCGGTTGGTTTATGTCATGGTTGTATACAGCTGGCCAAATTAACTGACATGGCAAGACGGAACCCAGTTGAGCCAATTGTGGTAGGATCGGGGCGACACTTAGGTTGTTTTTTTTTGTCTTTTTAGTTCTTCAAAATTGTTACTGTTCTTTATTCTTTTAACATTTAATTTTTAAGGATGTTTAGTTCTTTTTTTTCCTTTTGATAGTTGAAGGGTTCAAGAATTCAATGTATGGTTGTTAAAGGAGCGTAGTTCTGGTAAAGGCAGACATAAGTTGGTTTTCGGCATTTTGATCTTTAGGTAAGAACCTCTATCCTATAACCAAGCTAAATGGGTTCCTTTTTTTGCTTGAAATTAGTAGCAATAGGTTTGAACATATAAACTATATAACTATTCGTGTGAGTCAAAACTATGTCATGTTGAGTTATCATCTTCTTATCTGGTAATTTGTTTTTTTTTTAATTCGGTTTTAGCTGTAACTACCCACACACTAGAATTCTGCCAAAGTATGATTTATTTGACAACAATGAAAGTAGATAAATATCACCTCACTAAACGGCAATAGCTCGAGGCTGAAAAGTTGCCTTTTGTTTTGTTTTTACAAAAACCGAAAAAACTACATATTACGTTTGAATTATTATGTGCAAGTGAACAGCTAATTGTGTGTGTTTGGCTTGTTTTCAGATTGGTGATGTGGCAGCTCATGTTTTGAAAACATTTGAGGGCATGGGGTGTGGAGACATGTTAAGACCATATCCAGGGAAACGCTAAAAAACCCAATAAAGAATGTATGCAACAGGTCGAGTGAGGTTTACAGTGCAATCCTAAATCAGCAAAGCTATTGCCTCCTTAAATATTATCTCGTGTAGGTTATATTTTGTTTTAAATGTTGGACTCAGATCTTTGGAATATTTGCATTATCTCTCTACTCTACATCGTGACAAGCTCAAGGGCAATATGGTAATGGAAATGTGCAGCTTTTGCTCTCAGTGGTTGGCTCCCATGTTCAAGGTTTTGTTTATATTATTTGCAAACTTACCTTCTAACATCAACCATTCAAAATTTTTCACTTTATTATTAGTCGTTTATTATTATCACATAATTTCATTGGAATTTGGTATGATTCACATATTTTCATTGAAAGTTAAGGACCCTTTATGCTCTTAGTGTTAGCAGGTATGTAAATAAAGTTTTCTGGTGGATGTTGCTTAACTGCACAGAGCTTTTCAGTGCACGCCAATGGATGGAATGGATTTATGGTAAAAACAAGCAGGTGTAACATTCAACCCCTTTAACTTCAGCTTTTGCATTTTTTATTTCTCTTTAATTAAAACATAATCCTTATGAACATTCCACATCTACCTTGGCACATGATTTAAAAGAATAAATCTTTTAACTATTTAAGCATTAAACAACTTCATTATTTTTTCACAAATGATGATGTATTGTTGACTTGGATGCAACATGGGCCTCAAAATCACAAGAATATGATGGTTAAACATATCGACGTATTAATAAGATCAATGTTAGTTTGGTTTCTTGATTTTTTTATTAATTTTGAACATATATGGCACTCTTTTTATGTTACACTTTCCCAACTCCCAAGTACACCCATTTTTGTGTAATTTGCAAAATCACATTCTGAAACATTTTGCTTTTAATATAGACTGCGAAAATACACTCATTTTGGTAAGTCAAACTCTGTTTTGGTGAGTCAAGTTTCTGAATCATACCTACTTTTTAAATAATAGGCATTTCACTATTAGATAAACATAGGTTCCAGCTTCTTTTATTTATATTGTTCTTTCATTCAAATGTATCCTGAATGAGTTTTTCACTTTGTTTAACTACTTCATTTTAGTCAAAAACATAGTTAATATATGAAGACAGAATCTTTGTGAGGCTTTATTAAAAGCAATAAAATATGTAAATTCAAATTTAGATTTAATGTTTATGGATTGAATTTATGCAAGTGGTGACTTTGACTTTTAGTTAATAGAAAACAGAGCAAGCTAATTCTTATATGACTTTTCAGAAATTTGGATGTGACTTTAATTTAATGTTTATGGATTAAAATATGGATGTTTTTTGGGTCGGTTTTTCGAGTTATTCAGTTTTTTTATTAGTTTATTCAAATTTGAAGATGTCAAAGTTGATTTTAATTCACACAAGAAGTAGGTAGAGCCGAAAGGGATTGAGAATTGGCAGATTGAGGTGAGGGACTATCACTATATGATTATTTGTCCAGTAAATAACTAATGAGTTAACATATAATTGTAGTTATATAGTGGTCATAGCACTTCTTTGAAACTATATCAATTACGCCTTTCAAAATTGAGCGACTTCACTACACATAGGATGTTATTAACCGACAAAACTAACATGTTTGCTGAGGTAGCATGCCAGCTGCCATGTAAGGTGCCAATATTAAAGTTTGCGTGCTTCACTTTGTTGATGATTCCAACTGTTGGATCGTTGTGGTTTATCTATAATTATTCGATAGTTGCATATAGTTATAGTTATCTCTAACAATGTTCCAACCGTTTAAATTGTGCTTTTTTTTACTACCTTTTTTAACGCGTGACTAGATTTTTGTAACATCAAATTTAACAAATGTATTTTATGAAATTTGTGAAGAATGCCATCGCTTTATTTAATGGTTCTATATGCAAATTTGTCAACAATGCCATCGCTTCTACCAAACTTAAGAACTGAAGAATATACTAGAAAGTCATATAATATGTTTATGTCTACTGAGTGTTTACAGAATCGCTTTTGGTTGAACTTTTGTTGTAAATTTTTTAATGATGTACAAATTTTTTGTACCGTTTAAAATTTCTTTGCTTATTGTGGATTATTTTTATGAATAAATGTGACCCTTTAATCATTTTGAATTTACGCAAGAGGATTGATTAATTAACTTAATTGAGTTGTAACATATTATACGAACAAGAAAACTGACTTAAGTTTTATACATTATATAATGATATGACTGGTAGATAGCTGAAAATGAGTATCGTGTTGTAAATTATCATCGCCCTGACATTTTGCTTAAACATGGGTATGAAGCTTCCGTCGCAACGCGAAAGAACCAAATTCAACTGAATTGTAAATTGTCATCCATGATGATGATACTAACATATGAACTTGCAAGGAAAAAACATTTTACACTTAAGTTAAAAAAATAAGTAGCACAATGTGTCATTCGTAGTAAGTTGTAATAGTGCACATTATTGGTTTAAATGAAGTCACCACATGGTTGTAAAAGTTTATTATGTGCACCTAAAATACTCGATTGATCTTTAAGATTGTCTTCTTAAATAAACATAATTTCACACGAAGTCAATGTAAACTCTTTAAAGAATTTACGTGTTTCATAAATTTTAAGAATCATAAGAAAATAGCATAGACCTTGAAACCATTGTCGTAAATGTTTTCAAATACTAACAAAAAAATTATATAAAAATACACGCACAGTTGATATCACTTTGACCACATTCCTACCGTATATAACAAGACCTTAAGAATACGTCATAAAAACTGTACATCATGTATGAATCCATTATATGTTCCTTTTTTATGCGACCATAGTAAGACCATCAAGTGCCATAAATACAAGGGTAAGATTAGTAAAATGTTGGAAATTTACTTTAAAGAATAATATTACTATATTGAGGGTTCATTCTCTAACTTCTAAGACTAAATGGTGTGGTAGGGGTGAAGGGGATATGGAGCGACACATGACAGTCATTTCAGCAGAGTGGGTTTCACCCTCCAAGCCCCCAAAACCACAGGGTGGTGGGGCATGGTGTATGGGGCTTTTTTTAATCTAACAACCAAGCACAAGCAATCATCGTCAGCCACATCAGGCCCCCATATGCCCACACGACGATGGAGATTCTCAAGCCCAACACCCCACACCTAATCCAAGCTCTCTCCACGCCACCTTACCCTATCACCTAAGTAACTCTTCCAATCTTTAATCTTTTTTATCTTTTACTTCAATAATATCATATGTCTTTTAAAATGCTTTATTATCATACTAAGCTTGTTCATCCATCATCTTAAAGGTTGTAAGCTTCTCTAAAATTACCTCCTCTTCGATTATTTATTTGAAATTTCTAAGGCTAATGGCATAAATAAACTAACTGATGTTATGCATAAAAAAATTAACAGAATTACTATATAATAATACATGATGAGAATTATTAACAAACAAAGATTCACTACCGCGTTTATAATTTTCGCCACCTCCGCATCGCGCGGGCTTCCTGCTAGGTCAGAGGATACTAAATGAGTATACCAATATCAAAACATCTTATGACTAAGATCCATGAAGATGATTTGAAGCGAGTTACATCCAACGTCATTCACAATGAGGTCTGTGAACTTGGAGTTAACTACTTGAGTCCAAGTTCAGAATAGTCTTAATTCAGAGTCGCTCCCACGAGTCTGATCGACTACGGATAATTTAGAATATAATATTCATGGATTAAACGTATTAAAATCGAACACAGTTATAAGATTCAGAATTATATTTAACTAGTAAATAAAACGAATTCAAAAGTATAACCGTTTAAATGTTCGTACATCCAAATACTAAATCAAAACATATGGCTAGCTAATCTAAGCCCAATAGCATCCCTGTGCTGATCATGCTTGTCCTGAGTCATGTGAGTTCCTCAAAAAGAAAGAAAATGTTTGCAAAACATACAAGGAAACCACCATCCAAGCTATCTACTGAAACCTCTGCTGCTGAAACACCTGTTACCACAACCACTGCTCCTAAAACCACTGCCACCACAACCTCTGCTACCCAAACCACTGAAACCAAAACCACTGCTACCAAAACATCTGTTCCAACCAAACCAACAACCAAACCAATCACCACACCATCAACCACTAAACCACTCACAAAACCAGCCACTACCAAACAACAACCAAACCTACCATAACACAACCAAAAACCCAAACAACTGCTGGTTCTACAAAAGGACAAACAGATGTTAACCCAACCACTGACACATCCTCTCCCTCACCAAAAATCTTGTACAGCAAAAAAAGGAAATCCACCTTTGTTGTACAAGATGAAAACATTCACACCACACCAAAAATCTTCGAATATGTCTTTAGGCGTCTGTTCTGTTGAAATAATACCTTAACACATTCCTTCTATTTTGATATATTGATATTTGGCTAGTTACATTTTGTTAGTATCTTTATTTTTGTTTTAATACACTTTGTTTTTTATGTTTTTATGTCATGGTTGATGAGCTAATATGGACATCTGGACGTATCTGGACGTGTGAGAAGTTTGGGCTTAAAGAGGTTGCTGGGTCGCTGGGTCAGAGCATCAAGCATGGATTGGGCTAAGGAAAGCTAGATGGATTGGGCCACATATCAAGCTGAATAAAAGAGCCCGTGACAAGTCATCAATCCGGGTGTTTGTATTTCAAGTGATCTCAACCGTTCTTAAGAGAAACACAAATTGATCTCAATCGTTAAATTTGTGTTTCTCTCCTGAAGCTTCCAGACCGTCTATATAAACGATCTAAATCGTTCTGTGTTTAGTTTACGATCACTTTCTTTTTATCATCTCTGTAAAGTCTCTCTAGGGTTTGTAAAGCATCTCAGTCCTTTGATCATCCTGATCAACGTTCTTGGTAGTGTTTTATTTCAGAGTGTTGGATCAGTGGCCTCTATTAAGAACACTTATGTGTATCAGATTTATGTAAGAGTTAATAAGCAGCGGAATAACAAGTGTTCTAAAGATTAAAAGATCACTTTTAAGAGGAGTTATTACTCCACCTTGACTGAATAATAAATGAGAAACAATAAATACAGTTCAAGTATAAAGCAGTAAAGCAGTTTATGTTTCTCAGATGTGAAATGGATTATAAGTTAAAAAGCCCGAAGGATTTCAATTTAGATCAAAGGAATTACAGACAAAATCACATGTCTAAAATAGATGAACAAACTCATCTATTTATAGACCAATGTACTAAACCATTGTCTGAAGTAATCTAAGATATTTAACAAAGATATTATGCAAAGATAAGGTTGCAACAGTCTGTACATCGAAACTTGAAATCAAGACTTTAACAAAACAATATAATAATAAACTGCTGATCTTCAGTCGGTTAGAAGCTTCTGATCACAAAGTGCTGATGAGTGACAAACTGCTGATGAGTAGTTTGTCTTCAGTAGTTCTTCAGTGAAATGTCTGGTTAGACTTCAGAACTTCTGATGAGTTACTCTTCAGTACTTTGTACATTTGTTCTTCAGTACTTCTTCTTTGTTCTTCAGCAGTTCTTCCTATACTTAAGCAGAATATGATTTGGACTAAGGTTATCAAAAGGTGGTTTCTTCAATCCTCTTTGTCCCAACAATCTCCCCCTGGATTGATGAAGCCAAAACCTTATCCAATCTTTATTGCTGATCTTTTCTCTCTTCTAATATCCTCCAGATTTCTGCTGTCATCCGGGTAGTAAGAGTACATCTTTGTTGCTCAGTGAGAGGTCCAAGTTCAGGTGTAAGACGTTGAATTGTGAGAAGGTCTTTGGAAGATAAAACACTCAACTCCTTTGAGTTTTTGTAGACCTTACTTGAACGATCTCTCCTGGTCACAAGTACTGAGTTGGAATCAGTAAATGACCATTTAATGATGTTTACCTTTGACCTGTCAAAGTCAGAGGCATAGGAAACCAAGCCTGTTTCCTTAGGTTGTCCTGAGGATGATTGAGGGATGTCTTCAATTTCAGTGACTCTCGGGTGAGATTCTTGACTACCTTGAAGTTCAGAACCATTTTGAATAGGCATATTGGGCAAGTGATGTTCTGTAACAACTCTTGTGTGTGTCTTTTCTAGAATAGATTGTTGTAACTGATAAGCATAAGTAGCCTTGTCTCTGAATTGTGTTAAGAGGGGTTTCTCTTCTACATCAAAATCACCATGCACTAACTGATTTCCTTCCAAGAGTACCATCTTGAAATCAGTCTTCACAATGGGTTCACCCTCTGCTTTTCTTTTTGTGGCAGGCTTCCTTAGTGCACCAGAAGATCTCCTTATGATAGAAGTTGGTTGGACTTCTGGAGTTTCAAATCTCTCTGGCTCTGCATCTTTGCTGGCCTTGTATTTCTTGTAAGCCTCATAAAGTGTTTGTTCTTTCCATTTTTAGACTGAGGCCTTTGAACCATAGCCATTTGCCACTAATTCTTCTATAATCTATGCTCTTTTGGCTTTCCTCTCATTCTCTGTTGCTAGTCTGTCAGATAGCATTTGTGCCCTTCTTGTGAGTTCTCCTGTTGAGAGTCTTTTGAGAGCCACTTGTTTAGATTTGGAGTTCTTTGTTATGAAGGTGATAAGCTGTGCCCTTTTGTCTTCTTCTGCAACAGCTTCAAGTCCTCTCTCTTCAGCCTCAAGCTCATCAAGCTTTTCTTGATATTTGATTAGTTTCTCTTGAAAGTTCAGATCATCTCTAGTCTCTAGGCTGTTCCATACTTTGTCTTCTTTTGCCTTCTTTGCAGCCTCTTTCAAACTTTTCTCTAATAGTTCTTTAGACATGGCAATGGGAGTAGGGTTTAAAACAGTTGTGGAAGTTGTTGTAGGCAAAGGAATGGAAGCAGGTTCTCTATCAGGTGCCTTAGAAACTTCTGATGTTGGTTTTGGAGGTAAAACTGCTGATGAAGTAACTTGACTCACAACTACTGAAGGATTGTCTTCAGCAGTTTGAATAATGGGATCAGCAGTTTTCTCTTGTGCCTTAGATGATAAGAACTCTTGTGCTACTTCTTTTCCTGGTCTTTGTATAGGCTTTTCAGCTTCAGGATCAGGATCAGGATTTTCTCTTGTTGTAGCAACTTCAGTTATTGGTTCCTTAGTCTTCTCCCCCTTTTTAGCTTCATCCACTTCTGGAAGCCTCAATGAGTGAGAAGTTGCAGCAGACAACCTTGCTAGTTGATCTTGAGTTTGATCCATCTTCTTGTTTAACTCAGCAAGTCTTGAATTTATCAACCCAAATTGGTTGTTAGCCTTTAACTCCCAAGCAGTTGTGAATGTCTTGAGTTGTTCAGTTATGATTTGCTTCATTGTCTGCCACAGGGGACCATCTGGGCTGCATAGTTGGTTCAAGTCTATGACAGTGAGCCCAGAGAATTGGGTAGGTTGTTTTTGTGAAGGGGGGCTTTTTGGGTGATCCTCATATTTCTCTGAAGATGCCACTTGTGGGGATTTTTGGGCTAAGTGGTCTTTAACCTGATCTTTGGTGACCAGCTTCTTGAGCTTGGATACCTTAGATGCAGGACCTTCAATCTCAACCGTCAATTCTGTTTGTGGAATGTTTGATTCATCATCCAAGCTAATGGAATCATCTGAATCCCTGATAGTGTCCTCAGAGAGGGCACGATCAGTTAAATCATGAGCTAGTCCCAAACTAGTAGTCTCATGAACCTCTTTGTCTTGGAACTGAGGTTTTCTTACTTCAGGCACTAGGCCTTCATCAGTAGTTACCAAATTTGAGGTCTTAACAATGTTACTACTGTCCTCAAGTTCACCACTGGGTGATAAGTGAGTAGTAGCAGCCTCAAAAGTACCAAGAGTTTCTAAGTTTGGGCTTATAAACTCTGGTCCATCCTCATCTCCCTGGTTTGGGCTAATAAGGTCCACATCCATGTCAAGTGGAGAAGGCATCTCCCCAATTTGATGTGTTGTTGGGGGAGTGACATGTGTTGGGTGGGTTCCTTTTAGTCTTGAGAGAAGTTGGGCTATTTCAATGGTTGTGTGGGAAGGTTCAGGTTCAGTAGTTGTAATGGGTAGGTGTTCAGTAGTTTGGATGGGTTCTGGTTTAGTTTCAGCAGTTTCAAAGGCTGGGTCAGTAGTTACAGGTTTCTTAAATCTTTTTCTCTTGAAAATAACTGTAACTGGTTTTCTTTTAGGAGGTGGAGAAGGAGTGTGCTGAGAGGATGATTCAGCCACATCCTTATCAAGTGCAGATTGCACATCAGCAGTTTCAGGGTTCTCCACTTCCTGAACTGTCTTTTTCAAAGGTTTGGTTGGTTTTTGTTTTTGTTGTTTTGGCTTTTTGGTTTTCTTTTTGGGTTTTGAAGATGTGGGTTCCTTGGGGATGGGTTGTTCTTCCCCTTGGTCATCTTCTAGCACAAGTGCTGGTTTGTTGTGCCTAGAGAATACTTGTGAGGTCAGTGGGTTTAAAGTTGTTGTTTTACCCACAAGTACTCCCTCTCCAAGTTCTTTTATTATGCATTGCATAACAAATCTTGGGTACAACAAAAACTTCTTTTTATCATTTTCATGGTGTAAAACCAGTTCATTGAAAAACAGTTTAGATGCCTTAAAAGGAGTTTCATTTAAGATTGAATGAAAAATTGGTTGAAAAGTAGAAGGCATCTGATCAATAGACCCTGTTTTTGGACTTAAGCACATTATAATATAATGAAAAAGTAGTTTATATTTTGGGTCAAAATATTTCTTATAAACTGTTGCTTGTGCTAAAGTACCTTGATAACCACATTCTGTCATGGTTAGATGGATGTCTGAGTTTGGAATATGCTCAGGAGCATTTGAATCCTTCAAACCAAGCCTGATGCTTAGTGTTTCCGGTGATATGGCCATCAGTTTCCCTTTTATTGAAGATTTGAGGGAGATCACTTCATTATTAACCGTCACCGTCTCTGTGTTAGCCCAGAACTCATTGAGAGTTTCTTCATGAATGGGTGGATCGATGGTGAAAGCTTCATAATATTGGGATTTCATGATGAGATCAATGATTTCATCGTATTGGGACCAGGCTTCATCTTTTTCAAAGTAGCCTCGCTGATTATGTCCCTGTTTTAACACGAGAGCCATTGCTTGTTTGATCGAACAGTATTTTAGGTTAGAGAAGGGGTTTTGGTTTTGATTTGAGAGAGAGAGAGGGAATTTTGCTTTTTGAATGGATAAGTGTTTGAAAAAGGTATTTATCAGAAGTTTTTAACCGACTAGGTCAAACTTCTGATGAGTGAAAAGTCTGTTTTACCCTTTTTAATGAAACTGCTTATGAAGAAGGTTTCTTCATCAGTGGTTTTGGTCATCTCTTCAGCAGTTTCAACTGCTGATGCAAATGACTTTTAAAACACTTAACTAACTTCTGATTCTTTTCAGTAGTTATTTCCATTGTGAAAATTTCCCATTTTTCTTAAAAAATTGTTCATCAGTAGTTTCTCTTTCTCAAATATGTTCTTCAGAGGTTTGTGACAGATAAGTATGTAAGTGAAAATAAAATATGTGCAGAACTAAAAAATGAAACACTTACAGACTTTCTTCCAAGTTTAACATCCCAAGCATGGATACTAACCTCTGAAAAGTTGTTGAATCAAGGGGTTTGGTGAAAATATCAGCTATTTGATTAGTTGTTGTGACATGCTTCACCTCAATCTTGCCTTTTTCATAGCAATCTCTTATGAAATGATACCTGATTTCAATGTGTTTAGTTTTTGAAAACTGAACAGGATTTTGAATGATGCTAATGGCAGATTTGCTGTCTACTAAAAGTGGAGTCTTGGTCTTTTTGATTCCATAATCAAGCAGTTGATATTGGAGCCATTGTATCTGTGAAGTACAGCTTGCAGCAGCAATGTATTCAGCTTCAGCTGTTGAAGTTGCCACAGATGTTTGTTTCTTTGATTGCCAGGACACCAGACAGTTTCCTAAAAATTGACAACCACCAGATGTTGATTTTCTTGACATCTTGCACCCTGCATAGTCACTATCTGAAAAAGCAGTTAACTTGGTATTGCTTGAAGCAGGATACCAAATTCCTAAAGTAGGAGTTCCTTTCAGATATCTGAAGATTCTTTTGACTGCAATTAGGTGTGATTCTCTTGGTGCAGATTGGTATCTAGCACAGACACAAGTTGAAAACATGATATCTGGTCTAGAAGCAGTTAAATACAAAAGAGAACCTATCATACATCTATACATGGTTTGATCAATATGTTTCCCTTGATCATCTGGTTCAACTTGTGTGATTGGTGTCATGGGAGTGGAACATGTTTTACAGTCTTATAAAGAAAATTTGTTCAATAATTCTTTAACATATTTTGATTGATGTATAAATGTTCCATTTGATTGTTGCTTGATTTGCAGTCCCAAAAAGTACTGCAATTCTCCCATTGTACTCATTTCAAATTTTGATTGCATGAGTTTCTTAAAATCTTCACACAGTTTTGAGTTTGTTGAACCAAATATGATATCATCAACATAAATTTGAACAAGTAAGACATGATTTCCAACATGTTTTATGAACAGAGTTTTATCAATGGATCCCCTTGAGAAGTGATTCTTAAGTAAAAAGTTTGAAAGTGTTTCATACCAGGCTCTTGGAGCCTGTTTTAGCCCATAAAGAGCTTTGTCAAGTCTATAAACCCAATCAGGATGAGAAGGATCCTCAAACCCTGGAGGTTGACAGACATACACTTCCTCTTTTATTTTTCCATACAAAAATGCACTTTTGACATCCATTTGATAAACTTTAATGTTGTTGGAAATTGCATAAGCTAAAAATAACCTGATAGCTTCAAGTCTTGCAACTGGTGCAAAGGTTTCATCATAATCAAT
Source organism: Ambrosia artemisiifolia (assembly GCA_032199755.1). Taxonomy (NCBI): domain Eukaryota; kingdom Viridiplantae; phylum Streptophyta; class Magnoliopsida; order Asterales; family Asteraceae; genus Ambrosia; species Ambrosia artemisiifolia. Next base: position 1,780,510 of record CM063516.1, on the reverse strand, counting down.
TCCTTCCTCTTGGGAATAACCTTGTACCACCAATCTTGCTTTGTTCTTGATGATCATACCAGCCTCATCTGATTTGTTTCTGAAGACCCATCTTATTCCAATTGGTTGCTTGTCTTGAGGTAAGGGACAGATTTCCCAAACCTGTTGTTTCTTGAATTGAAGCAACTCTTCTTGCATTGCTTGCACCCAATTGTTGTCTTTGAGGGCTTCTTGATATTTCTTTGGTTCCAACTGAGAGATGAATGCTGAGAAGAAGCAAAAGTTGGAAAGCTGGTTTCTACTAAGTACCCCTGATGCAATATCACCCATGATTTGATCCAATGGATGATCTTTGTGTTCAATCAGCTGTTGTAGACCTGTACTAGAGGATGGCTCTACTGGTTCTTCAAATAAACCACTGAGATTGATAATATCTGGTTCAGCTGTTATTTGAACTTCAGGAGTTTTAGGTTCAGCTGAATCAGTACTTTCAAAATGTTAATCAGTAGTTCCTGAAGTTGAAGCTATTGAAACTTCTGAAGGTTTAATAGTTGATCTTCTGACTGTGTTTGAAGCCCATGGTGCAGGACTATCATCTTCAAATCCTTGAAAACCATTTGAGGAGGTTTGGATGATTCAACAGTCTTTTCAGGTCCGAAATGAAAGTTGTCAAAATCAAATAATTCAGCAGGATTTGCTGGAATAAGAATGTGTTTTGACTCATTGAACTTGACATTCAGTGTTTCTTCCACTATCTTGGTTCTTGAATTGAAAACTTTGTAAGCTTTTCTCAAAGGAGAATAACCAAGAAAATAACCTGTATCAACTTTTGCAGCAAATTTTGAGATAGAGTCTTTGATGTTGAGGATAAAACATTGACATCCAAAAGCCCTGAAGAAGGAGATAAGGGGCTTTATGCCATGAAGAATTTCATAGGCAGTCTTGGTATGTCTCTTGTTGATAAGAACTCTATTCTGAACATAACAAGCTGTGTTGACTGCTTCAGCCCAAAAATACAAAGGTAGGCCTGAATCAGCTAACATTGTTCTGGCTGCTTCAATTAAGGTTCTGTTCTTCCTTTCTACCACACCATTTTGTTCAGGAGTTCTGGGAATGCTGAACTGTCTAACAATCCCTTTAGACAGACAGAATTCATCCAGAGTTTTGTTCCTGAACTCTGTCCCATTGTCACTCCTGATGACTTTGACAGATAGAGAATATTGCTTCTCAACTTGTAGAATGAAGAACTTGATGATTTCAGCTGCCTCATCCTTGGAATATAAGAAGAAGACCCATGTGAATCTTGAGTAGTCATCAATGATGACCAAGCAGTACTTCTTCTTACCAAGGCTCATAATCTTGACTGGTCCATGTAAGTCCATATGGAGTAGTTGAAGACATGCAGTTGTTTTAGATTCGTCAATAGACTTATAGGAGGACTTATGCTGTTTACCTTTAAGACAGGAAACACAGTGTTCTTTGCACTGATATTCCTTCAAAGGTAGACCCCTGACCAAGCCCATTTTTGTGACTTTATTGATGGTTTTAAAGTTCACATGGCCAAGTCTCCTGTGCCAGAGATCATTTTCTGAAGTTGATGCCTTTGAGAAGAAACAGGCAGACTTGTTCAATACTTTGTCTTTTTCAATGTCCACTGCATAGACATTGCCACACCTTTTGGCAATCAGCAAAGTATGATCTTCAATAATCTTCTCTATTAACTTCTGGCCTTCTGGTGATATGATCTTGCATGCTGTCTTGGTGAAAAAGGAAGAATATCCTTTGTCAAACATTTGTGAGACACTCAGCAAGTTGTACTCAAGGTTTTCAACCAGATTGACCTTGTCAAACTGCATTCTGCCTGAGGATACATTGCCATATCCTAGCACATATCCCTTGGCATTGTTCCCAAAGGACACATATCCTTCTCTTTGACTTATAAAATTGTTTATCAGGTATCTGCATCCAGTCATGTGCATTGAGCCTCCACTATCCACATACCATATGCTATTCAAACCTCTGGAGACCCTCTGCACAAGATAGCAAATTAGTTAGTTTTGGCAACCCAAGCCAGTTTGGCTTTGGGTTTGCTCTTGAGAACAGGTGCAGCTTGTTGTGGACCAATTTTAGAAATCCATGTCTTTTTGGCAATGGATTTGTCATTAAGAGCAATGGTGGGTTCTTTTTGGTTTCCACCATCAACTTTGGTCATCAGAAGTTTAACCAGGTTTATCAAATCTTTAACTTCAGCAGTTTGTGAAACTGCTGATGAGTTAGGTGAAACTTCTGAAGATGAACTTTGAGAAGATGACTTTTGTTGAGATAAAAGCCTCTTCTTAGAAAGGTTTTTGTTTGATTGTTCTTTGTTCGGAAAGAAAGTATTTTCAAAATTTTGTTTCATCTGTTTTCCCACAATCAGTTGTTGTCTTTGTTTGTTTAACTGATTTACCTTTCTATATCTGCAAAGTTCAGTTATGTGGTTAAACAGACCACATATTTCACATGCTTTTGCCTTCTCTTTCTTTTTAGATAAATCAAGAGAGCTGGAAGGCAATTTACTGACAATATCAGCATTTTGAAACTGCTGATGGCTTATTGTCAGTAGTTTTAGCTTCTGCAGTACTTTCCTTTTTGAGAAAGTTCTGATGGTAGGATGTGCATTCCTCCATTTCAGAAGTTTGAATCAATTTCTTCCCATCATTATCAGTTTTGTGGGTGAAATCTGTTGGTGATTCAGTGTGGGTATACCCAATGCCAAACTTAACATTTGCTGCAGTTTGTTTGTTAAGCAGCATTTGGTACCCTTTACAAGACTCAACCCATTTTTCACAATAAACCTTGGTGTCAGCAAGCTCTTGTTTGACTTTTCCTAGGTTGTCTATCATTGTTTTAATCTATGCTTGGGTTTCAATGGATTTATCATTCAGTTTAGAAATTTCTTTGTTTTTCAAAACAATTTTTCTTTCTAAATCACACTTTATCTGTGTGTATTTTCTCTCCATATCATTGGATTTGCCTTGTAAATGCACATTTGTTTCTCTAATTAAAGCAAAAGATTCTTTGAAATATTTAGCGCAAAGCTTTAACAGAGATTGTTGTGATACCTGTGTGAGAGCAGAATTTGAAGAGTATCCTTCAAAAGCCATTAAGGCAAAGTTCTTTCTGCCATTATCAGGTTCTCCCCAGTTGACATCATAGACCTTATTGTCTGCATCCTGACTGCATTCTGATGTGTCATAAGGAAGACTGCTCCAGTCAACATACCCTGATGTAAATAAGCTTTGTTGCTGAGGGGGTTGTTGAGTTTGTGCAGGTTGTTGAGCAGTTGGAAAAGGAGGCATCAACTGCTGTTGTTGCTGAGCAGGCATCTGGACATATTGTACTTGTGGCACATATTGAACTTGTGGAGCTTGTGCCTGTACAAAATGAGCACTCCCTTGAGTTCCATTATTCCTATTATAAGAGGGGTTAAATTGATTTCCAGACATGGGTTGGTTGTAGCTAGAGCTTCTACACTCTCTAGCAAAGTGTCCCAACTTTTGACACTTGTGACATCTAAGTTTAGATTTGTCAAAACCAACTTTTGTTGAGTTGTTAAGTCCTGGAAATTTCCTTCCTGACCTTTTTTTAAAATTTGTTAGTTTTTAAGCTTAACAGGGCCAGTTGGTGCAATATCTCCATTTCTTCCAAGTCATCACTGCTAAAATATTTTAAATCATCCATGACAAAACACATGTTGTCAGCAGTTTGACTTAGTTCATCATTGTCATAAGCTGGGAAGGATCCATCTGATGAGATCCCAGCTGTTATGTCAATGTGGTCAAAAGAACCAAAATTATTAGAACAGGATGGTGAGTCTTGTCCTAATAAGGCTGTGCTACCTGGAGTATAGTCATCAGCAGTTTTACCAGATTCTTGTAACTTTTTCTTTTGATTGATTTCTCTTTCAAAAGTTAGTAATTTACCATGTAACCTAGTTAGGTTTAAGGTGTTAAAATCTGAACTTGTTCTAAGGACTATAGAGTAAGTTTCCCATTTTGAAGGTAGAGACCTTAAAAATCTATGTAACATAGACTCATTTGAATAGGTCTGATTATTAATTTTTAACTCAGAGATGAGTGAAGAGAATCTTTCAAACTGTTGTGTTAAAGTTTCACCCTCTATGTAAGTAAAAGTTTCATATTGTTGAGCCAATATTTCTCTGATGTTGGCTATCACCTCAGCAGTTCCTGCAAACTGCTCTTTTAGGCAATCCCATAGCTCTTTGGCACTTTCACAATGTAAAAGCCCAGCATATATTTTGTTTGGGAGAGCCATAGCCAACATGGAGAAAGCTTTTGCATCAAGCTCAAACTTTTGGAAATCTTCCTCCGTGTAGTCTTTTGGATCTTTTGGTCTTTCAGTCTTTCCCTCTGGATCAGTTATAACTGGTCTGTGAGGTCCAAAGACTACAGACCTCCAACATCCAGTATTTGTTTGAGAAATAGTGTGTGCCAACCTTTTAGACCATATGTTATATTCATTTCTGACTAACATAGGTGGCTTGTTGGCAGATCCAGTATTGTAGGGGTCCATTTTTAAGAAGTTTGGATTTGTCAATACTTCTTTAAAGTGATGGATGAAAAAGTGAGCCTTTTAATCCTTTATTGAATATCAATAAGAGCCTGTGTCTGATTCTCAATTTGTTAGATTGATATTTGATCAGATTAACCAGTGCTCTGATACCAATTGTTGGATCAGTGGCCTCTATTAAGAACACTTATGTGTATCAGATTTATGTAAGAGTTAATAAGCAGCGGAATAACAAGTGTTCTAAAGATTAAAAGATCACTTTTAAGAGGAGTTATTACTCCCCCTTGACTGAATAATAAATGAGAAACAATAAATATAGTTCAAGTATAAAGCAGTAAAGCAGTTTATGTTTCTCGGATGTGAAATGGATTATAAGTTAAAAAGCCCGAAGGATTTCAATTTAGATCAAAGGAATTACACAAAATCACATGTCTAAAATAGATGAACAAACTCATCTATTTATAGACCAATGTACTAAACCATTGTCTGAAGTAATCTAAGATATTTAACAAAGATATTATGCAAAGATAAGGTTGCAACAGTCTGTACATCGAAACTTGAAATCAAGACTTTAACCAAACAATATAATAATAAACTGCTGATCTTCAGTCGGTTAGAAGCTTCTGATCACAAAGTGCTGATGAGTGACAAACTGCTGATGAGTAGTTTGTCTTCAGTAGTTCTTCAGTGAAATGTCTGGTTAGACTTCAGAACTTCTGATGAGTTACTCTTCAGTACTTTGTACATTTGTTCTTCAGTACTTCTTCTTTGTTCTTCAACAGTTCTTCCTATACTTAAGCAGAATATGATTTGGACTAAGGTTATCAAAAGGTGGTTTCTTCAATCCTCTTTGTCCCAACACAGAGAGTTATAGGTTATAGTTGTAGCCTAGAGTGTGATTGAGTGATCTTGTTCTTGTTGTTTCTTTGTATCTGTTTGGGTATAAACATTTAGGGTTGGGTTTATTAATAATAATAATATGAAGTTTTCTAGTTTATACCATGTTCTTGACATGGTATCAGAGCTGTGTTAGCTCTTAGTGAAGTTTGTTCATCTAGGGTTTGGTTAGTCTTCCGCTGATCAGTGTTCTGTTCTTTAGATCTACTGTGGAATCCTTCGTATTATCATCTTGGTGTTTATCCGACTTGGAGAAACAAGATCTGTGGAATATCTGTCCTGGTGAAGAAGAAACCCTAAAATTAGGGTTTTCTTGGGAAGCTAAATCTTCTGCTCTCTGATATTATAACCCTAAGTGAAGGTTATAATATTACGAGTTATTTGGCGATCCCTAACTTGGGTTGATTCTTGGTGAGATCGTTCCTTATACACTGTTCTTTGTGTATTGTGTTGTGTGTCCTTATTAGGGTTTGTATTGGGCTGTCTGTCATTGTCTAGAAGTAGGAAAGGCTCCCTCAACACGCTTGCGTTGGCACCTTGAGAGTGACGAACCAACGATCTGGCCTCTGTTGTGGCTTCGCCGTGTGTCTGGTTTGATTGATAGCTGATTTTCTGATATTGTGGTTGATTTGTTGTTAGTTGAGTTCTTGATTGTGTGTGTTTAGTTGTACTGTTCTTGCTCTCTGTGGTGTGATTGATCTGGTTGATAAGTGTGTTTATTTGTATAAACTGATTGATCACAATGGTTGATGGGAAAGAACCTGAGTCCGGTGGAGGGTCATCTAGTGAAACACTTGTTAGCAAACTAGATGCTAGTGACCCTCTATATCTACATCCCTCTGATTCCAGCAATTTAACAATAATATCTGTTAAATTGAAGGGATCAGAAAATTATACAGTATGGGCTAACTCTTTACAACTAGCATTACAAGTTAAAAATAAATGGGGATTCATTGACAAATCATGCATTAAATCTGTTGATAATGATGTTCTTAGTAGGCAATGGGATAGATGTAATTCAATAGTATTAACATGGATTTTAAACTCTATAAGTGAGGACCTCTACATGGGTCATGTGTTTTCTAAACTTGCATGTGATGTGTGGGCTGAATTAAAGGAAACATATGATAAGATTGATGATTATGTTGTATTTGAACTGTATCAGAAAATAAATTCTTTTAATCAAAGTGGTATGACTGTATCTGAGTATTATCATAAGCTCAATATAATGTGGAAACAATTAGATCAAATCTTACAATTACCTACTTGTACTTGTGATGCTGCTAGGGAGTTTAATAAGTTTAGTAGTATGATAAAATTAATGCAGTTTTTAATGGGTTTGGATAGTTGTTATCAGTCATTGAGAACAAGTTTGTTAATAAAAGATACTTTGCCTTCTGTTAAGGAAGCCTTTGCTATCATTTCTAGAGAGGAATCTCATAGAAATGCTAGCAATGGCAACAGGAAAGGTCAAAACATGGCTTTATTTTCTAAAACAAATCAAAACATTGAGTTTAAGAAAAGTAATAAAGTTTCAAATCAGAATTTGAAATGTTCTCACTGTAATAAGATTGGGCATAGTGCAGATAAATGTTTTGAAGTGATTGGCTATCCCTCTTGGATGAGACCAAGAGGGACACAAGTCAAGAAAGCTAGTGCTAATAGTTCTGCTGTTTGTGATAACTCTGATGTTTCTTTAAATACACTTTCCAGTGAACAGTTTAACAGACTTTTGAATCTTTTAAATGATAAGTCTAGTGAGGCTCCTAAGAGCTGCAATGTGACAGGTGGGTTCAGTCCTTTTTGTGCTAGTTCTTGTTGTAAACGTGTATTTTGCTTTGCTGCTGGTTTAAAAAAGGGAGGAATCTGGGGTTGGATATTTGATTCTGGTGCAAACCAACATATGATTAAAAATGAGAAAGACTTAACAGATTTTATAGATGTAACTAAGTTTAATATTAAGGTGAAACACCCTAACGGAACTGATGCTGTTGTATCTAAAATTGGTAATGTTAAGTTGGCTAACAATGTGATGTTACTTGATGTGTTGGTTGTACCTGATTATTCTATAAACCTGATCTCTATTCATAAGCTAGCAAAGGATAACAAAGTAAATGTGATTTTTGATGAACATAAGTGCTATGTACAGGACTTGGTAACCAAGAATGTCCTGGTGACTGGTAGTCAAATTGATGGATTGTACTTTTGTGGTAGCTCTATGATGTTAAACAAGGTGTGTTGTAATCTTAGTAGTCTTAATAATTTGTGGCATGGCAGAATGGGTCACCCTTCTGACCAAGCTATTAGGTGTTTTAAAAACAAGTTAGGATTAACTGAACAAGATTCAAATGAACCTTGTGAGGTCTGTCTTAGAGCCAAACAACATAGAGAACCATTTCCTTTGAGTACACACAAGTCAAATGAACTTGGTGAGCTAGTTCATTTAGATGTGTGGGGACCATATAGGGTCCCAAGTAGGGAAGGTTTTAAATACTTCCTTACTATAGTGGATGACTATTCAAGGGCTGTTTGGGTGTGTTTAATGAAAAGTAAAACTGAAGTGATAGAAAATATTAAAGACTTTGTTGAAATCATTAAACTCAGTTTAAAAAAGGAAATTAAATGTTTTAGAAGTGATAATGGTAGTGAGTTCATTAACAGTCAAATGAATGATTTCTTAAAAACAAAGGGTATCTTGCATCAAACTTCTTGTACTTATACACCCCAACAGAATGGAATAGCTGAGAGAAAACATAGGCATTTTCTGAATGTAGCCAGAGCTGTTCTATTTCAAAGTAGTATACCACTTAGGTTTTGGTCAGACTGTATTCTAACTGCTGCTTACCTTATTAATAGGACTCCTTCCTCAGTATTAGGTGGCAGAACTCCATATGAGCTTGTTTTTGGTTTTGAACCCTTTCTAGAACAACTTAAAGTGTTTGGGTGTTTATGTTTTTGTACAGTTCTAAATGAGTCTGGAAAATTAAATAGTAGGTCTGAAAAGTGTGTTTTTATAGGGTATTCTACTGAAAAGAAAGGTTATAAAGTATTTAGTTTAGATACAAAAACTACATTCTTTTCTAGAGATGTAAAATTCTTTGAGCACATTTTTCCTTTTAAAGAAAAAAATATTTTCACAAAATTTAATGAAAATAGTCAGACTCAAGTTAATAGTCTAAACTTTTTTATCTATATGAAGATATAAACACTGAACACAATGAAGATCCCAATGATGAAGGAAAGGGTCCAGGTAATTCTGATTCAGGACCATGTGGGTCTCAGCAATCAAGTGCTGAACCTACCAATCTAGATGGCAAGGCTCAATCTGAGTAGCCTAGAGGTAGAGAGTTAGACTTAGATAGGGTTGGGCATATGGGGTCTGAAACTGAAGAACTTTCACATTCTGAGGGAAATACTTCTCAAAATGACTTAGTTTCTCAAAATGAATTAACCACTAGAAGCTCACTTAGGAGTTCTACTCTACCTAGAAAATTGAGTGATTATGTCATAGAAGGTCAAATAAAGTATGGTTTAGAAAGGTCTGTCAACTACTCAAATTTGTCTTGTGATCTAAGGTGCTTTGCCTCTGCCTTAAATAAGTCCTATGAACCCAAGAACTTTTCTGAGGCAGTTGATGATCCAAATTGGATAACTGCCATGAATGAAGAGATTGAAGCTCTTCACAGAAATAAAACTTGGGACTTAGTAGATTTACCTAGTGGTAGGAGTCTGGTAGGATGTAAATGGATTTATAAAATTAAATATAAATCAAATGGTGAAATTGAAAGGTATAAGGCTAGACTGGTAGCCAAAGGCTACAGTCAAAAGCAAGGTTTAGATTTTGAGGAGACATTTTCTCCTGTTGTGAAACTGGTAACAGTTAGGTGTATAATAGCTTTAGCTGTTGAACAGAATTGGAATATGTTTCAGCTAGATGTAAACAATGCTTTCTTATATGGTAATTTGTATGAGGATGTATATATGGCTTTACCTGATGGTTATTATTCTCAAAATGAAACTAGAGTTTGTAAATTGAATAAATCCTTGTATGGATTGAAACAAGCACCAAGGGTGTAGAATGAAAAACTGGTTTCATTTTTGGTAGAATTAGGCTTTTGTCAAAGCAAATGTGACTACTCTTTGTTTTTTAAACAAACTGACTCTGTTAAACTTTTCCTGCTTGTTTATGTAGATGATATAGTTATAACAGGTAGTAGTTTGACTAAATAAACAATGTAAAAGAGTGTTTGAAATCAAAATTTTTGATTAAAGACTTAGGGGAGTTAAGATATTTCTTGGGTATAGAAGTTATCAAAAGCAATAAAGGTTTGTGTCTATCCCAAAGGAAATATTGTTTAGAATTGTTAGCTGAATTTGGTATGACAGGGTGTAAACCTGTAAACAATCCTATTGAACAAAATCATATACTCACATCCATGTGTAAAAATGATAATAGAAAGGTTAGTAATGTTACATGATATCAAAAACTAGTTGGAAAATTGATATATCTTGCACATACTAGACCTGATATATCATATTCTGTGCATTATCTGAGTCAACATACGCATAATCCATTGAATGCTCATTTAAAAATTGCCTTAAGATTACTAAGGTATTTGAAAAAGGCCCCTGGTAGAGGGATAATGTTTTCAAAAGGGAAAAATTTTAACATATCAGTGTATGCTGATAGTGACTGGGCTAAATGTGTTGATTCTAGGAAGTCTATAACAGGTTTTTGTATATTTGTGGGTAAAAATCTTGTGTCTTGGAAAAGTAAGAAGCAGTCCACTATGTCAAGGTCCTCAGCTGAGGCTGAGTACAGGTCTATGTGTGCTGCTGTGTGTGAAGTCATGTGGATTGTCAACTTAATGACTGAACTGGGTCAAAATGTTGAGTTACCTGTTGTTGTTTATTGTGATAATAATGCTGCTTTATCAATAGCAGCAAATCCAGTTTTCTATGACAAAACAAAGCATTTTGAATTAGATTTATTTTTCTTAAGAGAACAAATTCAAAAGGGAATTGTTAAAACTTGTGAAATTAATACCAAAGATCAATTGGCTGACATTTTTACTAAAGGGTTGTTAGTAAATCAGCATGAGGATATGGTTAACAAAATAAGTATGTTTGACCCATTTGCAGTATCAAGTTGAGGGGGGTGTTGAAATAATACCTTAACACATTCCTTCTATTTTGAAATATTGATATATGGCTAGTTGCATTTTGTTAGTATCTTTATTTTTGTTTTAATACACTTTGTTTTTTATGTTTTTATGTCATGGTTGATGAGCTAATATGGACATCTGGACGTATCTGGACGTGTGAGAAGTTTGGGCTTAAAGAGGTTGCTGGGTCGCTGGGTCAGAGCATCAAGCATGGATTGGGCTAAGGAAAGCTAGTTGGATTGGGCAACATATCAAGCTGAATAAAAGAGCCCGTGACAAGTCATCAATCCGGGTGTTTGTATTTCAAGTGATCTCAACCGTTCTTAAGAGAAACACAAATTGATCTCAATCGTTAAATTTGTGTTTCTCTCCTGAAGCTTCCAGACCGTCTATATAAACGATCTAAATCGTTCTGTGTTTAGTTTACGATCACTTTCTTTTTATCATCTCTGTAAAGTCTCTCTAGGGTTTGTAAAGCATCTCAGTCCTTTGATCATCCTGATCAACGTTCTTGGTAGTGTTTTATTTCAGAGAGTTATAGGTTATAGTTGTAGCCTAGAGTGTGATTGAGTGATCTTGTTCTTGTTGTTTTTTTGTATCTGTTTGGGTATAAACATTTAGGGTTGGATTTATTAATAATAATAATATGAAGTTTTCTAGTTTATACCATGTTCTTGACATGTTCCAAATCCAAGAAGCTCCCCTCGATAATAATCTGTTCCCCTATAATATTGTTGCCGTCCAAAATTGGGCTTAAGCTCATTTCCTTTTTTTTTCTTTGTTTCTCAAAAATCACGAGACTTAAGTCTCTTTTCTTTGATTTCATATTTTTTTTCTATTATTATTATTATTATTATTATTATTATTATTATTATTATTATTATTATTATTATTATTATTATTATTATTATTATTATTATTATTATTATTATTATTATTAGTAGTAGTAGTAGTAGTAGTAGTAGTAGTAGTAGATAGTATTATACTCCGTGCTCTAGACTCGGGTGTTCTTGATTCGACCAAAGTTCTTCGTTTACGCTCCAATTTTTATGAACACCTACAAAACATAAAATAAATAAATAACTACTAAAAATGACTCAAAACTAATAAAAATCTATTAAAACACTAAAATAAATAAAATAGACAAGTACAAGCCTAAAACTAATGAAACATTAATAAAAAGACTAAAAAAAGACTATAAAATACGTAGGAAATTAGATGTGTTTTGCAACACATCAATGGATAAGTGGAGCAAGATCCACAAGGTGTGATGTGTGTGGATTTTGTATGTGGATGTAAGGTGTCAGAGGGTGTGGTTACTGTGGATGGTGTAGGGGGTGGAATTGTTGTGACAAGATTTGAAAGAATTAGGGAGGCTTCATCGATGTGAGAAGCTTTGCCGGTGAGGGGGAAGGTATCTTCATAGACTTTTGCATGGCGAGTTATATATATATATATATATATATATATATATATATATATATATATTCTAGAAGTGTTGGGTTCTAGACACCGGTATCCTTTATATTTGGGACTATAACCATAAAAATGCAAGGGGCACTACGAGGTAGTAGCTTGTGTTTTGTATAGTCCATAAGATATTGGAATACCCGACATCCAAAAACTTAGAGGTTAGCATAGGATGGCGGTTGATTGAAAATAACTTCGAAGGGGGATTTGTTGTTTAGAATATGTGAGGGAAGACGATTAATTATGTAGGTGGCCGAAGAGAAAGCATCAATCCACAAATTTGATAGGACACGATAGCCGGCGGTGAATTCCATGTTGTTGAAAGAGATTTTGTACCCGATTATTAGTAAATTCAGTTCCATCGTCACTTTGAAAGACCTTTATACTGTAGGAAAATTGATTTTAGACAACATTTAAAAAAGTCACTAATATGTGATAAAATTGGACTTGGCTTTTAGAGGATAAAGCCAAGTAAATCTGGAAAAATCATCCATGTATATTACATAATATAGATATCCATCGGTTGAAATTACGGGTGAGGGACCCAAAGGTCATAATGAATTAAGTCAAGAACATGTGTGGACCGTTTTATGTTTTCAACAAATGGTAGGCGACGTGCCTTATCTAATTCACACGATGAACACACGCCAGGCTTAGGTAATAAAGATGTAACAAAAACTTGACCAATTTTATTCAAATGCGAAACAATATCAAATGAGACATGTCCTAGGTGACTATACCATTTATCAAAGGAAGCACAGAGATGAGAGGCGGCTAAAGCGGCAACAAGAGACTTGTGACTTTGAGAGAGAACGTAAAATCCATTTTCACAAGTTCCTCTAGCAAGGACCTCCCTTGTTTTTCAATCTTGGATGTGAAAGAAATGACTAGAAAATAAAACATCAACAGGAGAATCATGAGTTAGTTTACTGATAGAAAGAAGATTTTTGGTGATGTCGGGAATGACAAGAACATTGTTTAACGGAATGTTATTATTAATAGAGGCGGTTCCAATATGGGTGACCGGCAAAGATTCACCATTACCAAAGGTTACACGAGTGTTACTAGAATCCGTATAGGAAGTGTCAAGGCCATGAGAGGAGGAGAGCATGTGTGTTGTAGTCCCCGAATCCGCGGTCCAATCCAAAGTGTTTGGAGAGATGTTACATTGAGCTTGAAAAGCTTGTGCTAGATGAGCATCAAGCAGTGGTGCCCATTGGGCGTAACTTGAGAGACGTGGACACGAACTAGCGTAACGCCCTTCCTTTGGGCATAGTTGGCAATGGGGTGGGCATCGGTTGGTTTGTGACCGTCCACAGGATAAGGAAGAAGAGCCACGAGAACATCCAAGATATGATTCAGAGTTCTTTTGGTTATGATGTGACTAAGCCGCACAGGTTGCTTGAGGAGTTTGAGAGCCATGAATGTTTGAATGAGAAGCTCGTAACTTTCTACATTTGCAAGGAGGTCACGAAATTGTGGAGAAGGGCACACAATTCTTTGAGAGGTGGCGAAGGATTCAAATGTCGAACCAAGGCCACAAACAAATGGCGGTTGTCTTCATCGGTGACCGGGTGACCAATGGCGGTGTGGTGGTCACATAGACTTTTAAACTTACAACATATTCCGAGACTGTAGAGCTTCCTTTCTGGATTCGGCGGAGGATATACCTTGGAGTGTGTGTAGAGGTATGGTGCTTGACCTAACATACCGTGTTTATTATTTTATTACTTACTATATTATTTACTAATGTAACACCCCGCCTCTAATATCATCCAATATTGTCCGCTTTGCCCATTAAAAGCTCACAGATTTGTTTTTGGTTACCCAGGGGAAAACTTCCCAGGAGGTCACCCATCCTGGTACTACTTCCACTTGAGCACGCTTAACTATGGAGTTTTCATGTGCTCCACAGCCAACTAAGCCCAAAACGCGTTGGTGATTTATGAGGCAGGACATTACTTATGAACCAAGATCTCTCCTGTCCACGGACGATGTGGGATATGCCTAGGGTGTTACAACTAATATTAGGGTGTGGAGGTAACCCCCTAACTGGGCTTGGTGCCAATTGGCTATGTACCCATATAGTTAGGGGTCCATGATGGTGGCCCATAAGAGCCCTATTTAAGAGGTCTTTCACCTCTCATTAGGGCACAAGTTATCACATACAAGATTACCGAAGATAACATATGGCAGCCGCCACCACTTTTTGTGTCTGTACATTGTACTCTACTTATAGTTTCCTAACAGTCACCTCCACTCCCCACTTTCCTTTCCTTCTTTGCAGATCTGTACTCAAACAGAGAAGAAGAACAATGTGTGGTTCTCCTATTCAACACCGTCGAAGCACAACCCGGACAACCGTTTTGGTAAATGTTTCTTCATTGGCGCCATCCGTGAGACACGAAAAAAAACTACACTCTGGTTTATCTTCTCCAACCGTCAAATCTTTTTCACTCAAGCTTTAGACACGTTTTCTGGATCTGCAGATCTAGGCGTGTGTTCTTCAAGTTTTGAATGAAGTTATAATCAAAAGGTTGATAGATCTGGGACTCTCACGATTTTTCCATCAAACATGTTGACAAATCTGAGTTTGTCACATGGTCTTTTCAAGATCTGTACATTAGATCCTCGCAAACAAAAACAAAAAAGGAGGAAAGGTGCCTTCATTGCAATTGCAGGAAGAAAATAATCAAAAAATATTATTGTAAAAGTGAGCGCACTTCTTAATGAAAGATTGTGCATTTCGATAAAAAAGAGGAAAGGTGCCTCCATTGCAATTGCTAGAAGAGAATAATTAAAAATTATTATTGCAAAAGTGAGCGCACAGCTTAATGCAAGATTGTGCATCTCGATGCATATACCACCATTCTTTCACATTTTTGTCTCATTCTGGGAGACATTTCCTAAAAAGAATGTCAGGAATCTATTGCATTTTGACCCCATGCTCCACCCCACCTTTGGTTGCGCCCCTACTTTATGAAATCTTGAGCTTTAGAGATTTTTTATTCTTCTATACTCCAACTCCAATATCTACTTTCTTCTAAAGCATCTCTTTAATGTTGGGCTCAATAAAATATATATTATTATATATGTATATAGATAGTGGGAATGCAGCTAGTGAAAAAAGAAAAAAAGGTGAGGACATCATTTTTATCACTATTCTCCATCGCTACCACAACTTGGCTCACGCCAGAGCATGCAAAAATTGTTGGTAACCCCGTGCAAGCCAATAACTGCACACTTATGGGTAACCCCGCTCTTGTCGGTAACTCCCTACTCTTTGGTAAACTCGTGCTAGCCGGTAACTCCACGCTTATGGGTAACTCCGTGCTTGTCGATAACTCCTTACTTTTTGCAACATGTGATTCAACAGCCTGCACAACCCCTCGAAACAAGGCTTGCATCCGCTGCACAAGGTTCTCCACCCAACCCGCAGAGCATGGTTTCCCCCACCAAAGCAAATCTATCCGTATGCCACTCCCGCGGAGCATTGCTTCCGCCCGACGTAAAACGTAAAAATATGTCACAAGCGGAGCATGCTTTCATCGGCCAATGGGAATCTACTCGCGCATCCACGGAGCATTGCTTCCGCCTGACGTAAAATTTAAAAAGACGACACCCGCGGAGCATGGTCTTCACCAGCTAGCAAACCTCTTCACGCGTCGTGAAGAAGGTCGTCACCCGCGTGAGCAAAGCTCTTCACGCATCCGTAGAGAATTGCTTCCGCCTGACGTAATACTTAAAAAGACGTCACCCGCGGAGCAATGTCTTCACCAGCCAGCAAGCCATTCGTGGCGAAACTTCTTGTTTCAAATCCAATGTTTTTGACTCAATGACTTGTTTAAAAACCTCTAAGTCTTCCGGACTTAGAGTTTCATCCTTTCTCAAGTTTTCACTTGTTTAGTCAATTCTAAGCGCATTAACGCGCATTTGACACAGTTATGAAAATAACTTACTTGATTGGCACCCACACCTCATGTGAGTACTTTTATCACCCATGTTGCTTCGCCCGAAGGCGTTTATTCGACTACGGACTTACCGGGTGGCGTTGACCCATTCTCATACCTTGTGCGTATCCTCCACGATTCTTAGCATCAAGCGTGCATGCGCAAATGCATCTACCTGCGTGCTTTCTAAATATACACATTAATTCCTCGAAACTCAAATGGTAATACCTTGCCATTTGACCCGTTTAACCTCATGAATCTTATTGCTTGAAATACAAGCATCAAGTATTGGACTCACATGGTGAGGATATCACCATTTGATCCGTTTAGACACGTCGTTCATAATACTAAGTTATCCAAGTTTTTATATATGGTTCAAGTGTCACAAACTTGACCCGTTTAACAACATGCTTAACAACTTCATTAAATTGATTTAATTGGATTAAAACATCATTTCTCACATATCTTTATTAGTTGACCCGTTTGATGGATTTCTCCATTTGGTCATAACTCATTATCTCGATTAAGGTCATAAAACACATTTTGTATTGAGAGCACATATGGCGACCCACTTAATAGATTCTACCCCTTAGGGTTTATTTTTATCTCGCACTCAAGATTTAAAACCAATATTTATAACAATTAAGCTATGTTATAGTACATTGGTGTAAGTAAAACTTACCTCATATCCGTTCTTGCTTCCATACGCATTGCTTGCATCCGTTTGACCCGTTTGCATCCCTAGTTCTTGTACCTACTTAGGGATATGTCAAACTTGATTATTAGAATACATAACATGGATTTAATTCACTATCCATAAATCATGTATTCATTACCCATTTATAGCTAAATCCATAGCCATTTTCTTATATAGAATATCCGATTAACTTGACTTATTACAAACCAATATCACATACGATTGATAGCTCTTACATGATTCTAACTTCATAGTTTCACTAGTGTTCACCAACTTGGCATTTAATCGAACACTTGGTGTGCACCCACCAATTTGTTTAGTTTTAAAGCTCAAGATTAGCCAAAACATAACCATTTGTCTAATCATCATCATAATACATTATTTAGACCATTTTGCCTAAATTTCTCATATTAACAACTCCTAAGAGTCACAAATATTACTAGATATAAGTTGATTCAACCTAGAGGTTAAACCCCAAATCTTACATATTCACATAATCATATGGTCAAAATCAAATGCACATGTAGAATGTGATTCATAACCGAATTATACCTAATTGAGGCTCCCTAAAGCTAGAGAAACCTCTAACAACTCATAAATTCACGTTTTGCCAAAACCCTAGATTTTGACCCAAATCAAAAACGAGTTTAACATCAAATTCAACACGAATTAAAGGTACCTTGTTGTAGTTTAGGACCCATATAACCCGTTTCTTGCTCATGCACCGAAAGCCCCTTGATTTTGGCTTGGATTTGGCCTTGTTCTTGTGTTTTGGGGTTTAGGGTTCAAGGAGGTGAACCTCCTGATCATCACACGATACACACACTTCTTGTGTGTGTGTTTTTATTGATTTATTTTTATATATAAAACTCACTTTGACATATTAGCAACCAAGGCCCTTCAAGTTTAGTCTCGAGTTCACCTTTTGATTATAACATTAACTAGAATAGTTCTAGTAATGAGTTTAGCCTCATTTTATTATTTTATGGTTAAAACACCCACCATAAAACCCGCTTTGTTATTTTATCGATTACGCCTAATGGCATAATAGGCGAAACGAGAGTTTGGGGTGTTACAACTCTACCCCCCTTAAAGAGGTTTCGTCCCCGAAACCTTTCTCATGTATTTTCTTTGGTTACCCCAAAGTACCTTGGTTCTCTAAACCGATTTGAGAACCGGTCGTTCAATTGCCATTCTATAGTCTAAGCAACTAGTACTATATACTTAGGGCGATTTTCCTTTTGCTCGGCCTCCTAACCTTTCGATTTTTTTTTTATGAAGGCATCGGCCTTATATCACTATTTTGAGTCACACTAATCTTTTGTTTAACTAGACGTTATTTCTTTGCATGACATCTATTTGCATACCTTTACAGGGTAGTCTAGCTACTCATGTATTTTTCATAGATCCGCTTTAGTACCGCAAACTACCCCCGTCTACCATTATCCTGAAGGATGTAACGGTTTAAGGGTCCATTCTATCATGCACCTTAGGGCATCTACTGTGACACCACGATTGTAACATGCATATGCATACATGTTTATGCGTCTATTACTAGCAAGTAACTTGTCTTGGTTTCCAAGACTAACCCGACTTTTTAACATAGCCGTTTTCTAGCTTCTTGGGTTCATCCCCGAATCCAACCCTCGTTTCTTCTTGGTTTGCTATAATGTTATAAACAAACCTTGCTTTACGCTAACATTTTCTTTCCTTTGGCTAATCCTTATTTTAAGAATTCGCCACTTATTGGGTTTCCCTTACCCTTAGTGTTTGTTGTGGGAATTGTTATCGATTCCCACATTTTACCCAGCCGATTTGCTAGACTCCGTGTTTCAAGTATCGTATTCTAAGAGATGATTCATTATGATTCACCCTGCTTCTTAACCTCACACCAAGTGAGTTATCCGGTTTACTATGCTTGGGTTTCACCCATAACATATCTAATTCATGTTCGTCAAATTTTTTTTTTTTTTTTTGATTTGGGTTTTCCCCAAGTTCCCGTTTTGCTAAGTCGATTGGTGGTCATTGCCCCAACCGACCCGCTTAAAAAAAACTTTTGAGTTTCAGATTTCAAATCGTTTATATATTTAGAACGCTCAGTTTCTAAAAGTCCTTTTTCTGATTTACCGATCTCAATTAACTTGAGGTCGGTTTTCTTTTCATAAAACACGGTGTCGATTGGCCATTACAACGTATTGTATTGACTAATCTCCTGTTATCACGGTTTGCATCAGATTGTATTAACAATACAATCCAACTGTTATCGTAATTTGCATAAAATTGTACCAACGATACAATCTACTGTTATTGCAGTTTACACCTTTTTCATTCCTAACCCGAGGGTTGAATGATTTACTGATTTGTCACGGCCCAAGACCGCTGTTTATGTTATTAATCAAAAGATTCATGACTTACCCGAATGTGATTAGGACTCAACCTTGGATTAAAGTTCAAGTCCCTCTTTAAGAGTTTAATCTTCTATAAAAGTCCGAGTTTAATTATGACTTAACCTTGATTAAGGTCATAGTCTATTTTCAAGCTAAATCTGTTTATGACTAAACTTTGATTAAGGTTCGAGTCTATCTCTGTATCAACCCATGATAACTCGTTTTGTATATTGCCTGTTTTGCTAGCCCAACGTATAAGCTGGTGCCTCGCTCAAGGTCTTGCATGGAATGCATCCATGCCATGTTAGACAGTGGACTACATCCAAACGCTCCAGTTTGTTGTCCTCTTTGCTAGCCCAGCGTATTCCAGCTGGTGCCTCGCTCAAGGTCTTGCATGGATCGCATCCCTGCCGTGTTAGACAGTGGCCTACATCCAAACGCTCCAGTTTGTTGTCCTCTTTGCTAGCCCAGCGTATTCCAGCTGGTGCCTCGCTCAAGGTCTTGCATGGATCGCATCCCTGCCGTGTTAGACAGTGGACTACGTCCAAAATCCCCCAGCACCTCACACTTACTAAGCCTTTGTTACATAGGTTGTATATGTATTAATCATAAGAAACCCATGGTATCATATGTTTAACACTTACCTGGCCAGGGTAAGTAATTCGCATATGGTACACTTGGACTTATTATAATTAAGGCATCACACCCTATGCAAGCAAATTTTCAGCTCATGCTTATGCCTCTTATTTTACTTGGTAAAACCCTTCCTTGATAAATTATTCAATGTTAGGTTTTTACCTTTATTCATTAAGAAAAGCGATGTGTTTTCAATTTAATAAACTTTGTGTGATCGCACTCATTGGAATGATCACAACGCATTTCTAAACATTAGTTTGGGATGATTATCCCCAACCCGGTCTCGATGTTCAAGTTAAGTTTGTGCATTGATCGTTCATTATCGTGAACTATGCACCTTTCACATTTGCTTATTGTTTGCATATGCAATTACCACTCTTCAGGTGATAATTGCATACTAATGCACCTACTATGATTTTGAGCATGTACCTGTTTGATACTTGCTCCCGTGTTCCCTTTCGTTACTGATCCATTAGCCCGAGTCGTTACTTGACTTGGTTCTTAGTGAGCATGCTATCAGCCGTGCTCCCGAACCCTCTACAACCTCGTTTGGTGAATCATTTGATCCTCTCCCGATCAAATAAAATGTTATCATCCCTGTCACATTTATAATTTCGATTAATTAGTAACATGACATTTCAGTGTTAGTACGCATCACTACAATAGTGATGTTAGAATTTATGTTATGCGAGATTTTCGTTGCCCGAATCAATCTTTTGGATAGGCCCCATGAGTACCTAACCATTTCCTTATCAAGCTTTTGTGATAGCGTGTATCTACACGATATCACTATTAATTACCTATAACATTTTCCGATCAAAACGGATGTTTATTATAGGTATTACTTACCGGATTCCTCGATCAAGTCTCGAACCGAACACCCTTCAACACTTTGAGCGCACGGTTTGAGTCCAAGTATCCTTCCCGACACTCGGATCCCTCAAACCTATGGCTCTGATACCACTTGTAACACCCTAACCCGTAATCACGCGATCAACGCCTAATCATGCGGGTTTTGGCCTTACTTAAACCACTCCCGATTAAATACTTTGATATTTATTATAAACTCAAACCATTAAGATCAAACACACATTTGATTCCCACAAATTTTTACACTTTTATAGCTAAAAAATAGACTACTATTTTGAGTTTTAACGGGAGTTCTTTGAATTCTATTGCGGAAACTTGATGAGTGATTGGGTGTGTTCGGCTCTTTTCGCGACTTGATCCTTGCTACAGAACTTCCATCCCTTGTTTACCTAGCACCATTACACAAAGAATGGTTAGTGAGTTATCAATGATTCATTTAAACTAGTATGATAGTCGTTACACGTCGAAACGGAACGAACCAGGCCAAACGACCCTTTATCAGGAGAACAAACTGCTGCAACTTTTGCGCAGCAGTTGTTCGGATAGATTTTACCCTTTTTAAAACCCAAAATCTGAATTCGACTTTCAAATAAGAGTTGTTCTACGCTCCGAGAGCTTTCCAGGCATATAAAGAACACCTCCTAACGATTTTTCTACGATTTTATATTGAATTTTAAAGATCGCGTTGTCTGGCTGTCTTCTGCGCGCGGCCGGTCGCTTTTATCGCGCGGCCGCGCGAAGCTTCTGATCAATTTTATCAATTCGCTGGGCGATGTGAGCGGCCGCGCGGTCCCTGTGAGCGGCCGCCCGAAGCCTCTGATGTTTGTTTGGTGACTTTTAAGCATGGGAATCATGTTGCAACCGCATTTGATGATTCCCGAAGCCTAAGCATTGACTTGCCGACTAAATAAACCTTTGTTTGACTGAAATTATAGTCCGGTTCATGTCGCCATGATCCGGTTCTTAGTTTTGAATGTTTATGGCGACTTTTACCCAATTTGACCCATTAAGGCCTTAAATCAAACAAGGCACTTTTGACCACTTAAATTGCATACCGTTTGAGTTGTCAAGTCATTAGACACTTGATCAACAAAAGCGTTTGTCCGATTTGTTTCATTACGACTTAGATTCTTAGAATCAACCTTTATTAATCCTTTAAATCCCCAAAATGCCCCTCATGACCAAATCTTTCAATTTAGCCATTCGTGGCGAAACTTCTTGTTTCAAATCCAATGTTTTGGACTCAATGACTTGTTTAAAAACCTCTAAGTCTTCCGGACTTAGAGTTTCATCCTTTCTCAAGTTTTCACTTGTTTAGTCAATTCTAAGCGCATTAGCGCGCATTTGACACAGTTATGAAAATAACTTACTTGATTGGCACCCACACCTCATGTGAGTATTTTTATCACCCATGTTGCTTCGCCCGAAGGCGTTTATTCGACTACGGACTTACCGGGTGGCGTTGACCCATTCTCATACCTTGTGCGTATCCTCCACGATTCTTAGCATCAAGCGTGCATGCGCAAATGCATCTACCTGCGTGCTTTCTAAATATACACATTAATTCCTCGAAACTCAAATGGTAATACCTTGCCATTTGACCCGTTTAACCTCATGAATCTTATTGCTTGAAATACAAGCATCAAGTATTGGACTCACATGGTGAGGATATCACCATTTGATCCGTTTAGACACGTCGTTCATAATACTAAGTTATCCAAGTTTTTATATATGGTTCAAGTGTCACAAACTTGACCCGTTTAACAACATGCTTAACAACTTCATTAAATTGATTTAATTGGATTAAAACATCATTTCTCACATATCTTTATTAGTTGACCCGTTTGATGGATTTCTCCATTTGGTCATAACTCATTATCTCGATTAAGGTCATAAAACACATTTTGTATTGAGAGCACATATGGCGACCCACTTAATAGATTCTACCCCTTAGGGTTTATTTTTATCTCGCACTCAAGATTTAAAACCAATATTTATAACAATTAAGCTATGTTATAGTACATTGGTGTAAGTAAAACTTACCTCATATCCGTTCTTGCTTCCATACGCATTGCTTGCATCCGTTTGACCCGTTTGCATCCCTAGTTCTTGTACCTACTTAGGGATATGTCAAACTTGATTATTAGAATACATAACATGGATTTAATTCACTATCCATAAATCATGTATTCATTACCCATTTATAGCTAAATCCATAGCCATTTTCTTATATAGAATATCCGATTAACTTGGCTTATTACAAACCAATATCACATACGATTGATAGCTCTTACATGATTCTAACTTCATAGTTTCACTAGTGTTCACCAACTTGGCATTTAATCGAACACTTGGTGTGCACCCACCAATTTGTTTAGTTTTAAAGCTCAAGATTAGCCAAAACATAACCATTTGTCTAATCATCATCATAATACATTATTTAGACCATTTTGCCTAAATTTCTCATATTAACAACTCCTAAGAGTCACAAAGATTACTAGATATAAGTTGATTCAACCTAGAGGTTAAACCCCAAATCTTACATATTCACATAATCATATGGTCAAAATCAAATGCACATGTAGAATGTGATTCATAACCGAATTATACCTAATTGAGGCTCCCTAAAGCTAGAGAAACCTCTAACAACTCATAAATTCACGTTTTGCCAAAACCCTAGATTTTGACCCAAATCAAAAACGAGTTTAACCTCAAATTCAACACGAATTAAAGGTACCTTGTTGTAGTTTAGGACCCATATAACCCGTTTCTTGCTCATGCACCGAAAGCCCCTTGATTTTGGCTTGGATTTGGCCTTGTTCTTGTGTTTTGGGGTTTAGGGTTCAAGGAGGTGAACCTCCTGATCATCACACGATACACACACTTCTTGTGTGTGTGTTTTTATTGATTTATTTTTATAAATAAAACTCACTTTGACATATTAGCAACCAAGGCCCTTCAAGTTTAGTCTCGAGTTCACCTTTTGATTATAACATTAACTAGAATAGTTCTAGTAATGAGTTTAGCCTCATTTTATTATTTTATGGTTAAAACACCCACCATAAAACCCGCTTTGTTATTTTATCGATTACGCCTAATGGCATAATAGGCGAAACGAGAGTTTGGGGTGTTACACAACGCATGTGCGTGGGAGTAACACTAGACTAGGGGGACTTGTAGAGGTACGATGCTTGATCCGACATACCGTGTTTATTATTTTATTACTTACTATATTATTTACTAATACTGGGGTGTGGAGGTAACCCCCTAACTGGGCTTGGTGCCAATAGGCTATGTGCCCATATAGTTAGAGGTCCACGACGGTGGCCCATAAAAGCCCTATTTAAGAGGTCTTCACCTCTCATTAGGGCACAAGTTATCATATACAAGATTACCCTAGAAAACATATGGTAGCCGCCACCACGTTTTGTGTCTGTACGTTGGACTCTACTTATAGTTTCCTAGCAGTCACCTCCACTCCCCACTTTCCTTTCCTTCTTTGCAGGTCTGTACTCAAACGAAGAAGAAGAAGAACAAGGTGTGGCTCACATATTCAACACCTTCGAAGCATGACCCGGACAACCGTTTTATTAAATGTTTCTTCATTGGCGCCATCCGTGGGACACGACAACAAACTACACTCTGTTTTATCTTCTCAATCCGTCAGATCTTCTTCACTCAAGCTTTACACACGTTCTGAATGAAGTTATAATCAAAAGGTTGGCAGATCTAGGACTCTCACGATTTTCTCATCAAACATGTTGACAAATCTGAGTTTGTCACATGGTCTTTGCAAGATCTGTACATTGGATCCTCGCAATCGGAAAAAAAGGAGGAAAGGTGCCACCATCGCAATTGCAGGAAGAAAATTAAAAATTGTTATTGCAAAAGTGGGCGCACATCTTAATGCAAGATTATGCATTTCAGTAAATCAAGAGGAAAGGTGCCTCCATCGCAATTGCTGGAAAAAAATAATTAAAAAAATATTATTGCAAAAGTGGGCGCACATCTTAATGCAAGATTGTGCATCTTGATGCATATACTACCATTCTTTAACATTTTTGTCTCATTCTGGGAGACATTTCCTCAAAAGTATGTGAGGAATCTATTGTTTTTTTGACCCCATGCTCCACCCCACCTAGGGTTGCGCCCCCACTTTATTAATTCTTGAGCTCTAGAGATTTTTTATTCTTCTGTACTCCAACTCTGAGATCTACTTTCTTTTAAAGCATCCCTTTAACATTGGGATCAATAAAATATATATTATTATATATGTATATAGATAGTCGGAATGAAGCTGGTGAAAAATAAAAAAGGGCGAGGACATCATTTTTATCACTATTGTCCATCGCTACCACAACTTAGCTAACGCCAAAGCATGCAAAAATTGTTGGTAACCTTGTGCAAGTCGATAACTGCACCCTTATGGGTAACTCCGCTCTTGTCGATAACTCCCTACTCATTAACCTTGTGCAAGCCGATAACTGCACACTTATGGGTAACCCCGCTCTTGTCGATAACTCCCTACTCATTGGTATCCCCACGCTAGCCGGTAACTCAACGCTTATGGGTAACTCCGCGCTTGTTAGTAACTCCCTACTTTTTGCAGCATGTTATTCAACAGCTCGCGTAACACCGCGAAACAAGCCTTGCATCCACTGCATAAAGTTCTCCACACAACCCCCTCAACACGGTTTACACCCACCAAAGCAAATCTCTACGCATGCCACTCCCGCAGAGCATTGTTTCCGCCAGACGTAAAACATAAAAAGATGGCACACACGGAGCATGCTTTCATTTGCCAACGCCAAGCTCTTCGTACATCTGCAAAGCATTGCTTCCGCCTGACGTAAAACTTAAAAATACGTCACCCACGAAGCATGGTCTTCACCAGCCCGCAAATCTCTTCGCGCGTCCGAGGAGCAGGTCTTCACACGCGTCAGCAAAGCACTTCGCGTATCCGTGGAGCATTACTTCCGCCTGACGTTAAACTTAAAAAGACGTTACCCACAGAGCATTGTCTTCACTAGCGAGCAAAGCTCTTCGCACATCCGCGGAGCAGGCCTTCACCCGCGTCAGCAAAGCTCTTCCCGTATCCGCGGATCATTGCATCTGCCTGAGGTAAGACGCAAAAGGAAGTCACCCGTGTAGCATGCTTTCATCCGCCACGCCAGCTCAATGCGCATCCCGCATGTCACTGATTAAGCGTCGCTTGCCCGCGCGTGCTAGACAAACCTGTTTGCGCATCCCGCGGAGCATTGTGTTGGGACGAAGAGGATTGAAGAAACCACCTTTTGATAACCTTAGTCTTTTCCATATCTGCCTAAGTATAGAACTGCTGAAGAACAAAATGAAGAAGTACTGAAGAACAAACAGAAAGTACTGAAGAGTAAACTCATCAGAAGTTCTGAAGTCTAACCAGACATTTCACTGAAGAACTACTGAAGACAAACTACTCATCAGCAGTTTGTCACTCATCAGCACTTTCACTCAGAAGCTTCTAACCGACTGAAGATCAGCAGTTTTACTATTATATTGTTTTGTTAAAGTCTTGATTTCAAGTTTCAATGTACAGACTGTAGTAACCTTATCTTAGCATAATATCTTTGTTAAATATCTTAGATTACTTCAGACTACAGTTTAGTACATTAGTCTATAAATAGATGAGTTTGTTCATCTATTTTAGACATGTGATTTTGTGTAATATCTTTGAACTTATATTGAAATCCTTCGGGCTTTAAACTTATAATTTCCACTTCACATCTGAGAAACATAAACTGCTATTACTGCTTTATACTTAGATCATTTATTGTTTCTCATTTATTATTCAGTCAAGGGGGAGTAAATAACTCCTCATCAAAGTGATCTTTTAGACCTTTGAACACTTGTATTTCCGCTGCTTAATAACTCTTATATAAATCTGATAAACACATAAGTGTTCATATAAACAGCCACTGATCCAACAATTGGTATCAGAGCATCTGGTTAATCTGATCAAAATCAATCTAACAAATTGAGATTCAGACACAGGCTCAATATTGATATTCAATAAAAAGGATAAAAGGCTCACTTTTTAAATCCATCACTTTAAGAAAGTATTGACAAATCCAAACTTCTTAAAAATGGATCCCTACAATACTGGATCTGCCAACAAACCTCCTATGTGTCACACCACGACTACGGCGGAAACACGTGGCGCGACGGTTCAAATGGATAAAGCCAAGATTAATGCAAATCATAAGTAATTAAAGAAACGGGTCATTTATTAAGACGTCAAATCATGTCATATTATTCTTACATAAACGAAAATTGTTTTTAATTGAAATAAGGAGGCTCCTCATATATTTATCCCGATCCCTTGGGATAAGGAGATGAAGCCTCTACATAACACTCGACGTCCCATTAAGAGATTCCCCCGACCCAGCTCGCCATGCTTTCCATCATTCATCAATTACCTGAAAGATATGTTTAAAATCGTCAATATATAAATATTGGTGAGTTCACAGGTTTTAGTTATCAAATCATAATCTTTTGGGAACTTTCCATGTTATGACAATTTATAGGAGTTGCAAGTTCCTACAATTCTACTTGAGCCTATAATCAAACCAAGACAACAATAATGCCCCGCCTCAAGTCGTTACTCGGTATTCTTACGACTTATTTTCAGAATACGTGCACCCCAGGCATACGCCGATGCATAATCTACGCTATCGATTAGGGGTGGGCCTTGTCAGGCACCAATAGTACTATTCAAATATTCCTTCGGTTTCACTTTCCTGAATTAATGATTATAGTAGTGAGGTCTCAACCCCGAGTGGCGATCATAACTCAAGTACCAACCCGTCATACATTTCCCTAACATATCTTTCCCCCGAAAACGTTAAAATAGTTTAAAGATGGGGCCGTGAAACTCACCTGAAACTGTGCTCGGCTCAAAGAAGTAAATAGCAAATTTGGTGGTCTCGCACCTACAAATGTTTCTAGGCGTATAAGTCACTACACCTATAGTGCGAGTGCCTTGGCAAGTTGTACACCCAACTCCCCGACCACGTGTTATCCCAATTCCCGTTTAATTAGACGCGCATCCTAGGTCCATTGGCGATGGATTACCCTTTTCTTTATATATTAATCTTGTTAATATTACTTGTAACGTGTACACTATTATTCTCGACACAACTCTCCCTAACGTATAATTACTTTCCCATTTAAATAATTATACTTAGGATCGTATCGTTCAATATAATGTATTCTTATCTCCCGACCCGACTCACTTTGCCACATATTTATTTTCCCATTTAAATAAATATGCTAAGTTCTTGTCGTTCGATTCTATATTTTAAACGCCCGACTCAACTCACCATGCCGTACATTTATTTTCCCATTTAAATAAACATACTAGGATTTGTTGGGACTTACACGTTCGTAGATATACTTCACCTACTTGTCTTGGTTTTCCTTCTCGCGTATCTATTTTCCCATTTAAATAGATATACTAAAATTTCGTCGAGACAAGTATGTATCTATATATCAATGTGTGCGTTTTCTTTGTTAAGTCCATACGTTGTCTAACGTTTTAATTCATTAGTTTTTCTCCCACGAATATTTGTTCCAACACTTAGGAAAGTGTTGCATAAGTTTCACCCATGTTATATATATTTTACTTCCCAAAATATATATATTTTCACGTTTTGCCACTACGGCATTTTCTCTAGTTTGTCCGTCTATACGTCATTGTTAGTTTACGTTATTAAGTCCATTAGTTAACTTTTTCCACATTTTCTTCTAATATCCGTTCTATGGTATATTTGTTCATACTTCCAATTCCGAACGTATATTACTTGAAGAGAAATATACTTTTATATTTTTAGTACAACTAGTTACTTGTATCCCAAAAATGTTTCCGATACTTTTATATTCCCATTTATATAAAAGTATCCATTTTTGTACAAGTTTTCCTTAAGTTGTTACTTTTGTCCGATATTTTACGAAACCTTTATTTTTGTCAAAAACCTTAACTTAACCACTTATTTTTATAAAACTCTTACTTTTATAAAAATACATTTTTAAAATGCATTTAAGTAGTTTGTTCAAGTTTACCAAAAACTATACTTGGAAAACTATTCTTTATGTTTTTGACACTAAACTTCCATAAACACATTCTTGGACCAAAGTTTCTAAAATACTTTATTTTAGTCCATCAACTTCCAAAGTTACAATATTAGTCTTTTAACTTATACTTGTTGCATTTTTCATCCAATCTTTTCAAGTTAGCATTTTCATCCAACTTAATAAACTTTAAAAATCCACATTTCACATGTTTGATTCTTTTTACATTATTCCACTTCCATTAGTCTTATAATCCATCCTAGATGCTATTAACATGCTTGTTTCATATTTTTATCCAAAACACCAACTTTTCACTCATCTAAGTGAGTAGACTTTAATCGTGAAATTTCTACATGCAAGATCATCTAACCCATTTTACCATCTTTTTGACATTAGTTAGTCATCTTATGATGATCAAAACCATTTTTCATCACTTTTAAACCTTTTTCAAAAATAATGTTTTGATCATCATCCTCTTTACATGCATGTCATTATTTTCACATTTCATTAGTTATTTTATTAACATTAACAATTTTAAGGTTCATCCATATCATCATTCATCCATTTTGTTCTTGTATGACATATACTAACTTTTATATTTCAAGACCACATTAACCCATCAATGTACAACTTGCTCTCAAGAACACAATACATGAACACTAACAACAAAACAAGGTGAATACTTACAACTAGCTCAAGGCTAGGGAAGACAAGAACCTTGGATTGGATGGGGTTTAGTGTGTTCTTCCAATGGGTTAAGCTCCAAGCTCTTGAAACACACAATGGGTTTTGGATGGATGATGATCTAGAGGTGATTTGTTAGTGTGAAAATTGAAAGAAAAGCTTGATGGGGGTGGGGGTAATCCACGGCCAAAAGGAAAGAAGAAGAAGAAGTTTGTGATTTTTGTTCAAGTGTTTTGTGTTGTAACTTTATAATACTCCTCCCCAAATCTCACTAGATTGAGTGTAATCTTAATTAAGATTATATAGATTAATGTTATTAGCAAAAAAAAAATAAAGATTACAAGAGGGTGTTTGGGCCGTAAGTTTTGGGAGAGAGAGGAGAAGGGATTGGCTAGTTTCTTGTGTCCAATGATAATCCATGCACTCTCATGATTACAAATCTTCCAAGGATTTTATTTAGTTAACACAAGTTGCATTCCTTTTGTATGGCCATAGGCCGGCCCCCATGGGGTGTATGGTGGGACCCACTTTGCTAATTTTATACCCATTATTAGTTATGTTTAAGTTACTATTGTTCGGGTCTCGTCCGGGTATTTTTCGAGCTTTTATCGCGCGTCAACCGGATATTAAAAATACTTTTAATAACCTTTAATTACGGTCCGGGTTAAGCGTTGATAAATTATTTGGGCTCTTGCCGGGTGAATTTATTAGTTAGGCGCGTATCGGGTGCGGTACGCGCGCTTTATTCGTTACCGGGAGATTTGTGTAATAAGCTTTCACGTATGGCTTTGGAGTTCCAAAACTCATTATATTTTGTGAAATTACGTTTTATTTTATATTCCGGTTGTCCGGGGTTCGTTTCGCTTATTTAATTTCTACCGGGTAATCGCCAGTGTCCATACCGGATAGATTTATTCGCACATGACTCCGTCATGTTTTGTCATTAAACACATGCATTCCTATGCATTATTTGGGAATTGCTATTATTCTAAGGCCTCAATTAAATAATCACACATAATTATATTTAATTACGTTAATTACGTTAATTAATTAGTACGGAATTACCTTATTTTTGCCGGTTGTTACATTCTCCCCCCGTTAAGAGAATTCCGTCCCGGAATTCACTTCGATTCCTCCGGTATAGGGGTCTTCTCGAATAGGGCGGGATATTTTTGCTTCATCTGGTCCAGCCTTTCCCACGTGAACTCTGGTCCACGCTTGGCGTTCCAGCGCACTTTGACCAACCTGATCTTACTGCGCCTTAGTTTTTGGACCTTCCAATCGGTTACTTCGATTGGTTCTTCGACAAAATGTAACTTATCGTCGACGTGGATTTCGTCTGCAGGGATGATGAGAGTCTCGTCGGATAGGCACTTCTTCAAATTCGACACGTGGAACGTGTCATGCACACCGTTCATTTCTTGAGGTAACTTGAGCTTGTAAGCTACGGGGCCTACTCTGGACAAGATTTCGAACGGTCCAACATATCGTGGGTTCAGCTTCCCGCGCTTCCCAAAGCGCGCGACACCTTTCCAAGGTGACACCTTTAGTAGGACCCGGTCTCCGACTTGAAATTCCAAAGGCTTTCGCCTCATATCAGCATAGCTTTTCTGTCGGTCACGGGCCGCCTTGAGGCGTTCCTTTATCAAGAAGATCTTGTCCGTTGTTTCTTGAACAATTTCGGGCCCGGTTAGTTGCTTTTCTCCAACTTCAGCCCAACATAGTGGAGATCTACACTTACGTCCATATAGAGCTTCAAAAGGTGCAGCTTGAATGCTCGTATGGTAACTGTTGTTATATGAGAATTCCACCAGTGGTAAGTGTGTATCCCAACTACCGCTGAAATCGATTGCACATGCTCGTAACATATCCTCTAAAGTCTGGATGGTTCTTTCACTTTGCCCGTCGGTTTGGGGATGATATGCGGTACTCATGTCAAGGCGAGTACCAAGGGCATCGTTCAGACTTCCCCAAAATCTCGAGGTGAAGCGACCATCTCGATCGGAGATAATAGATGTAGGTACACCATGCTTAGATACTATCTCCTTGATGTACAAACGGGTCAACTTTTCCAGTCCATCCGTTTCGCGGATCGGAAGGAAGTGTGCGGACTTTGTCAGTCGATCGACAATTACCCAAATCTTATTATAGCCGCTCGCTGTCCTGGGTAACTCGGAAATGAAATCCATGGTAATCCGTTCCCACTTCCATTCCGGTATTTCCGGTTGTTGGAGTAAACCGGATGGTCTCTGGTGCTCGGCTTTGACCTTTGCACAAGTCAAACACCGCGCAACATAAGCTGCTATATCTCTCTTGAAGTTTGGCCACCAATAAAATCCTTTCAAATCGTGGAACATCTTGTCTGCACCAGGGTGAACCGAATATCGAGAACTGTGAGCTTCAGCCAATACTAGTTCCCGTAAACTTCCATACACTGGAACCCAAATCCGATTCATAAAGTACAAGGCTTGGTCCGCCTTCGTTTCTAGTGAGTCAACCATTTTCCGTAGTCTTTCACCTTTGACATTCTCGGGCTTGAGAGCGTTAGTCTGAGCTTCGCGAATTCGGTCAGTCAGATTCGTCTGAATAGTTAGACCTAAAGCTCGGACACGCAACGGCTTGATCCGTTCCTTGCGACTTAAGGCGTCGGCCACAACGTTCGCCTTACCGGGATGGTACTTTATCTCACAATCGTAATCGTTTAATAATTCCACCCATCGCCGCTGTCGCATGTTCAGTTCTTTCTGATCGAAAATGTGTCGCAAACTCTTATGATCTGTGAAGACTGTGCACTTGGTTCCATACAAATAATGCCTCCATATCTTGAGTGCGAACACTACTGCACCCAATTCCAAATCGTGTGTAGTGTAGTTCTTCTCATGGATTTTCAGTTGTCTGGAAGCATATGCTATCACTTTCTCTCGTTGCATCAGTACGCAACCCAATCCTTGGTGAGAGGCGTCACAGTAAACCACGAAGTCTTCCGTACCATCGGGGAGTGATAGTATCGGAGCGCCACATAACTTGTCTTTTAGCAGTTGAAATGCCTCTTCTTGCTTTTCCGTCCATTTGAACTTCCTGTCCTTTTGGGTTAGCATGGTCAAAGACTGTGCTATCTTCGAAAAGTTCTTGATGAACCTTCTGTAGTAACCCGCAAGGCCAAGAAACTGTCGCACTTCAGTAGGAGTTCTAGGGGCTTCCCAATTCTTAATAGCCTCGATCTTGGCGGGATCGACATGTATTCCCTTTTCATTTACCACGTGGCCTAGGAAGTGAACTTCTCGAATCCAAAAGTCACACTTTGAAAACTTTGCATAGAGCTTCTCTTTGCGCAGTACCTCTAGGATTAACCGAAGGTGATTCTCATGGTCTTCTTTAGTGCGCGAATAGATCAAAATGTCATCAATAAAGACAATGACAAATTTGTCCAAGTATGGCTTACACACGCGATTCATCAAGTCCATGAAAACTGCTGGTGCGTTGGTCAATCCGAATGGCATTACCAAGAATTCGTAGTGTCCATAACGAGTTCTGAACGCCGTTTTAGGTACATCTTCTTCCTGGATACGCAACTGGTGATAGCCGGATCTTAGATCAATCTTGGAGTAGAAACTGGATCCTTGAAGTTGATCGAATAAATCGTCGATCCTGGGAAGAGGATAGCGATTCTTGATGGTCAACTTGTTTAGTTCCCGATAGTCAATGCACATTCGAAAAGTGCCGTCCTTCTTCTTTACGAATAAGACAGGAGCTCCCCAGGGTGAGAAGCTTGGTCTTATGAAACCTTTGTCTAACAACTCTTGCAATTGACCGGATAGTTCCTGCATCTCGGATGGAGCTAAGCGATATGGCGATCGCGCTACGGGTGCAGCTCCAGGAACAAGGTCGATGCGGAACTCGACTTGTCGAGGTGGTGGCAACCCCGGCAAATCTTCTGGGAACACGTCTGGAAAATCTTTAGCTATCGGAATGTCTTCTAACTTTCGCTCGTCGGCCTTCTTATCTACCACGTGCGCCAAGAATGCAATAAGGCCTTTTCTCAAACACTTTCGAGCCTTCATGCTGGTAATAATTCGTAGTGGCGTCCCACGCCTTTCCCCTTGAATCGACAGGATTTCACCGCTCGGGAGGGGAACCTGAATTATTTTATCGTTGCAGACAACGGTCGCACGTTGTGCAGATAACCAATCCATGCCAACGACTATGTCGAAACTACCCAGTACTACCGGTAAGAGATCAATATCAAATTCACGACCACAGAGATCCAATTTACAACCATTCGCTACTTCTCGGGTTTCTATAGTTTTACCATTAGCCAATTCTATAGAATACGGTGTGTCTAGTTTACTAGTTTTTAGCCCAAGCAATCTTTTAAACTTGACAGATACGAAGCTAAAATCAGCGCCAGTATCAAATAATACAGAAGCATAATGACCATTAAGAGGGAACGTACCAGTGACCACATTAGGGTCCTGTCGTGCATCACCGGCGCCAATCACAAACGCCCGCCCACGGGCTTGGTTGTTGAGCTTGGGGCAATCCCTCTTCCAATGGTCGAGCGATCCACACGAGAAACAGGGCCTCGCTCCTCCATTCTTCTGTGCACCTGACCTGCACTCTTCTGTTTTGTGTCCTGTGCGCTGGCACTTTCCACAAATTATCCCACTCTTTCCCTGATAACCTGGCTTTCCGCCATTTCCACGTCCCGTGGCTACATACCCTTTTCCCTTTTTGTTCGCTCCACCCGATAACCCATCCTTTTTCCCGTCATTGCGCTTGCGTTTCCCGAACCTTGGCTTATTTCCCTGATCACTAAACCCAACCGCTGAACTTGCACCCACATTCTTACCCTCTACACTGCTGGACTCAGTAAGCTTCAGTCCTGACACTTTCCGGATTAGAGTGCCTACTCGGATGGCGTCTTCAGTGAGGCTCATAGCGAGGTCGATAGCCTCGCGCATGGTCGTGGGTTTGGAAGCAGTGACCATGCCGCGAATTTGTGGCGCCAACCCGAATAGATATCGCTCCACCTTCTTGCTCTCCGGAGTAATCAGACGAGGTACCAGTCGGGATAGATCATGGAACCTGGATGTGTACCCAGTTACGTCTGATCCGATCATAGCGTGGTTCCAGAATTCAGTCTCCAGCTTTTGTACTTCGCTTGCAGGGCAGTACTCAGCGATCATGTGCTCTTTCAACTCCAACCAGGACATGGAGTAGGCAGCATCGTCTCCTAGCGATTGTACCTGGTCGTTCCACCAGGTTAGTGCCTGGTCCAGGAACAGGTTAGTGGCATACATAACCGCTTGACGGGGAGTACAGCTACTGATGCGGATCACCGCCTCAGTTTTCTCGAACCATTTAATTAGTCCGACGGATCCCTCGGTGCCACCGAAGTTGAATGGCTTGCAGTCCAGGAAAGCTTTGAAGGTGCAGCCACGCTCTCGTGAGGCCATTTCTGCAATAATAAGGTAGCATGTTATTATGAATTTAGGAGTTTCGTGAAAATCTCCCGTTACATTTATTTATAACCCTCTTACCAGTGGGGGAGGTTTCGCGTCGGTCACTCCCGGACCTATCCCGCGATCGCTCAGTGCGTGCGGCATTGTGTGCTGCGAGTGCTTGAGCTATGCGCTCAGAGACTAGTGCCTCAAGTTCCTCGGGTGTTGCGGGTAATCCTCCGTTTCCGCTGTTGCTACGAGTGGATGGTGCCATTTTTCTTCAATAATAAATTATTAAAGGTTAATTTGACGATCATGCATACAACATCGTCATATATACATAGCACAACCAACAACTCCAAAACATAAACACAATAATCAACACAACATCACCATACCATCACAAATCACAATATATACAAGACAAGTAATAATAATCGTAGATAATCATAACAACACATTTCACCATAACATAATTCTCATTAATTTCAATTACCACGAGTACATGATTGTTTGTAATAACAAAATTTGGGGATACATCCCTCATACATCGTTACTTGAAATACCATAGAAACATAATGTCAAATACCGGCATAACCCGCACGGCTAGGCAAAAATGCAGACGAGTGCTATAACTCGTGCTATGCTATCGTACTGTTACTACTACCATGTCTTCACAGGATTCTTCGGGTGTCTCTGTGGCGTCTCTATTGTGGTGGTGGTGGTGGTGGTGGGTACTGGTACTGGGGGGCATACATGCTGATGGACATGCTGATCGCCATGATGCGATCGTACAAGAACTGGCGATGAGCAAAATGCGCATCGCCCGTAATCCCACAATGTGCGTCCATGCGTAGTAACTCCTCGGCGTAGTATGCTAGTGCGTCTCTGGAGTCAATGATCCTGGCCCACATCAGTCGTGTCTGCTGCTCCATCTGGTTCACAGTGCGCTGCACTGTGTCTGTGAGGGTCTGGAAGTCCCTCTCTAAGGAGATCACAGTGGACCATGCTGGTCCGGACAGTGGGGTCATCACATGGGGCTGTGACGGCCCGGGTATGTCGGGGTAAGTCGGCTGGGATGGGCCGACTATGTCTGGTATCGGTAGAGGTGGGAAGAGTTGGGCAAAGCCCGGTGGTCCGGTGGTAAAATGGGGTGGTATCTGGTATGGGTCTCCTGCACCCAAAGGGTATGGTGCAGGTGGTGTCATCATGAAAGGGGTCTCTGCACCCATGGTGAATGGTGCAGGTGGGGGTACTGTCAGTAGCTCAGTGAGGGGTGGTAACATGGGAAAGGTGGTAATGGGTAATGTCATGGTGGCTGATGTGGGTGATATAAGATCGGCCATCGAGACCATGAGAGGCTGTGTCACAGTGGTCCACTCCGGGGTGGATGCCACGACGGTGGGGGTAGGTGGGCTAGCAGTAGCGTATGCCGTCATACCGGCTCGGTGCAGCTCAGAGCTACGGGCTGAGCTACCCTCAAGTATGTGCCCTGCGGAGGCTGGCCCTTCCTCTGGTACGGGCTCTGGTAGGGCGAGCAAGGCTGTAGGGTCAGAGGGGGCGTGCTCTATCACTGGAGCAATGGGCTCCTCCTGAGCAGCTGGGGGTATGGGTAGGGCTATGTGGTCCACAGACGCCACTGACTCATCGTCAGAGTCATCCGATATCCACCCGTTCCGTCCCCGGGAGATAGGCACAAGCATCATGCCTGGGGGAACGGGAATGTGAGGGGCGGGTAGTGGCTCACGCTCAGCGCGGGTACGCCATCTGTAGGGAGACTCCACGGTCTCTGATCCAGTGGGAGCTGGTTGCGACGGACCTGCGCAACCTACAGGGAAATCCCTGACAGCTCGGATGGGGCGTATCGGCAGTGGTGCCGTCGGTATCGGCACTAGTGGCAAGTCGGCCTGCGGTGCCTCCTCCATCGGTAGGTCAGTTGCTGCGACCACGTCATCTCCAGCGGGGGCCCAGTTCGGGTCCTCACTGGGGTCAGTCTCGTCCTCCATGCCTCCAATGGCAGCGTCTACCTCCATGTCTTCACTCTCAAGGTCAAGCACTACCACCTCAATTGGTGGGGGCGACAAGATCTGGATGCTGCTATCGAAACTCGGTGCGCCATTCTCAGCGTTCGACATCCCTGGCAAAAGAACCGTACTATTATTTATATATTCTTTATTAGAAGGTTAGGGAGTACGTTTTCAGTAAACTTCCTACTTCTAATACTAAAGTAACATATATCAATACCCATGGCTAGCTTGGTCGGAATCTCTTCATACCCAATGTTCTTTGAAAATATACTTAATTGTATTTTGCATTTATATTTTGAAAGCCTTATCTTTTTGAACCAAATCCGGTTATAGTTTAGATTTTGAAAAACTAATTCGCTATAACCTTGGCTCTGATACCACTTTCTGTCACACCACGACTACGGCGGAAACACGTGGCGCGACGGTTCAAATGGATAAAGCCAAGATTAATGCAAATCATAAGTAATTAAAGAAACGGGTCATTTATTAAGACGTCAAATCATGTCATATTATTCTTACATAAACGAAAATTGTTTTTAATTGAAATAAGGAGGCTCCTCATATATTTATCCCGATCCCTTGGGATAAGGAGATGAAGCCTCTACATAACACTCGACGTCCCATTAAGAGATTCCCCCGACCCAGCTCGCCATGCTTTCCATCATTCATCAATTACCTGAAAGATATGTTTAAAATCGTCAATATATAAATATTGGTGAGTTCACAGGTTTTAGTTATCAAATCATAATCTTTTGGGAACTTTCCATGTTATGACAATTTATAGGAGTTGCAAGTTCCTACAATTCTACTTGAGCCTATAATCAAACCAAGACAACAATAATGCCCCGCCTCAAGTCGTTACTCGGTATTCTTACGACTTATTTTCAGAATACGTGCACCCCAGGCATACGCCGATGCATAATCGACGCTATCGATTAGGGGTGGGCCTTGTCAGGCACCAATAGTACTATTCAAATATTCCTTCGGTTTCACTTTCCTGAATTAATGATTATAGTAGTGAGGTCTCAACCCCGAGTGGCGATCATAACTCAAGTACCAACCCGTCATACATTTCCCTAACATATCTTTCCCCCGAAAACGTTAAAATAGTTTAAAGATGGGGCCGTGAAACTCACCTGAAACTGTGCTCGGCTCAAAGAAGTAAATAGCAAATTTGGTGGTCTCGCACCTACAAATGTTTCTAGGCGTATAAGTCACTACACCTATAGTGCGAGTGCCTTGGCAAGTTGTACACCCAACTCCCCGACCACGTGTTATCCCAATTCCCGTTTAATTAGACGCGCATCCTAGGTCCATTGGCGATGGATTACCCTTTTCTTTATATATTAATCTTGTTAATATTACTTGTAACGTGTACACTATTATTCTCGACACAACTCTCCCTAACGTATAATTACTTTCCCATTTAAATAATTATACTTAGGATCGTATCGTTCAATATAATGTATTCTTATCTCCCGACCCGACTCACTTTGCCACATATTTATTTTCCCATTTAAATAAATATGCTAAGTTCTTGTCGTTCGATTCTATATTTTAAACGCCCGACTCAACTCACCATGCCGTACATTTATTTTCCCATTTAAATAAACATACTAGGATTTGTTGGGACTTACACGTTCGTAGATATACTTCACCTACTTGTCTTGGTTTTCCTTCTCGCGTATCTATTTTCCCATTTAAATAGATATACTAAAATTTCGTCGAGACAAGTATGTATCTATATATCAATGTGTGCGTTTTCTTTGTTAAGTCCATACGTTGTCTAACGTTTTAATTCATTAGTTTTTCTCCCACGAATATTTGTTCCAACACTTAGGAAAGTGTTGCATAAGTTTCACCCATGTTATATATATTTTACTTCCCAAAATATATATATTTTCACGTTTTGCCACTACGGCATTTTCTCTAGTTTGTCCGTCTATACGTCATTGTTAGTTTACGTTATTAAGTCCATTAGTTAACTTTTTCCACATTTTCTTCTAATATCCGTTCTATGGTATATTTGTTCATACTTCCAATTCCGAACGTATATTACTTGAAGAGAAATATACTTTTATATTTTTAGTACAACTAGTTACTTGTATCCCAAAAATGTTTCCGATACTTTTATATTCCCATTTATATAAAAGTATCCATTTTTGTACAAGTTTTCCTTAAGTTGTTACTTTTGTCCGATATTTTACGAAACCTTTATTTTTGTCAAAAACCTTAACTTAACCACTTATTTTTATAAAACTCTTACTTTTATAAAAATACATTTTTAAAATGCATTTAAGTAGTTTGTTCAAGTTTACCAAAAACTATACTTGGAAAACTATTCTTTATGTTTTTGACACTAAACTTCCATAAACACATTCTTGGACCAAAGTTTCTAAAATACTTTATTTTAGTCCATCAACTTCCAAAGTTACAATATTAGTCTTTTAACTTATACTTGTTGCATTTTTCATCCAATCTTTTCAAGTTAGCATTTTCATCCAACTTAATAAACTTTAAAAATCCACATTTCACATGTTTGATTCTTTTTACATTATTCCACTTCCATTAGTCTTATAATCCATCCTAGATGCTATTAACATGCTTGTTTCATATTTTTATCCAAAACACCAACTTTTCACTCATCTAAGTGAGTAGACTTTAATCGTGAAATTTCTACATGCAAGATCATCTAACCCATTTTACCATCTTTTTGACATTAGTTAGTCATCTTATGATGATCAAAACCATTTTTCATCACTTTTAAACCTTTTTCAAAAATAATGTTTTGATCATCATCCTCTTTACATGCATGTCATTATTTTCACATTTCATTAGTTATTTTATTAACATTAACAATTTTAAGGTTCATCCATATCATCATTCATCCATTTTGTTCTTGTATGACATATACTAACTTTTATATTTCAAGACCACATTAACCCATCAATGTACAACTTGCTCTCAAGAACACAATACATGAACACTAACAACAAAACAAGGTGAATACTTACAACTAGCTCAAGGCTAGGGAAGACAAGAACCTTGGATTGGATGGGGTTTAGTGTGTTCTTCCAATGGGTTAAGCTCCAAGCTCTTGAAACACACAATGGGTTTTGGATGGATGATGATCTAGAGGTGATTTGTTAGTGTGAAAATTGAAAGAAAAGCTTGATGGGGGTGGGGGTAATCCACGGCCAAAAGGAAAGAAGAAGAAGAAGTTTGTGATTTTTGTTCAAGTGTTTTGTGTTGTAACTTTATAATACTCCTCCCCAAATCTCACTAGATTGAGTGTAATCTTAATTAAGATTATATAGATTAATGTTATTAGCAAAAAAAAAATAAAGATTACAAGAGGGTGTTTGGGCCGTAAGTTTTGGGAGAGAGAGGAGAAGGGATTGGCTAGTTTCTTGTGTCCAATGATAATCCATGCACTCTCATGATTACAAATCTTCCAAGGATTTTATTTAGTTAACACAAGTTGCATTCCTTTTGTATGGCCATAGGCCGGCCCCCATGGGGTGTATGGTGGGACCCACTTTGCTAATTTTATACCCATTATTAGTTATGTTTAAGTTACTATTGTTCGGGTCTCGTCCGGGTATTTTTCGAGCTTTTATCGCGCGTCAACCGGATATTAAAAATACTTTTAATAACCTTTAATTACGGTCCGGGTTAAGCGTTGATAAATTATTTGGGCTCTTGCCGGGTGAATTTATTAGTTAGGCGCGTATCGGGTGCGGTACGCGCGCTTTATTCGTTACCGGGAGATTTGTGTAATAAGCTTTCACGTATGGCTTTGGAGTTCCAAAACTCATTATATTTTGTGAAATTACGTTTTATTTTATATTCCGGTTGTCCGGGGTTCGTTTCGCTTATTTAATTTCTACCGGGTAATCGCCAGTGTCCATACCGGATAGATTTATTCGCACATGACTCCGTCATGTTTTGTCATTAAACACATGCATTCCTATGCATTATTTGGGAATTGCTATTATTCTAAGGCCTCAATTAAATAATCACACATAATTATATTTAATTACGTTAATTACGTTAATTAATTAGTACGGAATTACCTTATTTTTGCCGGTTGTTACACTATGTTAGTCAGAAATGAATATAACATATGGTCTAAAAGGTTGGCACATACTATTTCACAAACAAACACTGGCTGTTGGAGGTCTGTAGTTTTTGGACCTCACAAACCAGTTGTTACTGATCCAGAGGGTAAGACTGAAAGACCAAAGGATCCAAAAGAATACACGGAGGAAGATTTCCTAAAGTTTGAGCTTGATGCAAAAGCTTTCTCCATGTTGGCTATGGCTCTCCCAAACGAAATTTATGCTGGCCTTTTACATTGTGAAAGTGCCAAAGAGCTGTGGGACTGCCTAAAAGAGCAGTTTGCAGGAACTGCTGAGGTGATAGCCAACATCAGAGAAATATTGGCTCAACAATATGAAACTTTTACTCACATAGAGGGTGAAACTTTAACTCAACAATTTGAAAGATTTTCTTCACTCATCTCAGAGTTAAAAATAAACAATCAGACCTATACAACTGAGTCTATGTTACATAGATTTTTAAGGTCTTTACCTTCAAAATGGGAAACTTACTCAATAGTCCTCAGAACCAGTTCAGATTTTAACACCTTGAACCTAACTAGG
Organism: Ambrosia artemisiifolia; assembly: GCA_032199755.1. Classification (NCBI taxonomy): domain Eukaryota; kingdom Viridiplantae; phylum Streptophyta; class Magnoliopsida; order Asterales; family Asteraceae; genus Ambrosia; species Ambrosia artemisiifolia. The sequence goes on along the minus strand of CM063516.1, from coordinate 1,738,965 downwards.
TTACATGGTAAATTATTAACTTTTGAAAGAGAAATCAATCAAAAGAAAAAGCTTCAAGAATCTGGTAAAACTGCTGATGACTATACTCCGGGTAGCACAGCCTTATTAGGACATGACTCACCATCCTGTTCTAATAATTTTGGTTCTTTTGACCACATTGACATAACAGCTGGGATCTCATCAGATGGATCTTTCCCAGCTTATGACAATGAGGAACTAAGTCAAACTGCTGACAACATGTGTTTCATCATGGATGATTTAAAATACTTTAGCAGTGATGACATAGAAGAAATGGAAATATTGCACCAACTGGCCTTGTTAAGCTTAAAAACTAACAAATTTTACAAAAGGTCAGGAAGGAAATTTCCAGGACTAAACAATTCAACAAAAGTTGGTTTTGACAAATCTAAATTGAGATGTCATAAGTGTCAGAAGTTGGGACACTTTGCTAGAGAGTGTAGAAGCTCTAGCTATAACCAACCAATGTCCCCTGGAAATCAATATAACCCCTCATATAATAGGAATAATGGAACTAATGGGAGTGCTCATTTTGTACAGGCACAAGCTCCAAATGTTCAATATGTGCCACAAGTACAATATGTACAGATGCCTGCTCAACAACAACAGCAGCTCATGCCTCCATTTCCAACTGCTCAACTTCCTGCACAAACTCAACAACCCCCTCAGCAACAAAGCTTATTTACCTCAGGGTATGTTGACTGGAGCAGTCTTCCTTATGACACATCAGAATGCAGTCAGGATTCAGACAATAAGGTCTATGATGTCAACTGGGGAGAACCTGATAATGGCAGAAAGAATTTTGCCTTAATGGCCTTTGAAGGATACTCTTCAAATTCTGCTCTCACACAGGTATCACAACAATCTCTGTTAAAGCTTTGCACTAAATCTTGCAAAGAATCATTTGCTTTAATTAGAGAAACCAATGTGCATTTACAAGGCAAATCCAATGACATGGAAAGAAAATACACACAAATGAAGTGTGATTTGGAAAGAAAAGTCATGTTGAAAAACAAAGAAATTTCCAAACTAAATGATAAATCCATTGAAACAGAAGCACAAATTAAAACCATGATAGACAGCCTAGGAAAAGTCAGACAAGAGCTTGCTGACACCAAGGTTGATTGTGAAAAATGGGTTGAGTCTTGTAAAGGGTATCAAATGTTACTTAACAAACAAACTGCAGCCAATGTTAAGTTTGGCATTGGATATACCCACACTGAATCACCAACAGATTTCACCCACAAAACTGATAATGATAGGAAGAAATTGATTCAAACTTCTGATATGGAGGAATGCACATCCTACCATCAGAACTTCCTCAAAAAGGGAAGTACTGCAGAAGTTAAAACTACTGACAATAAGCCATCAGCAGTTTCAACTACATCAGGAGTTGAGACCCTGAAAACTGCTGATGACCTATTTCAAAAATCAGATTTTGTCAGTAAATTGCCTTCTAGCTCTCTTGATCTATCTAAAAGGAAAGAGAAGGCAAAAGCATGTGAGATATGTGGTCTGTTTAACCACATAACTGAACTTTGCAAATTTAGAAAGGTAAATCAGTTAAATAAACAAAGACAACAACTGATTGTGGGAAAACAGATAAAACAAGATTTTCAAAATACCTTTTTTCCCAACAAACAACAATCAAACAAAACCCTTTCTAAGAAGAAGCCTTTATCTCAACAAAGGTCATCTTCTCAAAGTTCAAATTCAGAAGTTTTACCTAACCCATCAGCAGATTCACAAACTGCTGAAGTTAAAGATTTGATAAACCTGGTTAAACTTCTGATGACCAAAGTTGATGGTGGAAACCAAAAAGAATCCACCATTGTTCTTAATGACAAATCCATTGCCAAAAAGACATGGATTACTAAAAATGGTCCACAACAAGCTGCACCTGTTCTCAAGAGCAAACCCAAAGCCAAACTGGCTTGGGTTGCCAAAACTAACTAATTTGCTATCTTGTGCAGAGAGTCTCCAGAGGTTTGAATAGCATATGGTATGTGGATAGTGGAGGCTCAATGCACATGACTGGATGCAGATACCTGATAAACAATTTTATCAGTCAAAGAGAAGGATCTGTGTCCTTTGGGAACAATGCCAAGGGATATGTGCTAGGATATGGCAATGTATCCTCAGGCAAAATGCAGTTTGACAAGGTCAATCTGGTTGAAAACCTTGAGTACAACTTGCTGAGTGTCTCTCAAATGTGTGACAAAGGATATTCTTCCTTTTTCACAAAGACAGCATGCAAGATCATATCACCAGAAGGCCAGAAGTTGATAGAGAAGATCATTGAAGATCATACTTTGCTGATTGCCAAAAGATGTGGCAATGTCTATGCAGTGGACATTGAAAAAGACAAAGTATTGAACAAGACTGCCTGTTTCTTCTCAAAGGCATCAACTTCAGAAAATGATCTCTGGCATAGGAGACTTGGCCATGTGAACTTTAAAACCATCAATAAAGTCACAAAAATGGGCTTGGTCAGAGGTCTACCTTTGAAGGAATATCAGTGCAAAGAACACTGTGTTTCCTGTCTTAAAGGTAAACAGCATAAGTCCTCTTATAAGTCTATTGAAGAATCAAAAACAACTGCATGTCTTCAACTACTCCATATGGACTTATTTGGACCAGTCAAGATTATGAGCCTTGGTAAGAAGAAGTACTGCTTGGTCATCATTGATGACTACTCAAGATTCACATGGGTCTTCTTCTTATATTCCAAGGATGAGGCAGCTGAGATCATCAAGTTCTTTATTCTACAAGTAGAGAAGCAATACTCTCTATCTGTCAAAGTCATCAGGAGTGACAATGGGACAGAGTTCAGGAACAAAACTCTGGATGAATTCTATCTGTCTAAAGGGATTGTTAGACAGTTCAGCATTCCCAGAACTCCTGAACAAAATGGTGTGGTAGAAAGAAAGAACAGAACATTAATTGAAGCAGCCAGAACAATGTTAGCTGATTCAGGCCTACCTTTGTATTTTTGGGCTGAAGCAGTCAACACTGCATGTTATGTTCAGAATAGAGTTCTTATCAACAAGAGACATACCAAGACTGCCTATGAAATTCTTCATGGCATTAAGCCCCTTATCTCCTTCTTCAGGGCTTTTGGATGTCAATGTTTTATCCTCAACATCAAAGACTCTATCTCTAAGTTTGCTGCAAAAGTTGACACAGGTTATTTTCTTGGTTATTCTCCTTTGAGAAAAGCTTACAAAGTTTTCAATTCAAGAACCAGGATAGTAGAAGAAACACTGAATGTCAAGTTCAATGAATCAAAACACATTCTTATTCCAGCAGATCCTGCTGAATTATTTGATCTTGACAGTTTTCATTTCGGACCTGAAAAGACTGTTGAATCATCCAAACCTCCTCAAAATGGTTTTCAAGGATTTGAAGATGATAGTCCTACACCATGGACTCCAAACACAGTCAGAAGATCAACTATCAAACCTTCAGAAGTTTCAATAGCTTCTACTTCAGGAACTACTGATGAACATTTTGAAACTACTGATTCAGCTGAACCTAAAACTCCTGAAGTTCAAATAACAGCTGAACCAGATATTATCAATCTCAGTGGTTTATTTGAAGAATCTGTAGAGCCATCATCCAGTACAGGTTTACAACAACTGATTGAACACAAGGATCATCCATTGGAACAAATCATGGGTGATATTGCATCAGGGGTACTTACAAGAAACCAGCTTTCCAACTTTTGCTTATTCTCAGCATTCATCTCTCAGTTGGAACCAAAGAAGTATCAAGAAGCCCTCAAAGACAACAATTGGGTGCAAGCAATGCAAGAAGAGTTGCTTCAGTTCAAGAAACAACAGGTTTGGGAAATCTGTCCCTTACCTGACAACAAGCAACCAATTGGAACAAGATGGGTCTTCAGAAACAAATCAGATGAGGCTGGTATGATAATCAAGAACAAAGCAAGACTAGTGGTACAAGGTTATTCCCAAGAGGAAGGAATTGATTATGATGAAACCTTTGCACCAGTTGCAAGACTTGAAGCTATCAGGTTATTTTTAGCTTATGCAATTTCCAACAACATTAAAGTTTATCAAATGGATGTCAAAAGTGCATTTTTGTATGGAAAAATAAAAGAGGAAGTGTATGTCTGTCAACCTCCAGGGTTTGAGGATCCTTCTCATCCTGATTGGGTTTACAGACTTGACAAAGCTCTTTATGGGCTGAAACAGGCTCCAAGAGCCTGGTATGAAACACTTTCCAACTTTTTACTAAAGAATCACTTCTCAAGGGGATCCATTGATAAAACTCTTTTCATAAAACATGTTGGAAATCATGTCTTACTTGTTCAAATATATGTTGATGATATCATTTTTGGTTCAACAAATTCAAAACTGTGTGAAGAATTTAAGAAACTCATGCAATCAAAATTTGAAATGAGTACAATGGGAGAATTGCAGTACTTTTTGGGACTGCAAATCAAACAACAGTCAAATGGAACATTTATACATCAATCAAAATATGTTAAAGAATTATTGAACAAATTTTCTTTACAAGACTGTAAAACATGTTCCACTCCCATGACACCAATCACACAAGTTGAACCAGATGATCAAGGGAAACACATTGATCAAACCATGTATAGATGTATGATAGGTTCTCTTTTATATCTAACTGCTTCTAGACCAGATATCATGTTTTCAACTTGTGTCTGTGCTAGATACCAATCTGCACCAAGAGAATCTCATCTAATTGCAGTCAAAAGAATCTTCAGATAGGAACTCCTACTTTGGGGATTTGGTATCCTGCTTCAAGCAATACCAAGTTAACTGCTTTTTCAGATAGTGACTATGCAGGCTGCAAAATGTCAAGAAAATCAACATCTGGTGGTTGTCAATTCTTAGGAAACTGTCTGGTGTCCTGGCAATCAAAGAAACAAACATCTGTGGCAACTTCAACAGCTGAAGCTGAATACATTGCTGCTGCAAGCTGTACTTCACAGATACAATGGCTCCAATATCAACTGCTTGATTATGGAATCAAAGAGACCAAGACCCCACTTTTTGTAGACAGCAAATCTGCCATTAGCATCATTCAAAATCCTGTTCAGTTTTCAAAAACTAAACACATTGAAATCAGGTATCACTTCATAAGAGATTGCTATGAAAAAGGCAAGATTGAGGTGAAGCATGTCACAACAGCCAATCAAATAGCTGACATTTTCACCAAACCCCTTGATTCAACAACTTTTCAGAGGTTAGTATCCATGCTTGGGATGTTAAACTTAGAAGAAAGTCTGTAAGTGATTCACTTTTTAAATTCTGCACATATTTTATTTTTTCACTCACATACTTATCTGTCACAAACCTCTGAAGACCAAAAATTTGAGAAAAGAGAAAGTTCTGATGAACAAATTTTGAAAACTACTGATAAACATCAAAATGGGATATTTTTAAAATGGATATAACTACTGATGAAAATCAGAAGTTAGAAAAGTGTTTTAAAAGTCATCTGCATCAGCAGTTGAAACTGCTGATGAGATAACTAAAACCACTGATGAAGAAACCTTTCTTCTTCAGCAGTTTGACTAAAAGGGTAAAACAGACTTTTCACTCGTCAGAAGTTTGACCTAGTCGGTTAAAAACTTCTGATAAATACCCTGTTCCAACACTTATCCATTCAAAAAGCAAAATTCCCTCTTTCTCTCTCAAATTCAAAGCAAAAACCCCTTCTCTAACCTAAAAATCACTGTTCGATCAAAAACATCCATGGCTCTCGTGTTAAAACAGGGACACAACCAAAGAGGCTACTTTGTTAAAGATGAAGCCTGGTCCCAGTATGATGAGATACTTGATCTCATCATGAAATCCCAATATTATGATGCTTTCACCATTGATCCACCCATTCATGAAGAAACTCTTAATGAGTTCTGGGCAAATTCAGAAACGGTGAAGGTGAATAATGAAGTGATTTCCCTCAAATCTTCCATAAAAGGGAAAATGATGGCCATCTCACCAGAAACACTAAGCATCAGGCTTGGTTTGAAGGATTCTGAGGCACCTGAGCATATTCCAACCTCAGATATTCATCTGACCATGACAGAATGTGGCTATCAAGGTACTTTGGCACAAGCAACAGTTTACAAAAAATATTTTGACCCACAATATAAACTGTTATTTCATTATATTATTATGTGTCTTAGTCCTAAAACTGGGTCAATAGATCAGATGCCTTCAACTTTTCAACCTATTTTTCATTCCATCATAAATGAAACTTCTTTCAAGGCATCAAAACTGTTTTTCAATGAACTGGTTTTACATCATGAAAATGATAAAAAGAAATTTTTGTTGTATCCAAGGTTTGTTATGCAGTGCATAATAAAAGAACTTGGAGAGGGAGTACTTGAGGGAAAAACAACAATTTTAAATCCTTTAACTGCTCAAGTATTCTCTAGGCACAACAAACCAGCACTTTTGCTAGAAGATGACCAAGGGGAAGAACAACCCATCCCCAAGGAACCCACATCTTCCAAACCTAAAAAGAAAACTAAACAGCCTAAACAACAAAAACCAAAAACAACCAAGTCACTGAAAAAGAAAGTTCAGGAAGTGGAGAAACCTGAAACTACTGATGTGCAATCTGCACTTGAAAAGGAAGTGGCTGAAACATCCTCTCAGCACACTCCTTCTCCACCACCAAAAAGAAAACCAGTCACAGTTATTTTCCAAAGAAAAAGATTTAAGAAACCAATAACTGTTGACCCTGCCTTTGAAACTGCTGAAACCATCCCTGAACCTATCCAAACTCCTGAACACCAACCCATAACAACTACTGAACCTGAACCCTCACATACAACCATAGAAATTGCCCAACTTCTCTCAGGACTTAAAGGAACCCATTCACCACATGTCACTCCCCTTACAACACATCAAATTGGGGAGATGCCTTCAGAAGTTGACATGAATGTGGATCCCTTTAGCCCAACACAGAGAGATGAGGATGAACAAGGGTTTGTAAGCCCAAACTTGCAAACTTTTGATATTTTTGAGGCTGCTACTACTCACTTATCACCCAGTGGTGAACCTGAGGACAGTAGTAACATAGCTAAGACCTCAAATTTGGCAACTACTGATGAAGGCCTAAGGCCAGAGGTAGGAAAACCTCAGAACCAAGACAAAGAGGTTCATGAGACTACTGGTTTGGGTCCAGCTCATGATATAACTGATCCTGCCCTCTCTGAGGACACTATCAGGGATTCAGATGATTCCATTAAGTTGGTTGATGAATCACAAATTCCACAAACTGAATTGACGGTTGACATTGAAGGTCCTGCATCTAAGGTCTCCAAGCTCAAGAAGCTGGTCACCAAAGATCAGGTTAAAGACCAGTTAGCCCAAAAATCCCCACAACTGGCATCTTCAGAGCAATCTGAAGATCACCCAAAAAGCACCCCTTCACCAAAACAACCTACCCAATTCACTGGGCTCACAAGCATAGATCTGAACCAACTATGCAGCCCAGATGGTCCCCTGTATCAGGCACTCAAACAAATTATAACTGATCAACTCAAACCCTTCACAACTGCTTGGGAGTTAAAAGCTAACAATCAGTTTGGGTTGATCAACTCGAGACTTGCTGAGTTGAACAAGAAGATGGATGAAACTCAAGATCAACTGGCAAGGTTGTCTGCTGCAACATCTCATTCCATTAGGCTTCCAGAAGTGGATGAAGCCAAAAAGGGGGAGATGATTAAGGAACCAACAGATGCTACACAAAGACAAAATCCTGATCAAGAAGCTGATAGACCAACACAAAGACCAGGAAAAGAAGTAGCACCAGAGTTCAAGTTATCTAAGGCATCAGAGGGAACTGCTGATTACATTTCTCAAACTACTGAAGACAATCCTTCAGCAGTTGTGACCAAACCTACCACATCAGCAGTTCTACCTCCTAAACCATCATCAGAAGTTCCTAAGGCAACTGAAAAAGAACCTACTCCCACTCCTTTGCCTACAACAACTTCCACAGCTGTTTTAAACCCTACTCCCATCAGCATGTCGAAAGACTTATTAGAGAAGAGTTTGAAAGAAGCTGCTAAAAAGGCAAAAGAAGACAGAGTATGGAACAGCCTAGAAACTAGAGAAGACTTGAGCTTTGAAGAAAAACTGATCAAGTACCAAGAAAAACTTGATGAGCTTGAGGCTGAAGAGAGAGCACTTGAAGCTGCTGCTGAAGAAGACAAAAGAGCACAGCTTATAGCATTCATCACAAAGAACTCCAAATCCAAGCAAGTGGCCCTCAAGAAACTCTCAACACAAGAACTGACTAGAAGAGCACAGATGCTATCTGATAGAATAGCAACTGAAAATGAGAGAAAAGCCAAAAGAGCTGAAGTGATTGAAGAATTAGTGGCTAATGGCTATGGTTCAAAAGCCTCAATCAGCAAATGGAAAGAACAAACTTTGTATGAGGCTTACAAGAAATTCAAAGCAAAGAAAGTTGCTGAACCAGAAAGATTTGAAAGCCAAGAAGTCCAAACAACTTCTATTGTCAAAAGACCATCTGGTACATTAAGAAGGCCAGCCACCAAAAGAAAAGCAGATGGAGATCCCATTGTCAAGACTGACTTCAAAATGATTCTGTTAGAAGGAGATCAGTTGGTACATGGTGATTTTGATGTTGAAGAGAAACCCATCTTGACCCAATTCGGAGACAAGGCTACCTATGCATATCAGTTACAACAATCCATCCAAGAAGAAACATATACAAGGGTTGTTACAGAGCATCACCTGCCCAACATGCCAATCCAAGGTGCTGCTGAATTACAAGGAAGTCAAGAGTCTCACCTGAGAGTCACTGAAATAGAAGACATCCCTCAATCAGGTCAACCTAAGGAAACAGGCTTGGTTTCCTATGCCTCTGACTTTGACAGGTCAAAGGTAAACATTGTGAAATGGTCATTTACTGAATCCAACTCAGTACTTGTGACCAGGAGAGACCGTTCAAGTAAGGTCTATAGAAACTCAAAGGAGTTGAGTGTTTTATCGTCCAAAGACCTTCTCACCATTCAACATTTAACACCTGAACTTGGTCCTCTCACTGAGCAACAAAGATGTACTCTTACCACCCGGATGACAGCAAAGATCTGGAGGATGCTAGAAGAGAGAAAAGGACAACAATAAAGGATAGATAAGGTTTTGGCTTCATCAATCCAGGGGGAGATTGTTGGGACGAAGAGGATTGAAGAAACCACCTTTTGATAACCTTAGTCTTTTCCATATCTGCCTAAGTATAGAACTGCTGAAGAACAAAATGAAGAAGTACTGAAGAACAAACAGAAAGTACTGAAGAGTAAACTCATCAGAAGTTCTGAAGTCTAACCAGACATTTCACTGAAGAACTACTGAAGACAAACTACTCATCAGCAGTTTGTCACTCATCAGCACTTTCACTCAGAAGCTTCTAACCGACTGAAGATCAGCAGTTTTACTATTATATTGTTTTGTTAAAGTCTTGATTTCAAGTTTCAATGTACAGACTGTAGTAACCTTATCTTAGCATAATATCTTTGTTAAATATCTTAGATTACTTCAGACTACAGTTTAGTACATTAGTCTATAAATAGATGAGTTTGTTCATCTATTTTAGACATGTGATTTTGTGTAATATCTTTGAACTTATATTGAAATCCTTCGGGCTTTAAACTTATAATTTCCACTTCACATCTGAGAAACATAAACTGCTATTACTGCTTTATACTTAGATCATTTATTGTTTCTCATTTATTATTCAGTCAAGGGGGAGTAAATAACTCCTCATCAAAGTGATCTTTTAGACCTTTGAACACTTGTATTTCCGCTGCTTAATAACTCTTATATAAATCTGATAAACACATAAGTGTTCATATAAACAGCCACTGATCCAACACATTGCTTCCGCCTGGCACAAAGCTTAAGAATTCGTCACAACGGAGAATTGTTTACTCCGGTTCCGTGCTTCATCCTCATCAGGTTATTATCGCCACTTGCCACCACAAAGTACGCCTCCGCGCACCGGTACTGGTGGCTCGGAATTTTTAGGCTCCATTCCAAGGGATATTCAGATTCCATGCAGGTTTTGAGTCTCTTGAAACTCCCTTTATAATTTATACGACAAGGTTTGGCAATGGGCCACGTTAATACTTTTGATGAATCGTTGTTGGACGCTCGTGCACCGGTGACAGTTAGCCTAGAAGGTGACACATAGCCGATAACAAGCGCAACGAGAAAGCCTCTCGCGCCCCACTGCAGTTAGCCTCGAAGGTGACATTTAGCCGAAGATAACCACGCCGAGCAAACCTCCCGCGAATTGGTGACAGTTAGTCTAGATGGTATCACTTAGCTCGTAACAAGCGCGTCGATAATCCTCACGTGCGTCGTTGACAGTTAGCCCTAGAAGGTGACACTTAGCTGGTAACAAGCATAACGAGAAACCTCCCATACATGAGTCGTTAGTTCACCGAGAAGATAAAACCCTTTCAATCTTCATTCCCGAGAACTCCAGATCAGTCTAGCGCTCTACCCAACGCATGCGTGCGAGAGCAACGCTAGACTTGGGGGACTTGTAGAGGTATGATGCTTGAACCGACATACCTTGTTTATTATTTTATTACTTACTATATTATTTACTAATATTGGGGTGCTGAGGTAACCCCCTAACTGGGCTTGGTGCCAATGGGCCATGTGCCCATATAGTTAGGGGTCCATGATGGTGGCCCCAAAGAGCCCTATTTAAGAGGTCTTCACATTTCATTAGGGCACAAGTTATCACATACAAGATTACCCCCGATAACATATGGTAGCCGCCACCACTTTTTGTGTCTGTACGTTAGACTCTACTTGTAGTTTCCTAGGAGTCACCTCCGCTCGCCACTTTCCTTTCCTTCTTTGCATATCTGTACTCAAACGAAGAAGAAGAACAAGGTGTGGTTCTCCTATTCAACACCGTCAAAGCACGACCTGGATAGCCATTCCGGTAAATGTTTCTTCATTGGCGCCGTTCGTAGGACACGACAACAAACTACACTCTGTTTTATCTTCTCTAACCGCCAGATCTTCTTCATTCAAGCTTTACACACATTTTCTGGATTTGCAGATCCAGGTGCATGTTCTTCAAGTTTTGAATGAAGTTATGATCAAAAGGTTGATAGATCTGGGATGCTCACGATTTTCCCATCAAACATGTTGACAAATTTGAATTTGTCACACGGTCTTTTCAAGATCTGTACATTAGATCCTCGCAATTGAAACAAAAAAGAGGAAACATGCCTCCATTGCAATTGCAGGAAGAAATTAATTAAAAATTATTATTGCAAAAGTGGGCGAACATCTTAGTTCAAGATTGTGCATTTCGATAAAAAAGAAAGAGGAAAGGTGCCTCCATTGCAATTGCTGGAAAAAAATAATTAAAAATTGTTATTGCAAAAGTGGGCGCACATCTTAATGCAAGATTGTGCATCTCGATGCATATACCATAATTCCTTCACATTTTTGTTTCATTCCAGGAGGCATTTCCTAAAAATTATGTTAGTAATATATTGTTTTTTACCCTATGCTCCACTCCACCTTGGGTTGCGCCCCCCTTTTTATGTTTTCTTGAGCTCTAGGGATTTTTTATTCTTCTTCTTCTATACTCCAACTCCGAGATTTACTTTCTTTTAAAGCATCTCTTTAACGTTAGGATCAATAAAATATATATTATTATATATGTATATAGATAGTGGGAATACTGCTGGTGAAAAAGCGAAAAAGGGCGAGGACATAATTTATATCACTATTGTTCGTCGCTAGCACAACTTGGCTAACGCCAGAGCATGCAAAAAATTTTCGTAACCCCGTGCAAGCCGATAACTGCACACTTATGGCTAACCCCGCTCTTGTTGGTAACTCTCTACTCGTTGGTATCCCCGCGCTAGCCGGTAACTCCACGCTTATGGGTAACTCCGCGCTTGTCGGTAACTCCGCGCTTGTCGGTAACTCCCTACTTTTTGCAGCACGTTATTCAATAGCCTATGTAACTCCATGAAACAAGGCTTGCATCCGCTGTACAAGGTTCTCCACACAACCCACACATCATGGTTTTCATGCACCAAAGAAAATCTCTCCACATGCGACTCCCACGGAGCATTGGTTTTGCCTTACGTAAAACGTAAAAAGACGTCACACGCGGAGCATGCTTTCATCGGCCAACACCAAGCTCTTTGCACATCCACAAAGCATTGCTTCCGCCTGACGTAAAACTTAAAAAGAGTTCACTAGCGGATAATGGTCTTCACCAGCCAGCAAAGCTCTTTGCGCGTTCGTCTATTACGTCTTCTCCCGCGTTAGCAAAGCTCTTCGCGCATCCGTGGAGCATTGCTTCCGCTTGACGTAAAACTTAAAAAGACGTCACCCGCGGAGCATGGTTTTCACCAGCCAGCAAAGCTCTTCGCACATCCACGGAGCAGGTCTTGACCCGCGTTAACAAAGCTCTTCCCGCATCCTCGGAGCATTGCATCCGCCTGAGGTAAAACGTAAAAGGACGTCACCCGCGTAGCATGCTTTCATCCTCCATGCCAACTCAATGCGTATCTCGCACATCACTGACTAAGCTTCGCTACCCCGCGCATGCTACACAAACATCTTCGCGCATCCCGCGGAGCATTGATTCCGCTCGACGCCAAGCTTAAGAAGTCGTCACAGCAGAGAATGGTTTACACCGGTTGCGTGCTTCCTCCTCGTCAGGTTATTACCGCCACTTGCCACCACAAAGTACGCCTCCGCGCACCGGTACTCGTGTCTCAGAATATTCAGGCTCCGCTCCAAGGGATATTCAAGTTCGATGTAGGTTTTAAGTCTCTTGAAACTCCCTTTATAGTTTATAAGACAAGGTTTGGCAACGGGCCACGTCAATACTTGTGGTGAATCGTTACTGGACTCTCGCGCACCAGTGACAGTTAGCCTAGAAGGTGACACTTAGCCAATGACAAGCGCAATGAGCAAGCCTCTCGCGCCCCAGTGCAGTTAGCCTCGAAGGTGACATTTAGCCGGCAAAAACCGCCCCGATCAAACCTCCCGCGAGTTGGTGACAGTTAGCCTAGATGGTGTCACTTAGCTGGTAACAAGCACGACGAGAATCCTCACGTGCGTCGGTGACAGTTCTCTTAGAAGGTGACACTTAGATGGTAATAAGCGTAACGAGCGACCTCCCACACACGAGTCCTTAGTTCACCAAGAAGATAAAAAGCTTCAATCTTCATTCCTAAGAACTCCAGATTAGTATAGCGCTCCACCTAACGCATGCGCGTGGGAGCAACACTAGACTAAGGGGCTTGTAGAGGTATGATGCTTGACCCAAATTACCATGTTTATTATTTTATTACTTACTATATTATTTACTAATATTGGGATGTGGTGGTAACCCCCTAATTGGGCTTGGTGCCAATGGGTCATGTGCCCATATAGTTAGGGGTCGTTGATGGTGGCCCATAAAAGCCCTATTTAAGAGGTCTTCACCTCTCATTAGGGCAAAAGTTGTCACATACAAGATTACCCCAGATAATATGGCAGCCGCTACCACGTTTTTGTGTCTGTACATTGGACTCTACTTGTAGTTTCCTAGCAGTCACCTCCACTCCCCACTTTCCTTTCCTTCTTTGCATATCTGTACTCAAACGGTGAAGAAGAATAAGGTGTGCTTCTCCTATTCAACACCGTCGAATCACGACCCAGACAACCATTTCGGTAAATGTTTCTTCATTGGCGCCATCCGAGGGACACGACAACAAACTACACTCTATTTTATCTTCTCCAACCGTCAGATCCTGTTCACTCAATCTTTGCTCAAGTTTTTTGGATCTGCAGATGCAGGCGCGTGTTCTTCGAGTTTTGAATGAAGTTATAATCAAAAGGTTGACAGATTTGGGACTCTCACGATTTTCCCATCAAACATGTTGACAAATTTCAGTTTGTTACATGGTCTTTTTCAGGATATGTACATTAGATCCCCGCAATCGAAAAAAAAGAGGAAGGGTGCCTCCATTGCAATTGCAGGAAGAAAATAAGTAAAAATTATTATTGCAAAAGTGGGCGCACATCTTAATGTAAGATTGTGCATTTCGATAAAAAAAGAGGAAATTTGCCTCCATTGTAATTGCTGGAAGAAAATAATTAAAAATTATTATTGCAAAAGTGGGTGCACATCTTACTGAAAGCTTGTGCATCTCCATGCATATACCAAAATTCCTTGACATTTTTGTCTCATTTTGGGAGGCATTTCCTGAAAAGTATGTTAGGAATATATTGTTTTTTGACCCATGCTCCACACCAACTTGGGTTACGCCCCCACTTTATGAATTCTTGAGCTCTAGAGATTTTTTAATCTATACTCCAACTCCGAGATCTACTTTCTTTTAAAGCATCTCTTTAACGTTGGTATCAATTAAATATATATTATTATATATGTATATAGATAGTGGGAATACTGCTGGTGAAAAAGAAAAAAAGGGCGAGGACATAATTTTTATCACTATTGTCTGTCGCTACCACAACTTGGCTAACGCCAGAGCATGAAAAAATTGTTGGTAACCCCGCGCAAGCTGAAAAATGCACGCTTATGGGTAACCCCGCTCTTGTCGGTAACTCCCTACATTTTGTAGCATCTTATTTGATGTGCTGAGAATTTAACTTGTTTTATGCACATTTTCACCCGTTTTGTACCCAAAATCGTGTTGTTATCTTAGTGATCTATCTTTCTTTCTTGATAATTGCTGGATTTGAGGTCGAAAAGTGAAAAGAAGTGAAAAATGGTACAAACGGCACAAAAAGGCAACGAATTGAAGACTTAGAAGCTGTGTCAGATGCATCACGGCCGTGCTTATGGCCGCGCACCTGTCCTGGGTCAACAAGTCAATATTTCCAAGTCAGCAGCAGGCAAAAAGTCAACGTTACCAACCTGCACGAGCGTGCACATCCCTGTACACAGTCGTGCACCTTGATACGTGCTCCCCAAGGTTTCAACCGACCAAGACTGGCAGTGTACTGACCTGCACGGGCGTGCTAACCACTTGGCACGGGCGTGCAAGACTAGAAGCCCAACAGATTCTGCTCGAAACGACTCTGCAACAGTACCAGTTGTTGAGCAAGGGCATGCCACATCAAGACACACGGGCGTGTAGGGCCTGATTTGTCTATAAATAGAGGCCTCCACTCCACACTTTGATCATCCCATCCTACCTCTAAACCTCCACTTTCTCGATGAAGTATCAGCCATCTTTGGGACTTGTGGGTGTCCTTTGGAGCTTGGGATCACTCCATAAACACCACACTTGAGAGAGAAACAACCTGAAATCTCCCAAAACCACTAGAAATCTCCATACAACTCTCACCATGTTTTGTACACAAAACCAACCTTGTGAGATTGTTGTATCTACCATGCTAGGCTAGATTTCTCTTGGTGTTGCTAGGGTGATGATGGAACTTGGTATGAAATAAATAGTTTATTTATATATAAAGTGGTGTTTTATGTTCTTAATAATTTTATCTACTATTTATTTGTTTGATGAATTAACTAATTAATCACTTAGTATTTGGTCGTGTGGGTGTTTTGATAGAAAGCGGAAGGACTTATAAGTGTAACCATGGAGTGTAAAAACCCGCGCACTTGTAAGCTAACCTTAACTCCACGTGTAGAGATTGGCCCATTTGTGTTTGGAAACATTAACACTTTGTGGCTTGATCCTCGGCTATCAAAATCTTACTTAGGGTCGGTACGATCTTTATACTTGGTCCTAGTGATAAGCCAAGACTTGGTCATGTGACTCAGCTTCATGGTCTATGTGAAAGCTTTGGCGCAACGCAAGAATTGGTGAACCCGTGTTGGTTAGAAAACGGTCTTTATTTTCTTTCGTTACTATATTGCCGCACAATTAGTAATACACCAATCACTTTTTGAAAAATTAACTAATTCTAGTAGGGGATTAGTGTGAGTGGACCAAGCCACGACTCCCCTATAATGTCAAAAGGAAGCTTATTCGGCCACGCTCCGGCCGCCGGCAAGTTAATCCTAAAATAAATTAGTAGTTAAATATCAATATGGCAACTTTGGGAGGTGGGTTCCTTACTGTGGATGCATACAATTTTGAGGTGATCCGTCCCTCGGTGTTGAGAGGTGAGCTTACCAGACCTGGAAGAATCTCAAAATAACATTAGAACACAAAACGTTATTGTAGTTAAGCGGTAACGCGCTCCTCGAACAGACCACTTAAACAAGAGTCTATTATTGTTTCATACCAGGCAACATCAGATCCCAAAGCAACGCCTTTGTTTTGCTATTGATTTCTCCTACAGTTTACATCTCTCTTTTACTTTTCTTCTCACACTTAAAAGTCCTTTAGTAATTTTTAAGAAGTAGAGTAGTAAAAATCGTGTCCTTGGATTCGATACTTGGTACTTGCTCATTTCTATACTACTCACGATAGGTACACTTGCTTGTTGTGTGGGGTTTAGAACGTTAAGCAACTATCGTTTTAGACTATAAATTTAAAACATGAAAGTGTCACACCACTATTTTTGACTAAATTTCCTCTTGCACCAAGTTGTTGGCACTCACACCGGGAACTTGCCATTTTAAAAGAAAAGAAGTTTTAGTCTTTAAAACCCCACGCTATCATTATTCAATAGCCTGCGCAACCTAGCAAAACAAGGCTTGCATCCGCTGCACGAGGTTCTCCACAGAACCCGCATATCATGGTTCTCACCCACCAAAGCAAATCTCTCTTCATGCCACTCCCGTGGAGCATTGCTTCCGCCTGACGTAAAACATAAAAACACGTCACACGTCACACGTGGAGCATGCTTTCATCGGCCAACGATAAGCTCTTCGCGCATCTGCAGAGCTTTGCTTCCACCTGAGGTAAAGCTTAAAAATATGTCACCCGCGGAACATGGTCTTCACCAGCCAGCAAAGTTCTTCGCGCGTCCGCAGAGCAGGTCTTCACCCGCGTCAGCAAAGCTCTTCAAGTATCCGCAGAGCATTACTTCTGACTGATGTAAAACTTAAAAAGACGTCACCCGCGAAGCATGGTCTTCACCAGCCAGCAAAGCATTTCGCACATCCGCAGAACAGGTCTTCACCCGTGTTAGCAAAGCTCTTCCCGCATCCGCGGAGCATCGCATTCGCCTGAGGTAGAACGTATGTGACACCCGTCACCCTCATTTTTTTAGCAAGATGTCAATTATAGTCCCTCGCGTAATCAAACATTTATATTTTTAGTTCATGTAAGTTTGTCGTTTTCGAAATTAATAAAATGATCGAATTTACGAAGTTTATCAATTGTATTTATTCTAGATTGTATTTTCATTTTAATAAAATGCGTATGATGAAACACTATTCGGATTAGAAAAAGAATAAATAAATAAGACTTTTCTTTTTGGTTAAGTTAGTTAAACTTTGTTAGTTTTTATAAAGGAATGAAACTAACTAAAAACCTTATAAACTAACTTAGTTAAAACCTGAGGGACCATTTTTGACAATATACAAAACTTTTAAAACAATCTGATTTTTTTTCTCTTGAACGGTTTTCCAGCGACTGATTTCCGGCGACCACCTAACTCGCTCGTTAATGCACCTTTAACCCTAATAATTATTGCAATACGTTTCTCCATCCGTAATAAAGAGTTTTTGGCTATCAATTCGGTTTTTAAACGCGTTTAAATGAGAGTTTAATCGAATGTTGAGTTTGTAACCGAACGGGTTTACAAAGCTTGCATAACGCTCGTTCTACTCGTCCATTATATAAATTGAATATACCATTAGTTTTCAGCACTTCCTCTCGTCCTAAAACCACACAAAAATCTGCATCAATCGCGTCCATAGCTCTCCAAATTGTGATGTTAGTTCGGAGCTTGAAGCTTCGATTTCGAGTTAATTCGTGTTGTAAGTTTTAGTTTTCTGTTGCCGTTTTTGTTATTTATGAGTTCCGATCAAAAGCCCTTTAACACTGAGCATTTATCAGGTCTTGATCATGATTATTGAATTTGGGTTAGGGTTAGGGTTTATAGTAGGATTTGGGGAAGAAGATGAAGATGTTATTAGTATATAAATAAAATGTTTATTGAAGGTTTTCAACATAACACGCTTATGGTGGAGTGGTCGTGATGTTTGTATGTATGTGGAAGGACCCGAGTTCGATTCCCTAACACACGGGTCTGATCTGTGTTTTTTTTTTCTCTTAATTTTCATTTAAACATTATTTGTGTTATATACATATATATCTTAAAATATTCATAGAAAATTCATTTTTGATCCAAAAATTATAAAATTTTAGGTGTAGCATCTTGACACCGTAAAGAAAATTACCATACTTTTATTTTCTAAAAAAATGTCTTATTTTTATATTTTTATTGATTTAATTTGTTTTAAACATATTTAATTGATTAAAAATTCATTTTTAATGATTTTAATCTCAAACTTTTTGGGAAATTATTTCTCATGATCATGAACTGAAATAAAAAATATTGGTCCAGAAAACACTTATTTTTATTAATTTTTCTATTTTTAATCATTTAAACATGATTTAATCTCACTAAATCAGTTTTAAATATAAATAAGTTCGTAAAAATTATGGGAAAATTATTCTCATTGATTCACATCAGAAAGTATCCATTTTCTATAAAAATAGAATTTTTGGATCATGTCTTGTATTATTAGTCTTATATATGTTTAATTAGGCATAATTAATCATTTATTTATTTATACTATTTAGTATCTATTTTATAAATACTTTTATTATAAAATAGAAATATTCCTATGTTTGAAAATCTTAATTACCATTGGTTGGATCCTTGTGTAACTCATAATTATTTATTTCAACATTTATGATTACTGTATTTATTTACAATAACTTAGTGAAAGTAATTAATTAAATTACTTTGTCTTAATTATTCAAACATATTTTTATCTAAATATTCAATTGGTAATAATTATATTACCTAAACCATATTTACAAACTTTGGTATATTATTTTTAATATACAAATTCTATATTAATTTGATTTATCATAAAAACTCTAATTCCCCAAATCGACTTAGCAAACCCTAATGCCTTAGAACCCTAGATACCTTAGACTTTTTAGACACTTCCTTATTAGTATTCTTACACATTATAGGTTGAATTCCTCGGAATTCCCATTACTTAGCTCACTACCGCTTAAGTTGGATCGCTTTTGCAAACTGTGAGTATATCTTTCCCCTTTTTACTCTTTTGGGGTGACTCATGTACCATTATTATTATTAAACTTACGTATATTATTTATAAAGCAGTGTGCTCATTGATATGTTTTGTGTGAATTGTATGAACGATTTGTCAAAGTCATTAACCTTTGGGCCGCACCTAACAATGAGTAGTACTACGAATTATTTCCCTTGGTTACTTACGTGAACGAGTTAAGTCCTCGGTCATTGTTATGGTTTTTCTTGGACGATGTGTGAACGATTATTGAACGATGTGAGGCTTGATTTTGACCCTTTTACATATTACAATATCATAGCACATATATTGCGAAACACTTTTCTATATGTATTCAAACAGGGTATGCTCACCAATACATTTTTGTATTGACAAAATTATTTTCGTACATGTTCAGGTTGTTTTGAGATGCATTCTTTAAGCTTTCGGATTCATACTTAGATTGCGGATTCATTATATTTCAGTTTAGTGATATTTAGAATTGTTGTAATTCTTTTCAATGTAATAAACTATGTAATCAATATATCAATATTTACACTTTTAGTCCATGAGCTATTGAACAATCGTCACTACGTGACACCTCGATGTTTTCGCCATCGGTCGGGGTGTTACAACGTAAAAGGATGTCACCCGCGTAGCATGCTTTCATCCGCCACGCCAGCTCAACGCTCATCCCACATGTCACTGATTATGCTTCGCTTGCCCGCGCATGCTATACAAACCTCTTCGCGCATCCCGCGGAGCATTGCCTCTGCCCGATGTAAAGCTTAAGAAGTTGTCAGAGCAGAGCATGGTTTACGCTGGTACTCGTGTCTCAGAATATTCTGGCTCCGCTCCTAGGGATATTTAGGTTCCATGCAGGTTTTGAGTCTCTTGAAACTCCCTTTATAGCTTATAAGACAAGGTTTGGCAACTGGCCACGTCAATACCTGTGATGAATCGTTAATGGACTCTCGTGCACCGGTGACAGTTAGTCTAGAAGTCTAGAAGTTGACACTTGGCTGATAACAGGCGCAACGTGCAAGCCTCTCGCGCCCTAGTGCAGTTAGCCTCGAAGGTGACATTTACCCGACAACAACCGCGCCGAGCAAACCTCCTTGAGTTGGTGACAGTTAGCCTAGAAGGTGACACTTAGCTGGTAACAAGCGCTACGATAATCCTCACGTGCGTTAGTGACAGTTAGCCTAGAAGGTGACACTTAGCGGGTAACAAGCGTAACAAGCAACCTCCCACACTTATTAGTTCACCGAGAAGATAAAAGCTTTCAATCTTCATTCCCGAGCACTACAGATCAGTCTAGCGCACCCAACGCATGTGCGTGAGAGCAACACTAGACTAGGGGGACTTATAGAGGTATGATTCTTGACCCGACATAACGTGTTTATTATTTTATTACTTACTATATTATTTACTAATATTGGGGTATGGAGGTAATCCTCTGACTGGGCTTGGTGCCAATGGGCTATGTGCCCATATAGTTAGGGGTCCATGATGGTGGTCCATAAGAGCCCTATTTAAGAGGTCTTCACCACTCATTAGGGCACAAGTTATCACACCCCAGATAACATATGGCAGCCGCCACCACCATTTGTGTCTGTACGTTAGACTCTACTTGTCGTTTCCTAGCAGTCACCTCCATTCCCCACTTTCCTTTCCTTTTTTGCAAATATGTACTTAAACATAGAAGAAGAACAAGGTGTGGTTCTCATATTCAACACCGTTGAAGCACGACCCGGACAACCGTTTCGGTAAATGTTTCTTCATTGGCGTCATCCGTGGGACACAACAACAAACTACACTCTGTTTTATCTTCTTCAACCGTCAGATCTTCTTCACTCAAGCTTTACACACGTTTTCTAGATCTGAAGATCCAAGCACGTGTTCTTCAAGTTGTGAATGAAGTTATAATCAAACGGTTGACAGTTCTGGGACTCTCACGATTTTCCCATCAAATATGTTAACAAATCTGAGTTTGTCACATGGTCTTTTCAAGATCTGTACATTAGATCCTGCAATCGAAAAAAAAGAGGAAATGTGCCTCCATTGCAATTGCTGAAAGAAAATAATTAAAAAATATTATTGCAAAAGTGGGCGCACATCTTAATGCAATATTGTGCATATCGATGCATATACCATCATTCTTTCACATTTTTGTCTCATTCTGGGAGACATTTCCTGAGAAGTATGTCAGAAATCAATTGCTTTTTTGACCCCATGCTCCACCCCACCTTGTGTTGCGCCCCCACTTTATGAATTCTTGAGCTCTAGAGATTTTTAATTCTTTTATACTCCAACTCCGAGATCTACTTTCTTTTAAATAATCTCTTTAACGTTGGGATCAATAAATTATATATTATTATATATGTATATAGATAGTGGGAATACAGCTGGTGACAAAGAAAAAAGGGAAAGCACAACATTTTTATCACTATTCTCCATCGCTACCACAACCTGGCTAACGCCAAAGCATGCAAAAATTGTTGGTAACCCCATGCATGTCGATAACTGTACGCTTTTGGGTAACCCTGCTCTTGTCGTTAACTCCCTACTCGTTGGTAACCCCGCGCTAGCCGGTAACTCCACGGTTATGGGTAACTCCGCGCTTGTCGGTAACTCCCTACTTTTTGCAGCATGTTATTCAACAGCCTGTGCAACCCCGTGAAACAAGGCTTGCATCCGCAGCACGAGGTTCTCCACATAAACCCGGCAACATGGTTTTAAGCCATCAAAGCAAATCACTCAGCATGCCACTCCCGCGAAGCATTGCTTCCGCCTGACGTAAAACGTAAAAAGACGTCACGCGCGTAGCATGCTCTCATCGGCCAACGCCAAGTTCTTCGCGCATCCGCGGAGCATTGCTTCCGCCTAATGTAAAAGTTAAAAAGATGTCACCCTCAGAGCATGGTCTTCACCAGCTAGTAAAGCTCTTTGCACGTCCGCGGAGCAGGTGTTCACCTGCGTCAGCAAAGCTCTTTGCGCATCCGCGGAGCATTGCTTCCACCTAACGTAAAACATAAAAAGACGTCACCCGCGGAGCATGGTCTTGACTAGCCAACAAGGCTCTACACACGTCCGCGGAGCAGGTCTTCACCCGCGTCAGTAAAGATCTTCTCGCATCCGCGGAGCATTGAATCCGCCTAAGGTAAAACGTAAAAGGACGTCACCCGTGTAGCATGCTTTCATCCGCCATGCCAGCTTAATGTGCATCCCGCGCGTTACTGATTAAGCTTTGCTTGCCTGCGCATGCTACACAAACCTTTTCATGCATCTCGCGGAGCATTGCTTCTGCCCGACGTAAAGCTTAAGAAGTCGTCACAATGGAGCATGGTTTACACTGGTTGCGTTCTTCATACTCGTCAAGTTATTACGCCACTTGCCGCCACAAAGTCCGCCTCCGTGCACCGATATTCGTGTCTCGGAATATTCATGCTCCGCTTCAAGGGATATTCAGGTTCCATGCAGGGTTTGGGTCTCTTGAAACTCCCTTTATAGTTTATAAGCCAAGGTTTGGCAACGGGCCACGTCAATACCTGTGATGAATCGTTACCGGACTCTCGCGCACCGGTGACAGTTAGCCTAGAAGGTGGCACTTAGCCTAGAAGGTGGCACCGGACGGAAGATGGGGATGGCATGCGCTCGATTGCCTGTACTTTATCTGGATTTGCGCGAAAGCCGTCTTTGGTTACAATTACTCCCAAGAATTTGCCTTCTTCCATTCCAAAAGAGCATTTACTCGGATTAAGCTTCATTCGGACTGTGCGGAGTTGATCAAAAGTTTTTTGGATATCCAAGAGCATTTGGTCCTCTTCCGTGATCTTGATGACCAAATCGTCCCCATAGACTTCAAGATTGACCCCAATTTGTTTATTGAACACAGTGTCCATCAAACGCTGATATGTGGCGCCTGCATTCTTTAGCCCGAACGGCATCTTTGTATAGCAATAAGTGCCCGTGTCCGTACGGAAAGATGTCTTGTCTTCATCCTCTTTTGCCATTTGAATTTGGTGATACCCCTTATAAGCATCAAGAAAACACTTGAATCTGAATGGTGCCAGGGAGTCCACCTTCAAGTCAATCTCGGGCAGCGGATAACAGTCTTTCGGACAGGCCTTGTTTATATCTTTGTAATCCACGCACATCCGCCAACCCCCATTGGACTTTCCAACCATGACTGGGTTAGCAACCCAGGTTTGGTATCTTGTTTTGCGCAGGATGCTTGCATCCAACAGCTAAGCTACCTGTTCGTTCATGGCCTTTGTTTTCTCCGGCCCCATGCTGCGCTTCTTCTGGACGATTGGTTCAACGGACTTGTAAACGTTGAGTTTGTGTTCCGCAATGTGGCGCGGAACACCAACCATATCTGCGGGTTGAAAAGCGAATACATCCATATTCTTAGTCAATAGCTGTTTCAAATGCGCACGAATGGTGTCGGAGATTACTGGGCCTATGACAACGGTCTGATCCGGTTGCGTGGCAATTTTTGTTTCTGCGTATGAAGGCCACACCTCCGCGTGTTGGGAAACCAACCATCTGGTGCGGTGGGGACGCGTTGCAGTTAAACTTAGCTAATCCTTCCCTTCCAATGAGAACATCATGCGATGAGTTCACTGGTAGGACCATGAAATCACAAATCTCCGTTCGGGAGAGTTGTCCGTCTGTCCATGTGACGGGGAGTGTGAGCATGCCAAGGGGGAAGATTACCTCATGGATGAATCCCGATATCGGCTCTGTGGCCGGAACGAGCTTTTCCTTATCCTCGGCATCTAATTGATCGAAACACTGTTGGTACATAATATCAGTACTGCTCCCATTATCAAGGAACATGTATCTTGTGCGGTAATGCCCTATGACTCCTGTTATGATCAGCGGTTTTGTGGAAGACGCCCCTCCTTTAACGTGCGGCATGATGACAGGTGCTTCTTTCCAGGAATCATCTTGGGCAACGGAATAAGATCTCTTCCGTTGACTCCTGTTGTGAATCATGTAACAGTGGTGGCGATCTGAGCGCTGCACGTGATGCGCGTTGAGGTTTTTGATCTTTTTATGATTAGGGTCAACTTCCCCTTGTGGGTCTCTCGGCTTCTTCCGCATATTTTTCACTAAGTGAGATAGCTGACCCGATTTGATTGCATTCTCAATCTTCATCTTCAAGCTGTAGCAGTTGTCCGTTAGATGGCCATAATCTTCGTGGTACTCACAATATTTTGTTGTGTCCACATTTCTTCTGTCTTGCTTTAATTCCCTAGGCTTGGGAAAATGGACCTGCTCGGGCTTTAGGACTTCTGAGGGTGTTTTGGACAGTGGAGTACAATCATAATTTTTCTTACTCGGTGGTCTCGAGTCACGCGGGTGCTTGTTATTAAGATAGTGCCGTGCATCTTGCCCTGAGGAGTATTTCCCCTCATCTGCTGTACCCGAAATTCTAGACCATACGGACTGTTTTCCCTTACCTTTGTCGTGCGTGTTTGCATTTTGGTTTCCGTTGTGATGGAAATTCTTCGAGCGCGTGAACGAGCGCTCTGATGATGCATACACCTTTGCAGCTTCTATGAGCTCATCCCAAGCTTCGGGCACACCTTCTTTCCCGGTTAGGCATCTCATGAGGTCATCATTCCGCACTCCGTGAATGAATGCGGCCCTGGTAAGCTCTTCGCCGCACCCCAGTTGTAGGGCTTCCTTGTTATATCGAATGATATAATCGTCTAGACTTTCATTATTTTTCCGGGAGCATAGTAAAATTTGAGCCTTGTCTTTCTTGTGCTTCCGAAGATGGGAGAAATGATTCTTGAACTTTTTTATCAAATCGTCAAAGTCTACTAGACTTCCTACCGGTAAACTTTCATACCAGACCCTTGCCGCTCCCGTTAGGGTTTGGACAAATAGGTGGCACCAAGCTTGAACCGGCCATGGCTTAGAACTGCCTGCGCAATCAAATGCATGCAAATGGTCGTCTGGATCACGTAGACCGTCATATTTTCCAATTGTGTTTGGTAGCTTGCATTCGACTGGCATAGGTGCTAGCGCGATTCGTACGCAGAACTTGGATCTTTCCGCAAATGACTTTGGACGATATGGTTTATTAAGGTCATCATCTGGATGCGCCTGGTTGCTGGCTACAGACTTAGAACGTGGTTTCCAAGTTGGATCAGAATTGATCTCGATTTCTGACTCATAGCCGTCGGGTTCCCCGTTCAGGTTGACGTGGTCCTGAACGTGAGTATTCCTACCACGTTCTCCACCACGTACCGCCTGACGAGCTTTGGCTATAGGACGAACAACAGGCTGTTCGTCGTCTTGAGAGTCTTCTTCAGTGTCGAAACTTAGAGTTTTTCGGGACTCCAACCTGGCCTTTGCTATTAACTTTTTCTGGTATTCTGCTATTGTCTTAGCACTTTCTTGGGCCAGCCACTCATCCAGGTCTTCCACAGGTTCCTCAGTTGGCTTCTTTTGTGTTGCTAACGCCACTTTTGTTGATGCAAACAGTTGAAAATTCGTAGCAGCTTGCTTCTGATTCACGTTCTTGGTCACCGTAGTTGGTGCTCCTGTGTCTTGATTCTGCTGCACTCCATCGTCAATAGTGATGGGATCGGCACGTTGTTCGGCTCCAGGATCCATTGGTACTAGTTTGAAAGATTAGAAGACCGTAAGTGATGGCGCCAATGAAGAAACAAATAGTCTAACCTCCTGGTAGGGATGATAGACCAAATGTTACCACAGGATTGATCCTTCACTAGCACTTCCTGGATTGGAGTAACCTGCAAGTAAAGTTGATGTGGGTAGGGAGACGACTACACAAGGTAGTAGTTTATAACAAAAACGGGGGTGAATGGGGATACTATCAAGTGTGATAGCTCTTAGGGTTAGCCAAAAGTGTCCTCTCTATTAGGGATATGATCCCTTATATAGAGGTGGACGTATGCCACCATTACCCAAAACCCTAATCGTAATGGGCCAGGCCCGATTAGGGTTGTCTCCACTACCCTAGACTATATTAGTAAAGTAGTTAAGAGATAACTATAAATAAGGAAAGGTTGGAACGGATACCGCTTTTACCGTTAACACGCGCGTATATTGCTCCATGATTGTAGGCAGTCCGTTGTTACCTTCCTTGTTGGAGAAGTTTCTTTCGTGCGCGAAGAGTTGCTCCGCGAGGCTGTATTCCGGGTTTGGGTATGCTCTGCGCAGTGATGAGTACTCAATCCCATCACTAACCTGAAGAGACTTTTTTCATTGCTAATATAACCTTCTAACCACTTCAACTATGATCTAGGATTCAACATACCATATTACTAATTAAAATTTATGAACTAATGTTCTAATTCTAATTTGACCATTTGCATAACAATTACTAGTACAATGCACCTATCCCAGTCTACGGCTTTACCATCCATGCCCAATATTTTTCCATCCATGATTTATGTAAACCATTCATAAAGCTGGTTATATAGTACCACAATCTGGTTGTGCACTATCTAGACATGTTATGCTATGATCGCGTGCTTTACTTTAAAAGATTGTATTACAATATTGAGGGGTATATTTCTACCCTACAGTCACCCTACCGTGGTTTGTAAATTAGCCCAATAAAATCATATTTGTTACCAATCTTTAGTTACTATATTACTATTGCTAAAAAAAATTATTAGAGACTTACATTTGTAAGAATACGTACCTTTTGAAATGAATGAGGTGCAAAATAATTGAGTCCAGGATTGTGAATTATATAGGCTACTTGACCGGCTATTGATGTCGACTTTGTGTGCATTTTTATTTTCTTTATTAATTACTAGTGGGAATGCCCGCGCGTTGCTGCGGGTGCGTCTGTTTCGTCGCTTCGTAGTTGGTATTAGGATTTGTAGTGTATTTTGGCATTGGGGGGTGATTCGTTATGTTGACGTGAAGTAGGAAGCAACAACCCGCACAATGGTAGAAAACTATTTTTATTAAATGAAATAACAAGCACCCCAAGAACTGATAGTGTGCACACTTCCATAGATCGTTTCAGTATCTTGTTGGATGTTTCTAATTGTTGATTTCTTTTCATGAAGCTGAAACAAAAAATATGCAAAATGTGGTGAGAAAAGACTATAAATAAAAAGAACTAATTGTTAGGGGAATTGGCAGATCTGTTAACTTGTAAACTGAGGGAATTGTTGATTCAAGGGGTCGAAAGTCGACAACTGTGTTATTACTTTTAATGCATAATACCTCCTAAAATGATAAAGGAAAAAAGAAAAGGTTACTGGAATACTGCAAATGCTAAACAATTGTATATCAGTTTTGCTTAGAGGTACAAATGCTAAACAATTCTATTTAATCTTAAAGATATATCTTTATAATACTACTGTCTACTGCAAACAAATGTGTTAGCATATTTTACAAGTTCTGATTTAATTTTCACGATTGCGTACCAAGAATAATCCCTTGGGCGCCTCTGAAGTAAGAGCTTGTCAATATCCTGAATCTCTCCTGTCCAGCTACAACAAACATTGTCAAACCACAGAACGTTACTTCTATCGGTTCTTAACATTCTCAGATCACACAAATTGTAGACAACCAACATGACCATATACTGCTAAGTGCTAATGCATACATGTGTCCCTAACTGTAAGTTTTAATCTTTTCCCAGCAACAGTTTACCGTTTGATTTCGAGGTCAACACATGCTCACAATTAAAGTCAACTGCATTAGCAAATGACAAACATTGAAGTACTGCAGATGAACACACAACTATAACATGCCATTACTGTCTAATAATGGCCAAATGCACTTAATAGCATAGTACAAGATCCTAAGTCATACTCTCCACTCGCCCCTGCTCCCATCAAGCCACATTGTAAACTTAACGGCTGATTCAACTTTTAGCCGAGAAGACATTGAGAACACTAAACCCTTTGGAAACTTGGTTTAAAAAACGTGAGGGCTCCGAGGCGTTATGGTTCAAAAATCCGAGGCGCGAGGCAAGAGCTTCACGTATGTGAGGCGCTCGAGGTAAAAAAAATTGCAAAAAATTTAAACAAGTCTATATGAAATATTCTACTTGTTAATCAATCCTAAACACAAAAACATAATTATAAAACAAACTTAAGCACTTCATTAAAACATACATTGATGCCAAAACAGACTTATAAATCTTTAAAAAAACCATGATTTTGACTTAGCCCAAATAAACCCTAACTTTGACTGAGGCGGCGACTCGGGCGTCTTAGCGCCTCATGCCTTAGGCGTGCCTCACAGCGCCTCGTGTAGATGAGCACTCTTCATCACTATCATTCATAAACCCTTCCAATGGAACCTTCACTAATCAATAAATTTGATCCTAAATTCTTGTTAAGATAAACACTAACATAAGATAAACTAAATAGAAAAGTGATATAGAAATTAGCTTAAAGTTCAAATTTAGTATTTTATCTTCAGAATAACCAGTCGAATTCAGGATTATTAACACAATGTATAACATCAATAGTTATCTAGAAGACATAAAATTATAATCCTAACTTTTTTAAACTGAATTTAATTTAGTTGTCTGTTCACAAAGCATGTGCACCCATAATAGTGGTCAACAAACAAGATTTTTACATTATACAAGACCAATCTACTAAACAATCTAGATTTAACATGTTTGCTATTCTATTAATTATTGCTTCATGATCCCAAAAATTAAACTAACTTCCAATTCCATATAACAAAGTGCCACTTCAGTTACCCAAACAACATATGCATATAATATTTCAAAAGTTAAGTTCTTAACGCTTGAGATGCTAATTTACAACTAAGCCATTCAAAAGTCAACAAACCCAAACAAAGTAAGTTAAGCGGCACCTTGGTTGGAATAATATAAGTAATAGCAAGTTGTCTAGAATAAATAACATAAATCACAGTCTTCAACAAAAATTTTGGAGAATTGGTCAGCAAAAGTATATAAAACAAAAAAAAATAAAATTGGATTAGAAATCTCTATATGACAAAACAGATGAAGATCAAACTATAAGCTGACCTGTATCAAGGTTTCCTGTGATAATGTTTTCACCGAATCTTGCCTTCTTCCATATCAAACTCGAATGAATTACGCCATTATCTTCAAGCCCCATGAAAGCCCATGATCTTGTTGTATGTAACTTTCTACCTCTGTTCAAAGACACTGAGACCACCCTGGGATGCTCTACATTGGATGTAAATTCACAAAAATCATAACTTATTAACAAAATCATATACACACCAAATGGATGGGGGGCGAACGGTGGTGAATATGTTCCAAAAGCTGAAAATACCAAAAAATTGAAACGAACCGTTAGCAAAACTGAACCATGCATACCCTACCTAAATGTAGGTATTGTTCATGGGCTTTTGACCTTTGTATCAATAGAACTTATCAATAAAACCTAAAAACGTCTTAACAATGGTGAACCTAATAGGATGGTTGATTTATGAAGTACAAAAAATATGAATTTTAACAACCTAAATTATATCTTATGTACCTCAAGTAAGATGTTCAGAAAATAGTCAGATGTATACTTACTTTCTCTTGAAATAGATCCATGTATGGGTCTGCTAACTGGTTTGTTTAACTGTAAAACATAAATTTTTTATATCATTTGATGTAAGAGCGTTGTCGTAGAGCACCTAAAAGTTACTGCATTTACCTTTCAAAATATAGTTGACATATCATCAATATCAAATAGGGATCCCTGGTTCCTATGGAAAGAAAGACATGGAAAAGTTAGAAATATGAATTACATTATCACTGCAAGTTTAAGAACTGCTTCAATGAAGTCAGCAATCAAAATTTTAGGCATCTCAAGATGTAAATTGATCAACACAACAACCAACCAATGTCTGATATGACCTCCCAGGCCAGATATTCAGATCCAAAAGCAAAAACTGAAACTTATAAAGGAATAGAAAACAGAGAATGCACAATGTTAAGATAACACGAACAAACTATATGACAATTTACTTACGTTTCTTCCAATAGTTCGATGTGCTTGCATCTGCTCTATGTCCAATGAGAATGAAAATCAAACCAATCCAAAATATCACACCAAAAATAAAAATCAAATTCAAATAAAGTGGAATGAAAATAAAACCAAATCGCTGAGAAACGCACCTGGCTACAACTCGTTGGAAAAACGCTTGGTAGAAAAAGATCTGGTGTCAATAAACACGAACAATTTTAGAGTTTCCGAAATAGATTAGCGTGATGGCAAGTGATTAAAAAAAATATATAAAATCGATCACCGGTTCATTAAGCAATCTGTAAAACAATCAAAGTGTTAAGCAACATCTTTATCAAGAATCAATATATTGTAAATGGTTTTGAATTACAATGAAACAATGCACAGAACAGACCACAACGGATTTTTAAGCTAAACATCAGAATTTGTTATTACCTTAATTCAATTATCCATGCTGATAGCACATCATTTCTTTTTCTTTAGCAATTGAGGCCTGCGATATGTAGGAAAGACAATCAGAACTATAAAAATTTCACCTTTTCATGATTTATGGATAAATGAGAATCCCACGAAAGAAATGGATAAATAAAAAACTAAAAACTATATTTGCAAGCATTAGAACAATAAAGAAGCCCTATTTGAAGTGATTTCCCTGAAATTGTCGATGATAAGAAACCTAAATATTTCCAATTAAAAAAATAGAGGTAACAAAAAATAAACAAACACTGACCTGGGAATTCTGTAAATGGTTGAGGTTTCGAGTGTTTTATAAACACAAAGACTCATGGGTCTATCATGTAACGATGAGAATATGAAGCATAAGAGTCACATTGATGGTGAGAGTGAATGCCCTCAATTATGGCTCACATTCATGACAATATGAGCAGATCAATTTAGGAGCAAAGTGGATTAAAAGGCATTAAGGGAAACAATTTTATACTTTTAACTAAAATGTGAATACAAATTTCCTATTATACCCTTGTAAGTGTCTTAATGTTCCACAAAGTTCCAATTATACCCTCAATATGTAAGCATAAATAACTTGTGCATGTTGCTTGTTAAGTTGTACGGAGGTGAAAATGACTATGCTAGCCATCACTCATCCTTTATAATGTATTATAGATTATAGATTATAGATTATAGATTATAGATTATAGATTATAGATTATAGATTATAGATTATATGTATATATAACTAATCTCACGCACACATGTGCATTTTTATTTTCTTTATTAATTATATATAATTAATTATATGTATATATAACTAATTCAGCTGGTTCACTTGTGTTTCTTTTATAACTTCTAAACTACAACGTTTTACAAACTTTCGAATATACTCTTAAGACGAGCTAATTTTTTAATCTATGCGTTAACTTAAGTTTCATTAGAAACAGAGTTCGATTCAAATATAATTATATTATTAAACGATCTCTTATAATACTAACCACTCGTCTAGATCTCATATCTCAAATAATCATGCTAACCATCACTTAGTCGTTTTTAAATACGCAAATATCCATCTCACCTAATATTGGTTCATTTTGACGGTTAATAACCCGTTTTATTCGCTAATAAATATGAGCCAACACTTTTTATTTATATAATAAAAACGGGATGTTACTTGTGATTTGCTACATACTGAAACCGTGGACTAGATATTTGCACATATATGACAAAGACAATATATGACTCCCATTTTGCTTAAACACCTTTCATTTTTGTTCATTAATTACCTAAAATCATCCCTTTGTATCCAATGTTGAGCCTTAATCATTCTTTTGTTTAAGTGACATGTTTACCCGAAGTTATCATTTAATCTTTTTGAAAGTCATTTAGTGAAATCCAATATTTATATATTGTTTGTTTGATTAATAAAAAGACAACAAACGGGTCAAATGACCAATAAAAAGGCGAGAAAAAGAAAAAAAATATCAAGAAGCAAATATACCAATAAGATAAATGCGGGTCAAAAGTACCCACCGTCTTGTTAGTTTGTTAGTTAGCGAGGAATAAGGATTATCAAACGATTTTTGTTCCCTTTACCCTTTATCCACTTTATCAGCCATAAATGCTCAATCTTTATCTAAACCCAAAATGCACAAGTCCTTTTGATAGATGTGTTGTTTATGTGTTATGGTGGAGGTATGATTGCCATCTATAATGCACGGGGACGCCAGATTTGAATTCGTACCCGCTTCAGAGGCTTCACGGGGACGAAAACGCGACTGGTACGGCTAGGAAACGTTTCCCGACGTTTCCGGTTATGAGGGACATTTCCCCGAAGTATCCGAGCCGTTTCCTTATATTTTTAGGGTTTTAACCCTTTAAATTTACCATTAAAAAAAACTTTCCAACTTCCGCGCATCGATCATAACGTATCATCGATTATCATTCATCTTCATTGATCATTGTTCAACAATCAACAATGAATTTGTAAAATCATGTTTTTTTTTTGTGGTTTTGACCCTCTATTTAATTAAGTAGAGTAGTTAAAATAAATAGAAAAAAGTCAAAGAAAGATTTCATCCATTTTTATTTTGCTTTGGCGGCGTAGACGCAAAATGAAGAGAGTTGCATCTTTTATTTGAGGAAGAAGATGGCAGGGGTATTTACGTAAATTAGGTTATATGTTTTGTTAAAGTCCAGCTGAAATTTAATACTTTATTCACTATTTTTTCAACTTGTCAACGTTGTCCCTTGCGGAACTTTTAATAAAGAGTATTTTCATCAAAGGTTCTATTTAAAGAAAACTAATTTATTTAAAGAATCGATATTTATTTATTCTTATCCTGGTAGTTTTTTATCTATTTAAAACTTTACGTAATTTTGGATTAAACTAGATATGCTTTTATTAAAAATAGTAAAGTTGCTTAATTGTTTTTGTACATATACTTAGGGAATATACTCAATGAAATTTGTTTAATATATTTTTATTTTTTATATTTTTTATTGCTGTACCCGTATCTTGAATTTTTGAGTTTTGCCGTTCCCCGTACTCCAGTCCCGTACTCATCCCAATGCTACATAGATTGTCATACGAGCTTATGATAACAAAGTGACATACAAGGTCTTTTAGTGATTATTACTAGTGCATACTTGCTAGTCCAGATATGAAACCAAGTAGAGTGGACCAATATGACAAGGGTGATGTTTAAAATAAAAACCAAAACACGTTATGTTTAGTTAGTTGATTCCATGTTTTAAATACTCATTACCTTTCTTTCTTAGATAATAAACCTATTGACCATTATCAATACTGTGAATGAGGTATGACTTTAGACCTCAACTAAGGATCGATAAGAGGTTTGTGAAGTGTCTTTGTCAAATTATAATATCAAATGAGTTTGCTTGAGGGCAAGAAAAATGTAGGTGTGGGGGATGTGATGTGAGGGTGTTTGACGTAAATTTAACATGCTTATTTGTATGCTTAGAATTGTTTGTTGGTATAAAACATGGTTACTTTGAGGATTGTTTGATTTGCAGGTACTTGGAGCTTAAAAGATGATTTTCGGGATCTAAGTGATAGTTGGGAAGCACGCGGATTGAATGCGGATAAAAGAAAAAAGTATAAAAACATTGATTGGGCACATCTTGGGCTAGGAGCCATAATAGATGAATATTGACTTTCTCAGTGAGAGGAATCCAAATATGAGGATTAAAATGCGAAAAGTGGTCTTGGCGTCGACGACGCCACATTTGTCTTCGTCGACGCCTCTTTTGGTGGTGTGCCTCATATGTGGCTCCCCTCTTTTGTTGTAGGACAATGAAACTTTGCGTAGAGGTTTTGTAAGTGGCGTCGACGACACCACATTTGGCATCCGGGTCATTTCCTCTGCACGGATTCTATGGAAACTGTAGAATTTGACCCATTAAGATGGCGTTTCACCCCAATTCAAGATCATTAAGTCCTCGACCATTGTAGGAGCTTCTGGGAGAGTATTAAGTTTACAAACTAAAATACAAGGATTGAAGATGAATTCAAACAACATGAGCGGCCAATCCTTTAAATCGTCATGAGGTGAACGGTGGGGAGTGTTTGAGGGTTTATTTACACAATTGGTCTGATGAAAACATTTGTTTATCTTTCATTGTAATTATATAATCACTTGTTTAGTGTTCCTTTGAACTAGAGACAGTTAAGTTTTTCTGGCAACATTGACATCATCAAATGAGTACTACTATTATTTTTTATTTATGCTAGGGATTGTTCTTGTTCTTGATATTAATAAACATACATTTGTCTTAATTATGAATGTTGATGTCTAAGATAAAATTTCAACTCAACAAACTCAAATAAATCATTGTATGTCATAATTAGTCAAATCATTTGTCGAAGATAACTCTAAACACTTGTTAATTAGAAATCCGGGTGTGAGTGTTTAATATATTATTCAAAGTTTACTGATCCATTTGCATTTATCTTTGATTATTCAAATTTTTGACAGATATTGTTAGTTAATTTTACAAAAACCAATCAGAATCATATCCTTGACTCCACCTTCAAATGTTGATAAATAAAATTAGCATGGTCATAACTCATTAATCAACTAAATCTCTGATCACCGATCATAAACTCTAAGTGGTTCGACACTCTTATTACCACTAGATATATAGTTAAGGGTACTAAGGAAACACTTTTAAACTTATCTTTGACTAGACCATCAACATCCGATCAGGAGCTAGCTAGGTTAACATTCTCTAATGTTTTCCATAATGATTAACTGATTATAAAACCGGGTGGACACAATCCAAGTGAACCCTTGTTTAATAAAGATTTTCTAAATTACTTCTATCTCTTCTTCCACTTCACTTTACCTTTTAAAACAACCTCAATTTTACTATCTGAAAACTGGTTCTTATCCATGTTAGTGTATTTTTGTTTGTCCATTGCTGTACGAATAGGCTAGGTGTAGTTGTGTGCAGAATAGATTTTGTGTTGTAATGTATGTCAGTTATTGAATTCAACCACCAAGACTTCCCTTGCTTAAGGATCACCAAAATAAGCCTCAATCACTAAGCATTTGACATCTTTTTTTCACACTTTAGAGTGAAATCATTCTAGAGAGAGTAATGGTTAAGTGTGTGTGTGTGTTTTTGAGGGGAGATCATAGAGGTGATTTCCCGTGTTTGAATGTTGGTGTAAAGTCTTTCTGTATTGAATACAATAGGTGTCAGTTCGTTTTCATGTTTATTATATTGATATTGATTATCTCATCACACATCTAGTTTTTCACCGAATTTGATATGATCCAGGGCTTTTCAGAGCATGTCATTATTAGATCATCATGCTTGTGTAGACTTTGGTCAAATTTTTGTTGTAATATTTTGAAAATTGTGGGTTTATAGGTCTCTACTGTTCTTATGTGATTTCAATCTAAAACATGTTTGAATGTCCAAATTGATTGTTTAGGATTATTAGGTTTTGGATTTCGAATCTATGGAATCAAATAGTGTCAAATTTGATCGTGATTTGGGGGTTTTAGATCGGTTTCTGTCCGTTTACAGTTTCCTAGTTCTAAACCGTGTTCCACCCGCTAGGGTATGCTAACCTTTGTCTCGGTCATATGGCTATGGTGGTAATTGACTACATATTCACTGGTTGGTTATAGAGAATATGTCTTTCTTCGTTTGGAGCGTTTGGTGTCCTCCTTAATTTTTGTAGTGACTAAACTCTGCATGTTTGATATTTTCTTTCACTAAGGTATATTTGAGCGATTGAACCTAGATGTTTACTCAGTTAGCGATTGTAAGGATTTGTTCAAAGGTTTTGTTAGTGATTAAGAAAGTATTCATCCGGTGTCGTTAATGCTCAATTAATGATTATGTTTATTCAATTCTTATCTTAAACAATTGATAAAGATCAGATCATATATTACTCATCCGTTTACAATTATTTTCTAGTGATTGAGAACCTGATTGTCTGAATTGTTCACAAGTTTATACATCCTAGCGATTGTGAGGTATTTAGAGTCAAATAATTTAATCGGTTTAATATCAGTTAGCGATTGAAACCTTCATTTATCCAGTTTACTAAATAAGATCTCCTATTCGTTAACCCATGTTAACGATTGGATCCTATTGTTTACTTGTGCAAGTGATTGAGACTTTCCTTCACTTGTTTGACATCGTGTTAGAGGTTGAATACTCATTGTTTTACCATATGTTAATGATTAAAGCCTTTAATTGTCAAATCTAGTGACTGACTCGTTCACTTGAAAGTATGCTCAATCGTTTGAGATATTAGGGATCGTTATCCAATCGTTTGACTGTTTGGTTCAGTCGTTTGAATATTTCTCAACCGTTAAATGAAATGAAGATGCTAACAGGTTCATCCGTTTTGAGATGTATTTACCCTTAGTGTTATCTTGACACGATCGATTCTCGGTGCCAAATTGGTTTATTCGGGTTTTAGCGTCAAACTCCAATTTCAGCATCATATCCGGTTTTTAGAGTTAAATTTTGGGAATTCAGTTGTTAGGGATAACGTTGGATCAGCTTCTAATCAGTTTGCGACTGGGAGTGTTATTAAGGATTGTGGGGTAGTCACGGGAATCGAAGCAAGACGTCAAATGTCCGTTGATGTGACTATTATGAGTCAAAGCGTCAAATACCGCATTTTTTGTTATCAGAGATGGGTGATTTACCAGGAATTGGGGGTGGGGGGGGGGGGGGGGGGGGTGGAGGTAGAAAAATTACTTTATATAGTATTAGGCTGCAGAAATTATCGAACTTTATAATATGTAATATGTCTAAGTCAAATGGGTCAAGTCCAAACTATAGTCTTAATGGGTTAAAACTTAAAACCTTATGTAATAGTGGTTATTTGATTGGACCATATATGTCCAACAAGGGAATAGGTATGTGACTGATAGTTGTGAACTGATGTGTCTCTTTGTTTGACGGTTACATCAGACAGAAGCAACGGTTCATCAACATATATTTGGGTAGTTTGTAATTGTAAACATATTGCATTTGCAGTTCAGATTCTCCAATACATGCAGAACCAAAACATTACAACATTTGTATTTATTGGGTTTTGTGGAGCCTTGATTTGGGCTTGGATTAGAAGACAATTAAGTGGCAGACCAATTAAATTGAAGACTTGGCCCGTTTTATTTAATTAGCCCATTATTAGTTTTCTTGGGGATTAAGTTGTAAACCCTAATCTATAATTATAAATAGATTATCTTGTACTTGTAATTCCTCATCACGAGTGAGGCAGAAAGCAATAATAAAATATCCTGGTTGCAGCCCGTG
Source organism: Ambrosia artemisiifolia (assembly GCA_032199755.1). Classification (NCBI taxonomy): domain Eukaryota; kingdom Viridiplantae; phylum Streptophyta; class Magnoliopsida; order Asterales; family Asteraceae; genus Ambrosia; species Ambrosia artemisiifolia. The sequence goes on along the minus strand of CM063516.1, from coordinate 1,701,487 downwards.
GACATAGGTCAGCTGACCATACCACGTAAATCCTTGTGTTCTCGTGTTCGTTTATTTTCTCTTGCAGTATTGTTTGTGTTTGGTGTGTTGATCGAGAGATCGAATCCTAACAACTGGTATCAGAGCTACGGCTCGTTACACACAGGTGAAACACAACGCGAGAGATAGATCGACTAGTTCCTTTTTTTGGCAGTCTGCCATATAGCAGAAAATCTTCAATCGTTTTGTTCGAGATTTCGGTTCACCACATAAATAAAGGTAGTCGCATCCTCACCACCATATAAGATTGTGCGTCATTAATTGTCAAGAGAAAAAGAAAAACAAACAAAGAAAGAAAAGAACAATCGTTTTGTTTCATCCGGTGGTATCTTTAAATTCTTGTTTGATTGTTTTTTCTTTTTGTTTTCTTTTGTCTCGATCAGCGAAGTAAAGAAAAAGAAAACAGGTTTGTAATTTTTTTTTCAAAGCATTGTTTATTGGTTTATACAACTTGGTTGGCGTATTTACTTGGCAGTTTAGTCGGGTGGTTTGGTTGTTGTGGGGTTTGTTTTATTTGTCCAATATTATTTTTTCTGGTTCTTTTTACCAAGATCCAAAGTCAGGAAATTACTCAGTTTGAGACAATGGCTGAGAATGGTAAACTTCAGATTGAGAAGTTTGATGGAAAAGACTTTGGTTGGTGGAAAATGCAAATGGAGGATTTGCTGGTTCAGAAGGATTTGGACATGGTACTGGGTGACAAACCGGAGAAGTTAAAGCAGGACGAGTGGGAGGCCTTGGATAAAAAGGCTAAGGCAGTTATTAGATTGTCGCTAACGAAGGATGTGGCGTTCAACATTCTGAAGGAAACCACAGCGCGTGGGATTATGGATGCACTTTCTAATATGTATGAAAAGCCTTCGGCAGCTAACAAGGTTTTCCTAATACGTGAACTGGTGAACACGAAGATGAAAGAAGGAAGTTCAGTTACAGTGCACATCAACAACTTAAACTCGATTTTGTCAAGACTTGGGTCAGTTGGCATCAAATTCGAGGATGAGGTTCAGGCTTTACTACTGTTATCATCATTGCCAGATAGTTGGTCAGGGACTGTTACAACGATTACTAGTTCTACCAGCGAGTTCACTTTTGATGGGATTCGGGATCTTATTCTGGGCGAGGACGTCAGACGAAGAAATTCAGGTGGATCATCAAGTGAATTACTGAATGTTGGCAGAGGAAGGAAGAATAACAGAGGTAGTGGGAGCAAGAACAGGAAGAGGAGTCCGTCTAGGGCTCGAGGTGATGTGACTTGTTGGAACTGCAAAGAGGTTGGACATTTTAGGAATCAATGTCGAAACGAGAAGAAAGAAGTTAACACTGCATCAGATTGCTCAGATGATGACGCATTAATTTGTAGTGTAGAGAGTTATGTGGATTCCTGGGTCATGGATTCTGGTGCTTCATTTCACGTTACCCACAACACTGAAGCACTGCGGAATTTGAAGAAAGGTGACTTTGGTAAGGTAAGACTGGCGAACAATGATGTTCTTGATGTTACGGGCATGGGTGATATGGATATAGTAACTTCAGCCGGTTCATGGACTTTGAAGGATGTCAGGGTGATTCCAAGCTTAAAGAAACAGTTGATTTCAGTTGGGCAGTTGGATGAACAGGGGCATGAGGTTAAATTCGGGAACGGGCAGTGGAAAGTTATCAAGGGAAATCTTGTCATAGCTCGAGGAAGAAAGTGGGGTTTGCTTTACATGGTCAGTTTACCGTCTGAGGGAGTGACCGTCCCAGTTCAGAAGAGAAACAAAGTCGGGTTCACAGAGTCTTGTGGGCAGAAGAAGGTTTGTTTTGCAGATGATAAACCCAGAGCCACAGGTAAGATTCAGGTTGAGCGTGCTAGGAAAGGTTCAGAACTACCAGTCAGGGGTTTTCATGGCAGTGGGAGCATGGGTTGTGCTTCAGTCAGAGTTACTAGACGACAATGGGTTAAGAGAACCAATATTCCAGCTGTCAAAGTCTCTCCAGGTGATTATCTGCTTTATTCGGAGAGTGTTTATTCTCAGGGTGTTTCAGGATCCGGCAGTTCGTGTCAGTGGGAGCCGGTAGAGACAGAGAATGGGTCAGGGGCAGACATAGCCATGACTGATGTGTTGGAGCTCAGGGGAGCTTCAACGAGCCTTCAGGTTAACTGATGAGAAGGCCGCTGCAACCAGGAAAATGAGGAAGATTACAAGAGGTACAAGTTCACAGCGGATGGCAGTTTGAAGATTATCAAGCCTCCAAGTGGGAGATTATTGGGTTTTGTGGAGCCTTGATTTGGGCTTGGATTAGAAGACAATTAAGTGGCAGACCAATTAAATTGAAGACTTGGCCCGTTTTATTTAATTAGCCCATTATTAGTTTTCTTGGGGATTAAGTTGTAAACCCTAATCTATAATTATAAATAGATTATCTTGTACTTGTAATTCCTCATCACGAGTGAGGCAGAAAGCAATAATAAAATATCCTGGTTGCAGCCCGTGGACGTAGGTCAGCTGACCATACCACGTAAATCCTTGTGTTCTCGTGTTCGTTTATTTTCTCTTGCAGTATTGTTTGTGTTTGGTGTGTTGATCGAGAGATCGAATCCTAACAGTATTATTAGTATTCATTGTTGTTCTTGTGTTTTCTCAATTGTATTCATACTTGTTACTGTTTGATTGAGTCCGATGGCCTACTACAATAACAAAAGAATACAATTTATTAGGAATATGAAACTTAGCCTTCGACTCTTGTTGCTAATCAACTCTTTAGGGAAAGAATTTCAATTCATAAAAGTCCGTAGTAATCGGGTAAAAGTGAATGCTAAAAAGATTGAACTGAAGCAGCCAAAATTAAGAGCATTTAGCACTTTGGAAGATCTGCTGGTGGAGATAAAAGCTTTTGGTTTGGAAGTTTTCCATCCAAGACGAGCCAAGCCATCTTCAAACCCCAACTTGTATGAACTTCCAAATGGCAGTGCATGAACCATACCCCTTCTCAACACGTAAAACGAAAACATATCATTCATGAGAACTAAAAATTGTTAGATGTTTTAATCTTGATTCAATTATCGAACATGTGTTATTTCAGATTTGTACATATGTTAGGTCTTATTATGTTTAAAGTCCTAAGTCTAAAAACATCTATATGTGAACCGGTGTGTCACATATTAGTTAATAGTCATGTTGGTTTAAGTGAAGGGTTGCACCGGTTTGTATGCACCGGTTGATAGGTATAAATAGGGTCAAACAATTATGTTTTTATTTGTGTTGAAAGATAAGTTTATATAACTTCCTTTCTATTAACTTCCCTCCAAAATTATTTCCCTCCTTTCCTCTAACATCCGATCGCACACACACAAGAACAAACAATCAATTCATTCCAGATTTAGATATTTCAAACATGGCATCAGAGCCAACGATCAAGACCTGTGGTATATTCGATGTAGAAAGAAACGAAGCAGTCAAGAAGATAGGGACAGAGGGCGGTTACGGGTGTAGGCCGCTAATCCCTAGTCTTATCTATGATCATGAAGATCATCGTTGGAAGGCCAAGAGGGCGAACCAAGAAAGCATAGGAGACTCTCTCAATATGCAATTATCTTCGTTTAACATCGGATCAAGTAGTAGTGTGTCCGTGAGGGATACCGAAGCAAGAAAAAGAAACGCACAAAGGGAATACAATCGGCAAGTCAGAAAAGGAAAAGAAGTGGCCGAATACCCCTCTACCATGTGTTGTAGTAAGTGCAAAGAACCCTTTCATTATAGGCGTAATTGTCCTAAGAAAATTGGCAAAACCGAATTTATGGTTAAGGGTAGTGATGAAAAGGGTTGGGATGATTTGTGGTTTGTTAGTTTGACTCGCCAAGAACACGGTTGTGGCAACAAGAGTTTGTTTATTGTCTTGAACAACTCTTTTGGTGTAGAAGGTTGCCCAAAAGGTTATAGAAACGAATATTTCCGTGGTAAAGGATGTGTGGCGATTACTAGTTGTGGAAGAGAACATAAGATTCAAAATGTTTTCTATATACCCACACTTAGAAAGAATATATTGAGTGTTGAGAAATTGACACAAGAGGGATTTGAAGTAGAATTTGAAGGCGATGTTTGTTACATCAAGAAATTATCCAAGAAGTTAGAAGGATTATACTATGTCGCATATGTGAATCGGATGACCATTTCACATTTAAGTGTCCCGCATTTGATCAAAGTGTTAAGAAAGAAGAAGAAAAGGGCCGTGGGTATGGGGAACCTCTCGGCCGAACCCAAACAGTAAATTCATCGGGTTCAAGAAACAAAGGGAAGCGGGTTAGATTTGAAGGCGACAAGTCGGAGGGCTTAACGAACGAAGACAAAGAAAGAGCGTCCATCTTTAAGAATTTTGACGACTATTCCATCAACAAAGATCAATATGAAGGTGTCATGGAAAGAGGTCCAATTATGTATCCAACCGAAGGATCCGAATTGCAAGATTGCATTGTATTTATGGATATGATTCACATCACTAGCACGGTTGAGAGATACAAGAGAAGGTTTGAATTGGAATTTGAAAGGACCGTAAATTGGTTCCTAAGGGATTTCTTACAAATAAGAATCAAGGCACCTATCCCACCAAGAGACGAAATGGGTTATCCTATAAGTTTGTTGGAACTATACAAGACGGTTCAAGTTTTTGGTGGTTATGAGAAGGTAACAAGTGATGGTAATTGGACGGTGGTCGCTATGTCTATGGGTTATGGAAGAGGTTTGCCAAGCCTAGTGTCAAAGGAAGATATCACAAGGAACTTGAGGCAAACTTATGTTCGTTATTTGGAGATGCTAGAATGGTACCATCTCAAGTACAAGGGAAGAGAGTTGGTAGTGGAGATCAATGAAGAAATGATGGAGGATTACAAGGAGAAAGAAGCCGCATGGGATGACTCGGCATTGCCCCCAAAGAAGCGCTCAAGATCCTCATCAAGTGAAGACTAAAGACAAGTGAAGAATCAAGATTAGGGGGGAGATTGTTAGATGTTTTAATCTTGATTCAATTATCGAACATGTGTTATTTCAGATTTGTACATATGTTAGGTCTTATTATGTTTAAAGTCCTAAGTCTAAAAACATCTATATGTGAACCGGTGTGTCACATATTAGTTAATAGTCATGTTGGTTTAAGTGAAGGGTTGCACCGGTTTGTATGCACCGGTTGATAGGTATAAATAGGGTCAAACAATTATGTTTTTATTTGTGTTGAAAGATAAGTTTATATAACTTCCTTTCTATTAACTTCCCTCCAAAATTATTTCCCTCCTTTCCTCTAACATCCGATCGCACACACACAAGAACAAACAATCAATTCATTCCAGATTTAGATATTTCAAACAAAAATATATCTTAATTGTATGTAAGAAACAAGTCTGCATTAATCATATATAGAAACAAACCTGGGTTATCTGCAAGAAACCGTATAGCAACCCACCCACCAGAAGGGACGCCAACCGTGTTCCTTTCAATAGGGTCCACAAGATTGAAGTTCTTAGGGTCCTTGTTAGGATCATAGTTTCCAAACCCTTGACCCACTACAAAAAAATTGAAGCCATGGAGATGAAGAGGGTGGCTTTCAACGCCAAGGATGCTGGTATCTTGCATGACCAACTCGACACTAGTATTAAATGGAAGAACCATAAGTTTGGTACCATTGCTGACAAAGGTATTATTTGGAGGAGTCCCAGTATAGTTAAACCAATGTAATGGGTTGATAGGGAAATAAGGACTATAAACACCCGATGATTGACAAGAATAATGGGATTGGAGAAGGGCAACACTTGGCTGTATAAAGGACACATTGTTAATAGACGCAGCGAACCTGGTTCCATTTGGACCCTGACAAGTTTTATTATTTTCACATGGACTGGTACCAAGTCCTATAGTGAAAAAAAGATGTCTGTCAATCTTGTGTGGGACGTTAGCGGGAAATTGAGCACTCGCCAAGCTTCGAAGTCTATTTGAAAATTGCGTCACGAAGGAGGTGTCATTTAAAGGTGGCAATGTCGGTTTAAAGAGGGGCAGGTTTTTCATGGGAATGGACGACTGATCATATTGAAGAATACCAGCAACTGTGGAATTGTCAAAGGTTCCTAGTCCTGTTACATATGGTCTAGCAGACATAACAAAGTTGGCACCAGGAAATTTGGATTTGGAGTTAAGGAGGACATTGGTGGTTTGACCAGGAGCTAGTATAAGTGTGTCAGTGTCAAAAGGTTTTGTGTAAATGGCATCAGCTTCAACAACGGTAAGCGTGTGGTTTGCTATACTAAAAAAGAGTTCATCGTTGAGTGCTGCATTGATGAGTCGAAGTAGGTATGTCTTCCCGGGATTAACCTTCAGTTTGAACGTATCTGCCAATTTTGATTAAGAAAATCTGTGGTGATATCTGTATGTATAAAAATATATATGCATATGTAGAGAGTTGAAATACACACTAGTACAGAACTCAATTGAAGGTGCGGTGAAATTGTTTAAGGAATGCGGTGGATTGCCCGCACCAGTAATAGGGGCATCATCAAATCAGATTTATGATGGTGCTGTTGCGAGACAGCACCTTTTAACCACATATACCGCACCTCTAAACCTTCAATTGTTTATAAATTGGTAGCACCATCTAATGTTGCCCGCATCTTTTAATCCTTCAAGTGTTTGAGAATTGGCAGCACCATTAATTCAGCCAGCCTGCACCATCTTATTTTTACCACCAAAAAAAGTATTTTTATTAATTATACCATTTGCAACAGCATTCATTTATATTTCCTAATAATACCCGTAAGACACATTTATATATCATATATGTCTGCATAAAAATAAATTACATATATAACTAAACATGTGTTTCAAAAAGTACATATTTTCCTAATGAAAGACCATATAACATTTGAGAAATGTAAATGTTCTACAAATAAAGCTCTAAAAAGATTAAGTTTGCAACACGACCACTTCATACAATTCGCAACCGCAACCGACTTCTTCAATTGCAACCCGATCCGTAGAAACCACCTAACAAAACATAAGTTGACATTAAAAACATAAAACTTATAGTGCTAATACACTATGGGATAATATGCACATGTTTTCCGAATTTGACACGTTTGCATCCAATCTAGTTTTATACTAACACAATATATACATTACATATATAACACTACACGCACATATATAAGCAAGTTTTTATTTGACCCGTTAGAGATATATAACTATTAGATGATAGAATTTGAGCTAACTATGAGACGCTTTTTGTGATATCATTTCAGGCCATTAACGCCTTGTGAATCAATACCAAGATTAGTCTTAAAACTACTAGTGCTTTTGACGGGCGTTACGTGGCGCGCCTTGTGATTATGTCACACCTAAAGCGCAAACTCATTCTTTCACATCAAATTCACTATCGATTTTCTAAACCTACTATTTCCCCTAACTTTTCATACCACACACACACACCAAATTTAGCTAAGAAGCTAAGAACCACCTCAATTCTTAACCCAACAAAACAAAGCAACCATTGCGACGGACATTGATAAGCATAGCAAACTGAACATATGTCAACATAAATAAGATGCAAGAAACAGAACGTGGATATTTCTTAATCTTAAAAGGTATACACTTGAATACTTAGATAAACTAAAGGTCAGATATTAACGTTGTCCAACTCCATTAGTATCGAATTACAATTTGGATATAAGATAGGCAACTTTGAATGGATTATGAAACGAAAGGAGATAAATGAAACACACCTTGTAAAAAGATGTTCAACTTTCCACTCTTTTATATCCAAGGAGAGGTTCCCAAACATAAATCATGCGTGAGAAGGAGCTACTCATTTTCAGTTCCAAAGAGACAGGTAGCGAAAAAAAAAGTTAATAATAAGAAAAACAAACTGTCAAAGAAATGATGTTTCATGTTCCTAACCCATTCAAAAGACCAAGCGTCGGATACCTATAACGCATCAATGCATTATCATGTTGATGGTTCTTCCAGCTCCTAATTATGATTTCTGAAAATAAAAATTCATGAATGAATAATTGGTCTCAGGTAAGCAGAACACAACTCATAAACAAAAAAAAACATTCATCCTTTAAACAGACGTTTAAAAAAATACCATATGTGCTGGCTCAACACTTGGGTATTTGGTACCTCTATTCCTATGATGACAAATAGTTGCAGAGACTGAACCATATGTTCACCTGTCTATACAAATGGAGGTTCATTAATTAAACTACATAATCAAACATTCAACATCAATTATGAGTCAGCAGCAAAGCATATATACCGGTGCTTAATCGTAGAAATGGTATGATCTAACAGAAACCCATCGTATAAGATGGGTTTTAAATCTAAACATACACACACACACATAGTCATTACCTATGATATCAGACAGAGTCTGTGCTCGCCCCATGTGCTCGGGTTCCAAAAGTTGAACTAGCGGCTCTTCTTTAATCGCACATTTTTATGCAAGGATAAAAAAATTTTTTATTTTTTTTTGAATTTTTTTTTCATTTATACATATGTGTATATGTCAATTATACATATGTGTATATAGCAATTATACATATGTGTATATAGCATTTTTCAGCTATACATATGTGTATATTTCAGTTATACATATGTGTATATTGCATTATACATATGTGTATAATGCAATTATACACATGTGTATACTGAAAAAAAAATACAAAAAAAATACAAAAAAAAAAGTTTTCTTACATATAAAGCAGCGATTTTTGCAAAAAAAAAAAAAAAAAAAAATTTTTTTTTTTTTGCCTTAGAGAAATGTGTGGCCCAGAATGGTTCTCTCAGTTCTCAATTTGGGGAAAGGTTCTCATTTGAACCAAATCATATATATATATATATGTTAAGTGTGTGTATATATATATATACAGTGTTGTAAAACTCGGTTTAAGCTTGTACTCGGAGACCCACCCTGGAGCGAGTACTCGAAGAGTAATCAGCCAACTCGACCTTATTTTGCAACATTATACATATATATATATAGTTGTTTGACTTTGAATTCTAAGTATATTATAAATATAAGGGGAAATGGAATTTAATAATTCCAACTTTGAGGGGTTGGAAGGCAGCAGTTCCAACTTGAAAGTTGTAACACAACAGTCCCAACTTGTCAACCTTTTTATTTTGTTGGTCCAGACTAACCTTAGTTAGTTTTCTCTGTTAAGTGCCACGTTGGCATCCCACGTGGCATTCCTACGTGGCAAAAAGTGTGGAACTGTAAAAAAAAAGGGTGGGCCCATTATCCACCATCTCCATCATCTTCATCATCTTCACCACCACCACCGTCACAACCACCACCACCACCATCACCACCACCACCACAACCACCTGCCACCATCGTCAACCACCACCATCTCCGACGACACCCACCACCACCTTAAAAGTTTTGTTTCCCTCCTACTCACCACCACCACCACAACCACCTGCCACCACTGTCATCTTCACCACTACCACCACTACCATCTTCACCAAACCCACTTATAAATACCACGAATCGTTTATAAATACCACGAATTAAAGCCATATAATCATTCCTGCATCTTAGTCGATCCATTCTGTGCAAAACCCCCCATCAAAAACAATCCAAATCAAGCTCCAATTCGTTGGTTTTATGCTCGGTGGCCAAACACCCCTTTTAATCGATTACACCTCGAAAACGAACAGGTTAGTGTGATTATTTAGTATGGTTTTGTTCGAAATTCGTTTTTCTATAATAGCCCTAACATTAACTTGATTAACATGTTCAAATCGTTGGTCAATTGATCGAGTATAGAATTAGGGTTCTTCGTGGTTGGTGGTGGTGGCAGGTGGTTGGTGGTGGTGGTGGTTGGTGGTGGTGGTGGTGGTTGGTGGTGGTGTAGGTGGGGTGGTGTGGCACTTGACAAGTGGGGCCCACGTTTTTTGCCAGTTGGACATATACTATGCCACGTAGGACTGCCACGTGTGATGCCACGTGGCACTTAACAGAAAAACTTAACTGAGGTTAGTTTGGGACCATTAGAATAAAAACATTGACAAGTTAGGACTGTTATATTACAACTTTCAAGTTGGGACTGCTCCCTTCCAACCCTCAAAGTTGGGATTATTAAATTCCATTTCCCCTAAATATAAATATATTTTAAGTAAATTATAAATAGGCATGACTGTTGGAATTTTAAATTATTATTTTTAAAATACGACCCGCATCATCAAAATGTTAGAGATGGAATCATTAAATGGGCCTTTACACTTATTAAACTAGTGCCACCAACAAATAGAAAAAAAACCATCATTAAATCAACATTGAATGAAAGGTGCGGTAGAATGTATAACTCCACCATTAAAAACTAATATGTAGCACCAACAAATCATTTGTGTAGTAGTGACAGATGCATGCATGCAGGAAACGCTAGCTGCAAGTACCTTTAGTAGAAGAGTAGTTATACATAGGACCAGGAAGGCCATTGAAGGTATAGGCATCAGAAACATTTGGACCTCCACCAGTTTGTGTTGCTTGGGAAATTATGGCTTCTGGATCAGTATTAAACCATTCTCCTGCGCGCATGCATATATCATTTAATTTCTATCTTATGCAAAATAGTAGATTTGACTTGATAATAATTTGTTACGTACCGAAGATGATGGGAACTTCTTTATAGGGCTTTGTAAAAGGGTAGGGGACATTAAGCTTTGGGAGAATGATGAGAGGGCCATAGAGACTCGCTCGTAGCCATGATATATGTGCGTGCCAAAACAACGTTCCTCTTTGTCCGACGACTGTATAGTTATACACATAACTCTGTCCCGTTTGTATCGGGCATTGCGTTATGTAAGCTGGCCCATCTGCCCATCCACTGCGTAGCTGACGGATACCATGCCTGAGAAACATACATATATTGATATATATATAGAGAGAGAACAGTATAATATATATTAATTGCAATTACATCAAATATTGTGTTAGCTAGAAATACAAAACATATATATATATATATATATATATATATATATATATATATATATATATATATAAAAGCAGCTGGATGATGGAACGTACCAATGGATTGTGATATTATCGGAGACGTGATTGGTAACTTTGATAAGCAAATGGTCACCCTCCCTAGCTACAATACGTGGACCCGGAAACTTCCCATTCACTGTCACCATACTCCTCGTGTGGCAAAGCCTTGTCACATTTTGCAGCCGTATCTGCATGTGCACAAATTAAAATGTATATTATATATGTTTGCAAGAAGTAAAATGTTAGATATATACAGCACCAAATGCAAGATAGTACGGACATTAAACTCATAGTGCCTGGTAGTGCCGGCAACAGAATACGCGGAAACAAGTATGGTTATCGCAACCAGTATTCTCACAAAGCCACCCATCTCGATCTCTCCTTCAATAAGCTGCAGAAAGCCTTGCTGGTTAATCTCTCCTTCAAGACAAATAAAAATGCTTTATGAGGCTTGAATAGAGTTTTTATGAGGCTTGAATAGAGTTTTTATGAGGCTTGAATAGAGTTTTATGGCTAATAAAGGGAATTTAAGTCTCTAATTATGTGAGACTTTTCACTAGCCATGGTTCATGTATACATATGAGGCTTTGTACCTCATTTAGAGATATGATGAGATACATGAAAAATTATACTAAAAACTCTTGCAACACACATAACTCTAGAGAAGCAACCAAGTATCGATTATTTTTCAGGCAAGTGGGATAGTCCGGCAGTGCACCATCGTCACTGTTTCGAACCGGTGTACCCTGGGAACAGACGAAGAATCTGTTTAAGGGAATTGTGTCAAACACAAGCCCGGTTCACTTCTATGATAGTATTTTCTTTTAGATTTTGCTGCAGCAAGTATAGAGATTCTGATGCATGTGAGCTTCATGTAAGAAAGGCGTGCGGCGATTACTATGTAAGTTTTCTAACAAACTTAAACAGATTAGTAAACAAACTTTCGTGTTCTTCCTAAGGAATTTGGGTTCGCGAAAGTTTGCACATGTTTTCTTTTGGTACATCGAATTGGATTACATTCATGATAAGAATGCAATCTTTAATCCGAAAGTTTGATAGATAAAACGAATTTTTGATTCAATTTTCGGATTCATGGGTGTTTGGGATGTGTTTGGATAAACCGAAATATTAACTTTTTAACATGTATATACACGGTTGGAATTTCTAATTAGAGTATTAGAAAAGACATAATTTTGTAAACCCATGTAAAAAAAAAAAACGTTTGCTAACATTTTCTTTCTAATTAGCGTATTAGAAAGATAAATATAAGGTTTTGAAACATGTATTTCTAACAAGCGTGTTAGAATCGACGACGTTGAAAGAATAACGTGTCATGAAACATTTCTAATAAGAGTATTGGAAATAAAGGGTTTCAAAATATAAGGTTTGAAACATGTATTTCTAACAAGCGTGTTAGAATCGACGACGTTGAAAGAATAACGTGTCATGAAACATTTCTAATAAAGCGTATTAGAAATTATTATTTAGAAAATAGTAAGTTTAATTTGTAAACTTATATATTGATTTCTCTAACGGGCGTGTTAGAGATTGATGATTTTGTAAAGACAAAATAAGATGTTTATATTTTCTAACAAGTGTGTTAGAAAAGATTATTGTACAAAATAGACAAACGTGTTGGAAATTTTATTTTGGAAATTTTGTGAAAATAAAAAAAGTTATAAATTTATTTTGTTTTATTGAAAGTTTTAGTAAGAATACTAATTAAAAGTCCAAAGTTGAAACTTAAAAATAATAAGAATATCATTAAGATGGGTCAAATATTCTTAAAGGTTTTAATGGGGTGTTTCAACTCATGGGTTTATGGAGAATTGGGTGTTTCAACCTTTTCCAACATTAAACCAGTTTGGTTAAATTTGACGGTTTCTAACGAGTGAGTTTGAAACGGGTATATTTTGGAAAATCCAAAGTTAATACCATTTATGTAAATGGTTTAATTTTCTAACGAGGGTGTTAGAAACGGTTTATTTTATATAAACCAACAAGGTCTAAAACGATTGTCATAATCGTGTATTTCTAACAGGCAGGTTAGAAACGGTTGAGAATATAAACCAATGACCTTTAAAATGATTTTGGTAATCATTTATTTCTAACGGGTGTGTTAGAAAAAGGTTTATTTGATATAACCAAAATCTATATGATGAAACGTGTAATCGTTTGCATTCTAACAAGTATGTTAGAAATTGTTAATTTTTAAACCGTATATGTTTATATGGTACACGTATAGTTTCTAATGAATAAATTAGAAATGGTTAGTCATGAAAACCATATACTCTAACAAGTGAGTTAGGAATGGTTTAAATAATAAAACTATATTAGAGTTTATGGTTTTGATGTGTAATCAAAACATAAATATGTATAGTTTATGAAAAATACTTGTGAAAGCAGAAATGTTTTGTCTGAATAAAACATGTGTTTTGCAAATTATATATGGTTTGATACTTGTATGAGAAGTATGATGACTTGAACCATATAATAGTCTAGAGAGACTATTTAGTGTAAAACAACTTATATTGTTTTGGACATATTTACTTGTTCGACTACTTGTGAGTAGTTAAGTATAAACAACTTTGTTGTTTTGAACAGTGTATTGAGGGAGTACCTCGAAACATGCCACGAGACGATATAATTGCTATTATTTCGTCGAACGATAAAGTGTTGAAGAGAATAACAGTTTGAGATTTTATGTTTATATATCCTTATATGAATCCGTTTAAATATATATGTTATATGTATTTTGGATTATATTGAAATTATAATTTGGTAAATTATAATTTGGTAAATTATAATTATTAATTGGAATCTTAATGAAGAGTAAACTCTTGAGTAGAGTTTTATGTTTCTAATTAAAGTTTTTATGACACTTAATTAGAGCTTTTTATGTCAATTTATTAGAGCCTTTATGTATAAAATTAAGTCTCTAATTAAGTGACTAAGAAGAAAAACTCTTCATCCATCCCCATTGAGATAATCATGATCAACGTGGCAAGTGTATTGAGGTTAAATACACGAAAACGAGATATGTCGTCAAATGTTGAGAGCATCAACATAGAATTGAACAAATGTATTTTCGATGACTATAACATATGATAGGAATATATGTTATTATTCATAAGTCGTTGATAAATTTTGCGAGATTTATTATAAAAGACTTACAATAGTGATGGACGTGTAGAGTTTCTACAAACCATCAATGTTGGTTGAACTATATGAAGGATTCGTGATATATTTTGGGAGAGTCACCCAATAAATAAGTTCAACAAATATATACATATCACTTAGGGATATGTGAATGTCATGTCATGTCGTTGAGTGTCAATCTAATTGACTTGTTGATGATGAATATGTTCATCAAAGTGACTTATATTAAGACTTATGTTTAAGTCCTTAAGAGTCAATGGTGAAGCCTTGGAAATTAAAGGCAAACGAGTCTTGATCCTAATGGATGGAATTAATTATGGTTTTGAAGCATTCTTTAAACCAATGTTTTGGAATGGTAAACAAAATCTCATTTTGTGTCTAAACTAAGAAGTGAATGTTAGGAAGAGATAATGAGTTATCTCTTAAGGCTGTGAAGAATCAGAATGAGGCATCTTCTGTTCACATGCTAAGTATTCGTAGTCTAAAGCATGCTAGACTAATACTTGTTAATTTAGATGCTCCACGGAGAATAAATTAACTTTGAACATTCAAACATATGTGACAGCATAAGAATGTATTTTGTAAAAGCAAATATATAATTCATTAAAAAGGATGACTCGAAAGGACCGAATAAATAGTTCATTGATTATGAAACTATTTAGCTGAATATGAGGAGAACTCATATAGCTCAGAAAACGGTTCGTGTGAAAAATATGGGTTGAGTAATATAATGGATGACCTCAATAACACAAAGATATAAGATAGTCGCTATCTTATCACGGGTGTCTAATGTCATCATGAGTGGTATTACTCAAACTTAATCAAAGTGCAAGCAATGTGGGGGAAGAGCCATTTAAGAAACAATCCGTAGGGATGTAAAAATGGTACTTGAGAAGTTTTCATGGTACATATGAAAGGAAGAAACTTTCATCACCCCATTTGGTAGTTATCCAATAACACTTAAGTGTGGAGGTGACTTGCAATTAAAAATAGAAGGTTTGATATGAACGGATGTGATTTTGGGAAGCACAAATCACACAAACCTAGAATAGACTTGTTATAAGTCAGTCCTATTATGTGGACAAAATTCTTGAGAAGTTCAACGGAAATGACTCTAGTGTGGCTAGAACTTTCATTGACACGAGTCAATGTCTAGCTAAGAATCGAGGTGGGTCTGTTAACCAATTAGAGTACTCAAGAATTATTGGCAGCCTGATGCATCTGATGAGTTGTATCAGACCAGACTTAGAAAACAAGCTAAGTAGATACACGAGCAACCTAAGTTTAATTCATTGGAATTACGTGACACAGGTGCTTTGGTAATTAGGATACATACGAAACTACGGGCTGTAATATAAAAGATATCCAGCAGTTGTTGAAGGTTACTATGATGCGAATTGGATATCTGACACGAATGATTCCAAGGCAACGAGTGGGTATTCGTTCACACTTGGAGGTGTTGCGATAACATGGAAATCATCTAAGCAAATTGTTATTGCTAGATCCATGATGGAATCAAAATTCATCGCTTTAGAGGATGAATAGGCAAAATGGCTACGTCAATTTGTTAAGGATATACCTGGGTGGCCGAAGCCGGCATTGGCCTAATGCATACGCTGTGATAGTCAATCGGTAATTGGCAGAGCTCATATCACAATGTGTATCAGTAAGAACAGGTATATAAGACGTAGGCATAATACGGTACGACAACTAATCTCTACAGGAGTTATCACTGTTGACTACGTGAAGTCAAAGGATAACATCGCGGATCCGTTAACAAAAGGCTTAAGCAGAGAGTTAGTTCAGAAGTCGTCAATGGGAATGGGGCTAAAGCCCATGAAAGGCTAGGTTTATACGAAGGAAACCTAACTCAGCTGACTGGAGATCCCAAGATCTGAGTTCAATAAAACAACCTAATTGTGTGAACTGGCGAAGGTCACTGTGGGGGAGAGTTGGTGGAAACCCCACGTATTAAAAAGGGAGTTTACTATAAATTTAATAAGCTTCCTAGTCCATTCCTAAAAAGTGACAAGGTTGAGGTTAAGCTTATGGCTTTTAATGATCTGACTGAGGTAACCAGTCCTAGTAAATCACCTATGTGAGAGAGAAGTGGGGTCGCTTCGAAGGGTATTGTTGGGGCACAATACTTAAGAGCTCTCGCAGAACCAGGCACGTGTCCATGACCATAACGGACACAACTATGAGGACTTGACGTTGTCAGGGAGAGTCTTGTGTGAAGCGTATTGTCGTCCACACAAACGGCAGACGAGTTCAAAGACATCGCGTTCTACTCAGAGCCAGTGGGCTAAGTGCGTTTCATAAGCGAAGGTTCAAAGGGTCACACCTACCTATCGTATGCAAAACTCAACTGTTGAAATTTAATCGGAATGAGGTTGCTTCTCAGAATGACTCTTATCATATAGGGGTTTGTTCGAAATATGCGTGTTTTGATAAATCTCCATTCATGTGGGGGATTGTTGGAAATAATGTGAATGTAGATTTAATTATAATTTAGTGAAATTATAATTATATTCTTCATGTGGTGAAATCAAGACAAATAAAAATGCTTTATGAGGCTTGAATAGAGTTTTTATGAGGCTTGAATAGAGTTTTTATGAGGCTTGAATAGAGTTTTATGGCTAATAAAGGGAATTTAAGTCTCTAATTATGTGAGACTTTTCACTAGCCATGGTTCATGTATACATATGAGGCTTTGTACCTCATTTAGAGATATGATGAGATACATGAAAAATTATACTAAAAACTCTTGCAACACACATAACTCTAGAGAAGCAACCAAGTATCGATTATTTTTCAGGCAAGTGGGATAGTCCGGCAGTGCACCATCGTCACTGTTTCGAACCGGTGTACCCTGGGAACAGACGAAGAATCTGTTTAAGGGAATTGTGTCAAACACAAGCCCGGTTCACTTCTATGATAGTATTTTTCTTTTAGATTTTGCTGCAGCAAGTATAGAGATTCTGATGCATGTGAGCTTCATGTAAGAAAGGCGTGCGGCGATTACTATGTAAGTTTTCTAACATTGACAACCTATTATACATATTGTTGTTGGCATGCAACTTTAGAGTGCCAAGAAAGAGATCAGAATTTCCACCATGTTCCTTCAAAATCTTTCCTTTGTCGTAAGGACTTAGTAGTTCAATATTATTAACTATTTATTATTATTATTATTATTATTATTATTATTATTATTCACCTGTTAAGTAATTAACTTTTGGAGGATTATTACTAGTGAGGGTTGCATGGGACAAGTTTTATAAAAGGAAATTGACATATATATCATGTGTGGTTATTTCTAATTTTGTTATTGCTATTTTTTTTATCCATCTACGCTGTGTTTTCGACGAAGTTTTATGTTTCATCTGAACGTACGTTTTAAGTTAAATATTCATCTGGAAGTTTCAAATCAAGCATCCGGAAGATTAAGGTTATATATCACGATACGGATTGATCACTTCATCATAATATATGTTTCGAGTATTTATCAAGTTTCGGTTGGTTTCTCAAGTTGGATTTGAATGCGCCTCCAACTTGCCTCGTGGCGTTTGTACTTCTAACTTCTTTATCATCCCAACATATCTAGAGTTTGAGTTTATACGCAACTTACTTTCCTCAACTTTGTTATCTTATAACTAGGATTTTATCCGGCCGCGCGTTGCGGCGGCGTCAATCCGATTTAGAAAAAAAAAAGTGACGTTTAAAGAGTGATGATGAACCATACAGCATCTCAAATCCAAAATCGAACGCGCGGATGGAAAATATACATAAAGTCATACATTGCAATCTACTATACACTTGTAAATTTGATATTAGTGCTAACTTGTATATGTGTGCTCAGAGAAATGGATTGGTTGTGTAGTCTAGTTGATCATCTCAAGGTAGATATCATTATATTTGATGTTCCTTCACTGTTGCGAAATAAAGCATGCTTGCATACATAAATATTAGCATCTGCAGTGAACAAATGCAAGAGTTTTAAGAGGAAAAAGAATTCCATAGTAATAAGAGAATGAAAAAAAGTAAGCTGAAATGGAGCAAGTAACACTGGCTGGCAGCAAACAAAAATGCAAGAGACAACATAAGAGAAGACAACTTGGGACCATCTTGAACCTCTTTGAGGTAGTGTTGGACCTAGGTTCAAGATTGTATGTGGCGTAACTTAGTATTGGAAAATTAAAAGGTCAACTTGGACAAACAAAGCATCAAAGTAACCTGAGCCAGAACAGCCAGTCTAGAGCAGAATGTGCCAAAGAAATGAAGCCTAAAATGAATCTTTACAAAATGTATAACTCACCCTAATAAATTACTAATTAGAAAAAGTAGCTACAAACCACCCAAGATTTACCTCAATGATAGTCTAACTGTTCACTAAAGAGCTGGTAAGAGGATGTCTTTGAACCTATAACCATTAAGCTTGATATATTGTATTTAGAGTCAAAATGGTAAATAAAAAGAAAGTAGATTAACCTCAAGAAAACTATACAAACCTATTTTAGGCAGTGTTGCTGAAAATATTAACATCTACATTTGTTCGCTACGCTATGAAGAAAATGGAGCCACCTTTCAACAAATTTGGACGTAGGTTTCAGTTTTATTCGCACCCAAAGAAACTAACAATCATAAGAATAACAATTTATATCATGAATCCACACCAATAATCCATAAGAGTAACAATCTATATCATGAATCCACTATCGACATAGAAAAATAATTCAACTGATTATCACCCGAAAAATGAGCACCTAAAATTCCCTAAACCATTGAAAAGTAAAAGTGCGAGATCGAATTAGAAATATTTTAACAATATATTAACTAAATGAAAATGAAAATGGATGAATATCTTACTTCTTGGTCTTCTAAGACAGAAGTAGCAAGAATTTGTGCATGCTCCAATCTCTGAGTCAACTCAGATTTTTCAACCTGCAAGTCATGGTTTGACTTTCTCAATTCATTGACTTCATCTTCCAAATCCTTCTATTGACTGCAAAGAACATAAGAGGGGCTGCAAAAGCATAAATTTAAACATATTAAAAGTAGAACAAAATGCTTCAGACCAATGCTTGCTTGTGTTTTCCAGTTAATGAAAGTGGCGTAAGCGTAGTAGTTGAGTTCAACATGTAAAGTCGACAAAAAAAACAATTACCATTTTATGAACAACCCTTAAGAGTCGATTTCAAAGTAAAAACAGATGGGAAATGCATACTTCTGTTGTCACAGAACAACCATTAAGATCCTGGTATAAAAAATAATAATAATATTAATAATCTAATTGACTAATTTATTGACCCAAATTTATCACAAACTAACACGATTTCATCAAAAAGGCCATATGAACCAATACACCAATTGCTTTCTAAATTAAGCAAATACAAAAAAGTACCGAGCTAGTGATGCCGTATACAATAATAGCTGCTACAGTTCCCTTGTATTGATCTTATCTGCAAACAAAGGCAACCAACCATATATCAATGCACTTGGTAACAAAGTTCAAACTTAAAATCCATTATTTGTATATCAATTTGTTTCTTATATTAAATAAAAGAATTCCAAAAAGTTAACCGATTTCGCACAATGGTTTTGGATTGCACATCAACTCAAAATACAACATCTATCTTCTTACAAGCAATGAAACACTACTAAACTAAAATATAACTATCAAGTTCCAAAACAAAAGTTGAGGTGTGATTGATGTGAATAAATAACTCCAGTTTTGTTTAACTTGAATTGTAGGTTCTGGGTGCAAAAATTTTCCCTTTTAACTGACATAAAAGATGATCTATTCCAACACAAGCATTTTTACAAACAATTGGTGAGCACATCACATACATTGGATGCCTAGTATCCTCATATGGGTTTCCGTTCAAACACAAGCAAAATAATATTCAAAAAGCAAGAAGCATGACTGAAAGAAAAAGAAGTTCACACGATTGAATCACTTAATAATTGCAAACCAGTATTCAATTCTTCAAGAAGCATGGCTGAGAAAAATGCTTGAAAAAACTTAAAATTGACCACAGATGCCTCTAGATATTTATAAGTTGTTTTTCACACTATTTAAGTGGTCAATTTTAAGACGAAATGGCTGAGAAAAATGCTTGAAAAACTGCCCTTATTATAACACATTTATTTACGCTTTTAACAACTGTCCGAAGCCACACACATACCCAAACGATCAGTTATACTTGCCTGTGACAGCATATTCAGCACGTCTTGCACCTATGAAATGGCCCTCAATTAGCCTTTCTCTAGTTGTTCTTCCCCTCCTTCTAGGCCCTAAATCTTTGGGTATGTGACAACCAGCAAATTCCGTACAACGCCTGATGCGATTTTAATCATATTTTGGAAGTGATTAACATGGTTTAAAGTTAATTTTGATTTAATGAGCCGTTACAAGTCCTACGATGTCCTCCTCGAAGTTCGTGGACGCCTTGATGCTTTTAAAGAAAGATTCGCGCGTATTCAACGTTAACGAACTGACATCAGTAAAAAATGTGATGAACTGGACTAACACAAATTTATTACACGTAAATGCGGCACGTTTTTCTGTTGAAGCGATCGGATGTGGAATCGGCTTGCAAAACGGTCTAAAACGCGTCGTTTTGGAAAACGCGGGAAGTAACCGACATGGGAATCGAACATCGAAATGCATGGTTTTTTCTCGCATGTGTACTTTTAGAATAATTATTTATTTTAAATAGTGTTATTTATTAGCTTTCGGAAGTTAACGGGTCATTAAAAAAAAAGGAAAAAGAAAAATCGTGGTTGAATGCTAGTTACGTGAAGTAACGACCAGTACGAAAGTGCACAATAATAAAAACCATCTCGACGAAAATTAATATTTTGGAGGTTAAACATGATTATTTGATGTTATTAAAATAATTTCTAAAATTTTTGTGGGCAAAAACGGAGTTCAGAGACGAGAACGGGCCAAAACGGAGAAGTTGGTATGCGATAACGGGCCTTGAACCCAACTCAAAAGCCCACAGGAGTCCACCTATAAATAGAATTCTATTAACAAAAATCCTCATTCTTCCACTTCACTTTCTCTCTCTAAACTAAAACTCTCTAACCTCTCTCTAGAATCCGGCCAAAATCCGGCGATGTCCGGCGGTGGTCCGGCGACCGTCCGGCGGAGGTCCGGCGGCGGTCGGCGATTTCCGGCGGTGGTCCGGCGACTTTCCGGCGACTTTCCGGCGAAGTTTTCCGATGAAGTTTTCGTCGCGTGATACCCTACCCCCACGTTTCTCGACGTTCCGGACGCAACGGTGAAGTCCGTTTTCCCAGAAACGGAGCGGTTTGGGAGATGGAGCAATTCCGGCGACTTTTCCGGCGAGTTCGTTTTCAAGTTTTCTTCTTGCAAACCTTTAGATCGGGTCCTTGGGAGTCTCCATGCAAATTTTTGGGCCTTTTTGTTCTCCGGCGAAATTCCGGTGACCGGTGACTTCTGACATAACGTTTGGGAGACTTCCGGGTGTCCGTTTTTAACGAAAAATATATTTCCGGGATCCTTATAACTAGTAGATTCCATACGAAATGGTTTCGTCGTGAAATATTAATATTTTTCGGACACTTTTTCGGAGCCCGAATGCGTTCAAGGCGGGTTTTGAAGTATTTTTATGTTGAGTGATGATTTCGGCGTTTTTCGGTTAGTTTCGGTGATGTTTTTGGTGGTATATAGTTTCGGATGTTTTTGGGGTTGTTTCGAGCCGGTCAAAGCTGGTCAAACCCGGTCAAATCTGGTCAGATCTGGTCAACACGTCGTTCAAGACGTTTCTGGTTGTGCGCGTATGGAAATGGTATAACTATCTCGCGTTTATTTTGTTGCATTATTATATATATATACATACATATATATATATATATATATATATATATATATTTAAAGTATATACAAACGAACGATTCACTCTCGAGACGAGCCGACTAGATAGTAAATGATAAAATGTGTTTGTATAAAAGCGTGACTTATAAGTTGTATATATATTTATATAAATAAGTATACTTATATAAATATCGAAACGTATAAGTCTCGTTTAATTTGGAATTTGCGGATAAATAGATTGATTGTCTTGTGTTTTGGAATTGACTTTGGGAAAATTGTAGACAACTTGTGTTGTCTGGTATGCGCAAAAACAGAGGAAACTCTGGCGGAATTTTTACAGAATCCTAAGTGCAAAGAAGGCGAAGTAGTTGTGTATTTCTATAAATAAATTTCCAAGTGCTTTAAATATATGTATTTATACAAAGTCGCAACGCTTTGACAAAGATTATTTGTAACAATAATAAGTGAATCCAACAATCGTTTCAAACAAGTATAATATATATAGTTTTGCCGAGCGTCAAGGATGACGAATTTTCGAAAGCTTTCGGTAACTAAATAATGTTTATTGTTCGGATTCAAAATTTATAAAACGTTCGATTTTGCTTAGGAATTACTTTTATAAAAAGCAAAGTTTTGAACACTTTAAATGTTCGGATTTTGGGAAGGAGGTAACAAATGTTATTAATCGGAATTAATAACAAGAGTTGTATTTTTGCAAAGCATATTTTCCTAAATATAAACATACAAGACAAATACATTTATCCGACTAACGAGACGAGCTACGGCTCAGGATAAGAAATGCGTTTCGTTGTTTTAGTCCAACATGGTTTACACACGAATAGTAACAAGTGCGCAACTTGGGTGCTATGTCGTATGTTAAACATGATTAAGATAAGTCACGATCGATTCGTCGAGTTAAAACACTTTAAGACTCGGGTTTGTATACACGAGTCTAGATAGTTGGATAAACTATCTTGTAACTGGTAAATAAGCTAGGCTTATTTGTGTTAGACCTTAAGGTGTCCTTTGTTGGTAATAGGACACAAGGAAGTCGGTCAAGGCTTCAGGCTTGTTTGCTAGCTAAGCAAGGAAATCAAGGTGAGTTCATGACCCCACTTTTTACTGTTTTGTAAATGTTTTCGGGGGGAAGACATGCTTGTTTTATGAAAACCTGATGAATTTAAAGCGTAACAAACTTTTTGAGAAAACGTTTAAAGTTACAAATGCTTTTATAAAGTCGTACAAGGACAAAAGGGAAATGAAGGATATGTTTGTTAAATAGTTGTAAGGTGTAGAAAGTAACAATTATTCGATCGACAAGATCCTAGTATATTTATCTTAATGGGGAGGTAAATATACGGTAAAGTGAGTCGAGTCGAGGTGAGGATGATAAGTAGCAAGATGGGTACCTGGAACCTGGGTAACGGAAACCAGTCGGGGTAGGTCCTCGCGTGTTTACTGTAACCATTAATTCAGGGATATGAAACCGAAGGAATATTTGGATAGTACTATCGGTGCCTGACGAGGCCCACCTCTGGTTGATAGCGTCAACCCGGTAAAGACAAGAGGTGCACGTATTCTGAACTGAGTTGTTGATCCGACAGACAACTCGCGCGGGGCAAATGAAATGTGTAGTCTTGGTTTGGTTATGGGCTCAGGATTGGTCGCCATCGTCATGTAGGGGTTCACGACTCCACATATATGACACTACTTAATCTAACTATGTTACTTGCACTGGTTTATGAATACTGGCTATTTTAATGTTCATTTCCGCTTTTAAGTACGAATTTACCGGTGGGATTTACCGGGGGAAAATGGTTTTCATAATTGTATTTACGGATGTCCAGTGAGGAATCCGAGTGGGAAAATAGTTTACAAAAAGAAAGTTTTCAAAAGTAATTGTGGAATGCTCGACGAGGATTCCATGGGAATAAAGTCTCATTTTAAATGTTGTTGTTCGGTCGACAAGAACCTAGTATATTTATCTTTATGGGGAGATAAATATACGGTAAAGTGAGTCGGGCCGAAGGGTAAATAAAATGGAATACCTGGCGAGGATTCCAATGGGACTTTTACAAGATTTTCACAAATAACGGTTTGTGTAATGAAAATAAACTTTCTTAAAATGTTGATGAATATTTTCCCAAAGGTTTGAAATGAACGGGTTTTGATGAGAAATAAACCTAAAACCTTGAACTCACCAACTTTATGTTGACCTTTTTAAGCATGTCTTTCAGGTCTAGAATTTGGCAACGACACGGTTGGAATAGGCGATGTCTTGGGATTGGAGATCCTAGAAGGCTTAGTAAAGGCGTTCAAAATTAAAAGAGTCTTAGATGTGTTATTTCCGCTGCGTAGCAAAGGTACCAAACGTTCACAACCGACGGGAAAATCGGGGTGTGACAGCTTGGTATCAGAGCTATAGGTTTTAGCGAATTAGGTGTCGTGTAGATACCTAGGCTTTAACCTGAGTCTTGTTTTGAATAAGGGACCAAAACTTTCTAAGACTGAAAATTTAGCACGAACGCCTAGGAATTGAAATTCCAACCGTTGCCGGATAAGTTGAATGATTTTTGGTGTACGGAATTACACTAGCTCGGCTTATGTTTCTTCGGCGCAAGAAACCTTTGCTTATGTGAATAGTGAGTAAGAAAATTCTATATTTGTATATAGAAAGGTATAATAGCGCGTGATGGCTAGACATATCTCACTAGTGACCGGCGAGTCATCGCTTGGAATAGCGAATGTATTTTCACATAGAATTTAGCTGAGTCATTGTTCCGTAGTTATTAGGAACAATTTACTTGATC
The DNA here is from genome assembly GCA_032199755.1 of Ambrosia artemisiifolia. Taxonomy (NCBI): domain Eukaryota; kingdom Viridiplantae; phylum Streptophyta; class Magnoliopsida; order Asterales; family Asteraceae; genus Ambrosia; species Ambrosia artemisiifolia. The sequence continues at coordinate 1,676,620 of CM063516.1, read as the reverse complement.
ATATACTCTGTGTATTATGTAAAGTATATAAGTATGTTTCGAAAATAGTACGTATCGCCAACGGATGTCGACACTAGCTTGGACGTGGCGAGGATGCGCACTCATGTCAAGCAGTTGGACAAGTTGGTAGCACCGACATGCAGAACGGATTGTTCGTAGCATCTACGGTTTCGCATCCCCAGGTTCAGGGTTTGCGTACGTCGTCAAGGTCGACTTCGGTCCGAAACATTGTAATAAAGCACCTCGTTTTGCTAATGATACTGCGCAAGCTGTAATGTGGTCGGGGAAAAGCACCAGGAAAGGTGGCGCGTACGACTAACATTATATACGTAATATGTATACGTATGAATATGTGGATTTAACGAGTGCTTGTGATATAACTCATGATGGAGATTATTAGGATGATCTTGTGAGGTAAATTTTTGATAACGCAGACATCACGTTATTGCGAATTTACAGGCACAAGAAAGTCCTAAGAAGATCTATCGTGAGGGTATATGTGTAAGACATAAAGGTTACCTATTTTGTTGTTACGGACATGATTGCTGATTCTCCCCTGTTCGTGTCAGTTGTGACTTCGGTTTTCTTAAACCAGTTTAAGATCTTGATGATCTTGTTTCTTGAGCCTCTGAGGTTCGTGTTGAAGAACCTGGTTATATCTTTTGAGTACGTTTTACATTTCTCTTCGTTAGTGTTTGTGGCCTTCAACATACTATCGGAAAGGAATCCAATTTTTGTTGATTCCTTATCTTTTCACAGAACTGGACACGTATTTTGTACACGTGTCAACTGTCGTATGTTTGAATTCTTTAAATTGTGAACGTCCATTGAAGGGCTTCACATCGAACGATGGTTTCATTAATGGTTGTTATCATTACGTTGTTCGTAATGCTTGCATTCTAACCTTGATGTGTCAGGCCATTGTGGGCAATGAACCTCTTGAAAATTTGTCGATGAGTTTCTTGGAATCGACACTTCAGTTGAATCGAATCATTGGAAATTGATACAGCACCTTGTGGTGAATATTCATTCGACTTGTAATAATGGGTGATCTTTAATTGCGTGTTTATTTTCATCAACTTGTTTGTTATTGTCTCAAATTCAAACACACCTTGTGGCGTGTAACGGAAAAGTTGGTGCACTAGTTGTTTCGTTGAGGTGTGCCAATGTTATTTGTTGACAAATTTATTGATAGCATTGTTGGGCATTTGTATGCCACTTGTGCTAAATCATTTTGATTTCATTAATCATAACCACGTCGATGTTTTGTAAACTAGACAAACTATCGTAGCTTGTCTATTCATCAATTGCAAAGGATATTGTTTCACATATATCGCCCATTTGAAACTAATTGAGTATATGAACACTTTCTTTTGTTTCAAGTGTTGGAATACCAAGTCGTTTGATCTCATAGCATGGCTCTTTGAGGAGTCTTGCCATTGCTGTTGTAAAGCGGTTATTGTATATGTGTACATTGTAGAGGACTATTGGCAGTCCCTAATTTGCCACAAACCATCCATCGATATTTTTTTTTCAGAGAAATTGAGCGGTTAATTCTAACATTCAAGCTATTGTCCACACATTTGCAAATCGTGTGGAAGGTTGAAAATGTATATACTTTCCTTGAGACTTGTTCAAGTGGAACATTTGAGGTTTGTTACCTAATGTCCTTGTATTCGGTTGATTCTGAAAATCTACCTTGTCTCATTCGTACCGGTAGGTACCTTGACTCATTTATTGTTGTGAAACTTCTATTGAGTCTTCAAAAGATATCTTAGCTCAAATTTTGAGGACAAAATTTCTGTAACAGGGGGAGAATGTGACAACCAGCAAATTCCGTACAACGCCTGATGCGATTTTAATCATATTTTGGAAGTGATTAACATGGTTTAAAGTTAATTTTGATTTAATGAGCCGTTACAAGTCCTACGATGTCCTCCTCGAAGTTCGTGGACGCCTTGATGCTTTTAAAGAAAGATTCGCGCGTATTCAACGTTAACGAACTGACATCAGTAAAAAATGTGATGAACTGGACTAACAAAAATTTATTACACGTAAATGCGGCACGTTTTTCTGTTGAAGCGATCGGATGTGGAATCGGCTTGCAAAACGGTCTAAAACGCGTCGTTTTGGAAAACGCGGGAAGTAACCGACATGGGAATCGAACATCGAAATGCATGGTTTTTTCTCGCATGTGTACTTTTAGAATAATTATTTATTTTAAATAGTGTTATTTATTAGCTTTCGGAAGTTAACGGGTCATTAAAAAAAAAGGAAAAAGAAAAATCGTGGTTGAATGCTAGTTACGTGAAGTAACGACCAGTACGAAAGTGCACAATAATAAAAACCATCTCGACGAAAATTAATATTTTGGAGGTTAAACATGATTATTTGATGTTATTAAAATAATTTCTAAAATTTTTGTGGGCAAAAACGGAGTTCAGAGACGAGAACGGGCCAAAACGGAGAAGTTGGTATGCGATAACGGGCCTTGAACCCAACTCAAAAGCCCACAGGAGTCCACCTATAAATAGAATTCTATTAACAAAAATCCTCATTCTTCCACTTCACTTTCTCTCTCTAAACTAAAACTCTCTAACCTCTCTCTAGAATCCGGCCAAAATCCGGCGATGTCCGGCGGTGGTCCGGCGACCGTCCGGCGGAGGTCCGGCGGCGGTCGGCGATTTCCGGCGGTGGTCCGGCGACTTTCCGGCGACTTTCCGGCGAAGTTTTCCGATGAAGTTTTCGTCGCGTGATACCCTACCCCCACGTTTCTCGACGTTCCGGACGCAACGGTGAAGTCCGTTTTCCCAGAAACGGAGCGGTTTGGGAGATGGAGCAATTCCGGCGACTTTTCCGGCGAGTTCGTTTTCAAGTTTTCTTCTTGCAAACCTTTAGATCGGGTCCTTGGGAGTCTCCATGCAAATTTTTGGGCCTTTTTGTTCTCCGGCGAAATTCCGGTGACCGGTGACTTCTGACATAACGTTTGGGAGACTTCTGGGTGTCCGTTTTTAACGAAAAATATATTTCCGGGATCCTTATAACTAGTAGATTCCATACGAAATGGTTTCGTCGTGAAATATTAATATTTTTCGGACACTTTTTCGGAGCCCGAATGCGTTCAAGGCGGGTTTTGAAGTATTTTTATGTTGAGTGATGATTTCGGCGTTTTTCGGTTAGTTTCGGTGATGTTTTTGGTGGTATATAGTTTCGGATGTTTTTGGGGTTGTTTCGAGCCGGTCAAAGCTGGTCAAACCCGGTCAAATCTGGTCAGATCTGGTCAACACGTCGTTCAAGACGTTTCTGGTTGTGCGCGTATGGAAATGGTATAACTATCTCGCGTTTATTTTGTTGCATTATTATATATATATACATATATATATATATATATATATTTAAAGTATATACAAACGAACGATTCACTCTCGAGACGAGCCGACTAGATAGTAAATGATAAAATGTGTTTGTATAAAAGCGTGACTTATAAGTTGTATATATATTTATATAAATAAGTATACTTATATAAATATCGAAACGTATAAGTCTCGTTTAATTTGGAATTTGCGGATAAATAGATTGATTGTCTTGTGTTTTGGAATTGACTTTGGGAAAATTGTAGACAACTTGTGTTGTCTGGTATGCGCAAAAACAGAGGAAACTCTGGCGGAATTTTTACAGAATCCTAAGTGCAAAGAAGGCGAAGTAGTTGTGTATTTCTATAAATAAATTTCCAAGTGCTTTAAATATATGTATTTATACAAAGTCGCAACGCTTTGACAAAGATTATTTGTAACAATAATAAGTGAATCCAACAATCGTTTCAAACAAGTATAATATATATAGTTTTGCCGAGCGTCAAGGATGACGAATTTTCGAAAGCTTTCGGTAACTAAATAATGTTTATTGTTCGGATTCAAAATTTATAAAACGTTCGATTTTGCTTAGGAATTACTTTTATAAAAAGCAAAGTTTTGAACACTTTAAATGTTCGGATTTTGGGAAGGAGGTAACAAATGTTATTAATCGGAATTAATAACAAGAGTTGTATTTTTGCAAAGCATATTTTCCTAAATATAAACATACAAGACAAATACATTTATCCGACTAACGAGACGAGCTACGGCTCAGGATAAGAAATGCGTTTCGTTGTTTTAGTCCAACATGGTTTACACACGAATAGTAACAAGTGCGCAACTTGGGTGCTATGTCGTATGTTAAACATGATTAAGATAAGTCACGATCGATTCGTCGAGTTAAAACACTTTAAGACTCGGGTTTGTATACACGAGTCTAGATAGTTGGATAAACTATCTTGTAACTGGTAAATAAGCTAGGCTTATTTGTGTTAGACCTTAAGGTGTCCTTTGTTGGTAATAGGACACAAGGAAGTCGGTCAAGGCTTCAGGCTTGTTTGCTAGCTAAGCAAGGAAATCAAGGTGAGTTCATGACCCCACTTTTTACTGTTTTGTAAATGTTTTCGGGGGGAAGACATGCTTGTTTTATGAAAACCTGATGAATTTAAAGCGTAACAAACTTTTTGAGAAAACGTTTAAAGTTACAAATGCTTTTATAAAGTCGTACAAGGACAAAAGGGAAATGAAGGATATGTTTGTTAAATAGTTGTAAGGTGTAGAAAGTAACAATTATTCGATCGACAAGATCCTAGTATATTTATCTTAATGGGGAGGTAAATATACGGTAAAGTGAGTCGAGTCGAGGTGAGGATGATAAGTAGCAAGATGGGTACCTGGAACCTGGGTAACGGAAACCAGTCGGGGTAGGTCCTCGCGTGTTTACTGTAACCATTAATTCAGGGATATGAAACCGAAGGAATATTTGGATAGTACTACCGGTGCCTGACGAGGCCCACCTCTGGTTGATAGCGTCAACCCGGTAAAGACAAGAGGTGCACGTATTCTGAACTGAGTTGTTGATCCGACAGACAACTCGCGCGGGGCAAATGAAATGTGTAGTCTTGGTTTGGTTATGGGCTCAGGATTGGTCGCCATCGTCATGTAGGGGTTCACGACTCCACATATATGACACTACTTAATCTAACTATGTTACTTGCACTGGTTTATGAATACTGGCTATTTTAATGTTCATTTCCGCTTTTAAGTACGAATTTACCGGTGGGATTTACCGGGGGAAAATGGTTTTCATAATTGTATTTACGGATGTCCAGTGAGGAATCCGAGTGGGAAAATAGTTTACAAAAAGAAAGTTTTCAAAAGTAATTGTGGAATGCTCGACGAGGATTCCATGGGAATAAAGTCTCATTTTAAATGTTGTTGTTCGGTCGACAAGAACCTAGTATATTTATCTTTATGGGGAGATAAATATACGGTAAAGTGAGTCGGGCCGAAGGGTAAATAAAATGGAATACCTGGCGAGGATTCCAATGGGACTTTTACAAGATTTTCACAAATAACGGTTTGTGTAATGAAAATAAACTTTCTTAAAATGTTGATGAATATTTTCCCAAAGGTTTGAAATGAACGGGTTTTGATGAGAAATAAACCTAAAACCTTGAACTCACCAACTTTATGTTGACCTTTTTAAGCATGTCTTTCAGGTCTAGAATTTGGCAACGACACGGTTGGAATAGGCGATGTCTTGGGATTGGAGATCCTAGAAGGCTTAGTAAAGGCGTTCAAAATTAAAAGAGTCTTAGATGTGTTATTTCCGCTGCGTAGCAAAGGTACCAAACGTTCACAACCGACGGGAAAATCGAGGTGTGACAGGGTATGTGTGTGGCTTCGGACAGTTGTTAAAAGCGTCCTCAAGTGTTGGATGGTGCCGGTGGTGGCCTAGCTTTGTGTCTTGGTTGCCACCGCCATGCAGGTCAATTAAGATTACCTTAAATAACACAAAGTGCAGGTCAATTAAGATTACCTTAAATAATTTACTTTCAGGGTCTGAATATTCATGTTGATGTTCAGTAACTGACTTACATTGATTCGATAGCATTCGAGCATCTCACAAAGCGAAACCCTTCAAATACTTCGGACAGCGTTACGCCCGTTCTTGAAACCATCTACCCGTTCTTGAAACCAATCAACCATCCACCCACAACACCAATTTGCTCCTATCCACCACACCAAAACAGCTGTATAAAGTTAAACATTAGCCAAACTTAATTTGTTATGTATATTACATGAATAAACTATTATTCAAGTCACATATAGTGTAATTAGTTTTGACCCAATATCCTTAAATTGGGTATTTTCATTTGACAATATATATATAACAAAAATTTAGCATTTTAATGAAACTTTTTTTATAAGAGGTAGATAAACGAAAGCTGAGCGTTACAGCTTAGAAAATACCAAAACAAAAATCTCATTTTTCTTTTAAATCTCAATATTAAAGTCATTACATTTTTCTTTGGAAATCCATGACATTTTTATGGCTGCAAATACAATCTTTTTACTTGGTTAAAAAAAGCTATTGTCTTTCTATAAGTAAAAATAGAACAATTATTTGCAAAAAAAAATGCAACTACTGTTTTTGGGTTTTCAAAGCTGCGTACACAACAGCCAACACTTTCTAATGACCCAAAAAAACGACACAAGAATTAGTTTTAAGTTCTAATCAGGAACCTGGAAAATGATCCGACTGTACCATACGCCTTCAACCAAAGCAACCGACCCGTTAAATGCTCTCATCACCTACACATGGCTGCTATTCGGGTTCATTTTGTCGCTTATTCGTGTCTACTTCAATCTCCCATTGCCTGAGCGTATTGTGCGTCACACATACGGGCCGTAAAATATCCGAACTATTGCAACATGGATAGGTTACCAAGTAAGTGATATGCATAAATCGGCACAACTGATGCATTTCAGCAATAAATTTGCAGCCTGGGTACATAGGAAAATTCAATAATCCATTCATACACGTTTACAAAAAATGTTATGATATAGAAATTACTAACACTAAAACAAAATTATCTAGGTACACCTTTGAATCTGGTAAAAAAACATATAAACAACTTAGTTAGTGCATCAAATTTTAAAAATTATAATATTGTAAACATTCTACACAGGATTCATGGAATTACCATAACATTTCTCTTAAGTAAAGAGACCTTTACTCTAATCACCAACATCCCCATACATACATACATACATACATACATACATACTATAGCCAAGTAGATCACATAGATATAAAAAAACGTATTTCCCAATTTCCAAATCATAGACCAATTACACATAGCCATAAATCACATCATACAAAGTCAATTAATAAAAAGATGAAACTTTAAACCAAACTCATCAATAAAAAAAAGAACCCAGTACCAGATGTTGATATAATCACTATCGTCGTTGGATCGTCACCGGGAAAGAAAGAGGAGTCTTCTTCCTGCCGGAACAAAATAGGGTCTTAAAAGCCCCAAAATGAAGGCTCGGATAAATTTTCCATTAAACTCACCCTATATATAAATTCAAACTACGATTCTATTACTCGCGCTTCGCGGCGGGAGCTTCTGTCGCGTTGAGGGTTTGGTGGACGTTAAAGATTGTGCGGCGCTGTGGGAGTTCCTGTTGCGTGGAGGGTTTCGTGGGCATACAAGATAATATTAAGTGGCTGTTATTCTCACGTGGGCTTAAAAAAATAGTCGCATCTAAAAGGTAAAAGTTTGGAGGTCACAGTTTGGTGGTCAAATTGGAAGAAATGAAAGTACATTAGTTAGTAAAAAAGTTAGTGGTAAAAGTTTGGTGGTCATTTAAAATCCAGAAGTTTGGTGGTCAAAGTATGAAATCCTAAAAGGTAAAAGTTTAGTGGTCAAATTTGAAGGAAATAAAGTACATAAGTTAGTAACAAAGTTAATGGGCAAAGTGCAATGCAAGTTTAAAAAAGGTGGGTGGGCAAAGTTTGAAATCCTAAAAGATAAAAGTTTGATGGTCAAAGTTTTAAATCCTAAATGTTAAAAGTTCGGTGGTCCGAAGCATTACCTTTCTTTATTTGATAGTCTGTCAAATGTGGCGTCAAATTTTGAATTAATCCCACTTCCTTCACTCCTTTCACACTGGCCCATATCAGATACCCAAAAAAAGTCCAAGTTAGTGGCCCATTCTCTGTGTGGCTGTTGGCCCACAATTGTCCAAAGCATTAGCATTCTTTGTTTGGTAGTATGTCAAATGTAGCGTCCAATTTTGAAGTAATCCCACTTCCTTCCCTCCTTTCACGCTTGCCAATTTCAGATACCCAAAAAAAGTCCAACCTAGTGGCCCATTCTCTGTGCGGCTGTTGGCCCACAATTCGTTTTCAGCATTCATGTTCTGCCGCCAGAAAGAACTATTGAGAGCCTTTTTGCCTCCACAATCAACCAATCCTATAAGTATACTGTAGAAGTGTTCTATAATTATTAGATACTATAATATAATTATTGTTTCGTGTATGTACAGAATTAGAAAAATTACCCTAAACCTTGATCATAAATATTGTCATGTGATAAACACCTTTTAGATGATCAATCTAACAAAAAGAAAGTCTAAATGATTAATTATTACATGATGGATTTCATAGACACTGAAATTGTAACACCACGCCAATGGCGGAAACACGTGGCGCAACGCTCGAAAGTATATCAAAGTCAAGATTAACACAAACTATATTTAATTAGAAAAGAATCAATTTATTAAGATGTCGATACAGAGTATCACATTTCCAATATTACATAAAACGACGAACATTAAGTTTCAAGGTGGGGTATTTCCGTTTGTTCCAACCCTTTGGTAACAATTGATGAAACCCTGACAAGTATCCGACATCCCGAATTCCACCGCACTAGCCCATATCTATTCAGCACTTAGTTACCTGAAAGATATGTTTAAAAAGACGTCAATATATAAAATATTGGTGAGTTCACAGGTTTTAGTTTCATAACAACAACATTTTCACAACCATCGGCTCGAGTCACTTTACCGTATAATTATTTTCCCATTAAATAATTATACTAGGATCTTGTCGATCGATATTTCGTTTTTACAACATGTGCGAAACCTGCACAACTTGTGGCCCTTGTAAGGAGTAGCTAGCTCCTACAAAACTATGATGATGAGCAATCCCTTGAGCCCCATAACCAAACCAAGACTAATAATAATGCCCCGCTTCAAGTCGTTTCTCGAAACCCAACGACTTAATTTCAGAATACGTGCACCCCTGGCATACGCCGATGCATAATCGACGCTATCGATTAGGGGTGGGGCTTGTCAGGCACCAATAGTACTATCCAAATATTCCTTCGGTTTCATTTCCCTGAATTAATGGTTACAGAAGAGAGGACTCAACCCCGAGTGGCGATCACTGCTCAAGTACTCATCATGCCACTTATCACATTTTATCCTTTGAAAACATTTCAACATGTGACAACATTTGACAAACATATCTTTCCCCCAGTTAAAACAGTAAAATGGGGCCGTGAAACTCACCTGAAGTATAGCGTGCAATCAAATAGCAGAGAATAGCAAGTCCGTGGTCAAGCACCTACGAACGTCCTAGTGCGTGTAAGTCACTAAGTCTATTGCGTGTGTTTTTCCGGCAAGTTGTACACCCAACTCCCAACAACACCATTTACATATAATTCTCCGTTTAATTAAACATATGTCCTAGGTCCGTTGGTGATGGATTACCCTCGTTACAAGTTATATTTATAATTCCATGAATATTAATTAACTTGTATAATATTGTTCTCGACTCGACTCACTTGACGTATAATTATTTTCCCATTAAATAATTATACTTAAGATCTCGTCGTTCGATATAATATCTTTACCACTCGACACGACTCACTTTAACGTATATTTATTTTCCCATTCAAATAAATATACTAAGGTCTTGTCGTTCGATAATATGTTTTCTATGCTCGACCCGACTCACCATACCGTATACTTACTTTCCCATTAAGTAAACACACTAGGATCTCGTCGATTCGATATATTTATATATATATATATATATATATGTTGTTTTCTGCACTCGACTCGACTTACCTCCCCGTATATTTACTTTCTCATTAAATAAATATACTAAGATTTCGTCGAGTCGAATATATATATATATTTTCCTTGTTAAGTCCATACACTTGTTTAACGTTTAATCGTTAGATTATTTACGTTACTTTTCTCCCACGAATATTTTCCAACACTTAGGAAAGTGTTATGTATTTTTCACCCAAATCATATATTTTAAATCCTTAAAATATATCTATACTCATCTTGACGTAATGATACTTTTCTCGTCCGTCCTTTTTTTTTACGTCTTAGTTCGTTAACACGTTCAAATCCGATTACTTAACTTATATATATATATATATATATATATATAGTTAATTTTTCCCAAGTTTCCCAATATGTGTATTCTAGGAAAGTTATTCACCTCTTTAATTTCCTACACATATTACTTGGAAGTTTTATAAATACCTTTGTATTTTTTTTAACACAAGACTTGGTAACTTATGTATAAAAATGCTCCAACACTTTTATGTTCCCATTTATATAAAAGTGTTCATTTTTAATAAGTTCTCCCAAGTTTTTAATTTGTCTAACATTTTTATAAAAACCTTTGTTTTTATATATATCCATATGTTAGAAGAGTCCATATTTTTATGAAACTCTATTTTATAAAAATACACCTTGATACAAAATACGTGTGTATAATTACTAGTATTTACCAATCTATCTTGGAAAATTATTATTTACACTTTTGACACCAAACTTTCCATAGTTATATTTTTAGACCCAAGTTTCTAAAAATATCATCTTTAGTCCCTCAGCTTTTAAAGTTACAAAAATAGTCCTTTAACTTATAAAAGTTGCCTTTTTCCATTCTATCTTTCAAGAATAACAATTTTCTACTAAACTAGTAGACTTTAATGGATCATTTTTTTTCATGTTAGTTTATTTTCATGCTTCAACATTTTTAATAGTCTTACATCATCTTATTAAGGATAATAATAGGTGTATTTGGTGTATTAAGTCCATTTTGTCCAACTTGATGACTTTATGTCTATATCTTATACTATTTTACTTTTGTATTTTTAATTTTCTAACAAGATCAAACTTATACTAAGCTTTAGATGGTCATTTTATGATGATTACAACCACCTTTGAGCATATTCAAGTTACACTTACAAACTATGTTTAGATCACTATTTTTAAGCAAGTGTATGTGAACTTTATAACTTACGAAAACAATATAACATCACCAACAAAAACCCACGACCCATGTACCCCTTTTTAGCTCATCCATCTTGCTTAAAAAAAACATTATATCTTATGTTTAAAAGCATATTTCCATCTCTATGTACAACTTGCTTTAAAAACATAAAAATATAAACTTTCAAGAATCAAAGCAAGATCAAGAACACTTACAACTAGCACAAGGCTAGGGAAGATAAAAACACTTTATATTGATGGGGCTTAGTGTGTTCTTCCAAAGGGGTTAAGCTCCAAGCTTGAAACACACCAAAAAGGGTTGGATTTATGGATTGATTTTGTAATAATTTGATGTTTGAAGTTTGAATTTGTGAGGATGTGTGTGTGTGTATCACATCTTACGGCCAAAGAAAAAAAAAAGAACAAAGGATTGTTGTTGAAACAAATGAGGAATACATGGATTGTTATAAAAGATCACAAGGTAAAATCCTAATATAATAGTCTCCATATCTTGCCTAAATCCCTTAAATCTTGGAAGTTGTACAAGGAAAAATCTTGGCAATATATTGGATTGGATTTGGCCGAGATTTAGCAAGAATGTGGAGGATTTTGTAAGATCCTTCAAGGACACAACAAATCTCACATTACATATTTATAATCTTTCTAATATCTTCATGGATTTGTATGTACAAGAAGGGATATTATAGGCATGGTTAAGGGTTGGGTCCGGTTGGGGTTGGGTGATTATGTGGGTCCACAACACAAAATATCTACAAGATAGCTTGGTTATTATTTAAACATAATGTTCGGGTTTCGTTCGGGTATTAATCGAATTTTATTTTCTTGTTATCCGGACATTATAATAGCCTCTAGTAACCCTTAAACATAGCCTTGTTTAAGTGTTGGTTGGTTAGTTAGGCTTTCGTTGGGTGAAATTACAAGTTATACGTGTACCGGGTGCGGTACGCGCACTTTATTCGTTACCGGGAGATTTGTATTTAGAGTTTTCATTTATGGTTTTGGAGTTCCAAAACACATTATATTTTATGAAAATACCCTTTATTTTATATCCTGGGTGTCTGGGATCATATTCGCCTATTTAATTTTTACCGGGTAATCACCAACGTCCGTTCCGGACAAGTTTATTCGCACGCCATTTCGTCGTGCTTCAACATTAAACATGTGCATCCCTATGCATCTTATGGGGAATTTGCTATTCTCTAAGGGCTAACTTAATCCAATTAATTTAAATATGCACTTAAACCGTTAATTACATATACTAATTACGTACGGAAACACATCGATTTTTGCCGGATGTTACATTCTCCCCCCGTTAAGAGAATTCCGTCCCGGAATTCAGTTCAAGTTATCCATTACAATAGTATCCTTGAACATGGTGGGGTGTTTGTGCTTCACGAGATCTCCTCTTTCCTAAGTGAACTCATGTTCTCGCTGGGTTGACGCTTAGTGCTCTAACAACACAATATCATGGTCCAATAACGACTAAGCTCTTGGACCTCTCAATCTGACACATCTATCGGTTTCCCGAAATAGTAGAGCTTAACGTCAACCGGACTTCCGTCGGTCGAGGAATTGACAACACTTCCTCGGTCTTGACTTGTGGAATTCATCAAGAGTCCCACTAAGCTCTTGCAATACTTCGAGCTTAATCATCACGAGAGCAATTTTGATCGACATCTCCATACCACTGGAGTATCAAGTATTTGGTTCACTACCATTTCTATGCTTATCGACACCTTCTCAGAGTATAACTCTTAGTGAGAACCTATTACTAGTTCGAAGTTCTTAAGGCTTATGCCTTGTCCGCATGACTTCTTAATAGGTTCGCATCTCATCCGAGCAGTCTCTAAATGGCAAGACTTATTTGACATCTCTCGAATAACTCAAACCAGATTATGTGTCTATATCCGTCTGTCATTCGACGTACTTAGAGATGTACATGTATGCCCTTCAAAAGGGCTTTGAGCAGTATACCCCGAATGCTGGGATAATAATTCCTACCACATAGGAAATTCTGGCGAGGAAGCACACGAATTCGATGTGCCACGGACATCAATCGTGTCAACACAGAACAATTCTGTCAAGTACATCCAATTTGTCCGAGAATGACAAGCCATACTCATCTCAAATCGAGTATCCCATGCTTGTGTACAAGGTTTGTCAAACTTGAGGTAGAATGACTACTACAGTCCGATATAATGGAAGTCGGCAATCCAGTGTCTAGCCACGACTCATCAAGAGTATAGGTAGCTATCCATATGCCTCATCTCGGAGCTACGGATGAGTATGGAGTGAGAGGGTTCCAAACAACAATCAACCATCACTTGGGTCACATCCGACCACGGGACACCTCGGGTGTCATGGTGATGTTAAACAGGTGATCTTACTGTACCACATAATGGTCATAAAAGTCCCCTCGGAAACCTCGTCGGGTATTCCATTTTATTATCCTTCGGCTCGACTCACTTTACCGTATATTTACCTCCCCATTAAGATAAATATACTAGGTTCTTGTCGACCGAACAACTATATTCAACATGGGACTTTATTTCCGTAGAATCCTCTAGGTACTGAATTGCTACTTTCCACCTGAGCAATTTTGGTTAATGGCACTAGGGCATCTAGTAGGGACTGATGGGGGTCAAAAAATTTTGCGCCGCTTTCACCCCTCAGCTCCCTGACAGTAAGCAGTGTATATACGACACCCGGGCCGTACGATTCCACAATCCACGAGAATTAAAAGTCGACTTAAACACAAATGACTAGAGGCTCACTTCACCTCTTCACATAAGTCAACACAAGCATGATGCATATGAATCATCATACCATGGTTGCCGCAACAAACAGGGGACAGGGTTTCAACAACATCTTGACACGCTGGTCTCCATCGAAACGATATACAGAGAACCGGTAGCCACCCAAACAAGGCTATCCAGTACTTGTCCTGTTATATGTGCCTTACGGGCACTAGTGTCCTATCGTCATTAGCAACCTAGTAAGTCAATTCTGAATAATACAGGCCACACGCCCTCGAATTGACTATCAGATCTCATGCAGAGATTTGAGTGAAAGGAGTCCTAAAACCGGAACCTTCTATTCACCGAGAGTTCCGTCTCTCCTGAGTTATTCGAGATAATGGGTGAAATCAAGTCATCGATGTATGCCCTTGGCATAGACTTCACCTTTGGGGTTTGACGGCTTCATGTGTCAAAGTCGTTACTTAAAACAAACAAACGACTAAGATCGCACCACAAGCAATAGTATGAAGCCTTCCCATAAAACATCCCATCCAACGAGTCAGGTAGTTGCACATATGGGTGTAAGCTTTAGAGCTCATCTTGATCAGTCAGGTACTAAACGCACTGACCTGGCAGCTCACATCACTATGGTGTCTCCAACAATGTCTGTCAAGGATAGGGGTTTTTACTCTAGCGCGAGCAATGCTTCCTAAGGATAACTGGGAACACCCGTATCAACTCAAGGTCGAAATGGCCCCACCATTCCAAAAACCTACGCAACGACACCAAGATAGGATGAACCTACCATCTAGGGATAACCACATTAATCGAAGGGCTGAGCTGATCGACCATCTCATAACGATAGGTTAGCATCCTTAGCTAATGCTACACGCCCTTCTGGATTCGGGGTTTCATAAAACCTCCGAATCATATACCAGGGACTCCACCAATGCACACGCCTTGGGTGGGTCCACAATGGTATTCCCATAATCATCAGTATGACACGTCGGCATGTATGCCGTCAAACGAATCCACTGGGATGAGCAATAAATGAGTTGAATTTTTCAACTCCTACTAGTCCCAAAGGTATGGGTCATAATACCGCTCACAATTACTTGATACCTTCAAGTTCGAGACGTATTCGAATCCCTTATCCCAAAGACGAGCCTCGCCTTGCCACATGTGGACCATGGGATTTCTTTCCGACATGATTCGTGTGTGGTCAGTCGACCAAAATGGGCGTAAAAAGTTAAGGCCGGACATGGCGTCACTGATGCCCTAGATTTTGAAGAGGCAATGCTCACGAAACACGCGAGCATATAAAGAGGTCGACACATGATTCGGTCAATTACTCAAACAACCACGAGGTTCGGACCTTAGGGAGATACATGCGCTAACACTAAGACTAGTGTGTCTTAGTATGACTCCCAGGAAGTCCGTTAGACACCCAAAATCTCACGTAACCACTGTCGACACCAAACAATCACATAGCAGAACAATGACAACAACGAGGGGTTTAGGTGAGGCCTCCATCCTGAGGGAACCAAGAGTGAAGCAAACGACAAGTCATCGCATCATCAAGGCAATCCAACAGTTGCAGCAATACATCCATGGAGCAACACGATAGTAGAAACAACACGGCAATGACAGCAACACATCCACGAAGTACATCAACTAGGGAACACCGCACAGGAACAACATGACGACCGTGAAGCATGACGACAACGCAACACCGCAACAAGATCAATGCGACAATACGGAAACACGACAACAAGGCTACGCTACTGCAGGAGCAGCACAACAACAAGAATGCATAGTCGACAACGCAACTCAACACAACCACATGGGTACGCAATCGGCAAAAAATGCAACTGCAAGCATGCACAATCGCTAAGGGTAACACAGCAGCATGAATGCACACGACAATATGACACTCAATATGGAAAATTCCCCAGTCCACATCAACAGAAAGCTCCGTTATGGTGAGCACGCATCCCGGTGCGTCTCAACTCACTTGTGGGGGCGGGATTTGTATCCATGCCTTCGACCTTAAACCTATCCTCCATAGACTCAATGGTAGGAACGATTGAGTCAACCAAGGTATCCGTAATCGTAACAGGAATGGAAACGATGGGTTCCGAATAATTTAGCAGACTTGTCAGACCAATTTTGTTCTTAGGGAGGACGATCGTAGGCTCAATATAAGTCATTCGAATAATGGCAACTGCAGCATTGACAGACTCAACCCAAGCCTGAGAACCATCGTCAATATTAGTCTTGGCAGGAGCCCAAGGAAAGATAATGAGGGAGTCAATGAAAGCCTCAAAGAAAATGAAATTAACAACAACGAACTCCATAGAGATACAGACATGGTCATAGCAGCTTGGCAACGGTAATAGAGACGTCCAAGTCAACGACAGTAAGCTCAGCAGGAGCCACAAAAATAACAACAACAAATACAGCAAGAGCTACGTACTTAGCAGTGTCAACAGGATCCGCTTGAGCCATAGAACAATAACAGTAGCAACAACATCAGACTCGGCGGGAGCCTTAGACTCGTCGTAGTCATTAGATGTGTGGTGAATAGTATCCATAGGACCTAGAAGCCAACCTACATCTTTTTCGGTATCAAAGATAGTGGTCACCACGAGAATAGCAAGTAGAGGTAGAAAGATCATGATTTATCGATACACCACGATAAAATGAAAACGATACAGACGCTGGCAAATCGGTCGAGTCATCCTTCTCATCAGGGTCTTCTTGCATGCTATCTTGGCCCTAGCACCGATAGTCATTGGCTGAAATGCCTCTCTGCCACCCAAGCGAGGCCGGTGGATTTTCTCCCTAATAGGCCACGCAGTGAGAGTATCGAAATACGACAAGAGATTAGACAGGTCACATTGTCCATAACGAATGGATCTCGCAACCTTAGTTTATAAACCACCGTGACGAGGGGACGCAACGTCTCAGTTTCTATGGGGATTGATGGAAAACACTTTGCATCAATTGTCACCCCACAGAGATAACTAGTCTCGTCGACGTGACGAGGGTGACGGACGTTCAACATTGCAACAAGAGCAATGGGATTGTCGTCCCATGGGTAAGTTTAATTTAACAGAATAACGTGACCACTTCCAGTAGTCCGTCATTCGATTTTCGTGGGGGGGATTTCAATGTTAGCAGAAAGCGTCTTGCGACATTTGACAATTACAGATCACACACTTACGATTACGATTCCTAAAGTGGGGTTCCACTCCCCAGGATTTATGACGGATTCAGGCACAGCACACGTATCGAACCTACCCTGGCGTTCATCAACTGAAGCGAGACTACCAATAATCCTTATAAAACCAGCAGGAGGTAGATAGAGGAGTCTTACGATGACCTTTGCACCTCAAGAAAGTAGTATGACATAAGCACTAATATGCTAAGCCCAACACGAATGATCTTCCGGAATACGATCCAGGGTTATTGCAAAGGGTGTTGAACCACACTTGAACACTCAATACATCGAGCAGTGGCTTCCCATGAGTTAATCGTGTGCGCTTCCGAGTAAGTCCATAGCCAAACGCCGACCGGGGCTTGCTGTTCCACTACACGCTGTCATCATTACACTGGCAAACGATGCCGCAGTCGTGACTAGTGGCCGAAATTTTTGACATCATAGAATTTTAGCAAGGCCCTACGACTCGCGGATGTGCAATATGGCATGCTGATTCCGCAACCAATCCACGACTGTATGGGAACAACCATTACTGTTGATTCAGACGAGGGCTATCGAGCCTTCAAGATAACAATGATCAAGCTTCCTAATTTAGCAACTTCGATTCTGTCCTCCAAAAGGAGAAGAAAATACTCGACCCTTGAAGACAACTTGGGCATGTGTTAGATTGAACATGACTTATTCACCATGATAACACAGCAGCACACGGGCCACGAGTTCCACATCTGATCCACACAGGGTCCCTTGTCCCTATCCGATATGAGGGTTTACGTCAGATTCCTTGTGGTGGAGGCATTCAACTCCTATACCAGGAAGTTTTCGTCTCTTGTCCCTATCCGATATGAGGGTTTACGTCAGATTCCTCATATAAATACACGTTCGAGCTCTTCCGTGCTCGTACCTTAAAGGTAATATTGAGTTAGCTAGGATCGAATTCTAGGGACATCAACGAGTCCTCCCTTTTAACCCGTAGGCCAATCAAAAGTAAGACTAAATCTAAAGAACCAGAACAAACAAGACAAGGAGTGATCACCAACCCCGGCCCTAGCGCCCACCAAGGTTACCGTGCACCCCAAATTATTATTACGTATGCACCCGTAATGATAACTTGCGTTGCCAGGTAATCTTGTTGTCCACTAGTTCCGAGCTTCCTGATCCAAAAACAAAAATTCCATAACAAATGACTTTTAATAGATTCGCCTCCACATCATAAACCACGGGGCGACATCCATTTGCGCGATAGAGATTAGTCCTTCCGATCCTCCCGTCTACAGATAAGCGAGTGAGCTCCTCGTAGACCACAGCATCCTTCCCACTTGCTGGTACCGGTGATCGATGCAAGAGTACGGACTAATGTGAAGCGTGACACAACATCCTTACTGGCAAAATATCCGTACTACATATATGTATTAACTAATCTTAGAAAATCGGATCCCTATGCAACATAAACATTCTTATCCGTATTTTCTAGTACTTCATATATTGACACATGGCTAGTCGGTCGGAATTTCCCCTTGTACATCCCATGTACAAATTTCTTTCTTTTCTAACATATTTTGTTGTGTTTTAGTTTTGAAAACTTTGTTTTCGAGCCGAAACCGATTATAGTCTAGATTTTTACAAAATGCTAGTTCGCTATAACCTTGGCTCTGATACCATTTCTGTAACACCACGCCAATGGCGGAAACACGTGGCGCAACGCTCGAAAGTATATCAAAGTCAAGATTAACACAAACTATATTTAATTAGAAAAGAATCAATTTATTAAGATGTCGATACAGAGTATCACATTTCCAATATTACATAAAACGACGAACATTAAGTTTCAATGTGGGGTATTTCCGTTTGTTCTAACCCTTTGGTAACAATTGATGAAACCCCGACAAGTATCCGACATCCCGAATTCCACCGCACTAGCCCATATCTATTCAGCACTTAGTTACCTGAAAGATATGTTTAAAAAGACGTCAATATATAAAATATTGGTGAGTTCACAGGTTTTAGTTTCATAACAACAACATTTTCACAACCATCGGCTCGACTCACTTTACCGTATAATTATTTTCCCATTAAATAATTATACTAGGATCTTGTCGATCGATATTTCGTTTTTACAACATGTGCGAAACCTGCACAACTTGTGGCCCTTGTAAGGAGTAGCTAGATCCTACAAAACTATGATGATGAGCAATCCCTTGAGCCCCATAACCAAACCAAGACTAATAATAATGCCCCGCTCCAAGTCGTTTCTCGGAACCCAACGACTTAATTTCAGAATACGTGCACCCCTGGCATACGCCGATGCATAATCGACGCTATCGGTTAGGGGTGGGCCTTGTCAGACACCAATAGTACTATCCAAATATTCCTTCGGTTTCATTTCCCTGAATTAATGGTTACAGAAGAGAGGACTCAACCCCGAGTGGCGATCACTGCTCAAGTACTCATCATGCCACTTATCACATTTTATCCTTTGAAAACATTTCAACATGTGACAACATTTGACAAACATATCTTTCCCCCAGTTAAAACAGTAAAATGGGGCCGTGAAACTCACCTGAAGTATAGCGTGCAATCAAATAGCAGAGAATAGCAAGTCCGTGGTCAAGCACCTACGAACGTCCTAGTGCGTGTAAGTCACTAAGTCTATTGCGTGTGTTTTTCCGGCAAGTTGTACACCCAACTCCCAACACCACCATTTACATATAATTCCCCATTTAATTAAACATATGTCCTAGGTCCGTTGGTGATGGATTACCCTCGTTACAAGTTATATTTATAATTTCATGAATATTAATTAACTTGTATAATATTGTTCTCGACTCGACTCACTTGACGTATAATTATTTTCCCATTAAATAATTATACTTAAGATCTCGTCGTTCGATATAATATCTTTACCACTCGACACGACTCACTTTACCGTATATTTATTTTCCCATTCAAATAAATATACTAAGGTCTTGTCGTTCGATAATATGTTTTCTATGCTCGACTCGACTCCCCATACCGTATATTTACTTTCCCATTAAGTAAACACACTAGGATCTCGTCGATTCGATATATTTATATATATATATATATATATATTGTTTTCTGCACTCGACTCGACTTACCTCCCCGTATATTTACTTTCTCATTAAATAAATATACTAAGATTTCGTCGAGTCGAATATATATATATATTTTCCTTGTTAAGTCCATACACTTGTTTAACGTTTAATCGTTAGATTATTTACGTTACTTTTCTCCCACGAATATTTTCCAACACTTAGGAAAGTGTTATGTATTTTTCACCCAAATCATATATTTTAAATCCTTAAAATATATCTATACTCATCTTGACGTAATGATACTTTTCTCGTCCGTCCTTTTTTTTTACGTCTTAGTTCGTTAACACGTTCAAGTCCGATTACTTAACTTATATATATATATATATATATAGAGTTAATTTTTCCCAAGTTTCCCAATATGTGTATTCTAGGAAAGTTATTCACCTCTTTAATTTCCTACACATATTACTTGGAAGTTTTATAAATACCTTTGTATTTTTTTAACACAAGACTTGGTAACTTATGTATAAAAATGCTCCAACACTTTTATGTTCCCATTTATATAAAAGTGTTCATTTTTAATAAGTTCTCCCAAGTTTTTAATTTGTCTAACATTTTTATAAAACCTTTGTTTTTATATATATCCATATGTTAGAAGAGTCCATATTTTTAGAAAACTCTATTTTATAAAAATACACCTTGATACAAAATACGTGTGTATAATTACTAGTATTTACCAATCTATCTTGGAAAATTATTATTTACACTTTTGACACCTAACTTTCCATAGTTATATTTTTAGACCCAAGTTTCTAAAAATATCATCTTTAGTCCCTCAGCTTTTAAAGTTACAAAAATAGTCCTTTAACTTATAAAAGTTGCCTTTTTCCATTCTATCTTTCAAGAATAACAATTTTCTACTAAACTAGTAGACTTTAATGGATCATTTTTTTCATGTTAGTTTATTTTCATGCTTCAACACTTTTAATAGTCTTACATCATCTTATTAAGGATAATAATAGGTGTATTTGGTGTATTAAGTCCATTTTGTCCAACTTGATGACTTTATGTCTATATCTTATACTATTTTACTTTTGTATTTTTAATTTTCTAACAAGATCAAACTTATACTAAGCTTTAGATGGTCATTTTATGATGATTACAACCACCTTTGAGCATATTCAAGTTACACTTACAAACTATGTTTAGATCACTATTTTTAAGCAAGTGTATGTGAACTTTATAACTTACGAAAACAATATAACATCACCAACAAAAACCCACGACCCATGTACCCCTTTTTAGCTCATCCATCTTGCTTAAAAAAAACATTATATCTTATGTTTAAAAGCATATTTCCATCTCTATGTACAACTTGCTTTAAAAACATAAAAATATAAACTTTCAAGAATCAAAGCAAGATCAAGAACACTTACAACTAGCACAAGGCTAGGGAAGATAAAAACACTTTATATTGATGGGGCTTAGTGTGTTCTTCCAAAGGGGTTAAGCTCCAAGCTTGAAACACACCAAAAATGGTTGGATTTATGGATTGATTTTGTAATAATTTGATGTTTGAAGTTTGAATTTGTGAGGATGTGTGTGTGTATCACATCTTACGGCCAAAGAAAAAAAAAGAACAAAGGATTGTTGTTGAAACAAATGAGGAATACATGGATTGTTATAAAAGATCACAAGGTAAAATCCTAATATAATAGTCTCCATATCTTGCCTAAATCCCTTAAATCTTGGAAGTTGTACAAGGAAAAATCTTGGCAATATATTGGATTGGATTTGGCCGAGATTTAGCAAGAATGTGGAGGATTTTGTAAGATCCTTCAAGGACACAACAAATCTCACATTACATATTTATAATCTTTCTAATATCTTCATGGATTTGTTTGTACAAGAAGGGATATTATAGGCATGGTTAAGGGTTGGGGCCGGTTGGGGTTGGGTGATTATGTGGGTCCACAACATAAAATATCTACAAGATAGCTTGGTTATTATTTAAACATAATGTTCGGGTTTCGTTCGGGTATTAATCGAATTTTAATTTCTTGTTATCCGGACATTATAATAGCCTCTAGTAACCCTTAAACATAGCCTAGTTTAAGTGTTGGTTGGTTAGTTAGGCTTTCGTTGGGTGAAATTACAAGTTACACGTGAACCGGGTGCGGTACGCGCACTTTATTCGTTACCGGGAGATTTGTATTTAGAGTTTTCATTTATGGTTTTGGAGTTCCAAAACACATTATATTTTATGAAAATACCCTTTATTTTATATCCTGGGTGTCAGGGATCATATTCGTCTATTTAATTTTTACCGGGTAATCACCAACGTCCGTTCCGGACAAGTTTATTCGCACGCCATTTCGTCGTGCTTCAACATTAAACATGTGCATCCCTATGCATCTTATGGGGAATTTGCTATTCTCTAAGGGCTAACTTAATCCAATTAATTTAAATATGCACTTAAACCGTTAATTACATATACTAATTACGTACGGAAACACATCGATTTTTGCCGGATGTTACAGAAATTCTATTAAAATGGTAATCGGTGGAGATTAATTAATTAGTCGTTCAAATAAAAAACATACTTGTGTATTTATAAAACATGCATGTTGAATCAGTTAATTATATTGGTTAAAATAAGAGTTAGAAACCAAAATTATATATTGACTTATTTATAGAGAATTAGAAGACAACTTTTTATGGGGCGGTGATCATTGCGTGGTGGAGGATATGAAAGGCTCGTAATGAAAATGTATTCTCAAATAAGCGGGCTAATGTCATGGATATTGTTTCGGATGTGAAGGCGTTGGGTTATCTTTGGTATAGAAATAGATGTAAAGACCAAGTGGTGGATTGGGCAAAATGGTGTAAATTTGATATGATGTAACTGTGTTTTTGGTAGGCTTGCTGTTTCTATCTTTGAGACCGCATGTTTCCCTTGCAAAATAAAATATTTTGTGTAAGTTTTCTCACTTTACAAAAGCACCCCAATCTAACTTTTCATTATTAAATTTTAATTTCGAAAAGTTACATTTTTCACCATAAAGTTTTCAAAATTACATTTTACACCCATAGACTTTCTAAAGTTACTTTTCAAACCTCTAACTTTACAAAAGTTACATATTATTCCCAAGACTTACAAAACTGACAATTTCTACAACTAGTAAACTTGAACATATCAAAATTTACAATAAGTGTTCTTTTCACTATCCAACACCTTTATTAGTCTTATATGGTTATTTTAAGTCTACTAACAAGTTTGATTTAAGTCTTGGAGTCCATTTGCTCATACTTATATTTTTAAAGTTTACAACTTTGTTTTGGTGAGATTTTAACTTCTACACAACTTGTTACATATTCTTTATGTTCAAATGGTTCCATTAGTCACAATATGAGGTTCATAACTATTTTTAGGTGTATTAGGTG
This sequence comes from Ambrosia artemisiifolia, assembly GCA_032199755.1. Lineage (NCBI taxonomy): Eukaryota > Viridiplantae > Streptophyta > Magnoliopsida > Asterales > Asteraceae > Ambrosia > Ambrosia artemisiifolia. Next base: position 1,652,976 of record CM063516.1, on the reverse strand, counting down.
TTTCTTTATGTTTTTCATCCAAAAAAACTTCTAAAAACACTAAAACATACAATGTTTTTGTAACAAAATAACATCACCAACTAACATAAAACTCATGTTTATATTCATAATTTAAAAGATCACTCTTTATTTTTAGAAAACACATAAAACCATGCTTAAAAACTTTTGTTAGAATCACCCTAAAAAACCTTGCAAGTTAAGCACATAAAAAAATAAAACTTGAACAAGATGAGTTTTAAGAAATTACTACTAGCACAAGGCTAGGGAAGTCATAAAAACACAAGATTATGATGGGGTTATGTGTGTTCTTCCAAGGATTAAGCTCCAAGATTCATAACACACTTGATTTAGGGTAGGAAATGAAGTGATTTTATGTGTTTGATTTGTTGAAAACACTAAATGATTTTGTAAGGATGTTTGGCCGTGAGTTTTGAAAAGAAAAAAGCGTTTGTTTTGTGCTTTACTTCATGGAAATCTTGGCTATATAAAAAGGTATTTAGCATGTGATTTAAAACATACATAATATAATATTTCAAGCATGTACCACGCATCATGATTAATGGTGTTTTAGGCCAACATTAGGGTGGCTATGGAGGCCTCCCATGGCTGCCCAAAAGGCCTTGTGGGTCCCACGTCATGAGCCAAAAATATGTTGCAAATATTTAGTTAGATTTCAATCGATTCGGTTAGGGTCTTTCGGGTTTTTACGCGCTCTTATTACGATCTATTCGGACATATAATTAACTTCCAATTACCCTTACACATAGCCTAGTTTAAGTATTGGTAAGTTATTTAGGCTCTTACCAGGTGAAATTATATATTTTACGAGCATCGAGTGTGATACGTGAACTTTATTCGCTACCAGGAGATTTTAATTTGGAGTTTTCATTTATGGTTTTAGGGTTCCAAAACACAATATTTTTCATAAAAATACCCTTTATTTTATATCCCGGGCATTCGGGATCGTTTTCGGTTGTTTAATTATTATCGGGAAATCACCAACGTACGTTTCGGACTAGTTTATTCTTATGCGATTCCTTCGCATTTCTAATAAAAATAAGGCATTCCTATGGCATCTATTGGACTCCGCTATTTTCTGAATACTAAATTATGTTTAATATATATTATTTCTTGCTTAGAACCATTAATTACATACGTTAATTACGTACAAATTTACCTTAATTTTGCCGAATGTCACACCCTCCATAGTCTGCATGTGTTTACCATAAAGAGCACTAGCTAAGTTTTGTTGAGGTTTATTGGGGGCGATCTCCTTATCAATGTAACCGCCTATAGATCGAGGTCCGGAAGAGCTGTTTTAATACTACCAAGTGCGAGGGTGTAGTCAGAGTCCACCCCTACCACACCAGCACTTCGCAGGATGTGATCCTACAATCCCCACGACTGGGCCACAGACGCTACAAAGGCATAAGTTGAAACATCCTTTGCCGAATCAAGTCATCCTTTCATTTCTCACACAAAAAGTTGTGTCTGTTGAATTAGTAATAAAACATAAACTAATTTCATCTTTTATCGGAATAAACGTAGCGCTGTCGACGCAACTTTCACCACCAGAAAAGTTCCTCAGTTGGTTTGATAAAAAAAATGAAATTGTCATCAATGGAAGTCGAATGTCCATGTCGAAACCCTAATCCAACACCCTGGACTCTAGAAGCGAAAATCAAAACTTAAATTTGCAGCATCGATAATCTTAATCAATATGGAATCGATAGCTAATAAGAAAATAGTAAGGGCGATTACCTGATTTGATGCGATATGGGGCTTCAATTAGATCATGTGTAGTGGGCTTGAAATTTCAAGCCCCACAATGGGGCATTGTGTGACATGTGGCATCCTAGTCACACATGAGGCATTGTGGGGCTTGGAATTAAAAAGGGGTGTAGTGGTTTCAAACCCCACAATGCCCCTTGCAATAATTACCCAATTATTATTTTTTGAATTGTTTTCTGAAAATTAAAACAAATAATATTTCATTAAACACAAATAATAAAAATTACAAATATCATAAATTAAAAAGACATGAAACATATTAAAAAAAATAACATAAAAGACAAAACGATATAAAGTCCGTATTTACTACGAATTTGTTGCCTGCACATTTGTTCTAAGATTAACGCATCTCATGTGAGGTCGTTGATCTATTTAGACAAAAAAAAAATCGATGTCTTTCTCCATTTGTCTCACCTCTTGGATCGCGAAGAACTTTTTGTTTTCGGTGGCTCTTTCTTGCATTGTCTCCAAACGCCTAGCTCCAAGGTCTCGTATATTTTGAAGTCGTCGATTCATCTCTTTGAAGTCTTTTTTCATTTCGCCACCCGTCGAAGACGACTCCGCCCCTGCCCCCGCCCCAGTTCGTGTGCCTCTTCTAGTGGGCGGTCGGGGCAATCATCTTCCTCTTCGGTGATATCCTTATTTAAATCGACGTTTCGAGCATCGGAAGTGGGCGTCTCTAAATCAAGCGAAGAAGAGGTTTTGGCACGTTTGGCTTTGCGCATACTAGTATACGTCATGCCCGGTACGTTAGCCCATTAAGGACTTCCTTTTTAGAAGCTCCCAACACCTCATGTAGGTGAACGTCCCACGCGATGCGTTGAACTCCTCCAACGATTTTTTCAATATATCCGCATCACTACAAATCATTACCCCAATTATCCTTCACACGTTGGAAAACTTCTTGAAACACATGACATCTCCCGTTTATGTCGGTCCATTTGAATTATTTATGTACTTTGTTAATAATTATAAGTTATTTTATTTTCCCATTATTTACATTAACATTTTATTTGAATTAGTTATATTATAAATCTTTATAGTATTTTGTTTTGTTAAACCTAACACGGGTCATAACCTAGTAACATAATCAAAATAAGTTTAACGACAAATAATAATCATACCTTCATAAAAGTTATAAAGCTTTACTAAAAAATAGACCTTTTGAACTTAAATAATATTGTAAAAGATTACTATCATTTATTTATTTAAAAAACAAGATTTGTCTATTTTTTTTAATATTTATTTTAAAATCTACTTGACTGTTTTTGCAATACACGCAAGTAAAGTATTATTAAGAATCATAAAGAATAGAGCCCGATAAATATAAGAGATTGAGAGACAACGAAACAACAACAATTTTACCCAGTAAATCCCACAATTTGCAAATCTAAAAGTAGGGTCTGAGGAGGGTTAGATGTAGACAAACCTTACCCATATCCTTACGGATAGAGAGGCTAATTCTAGAAAGACCCCTGGCTTCACAACACACAATCGACAAGCAAACAACACTAAAAAAAAGTAATAAAGGGCTACTGAATTTAGAGAAACTTGAAAGCGTCACGTAGTAAAACAAAGGTGCCATCAAAAACCAACATAACCCATAAGCACCCTAATATAAGTCACCCTTATAGACCTCTTACCAGAGTAAAAAAAAAGTGTAAGCTTCTAGGACAACGCTACGATACAAACAAACCCTCCCTAATGATCCTAAACCTTAATCTTGTGCCTTCACGAACCCCTATCCTCGACCATGTCCTCAGAGAGGTGCATCTTTGCTCAATCTTGTCTAATCCGCCCATCCGGAATCAATTTGGGTCTTCCTCTACACATCTTGCCCTCTACAGTGATGGTTTCCACTACTCTAACCGGGGCCGTCATTTACCTCCTCTTCACATGCCCATACCATCTTAATCTTCCTTCCTTTATCTTGTTTGATATACTAGCTACCCCTAACATTTCCCTAATAACCTCATTTTTTATTCGGTCTACCCTAGTGTACCCACCCATCCACCTTAGCATCCTCATTTTTGCTACATCAAATTATCTTACACAATGTAACCAAAATGAGAAGGGTAAGAAGGATACAAAAAACACAATAGATTATGAAATATGACACAATGTGCCACAAATATAACACAATGCCGAAAAATATAACATACTGCTGAAGAAAAAGACGCAACAAATGGCAAAAATAACGCAATGATGAAATCATGAAAATAAGGAAAAAAAACAATTTTACATAAAAGACACAATGATATAACGTAAATTCGGAAAACTACAAGTAAAAATCCAAAAAAGCAAAAACATAAAACTAAGATCGTGGGGTTCAATAATGCCGCTTGAATGAGCTTTATCGAAATCCATTTGATACATTTCCTACAAATTCCTATTTTCTTTGGTTGTTTATTTGATATAACCCGGATAAACACATGAAAAAATAAAAAACACATAGAGTAATTTTGTGGTAGAAAATGATTATTATTATCTTAATTTATAAACCTTCAAAACCCTATTTATCATTTTTTTTATAGCCTGGATGAATGGGAGATGTTCTGAAAATCAAATCAGGTATTCATTTCTTTTGCGTCTGTCTGCCCTAATATTGTTCATTCAATTCATCATTTGCATATTCTTTAATTAATATTATTAATATTAATTATTATTATTATGCTCACTGTTATTGTTTTCAAACTATTTTCCTTCCAAATGCTCACACAGATTCGAAATTTGAAGAATTTGAAATATATATATATATATGTATGTATGTATCTACCCAACTTCAGTTAGCTAAGTAGATAGACAGACAGTCTTTATCTAATCTTGAAATGGAACCCTAAATGAACACTAACATAACCTCAAGTTAGGCTTAGGCCACAGCCACACTAATGTTATTAATTTCTATCAAATCAAAAATAAGCTTATGGTTTCTTTTACATGCATTGCATTTTTTATGGTGATCACAACTTTCACTGCTCTGTCCAGTATTATTATTATTATTTTAAAGTGTGTGCCCCTCCAAATGAATAGCAAGCACTTTAATTAAAACAAAACAACATATAGTTTGGTTTGGTCATATTTTGCAGTTGCTAAGAATATTTATTTATTCATCTTGTTTAATGCACCTTTCGGCTTTCGTCTCGTTGCAGGTACAATATTTTTAACTTCAAACGCCTTTTTTCATTATCACAACACTGAAGAATAACATCATGTAGTTAGTACATCAGAAGGCAACAGCAAACTGGACCTAGAAAGAAAGATTCAGATTATTATAAACAATGAGGACTGCAAACTTCCCTACACGTTATCTGATCGTCATTTTGACCTTCATATGTACTTGTGTCTGCTACATCGAACGTGTGGGCTTTTCAATTGCGTATACCATTGCTGCAGATGCTGCAGGCATTAGTCAGTCAAGCAAAGGCACCATACTCTCAGTATTCTATTATGGCTATGCTTTTTCACAGGTTCCTGGCGGCTGGGCAGCGCAAAAGATAGGGGGGAGGCGTATTCTCCTTTTCTCATTTGTGATATGGTCTCTAACTTGCGCTCTGTGTCCGTTAGACCCAAATAGAGTCATGGCTCTAGTTATAGCCCGCTTGCTTGTTGGGGTAGCTCAAGGCTTTATCTTTCCCTCTATTCACACTGTCTTAGCTCAGTGGGTTCCACCACATGAACGGTCACGCTCTCTTTCTCTCACAACGTCTGGAATGTACCTAGGTGCTGCTCTGGGCATGCTTCTCCTTCCTAGTTTAGTGAAGTTTAAGGGTCCGCAATCTGTATTTATTGCTGAAGCGGCTTTAGGTGTTACATGGTCACTGCTTTGGTTCAAATTTGCTAACGACCCACCCCGTTCAGAGCATCCGAAAGCAACCGCAGCTGGTTTTGGAGAATCTTTGTTGCCAATTAGAGATAGTCAAAAGGTGAAGGCGGATAGAAGTACGCATATCCCATGGAGGAAAATCTTTCTCAGTTTGCCAGTTTGGGCAATCGTTGTGAACAATTTCACATTTCATTATGCTTTGTATGTGCTTATGAATTGGTTGCCGACATACTTTGAACTTGGCTTGAAGTTCAGTCTTCAAGAAATGGGGTCGTCCAAGATGATGCCGTATCTGAACATGTTCGTTTTCTCAAATATCGGTGGGATTATTGCTGACCACTTGGTGACAAAAAGACTCTTGAGTGTGACAAACACAAGAAAGGTTTTAAATACTGTAGGATTTTTAGTGTCCGCATTTTCATTAATGGCGCTTCCGCTGTTTAGAACATCAGACGGGGTGGTGTTTTGTTCTTCCATGGCTCTTGGTTTCTTGGCATTAGGGAGAGCTGGATTTGCAGTGAATCACATGGATATTGCACCTCGATATGCTGGGATTGTTATGGGAGTCTCTAATACGGCTGGTACTTTAGCTGGTATTGTAGGGGTTGAGTTGACGGGTCAGCTTCTAGAAGCTGCAAAAAGTAACAACAATTCAGATCTTTCAAGTCCTGATAGCTGGAGGGCAGTCTTTTTTATACCAGGATTGCTCTGTATTGCAAGTGCATTTGTTTTCCTCTTATTTTCAACCGGGGAGAGAATATTTGATTAAGGTTGGCTCCATAATTTACAGAACAAAGATGTATATTTGACTTCACAAACAACCAAAGTTGTACTGTGTAGTTACTCTATTATCATGATTAATAATTTCTAGATTTAGCCACCTGCCTGTCTCCGCAAGGTTAATGGTTATAGAGAATGATAATTTAGTGTTGAATATGGGTGAACTGATTGCTTCCTAGTCTAGCTGTAACCTTGAGCAGTATGATGGTGAGTTGGAGACGTTTATTTTGTCTCTAGACCATGTATCTAGTAACAGTAAATTTATTATTGATTTTCAGCACCAAAATCCTGTTTATACTGATATTAATAATATATGTCCTTCTAATCACGGATGTCACCTTTACATTTTTATTTATGATGCTAATAAAAAAGATATATTGATCTTTGCACCTTAGATCAAGAGGAAGTATAGATTTGGGATTTGATTAAAGTACAATTCCTTGACAGTTATGATTATTGTTATAAAAAAGGAAGAAGAATTTATCAAGAAGAACAGAGGTATATGGTATATATGTTTAACATAAAGAAGTAAAGAACTCTGAATCTTATTTAGGGCTGTGCAAAGGGTCCGGAATCGACCCGACCCGACCCGGACCCACCAGAACCGTATACCCTTTTATTGTTGAAATTAGGAACCACGAACCGAACCTTAAATGGCTATGTGGCTCCGGGTCCTAAAGGTTCTGATGGGTCGGGTAAAGGGTCTGACCCTCTAGAACCTTTTAATGTAATAGTCATTTTTAGAGGACTGCATATTCCTATTTTTTTTGCCATGATCGTAAAAGAATTTCTCCATATGGTTCTAACAATAGCCAATGAGTTTCTTTTTAAGTCTCTTTTCGTTTCTCGACTTATGTTTTTGTAACAATTTTGTCATTCTCAATATCTCAACACTCGAAACATTAGGAATCTGTTATGTATACATCATAAATACCCACGCACAAACACACACACACACACATCAGAGCGACATACATAAATATTTACTTCAAATTTGGATATAATATATATTATATAATATCAATGTTGCAAAAGTCACTATGCGCTCCCTAGTCGGAGTCGAGATTACTCGGGAAGTTCTCGGTCTGGTCGGAGAATACCCGGGAGAACTCGGCCTAGGACTAGAGTACTCGGGCCTCGGCAACCTACCTTGTGGCTATTACTCGGGGAGTATTATGCCTTCGAGACCTTGTTTTTCAACACTGTATAATATATCACATCTATGCATATACATCAAGCCGAAAAATATTTCAAGAAAAATTTATTGTTATTCTTATAAATAATATTTTTAATATTGTATTAACATTATGTGAAATCGATTACAATAACACGTAAAAATGAATGGTGAAAAGACTAAAAAAGATTATTTTTATTTTTTAATTAAAATATAAACGGTTCTTGTGGTTCTTATATTAGAACCGTGGGTTTGGAACCGACCCGACCCGGAACCGATAATTCATATAAATCTAGAACCGAAAACCGACCCATATATTTAAAAAGGTTCCGGTCCAAGGTTCTCGCGGGTCGGGTCCAAGGTTCCTGTGGGTCCGAACTAAAGGCTTGTATATTATTGAATTTGTGAATGAATAATAAGAATACAATGAGCCCTTTATATAGGGAGAGATTACAAACAAACCCTATCTATAATAAAGGAAAGGATAAACATTCTAAACATAAGATAAATCAAGTTTAAATATAAATCAACATTCTAGAAGGATAATATCGGTTAAGACTCCCCCGCAGTTCGAGCGGGCGTGGAACAGACGCTCAAACTGGTCCGAAAAGATTCGAATAGTTGACGCGAAATCCCCTTCGTAAAAATATCCGCATACTGTAAAGATGATGGCACATGCAACACACGAATATCCCCAACTCGGACCTTCTCACGAACAAAATGGATATCAATCTCTATATGCTTTGTTCGCTGGTGTTGAACAGGATTATCGGACAGATACACTGCGGACACATTATCACAATAGATCACTGAGGCCCGACGAAGAGGAAGATGTAACTCCAATAACAGGTTGCGAAGCCAGGTGGTTTCGGCAACGGCATTTGCAACGCCACGGTATTCAGCCTCGGCACTGGATCGAGAGATAGTTGGCTGACGTTTGGAAGACCAAGAAACCAAGTTGTCACCAAGGAAGACACAGTAACCACTAGTAGACCGACGAGTATCTGGGCATCCACCCCAATCGGCATCAGAATAAGCAACCAATGAATGAGTGGCGGATTTAATAATGCGAATGCCATAAGTTAACGTGCCCTGAATATAACGAATAATCCGTTTGAGAAACGCATAATGAGGATCTCGTGGCTGGTGCATGAATAAACAAATCTGCTGTACGGCATAGGAAATATCCGGACGAGTGAAGGTGAGATATTGGAGAGCACCGGCAAGACTACGATATAACGTAGGATCATGAAATAAAGACCCATCAGAAGCACTAAGCTTCGCAGAGAGATCCACAGGGGTAGCACATGGTTTGCAGTTAGTCATATTAGCCCGTGAGATGATGTCTTTTGCATATTGTGTTTGATCCAAAAACAACCCTGTCGCGTCCCTAGTGACTTTGATGCCTAGGAAATGATGTAGCGAGCCCAAATCGGTCATGGCAAACTCTCGTGAGAGTGTGGAGATAATCTCATGCAAAAAGGCCTCGGAAGACGCTGTGAGGACGATATCATCAACATATAGTAATAAATAAGCAACCTGGTCACCCTTGTGATAAATAAATAAAGAGTTGTCACATGTACTGCTGCGAAAGCCTTGGGCCATGATGTAATTAGCGAAGCGCATATACCATGCGCGAGGGGCCTGCTTAAGTCCATACAACGATTTCTTCAACCTGCACACGAAATTGGGGTACCGCTTATCTACAAACCCAGGCGGTTGGTGCATGAAAACTGTCTCGTTCAGATGCCCGTGGAGAAAGGCATTCTTGACATCGAGCTGATGTATAGGCCAAGAGCGTGAAACTGCAATAGAGAGAACAGTACGTATGGTGGCCGGCTTAACAACCGGGCTAAAAGTATCCTCACAATCGATGCCCACGGTTTGGGATTTTCCATTAACAACCAACCGTGCTTTATATCTTTCGAGAGCCCCATCAGATTTAAACTTGTGCCTAAATAGCCACATACATCGAATAACCGGGCGATCAACCGGTCGTGGCACAAGCTCCCATGTTTCATTAACCTGTAACGCACTAAACTCGGTCTGCATAGCATGTAACCAATGAGGGTCGGCAAAGGCATTGGCATAGGTCTTGGGTATGGGAGAGATGGTGGTAGTGTGTAGGATTTTCGCTTTTGAGCGAGTAGTCATGGGATGTGAATTAAGGGTAGGGGCGGATGTAGGGGGTGGTGGGGTGGCCGTAGGCTGTGGAGGGTGGTTCATGGGTAGGGGCTGGGTTGTAGGAGCTGCCGTGGCAGAGTATGGGGCAGGTGGTGGTCGGGGTCGACGGGTATAAGTGATGGGGTAAGGGGCAGCCGCAGGGTGAACGGGGGGCGGAACATTGGAGGGGATAGGTAAGGTGGGTGGGGGACGGACAAATGAGAAACCCGGGGGGGTTGTCTCGTCTAGAAAGTTATACGAAGAGTGGGCAATAGGGATGGTGAAAGGAAAGGTGGTCTCGTCAAAAGTGACATGGCGAGATATGTGAACCTTTCCGGTGGTAGGGTCGAAGCATCGGTAACCCCGAAAATCCGGGGGGTAACCGAGGAAAATGCAACGAATGGATCTGGCATGTAATTTATGGGGTTGGGTAGCGGATTGGTTTGGGTAGCAGGCACACCCGAACACACGAAGGTGGTCGTATGTGGGATGCCGAAGGTAAAGGACGAAGGTGGGTGTGTAAAAGTTTAGACGTTTAGTAGGTAAAATGTTGTGTAGGTAGGTGGCGGTGTGTAGGGCTTCGACCCAAAAGGAAGGAGGTAAATGGGCATGGACAAGCAGAGCGCGAATGATGTCATTTAGACGACGAATCATTCGTTCGGCTCTGCCGTTTTGTGAGGAGGTTTGAGGGCAGGAAAAACGGAAAAGAAGACCGTTTTGAGTGGCAAAGGTCTTAAAGGCATTGTTGTCAAACTCACCGCCTAGGTCACACTGGAATGTTTTAATGTTTCGTTGAAACTGGGTGGCAATAAGGCGGTGAAATTTGACAAACGTGGGAAAAGTTTCAGACTTGTATCTGAGCGGGTATACCCAGATAAAGTGGGAAAAATTATCAATTAAAACCATATAATATTTGTAGCCAGATTTACTTAAAATAGGTGAGGTCCACAAATCACAGTGAATAATATCAAAAGGCGAAAAAGTAAACGAATTAGATTCATAAAAAGGAAGACGTTTACTATTAGATAAATGACATGAATTGCAAAAACTAGAAAGTTGCCGTTTATTACAAGAAAAACCAAAATTACGACTAAGAATATCTAAGACTTGAGATCCAGGATGTCCAAGTCTGTCATGCCATGGTAGAGATGAGATGGTGAGAGAGCAAGCTTGAGGCGGAAGTGTTGGTGGTGTGATTGGATAGAGCTCCCCCGTGCTATTGTGGCGGGACAGGTGGCGTCCCGTTTTGAGGTCCTTCAAAGAAAAACCAAACGGATCAAATTCAATAGACACACTATTTTCACGGGTGAAGCGTCTAACGGATAATAAAGTTTTAATAATTTTAGGGCTAAAAAGGATATTGGGTAGGATATAGGTACGGTTGAGGATTGGGAGGTAGCCCGTGCCAGAACCCTCAACAGTTAAAACATTACCATCGCCAACCAAAATTTTAGTGGAAACAGGAAAAGGATCAGGGCGAGAAATCATACCTTTATTGTTAGAGACGGTCCGTTCAGCGCCAGTGTCAAAGTAGAGAGTCGGATCCGTGTAGGCAAGTTGAGACGTTTGATAAGCAGCACTGAGATCCGACGGGTTGAGAGCATCGAACTGGTACTGGGCCTGCTGTTGTGGTGCTGGGCCGTATGGGCTGAAACCAAACTGTTGCGGGTATCCAGTAAAGTGGGCTGAAGATTGTGATTGTTGGGCTGGCTGATTGGGCCTCCAAGGTGATTGTGAGGGATAAGGGCATGGGGGTGTTTGCCACCAAGCCCATTGGGGATAAGAGTGTGGTTGAAAGGCCCAATTAGTATTCTGTCTATACCCGCGTCCTCTTCCTGATGAGCCTCTGCCTCTGCCTCGATAACCGGAGCCACGTCCTCGTCCCCTGGAATACTGCTGAGGGGATACATCGGCGGCCTCCCCTGATGATCGCTGGGAGGTGGCGCTGCTGGAAGCCGGGTGCTGCGGTAGGGTTCCGGGAGTAGTTGCGGCGAGGACAGAGGAGGATTTTGGTTTGCGAGCCTCCTGCCGCAGGACTTCATCGGCCAACATAGTGCGAGCCGAATCCCAGTCAGCTTGCGACTGGTTTATTAAAGCGGCGGTTGTATCAAATTCTGCCGGGAGACCACGAACCAGGGTAAGAACGAGTCGTGACTCGGGTACCGGTTGATCGACATCGCGCAATTGATCGGCTAAACTCTTCAACGTCTGACAATAATTATCCACAGAGCTGCATTGATCCAGGCTGAGATTAACGAAACGAGTTTCGAGGGCCGCTGCTTTCGCCTGCTTGTTACTAAGGTATTTCTTCTCGAGTTTAAGCCATGTAGCTCGGGCCGAGGCTTCAGTATCCAGGATGTCCGGCAAAAGATCGTCAGCAAGAGTGCTGTAAATCCACTGGGAAACCAGTGCGTCTAATTCTTTCCATTCCGAATATTTGGGATCAGTTGGGTCAGGGGGTGGGGTAGTGTCGATGTGATCCAGGACCTTATACGCCATGGCGTGAAGCTTAAAAAGCTTCACCCATGAGGTATAGGTGACCGTGGTTCCATCGAGGGTACGGATTTTGCTGTTTATGTTGGTTACGGAGTAAGCGGGGTGAAGAGAATGAGGTTTAGATGGTTCGGATGGGGTGGCTTGATCAGGTTTGGTCATGTTTTGTAGGTTGCAGGGATGCGGATGAAGCTGCAGTGGCCGAAGCCTGGAAAAAAATTGCGGCCGAAGCCTGCTGAAAAGAAGGTAACGAAGAAAAAAAGATTAGGTAATCAGAACCGAAGCTCTGATACCATAAAGGCTTGTATATTATTGAATTTGTGAATGAATAATAAGAATACAATGAGCCCTTTATATAGGGAGAGATTACAAACAAACCCTATCTATAATAAAGGAAAGGATAAACATTCTAAACATAAGATAAATCAAGTTTAAATATAAATCAACATTCTAGAAGGATAATATCGGTTAAGACGAACCACGAAACGCTCACCCCTAATCTTATTACTGTTTTGACGATGTGAACGGTTTTTCTACCTTGAAATATATTGCTATTACTCCTACATTTGTTGATCTTATTAGAAGGTATTATCTTGAGACAGACATTTTTACCTTTGCTGCATAGAACTTGTAAACGTAGCCATCACATGGAACATGTTGATACTACTTGATATTTATTGAAAAGAAAAGTTTTACAAGGAATGCATGCAGTCTTATGGTGGGTGGTTCAATTTCCACATTATTATTATTCATATAGGTATTGAATGATTCTCAAAGAGTTACAATTCTGCCATTTGTTTGACATTCATTGGATAGCAATCAGATTGTGGACCATTGTATGCCTTTTGAGCTAGAATTCGGTTTGCAGCTTCGGTAGGATGGAAGGCATCCCAGAAAACATGTTCATCTCTGTTGATGCATGGAGCTGAAAATGGAAGGCATGTTATCTGACCTTGATTTCTTCCAATACCACAACACCCTCTATCAGTAACTGTGAATCCTGGAAAAATATATATATATATATATATAATATTAGATTCATGTTTATGTTATTACATAATGTATAGGTATTATGTGTATACAAAGTACCATAGTTGTTGGAGTTGGTTATTATGTCACTGACAGCACCGTAGGTGTTTCCATAAACAAAGATTGCATCAGTATAGTTTGTGTTAAGTTGATTGACTAGAGATCTGAGTTGTGTATTAAACATGGCTGCCAAGTCATTTGCCAAAGGCGCACACTTTCCAGGTTGAGCAAAATTGTTGGCTAGTTGATTAGGGATGCATCCCAGGGGCCCAATTCCTGCAATTAACAACTTCCTCAGTCCTAAACTATAGAGTGCCTGCAACAATGTGAACATATAATAAATCACCCAACCGTGTTGTTTATTTGTTAAATCTGCTGGTGATATATTATTATTATTATTATTAATGAGAGTAGGACATACTAAGATTTGGTTGGTGTATTGCTGTATGAGAAGGTTTGTATAGGTTGTGGGCGAGTATATATAGCTAGTAGCATAGAAAGAAGTTAGCAAATAGTTATTGATATAATCATTGCTTCCCATGATTACAACTGCTAATGATTTCCTTAAATATTGGCTCAGTTGCTCCCCTTTCATTTCGCTCTTCAGCTGTTCCACGCTGCTTGCAAAGTTCTCAACCTGCTGTCTAAAGCTCATTCTTTCACCCTGTTAAATCAACATGTGATTGTGAGGCTTGCCTTGCTGCACAATTAATTATGTTTTGTTACGTAAATTGGAGAAGGGTGGTGGAGTTTACTAGATTTCTTCCTGTTTCTTCTAGAATGCCTGCGGAGGCTGATGCATAGTTCACTCCTTGCATTATGCCTCTACCAGTAGCATCAGGATTTGTGTAAGCTGGAAGAAGTGGAAGTCCCAAAAAGTCCCCTTATGACAGCAATGATAAGAATATCAGAAACGGTTACCTTTGTCAAGGCCAAAAAATTCCCATTTTTCCATATTTAGACTCATCTGTGACTTTGAGATTTGAACTTTCAAATTATGTTTTTAGTAAATTACCACACAAACACACGTATATGTAAATATGTAATTATATTTTAATTTAATCACACCCATTATGAAGTCGGAAACGTACAACTTAGTCTTAGTTTGTGAAGTGTTTTTTTTGTTAGAATGAAACAATATCATTTAGAAAACCAAGCGGCCATGTTTGGGTTAGTGGTGCTACTGCTGCTGTACAGTTGCTGGTCCAAGCCTTATAAAGGGAATGCTGCTGTCTCTTATGTAGTAGGATTATGAGCATTACCCGCACGAGTCAAAACAGAACTGGGTCAAAGGTTGTCAATTTTAGTGCAGGTAAAAATTGTTTGAATTTAGTTGGCTTGACTGTCGACACTTATTTATAACAACATATCAAAGCCTTTTCTTTTTGACTTGTGTTATTACGTTTTACCCATATTACCTGTTGGAGATAAATATAACCCAAATTAACTAATTTTGGTAAATGGGTCGAAATAGTAACCTCTAGAGAATACACTTTACATCAAAAAATCATCTGTGCTATGTTCATGGTTTTTATAATAGCCAGACATAAATTTTCCCACCTAGTAGTGAAGGTCTCCTTATTAAATTACCTGTTTGACCTATTAGCATACATACCCAGACATGTTTACAGTGTGTGTGCAGGAAGTAGAAAGAGTGAGTCACTAACCAAGATAGTCGATGATGGTGTTGCCATTACTAAAACGACCAGAAGCAAAACCTTGATGAAAATCAATGCCGTATGGATCATAGTTTGCCTTTGCAAGAGAATTAAGATAATTGTTATTTCCATTGTCTGTTAGTGAGTCTCCAAATACAAACATTGCTGCAACCTGTGGCGAAGCAGCTGCTGCTGCTGCTGCTGCGGGAACCTTGAAAGATAACTCCATAAACACAATGGTAAGCAACACTGCAAGTAATCTTGATCTCTTTTGTTTAATGTTCTCCATTTTCTCTACCAAACACAATGAAATTCACAAGTATTTATTTCTTTTTATAGAGTGAACCGTTAAAGCCTTGACAGAAAGCCATGATTTCTTGCTTATTTCAGGCATAGAATGAAACTTGATGGCATGCAACATGAGGTGTTCTAAAATGCTTATTTTGAATGTTATTATTGACAACATCTTAACAAACAATAAAATCATATAAACGTAAATTTATATTATATATATAATCTTTTTGATATAGTATGTATAAAATAAATAATTACAGCTCCAGACTATTAATAAAAACATAACTGCATGGAAGCATCAAAGTTCTCTTAGTTATGTGGTAGAAATATTTATGAAGCTTGTGAAAGAAAGGAAGATGTTTTTTTTTTTTTACAAATTTGATGCTTTCCACAAAAGGCTGTTTGTTAGTACAAGGTAATCCATCGTTTTTCATATGAAAATAAAACTATTTTTTGTATTTAAAAATAGCTAACACACCTCACGGTCTAATGAACATGTCTTCTAATATTAAGTTAGGTTTGAGAAAGCTAGCTTTTGCAACAAACTAACCTTTCTCAACTAGGAGTTTATTTATGAATTAAATTTAAAAAAATAACTAGGGTTAAAGGTAAGCCTGAGCTTTGCGGCACGTGGCGATTTTCCGCATTCCCACACACGATGTGACGGTAATACGGTCGATATCGGTTTGTTATGGCACTGTCACATGTTATAGCAAACTTGGCAAATTTGATCAACATTTGTGTATGTCATAGCCTTGGCGCACAACGCCAATAATAAGAAGAAAAGGTTAAAAAGTAGTGTAAATAAAAAAGGTAAAAAGGAAAAGTTAAAAGAAGATTAAAAAGAAAATGAAAAGGAGAAAAAAAATGAAAAAAAAAAAGTAAAAATGAAATGTTAGAAGAAAATTTAAATGAAAATATAGTGAAAAAAGTAATGTAAATAATAAGAAAAAAAAACATGATTGTTTTCACATGTTATAGAGGTGACGTTACCGTGGTTAAGTAGATAAAAAATATGTAGTTATGTATGAACTATGAAGTTACAAAAGCTCGACTTTAAATATCGAAACACAGCTAAAAAGGCACATAGCGGTGGTATATCCATAAATCACGAAAAAGTTATTTCGTCGAAACAAAAATAAAATTAAAACATCGTATGACCAAAATGGCAAACTTATTTATGTTCCAAATAAAAATAGCTGCAAATTTATGTTCTTATATTTAGAAGGTTTTTATAAAGAAAAAGGTTCAAAAAAACTTCCGTAAAAATAGTTAATAACTTACTGTAAAACAAAACATTGTATGATAAATTAAATTGACAGTAAGGGGGTGTTTGGGATTGATTATTCAAAACAGATTATGCGATTTGAAAAAATAGGGATGGAGCTGCTTATAGATTATTGCGTTTTGGTAGCCTAAAAAACTGATTATCTGTGTTTTCAAAACGCAATCCCAAACACTAAAAACTGATTATCTGCGTTTTCAAAACGCAATAATCTAAAAATCAGATTCAAAACGCAATCTCAAACACCCTCTAATTCGGTAAATAATTTCGTGTTTCATGATTTCTTTATTAGCATTTTAGTCTAGAAGTTAGCACGTATTTTGTTTCAAGAGTATATTCATGGTGAAACTTGTAGCTATGTTAACTCGTACTAGTGGGAAATTCGCGCGATGCGGCGGGAGCGACACTTTACGTTGTGGTACTTATTTTATATTTGTATATTATTGTTGTAGCATCAATGCGGTGGATATACGTCATAGACGTTACACATGTCTAGTAACTAAAAAAATTTAAAATTTAAATTATAAAGTACTTCAAGAAACATTTGATAAAATAAAATAATATACGAAAGGAAAAATAAGTATTAATAAACATAAAAGTTGAAAACTAAAAGCTCAAGTGTGAACTACTTGAATCATGAGATTAATTTAGTCAAATGCCTTTCAAGTCTACATGATCTCATCTATATTGTCTGCTTATCATTTGTCATCAAGAGCGACCCCTGGAACTTCCTGTATATCTTCATGTTTGATTATTACATCTTTTGGAGGATGAGATTTATTTCAATAATCAAAATCTAGAACAAATTTTTGCTTCCAATCCATCTTTAACATTTTAGCGGACACATATATTTTTATTTTCTTGTTGATTTGCAGAGTCAAAATGATAGTTAAAATGAAGAAAAATCATATCATAACTGACTACATTTAAATGAAAAGTTACTTGAATGAACAAAATAAAAAGTATACTATAACACAACTTTTAATGAAACATATAATATTAAACCGCATGAAATATGTTGCGCTTCTGAATTGACACACGGGGTATCTTAAATTGAGTTTTCAATTAGTGCTTGAATCTGCAGTATTATCAAATATGTCTTCTTTGTCATTTTCAACAAAACTGTCTAGATCAATAACTTGACTCCATTTCCATTCAGAGAGTCTCTGAGATCTTTTCCTATTGGTTTCATGCATCAGATCCTTGAATAAATTAAAAATATTTACTACACAAGTTAATAAAAGATGAAATAAATATTGATATTACCACTTCACTAAATTCACGTTGAAGAATAGATTTGTAGAGACTAAACATTGCACCATAGCAAATAATCTCAACAGTATTATCACTATTATCCTGCAATAGATCACATACAATATGCCACATAAAATAACAACCATGTTAATATTAAAAAGTAAACGTTAATAAATCACCCAAAACATCTTCTATTTTTGGTGTGTTAAGTCCATAATGTCCAATATGTCTATTTTTTGAGTTTCAAAGTTAGTGTCTTTAAAGATGTAGTTTTTATATCTTGTAATATTTTTAAGTTCCATCATATTATTATGTTTTAGATGGTTATATTATGATGATCAAAACTACTTTTAAACATGTTCAAGTTATTTTTATGAAAATCACCCAAAACATCTTCTAACACATGTGTATGTGAACTTGTAAAAACTATAAAAACTCTAATATTTTTCTAGCAAACTTTCGGCCATATGGGTATTTTTATAAAACTTTGTTAAACTTGTAAAAAAAATATATTAGCTCATGATCAAAACTCTTATTACATATTATGTTAGATTCTTTAACACATGTAAGATTATGTTAACATTTTAAACTAACAAAAACAGTAATAATCTTGTGACAACTCACGTCCCATGTGAAAGTTTTGACATTCCCATTTTAGTCTTGTTAATCATATGTTTCATTATGTGAAAGTTTATTATCCTAACCCATGTACAATTTGCTTCTAACACATGTTAACTAAAAACAAACATAAATAAGAAGCAAGATTAAGAAACTTACAACTAGCACAAGGCTAGGGAAGACTCAAACACAAGTGGAAAAGGGGCTTAAGTGTGCCTTCCAAGAGTTAAGCTCTGAGTTTCTTGTGCACACTAGATTAAGGTATGGAAAGGAATGTATTTTGAAGTGTTTTAATAAAAAAAAAACAAGGATGAATGTTGGTGGATGGTTATTGCCGTGATTTTTGAGATGGAAATAGATGTGGTTTGTTTGTTGAAGTGTTTATAATATAAAGCATGTGTTAGATTTTTTTTTTTTAAAAGTCATTTGTACTTGGATTAGACAAAACTAAAGCATGCTTCTTACACCATCATTTTGGAAGGCCATGCAAGAAAAATTAAGGTGGCTCTAGACACACCAAAAATTTGCCCAAATGTGGGGGTGGGTCCCACTTTTACTTTGCTAAAATATCTTGTAAGTATTAGTTATAATTTAACTAGTTCGGTTAGGGTTTTCGGGGTTTTATCGCGTATTTATTACAAGCTATTCCGGACATATAATTGACTCCCAATTACCCTTAAACATAAGTTATTTTAGGTATTGGTAAGTTATTTGGACTTTAATTGGGTGAATTTATGAGTTTCGTGCGTATCGGGTGCGATACGCGAACTTTATTCATTACCGGGAGATTTGTGTTTGGAGTTTCCACATATGGTTTTGGAGTTCCAAAACACATAATATTTCATGGAAATTCCTTTTATTTTATATCCCGGTTGTTTGGGATCGTTTTCGGCTAATTAATAGTTATCGGGTAATCACCAACGTCCGTTCCGGACAAGTTTAATTGCACGCGATTTCGTCGTGCTTCAACATTAAACATGTGCATTCCTATGCATCTTATGGGGAATTTGCTATTCTCTAAGGCTTAGTTAAAACAATTAGCACAAAATTGCATTCAATTACGTTAATTACGAATAATTAGATAGTACAGAATTAGCTTAATTTTGCCGGTTGTCACACCACACCACCACATCTACCACCAACCTGGCACCGCCACCACCACCACAACCTGCCACGAACCCCAGAACCACAACCTGCCACGAACCCTAGCACCACAACCTGCAATCAACAACCATACACCACCACCACCTGCAACCATGAAACCCCACCACTTTCTCCTTCTAAACCCCTGCTAATAATCTAAACGCCGACCACCACTACTCCGGCGATCACCATGATTGTTGTCATCCAAATCATCCCTACAAAACCTATAAAGTCGTTTTTCCTTCATTTGAAGACGTTAGCCTCCTCCAAAAAAACCCCAATTTCACTCTGGATGGTATACATCTAAAAAACGAAACGTAAAATTGAAGATTTATTGGATTATTTGATAACATTTGAGAAATTACGAGAAGTGATTTCAAACATATACTCACATAACCATGGAATATTATATTATTAGTTTGGAGTTGCAGCACCTTGGTTGAGTTCAGCAAATCTCATCCTGGTCCTCTAAACCTCTGCTAATAATCTAAACGCCGACCACCACTACTCCGGCGACCACCATGGTCATTGTCAATATTCCCCTTTTTGAACCAAACCCTCTTATACCTGACCTCCTCCTCTCCCTCTGATCAAGACGTTACAAATCCCACCATCAAAGTCTACAATATTCCACTCTCTTTCACCTTAATAAACCCCCAATTTCATAAACAAACCACCTTTCTTTCTATCTGTTTCCTTCAATACACAAACCTTTAACAAATTCAGATCTATTTCTTCATAACTCCATCTGGATACCTCTTAATTTTGTGTGTTGATGATGAATTTTTGTGGGTATTTAACATGGCTACCCACCACCATCGTGGCCTTAGACCCCCGAAACCTCGACCTTGCTCCACGCTTGTTGGTGATTGATGGATGACAGATCTGGTGATTGGTAATGTTGAGGAGAATGTGAGAGTGGAATAAGAAGAAAGAGATAGCACAGGTAGATGGTGGTTGTGGCAGGTGGTGGTGGTGAGACATGGAGGATGGTTTAGGGCGGTGGTGTGCACAGGTGGGTGTGTATGTGTGTGTGTGTGTGTGAGAGAGAGAGAGTTGAATGAGAGGTTATTATTTTTCCTTTAATATATGGAATTTTTTTTAAAGGATGGAGACATGCTAGTAAATGACTATTTTGCCCTCACGTGGAGTCCACGTGACCAAACTTAACCAAAAAAACTAACCACGTTAGTGCTAAAGGACGAGACCTGAAAGATTTTAGAACATAAAAGACGATTCTTATCAATTTTGAAGTTAAAGGACATCCACAGAAAAAATAGGTACACATAAAGGACGATTTCTGTAATTTTTCCTTTTTTTAATTACAATTATGTTCTCTTTCTCTGCTAAATGAAACGCTGGAACATAGTGTATGGAAAAAAGCGAAATGAAGAGGGTGTTTGGGATTGAGTTTCAAAACAACTTATTGACTTACTGGCTTTTTCAAGAAGCCAATAAGCTGTTTGTGTAACCCAAAAACACTTTCTGTTTTGAATTTTGGCTTTTGACTTTGAAGGGTGGAAAAACTGTCTTTGAGAAGTTAGAAATCCTGGCTTTTGGAAAAAAAAATTTACAAATCTACCCACATACAACCAATATTCACAATAAGTTAATCAAAACACTTAAAAAGAACAATTTATTGACTTTTTGACATTTCTCATCTCAAAAGCTAATCGAAACACTTTTTTTAAAACTACTTTTCAAAATGTTATAAGCCAACAAAACGATAATCACTTCTGATCAAAAACACTTTTGGAGGGTGTTTTAACTAAAAGCACTTTTGAAGGGTTTTTCCAAACTCGGTCCCAAACACCCTCGAAATGAAAATAGAGAAAAAGGAAAAAAAAAACAGAGAGAGGAAGGTTAAATGATAGCAGTGAGCAACCGGTTGTTAGGAGTAGAGAAAAGGAGGAAGAATGGAGAAGATGAATCAGGCAATGGAGAAGATGAGGATGCTCGTCGGCATAGAAGTCCAAGACTTGGACCATCATCAACAACAACAACACCTCGATGACGAAGAAGAATCCTTCTCTTTTGGGTTCATGGACGATTTCAATCGCAACTGTACTCTTTCCACCAAACAGGTACTCACTCACTCTACTTTTTTATTAATTTATTATTATTATTATTATTATTATTATTACCTGTAATTGGAATCTGAGATGGGAACATATGTAGTGTAGTAAGTAGATCTGATACTTTTACTCTCATTTCTTCATCCTTTCTATCATGATTTCTTTCTTTCGTTCTTTCTGGATCCTTATAATTATAGTATTTAAAAAAACATCTACCCTCTCCTCTAAGTTTCATCTTTCAATAAGGTTTGCTTGCTTGCTTGCTTAACTGATTATCTTCAAATACAACTTTGGTATGACCTTCAGCAAGGAAGGAAGGAATTCTATTAAAAAATTGATTTAGGTGAATCAGATGATGGTGTGCAACTTGCACTAGTTATTAACAACGCTTTGGCCTTTAATCAGCTCAACATATCTACTGTTGTTGAATTCCTTACCCTTTAAAGTTAAATTTCTTGGATTTATGATATGAAATATCCACATTGCCAACAACATGGAAATTGCAATGCTTAATAAATAAACAAGTGCATTTGAATCTGTAAGGAGTAGCGTTGGCCCTTGAATGTAACTCAATGCCATACCATACCTGGTATTTGATTTGTTGATACCAAGACCTTTGTAAGTGGCCTGGTTTACTTCTAAGATTACGTGTTAACTATTTATTTATATGGTTTTTAGCATTGCTTCTTTCATTGTGTTTATGGCATCCCATCCAAATATAATCAACTTCCAAAATATTAAATATGTTGGGTTACAACATATGCTTCAATTTTTTGTGCTTTCCATCACATGGTTGGTTATTCAATTGGATGACTTATTTTATGATTCATATTTTTTTACCTAACCCTTCTCTTTAAAATATTTGAAGGAATCCTCCATTTTTTGTTTCCAGCGTAATATATTTTGTTCCCATTTATCATTAGTTAGGTTCCATTTTACTCATGCCTTGTATAATGTTACTATTATTGTTAATCTCTTGAACTGCACCAGCCATGCTCCATAATACTAATTTGCTTTCTCTCTTCTTCTTCTAACAGAGGCTATACGGTTTTGCCATATGTTTGGTTGCTGGTTTGACGTGTACACTTATGGTAACTTTAAACCCAACATTACATCATTTGTTGTCAACAAGCTTATATTTTCTTGCAATATACATGAAATAAAGCGATTTCTTCCTATTCTTTCGTTATATTTTATACTTTTGAGCATATATTGTAATAACATACATATGTTCTTATCATCCTGATGCCATTTAAATAGCAAACACTGTGTTAGTTTAAATGACTTTAATTAGATAATCATAATTGCATTTTAGTTTTTCTACTAATTTTGGGCATGTTTGAAATTAATGCTTCATCTACTTTTTAGATGTACTTTTGCCATTGTAAGTTAGGGTTTTTAATGGTATTATTGGACATGCTAAACTTACAAACAACATACAACATTTGGTTACAAAACTCCGTGTGCCATGTGGACCAACCAAATGAACTCGTTAGTTTTGGCTCCTTTTCTACCGAATATGTGTTTGCACATCTCTTAATAATACATTTACGTTTTACACTCTTATGTCCAACTCATATATTGTTCCCAAGTACCTTAAACTACAACACTGTGCTTTTGGAGATTTTTAGGATACAGCAAGGGGGTTTTCAATCAACTAAAAGCTCATGTATACTCTCATTTGTTTCTCAACTAATAATTTGGCATATGGTTTAGCTTCACAACTTGTTTTTATAATAAGTTACTACCAAAGAAATTACCACCCCAGCCCCAGATTGTAACTATGATGCTATGTCAATTAAGCTAGAATTCTATTTTCGATGACATGTGCATTGCTTCCCAGATGGCATTCTTATCTTTCTATTATCAAGTTTTGTACTTGTGAATTTGAAATGGTTGTCTTCTAGGAAATTAACTTGTGATGTTTTTCCTGTAGTTGTTTGTATTTTGTTAAATTCCACTTAATGTCAGAAAACAACTGTAGCTAACCTGCAAACTAATTTTGTTCTTTGCAGTCATTGTTAGTTTTCTTTAATCCAATCAAGTTTGGTGTAGCGTTCACCTTTGGAAATTTGCTTTCACTTGGGAGGTTTGTATTAACATCATTTGCATTGAATTCAGTTATCTCTCTTTGTTAGTATTTTGAATTCTTGTTATGCTGCTTCTGCTTTTCATCTCAGTTTATATTGATCACCATTTTTCTTCTTCTGAATGGTTGCTGATTTATACACAATAATTGAACCCCACCTAACAGTATTTGATAAATGATAATACTAATATAAGATGACCACCAAGGTGCTTCTCACCTTTCTTTCTAATAGTAAAGATATGAAAACTTATTAGTTTTCTACTAAATCGAGAATAATCTAGCAGTTAGTGTCTGGTGGACAATCATTTTGGGTCGGAGAGAATACATTATATGAAATGGTTTCTAAGGGTAGAGTTTTAACATTATAATATGATTTTTTTTGTTTACTTTGAATTGATGTCTAATTATTGCTGCTTTACCCAACTAAATGTCTTCTATATCCTTTTGAATATTAACCAAAACCATTTTTACACCTTAAATGTCCAAAATCTTTCTCATTCTACAGCTATTTTATATGTACTGAGTTTTAACTTGCTAAGTTTTTCTGTTGTATGGGCAGCACAGGATTCTTAATAGGCCCTAAGAGGCAAGTGAATATGATGCTTGACCCTGTTCGAATATATGCGACTGCCTTGTATCTTGCGAGCATATTACTTGCCTTGTTATGTGCACTCTATGTAAGTCAGCTATCCTTAATATCTTAATACAAGTATGTACTAATGTACCTGTGTATGATTTCTACGGCTATTTGAGACAGAACTAAATTAAGTTGGGAACCGCGAGAACCGCTTATAATTGTTTTTGTGGTTATCTACTTAAAAGTGCTACTGTATTGGATGTGCTGATATATATATATAGCTTTTTGTTCCACCTTTTACTGATGACAAGAAGGATGCAGGTTCATAACAAGCTATTGACGCTGGTGGCAATCATCTTGGAGTTCGGTGCTCTTATTTGGTATGTTCAATAACATAAATTTATTGTTAATTGGCAGACGTGTTTTCTGTAATCTAATTAGCTTTTTTATTTACTCAATATGTTGATGAACAGGTATAGCATGAGCTATATTCCTTTTGCCCGTGCTATGATCTCTAAAATCATGGTGGCTTGCTTTGACACTGAGTTTTAAGATCAAATTTCAGTCTTGTATATGAGGTTGTATGGTTTAGCAATTATTAATATACATACACACTATTAATCAGACTCTGTAATAAACCTTTTTTTTTGTGTTTCGGTTGACGAATGTCATGTTGATATATGCCCACATCCCAGGTTTTCATCTGTCTTGACTCTTGACCATCTTGTTTATTAAGTGGACAATGACCAACTGACCATCATTAAGGAGACTCATTTGTTAAGAGAGAAATCAGAGAAGAGTATTAAAACTCAAAACTGGGTATCTTCCATTACTGGCTCATATATGTTCGTTATAGGTTGTTAGGACATATTACAATTAGACCCTCATAGTTCTACACATTTGCAGAGTAGTCCCTATACTATTTATCCTGCAACAATACTTCTCCAATAAAAGATTTTTGTCCTCAAAAATCATAAAGCAACTATCTATACCAATGATTAAAAATGCAAATCAAACTATCAAAACCAAACTGTGGAGCTTTCCGCGCTTCTTCCGATCTTCATGGTTGAACATTGGCGGATCTTAGTGTATGAAAACCGGGCCTCGGCCTGGTCTCTTTTTTCCTTTCGTAGTGTAAATTTTACCGAAAATTTCCGCAAATTTGTATATGTATTGAGCCCGGCCCGCCCAGATTGAGCCCGGCCCTACCAGATGTTTGGTTCAAGATCCGCCACTGTGGTTGAACCGTTGAAACAATGGAAATTATCCATTGCATTACCCTTTGATTATGTTGTAAAGTAGGCCAATATGCCAAAAAAATTTGAGTTTCCATTTGTGCTCATCCTTTGAACCATCAGTTCTCTTATTTTTCATTTTGGCTAAAACCATGTGATTTTTTGAACCTCTAGAAACATACTCATGTCCGCTTCTAATTGGAGGTGCTGGAAAGTTGCCACAAACCTTATGAATACGTGCATAATTATAAAATTGAGCATAAGCATTGGCAACTATCCATTTTGGCATGTAGAGTATGACACATTTGTTTGTCAAAACAGCCTAGATCTTAAGCAAAATATTAGCACCATAAGACATGACTTGAATACCAAGAATTTGAACTATGGAAACACAGGTTGTGTGACCTTCAAATGTTTTCAACTGACAACGGCCATTCCAAACAAACCACATAAGCAAACTTGTTTTAACCAAGAAACCTATCTTTGACACATATTGCCAACCTAGTTCCCATTCAAACATTTCAAGCTTCACCAACTTATACTCATTCACTCCACTGTTAAACCATATGGTTATATCAGCTTTACCAAATACAACCTCTTCCATTGTCCCCTCTAATTGAATTACTAACTTGTCTTTGCTAATTAAATTTGTAAGGTACATCATTGATGTTTGCATCTGGAGATTGGAAGTTTTGATTTGTTTATACCAACCATCGCCCACAATTTGTAAGTTTGCACCAGTCCTTTTCAAATTTCCAATTGTATCATATTCCCCAACAGTTGAATCTCTTGTCTTCAAAGATTGTAACAAATACCCTAAACTAGGCCACAATAAAAATTGGAAACATAATCTTTTAAGGTATGGATCTGAACTTATAACATCCACAACATTATTACTTAAAACATAAGTAACCGACTTTGTTCTATCAGATATTGTATTATGCAGAATCACGATAGATGAGATATAATCCGATCTCTCATAACCTAATACTGCTTTCTCAGTTTGTTGTAATTATAGTGGTATCATCTGCTTAAACTGTTCTAGAGTGCAACAATAAGTATTTATTCTTCTTTGAATATTACATATCATTTTCCTTTGAATATTACATATCATTTTCTTTTGAATTGACAACTAAGATTTCTTTTGTTTCGCCATTAACATTCCTAGACACTTCATGAAAGACCTTATTTATATTATTATAAAGCATATTACCAACTGTTTCTGTGACAATCTTTGCAACAACAGCTTGAAGATTTGGTGTAAAATGACTATCCATAGTGATGTTCAATAGACAAGAAGAATTCGCACAAGCATCCTCATTACAAATTGTTAACCAATGTTTGACACTAATTGTCACACCCTGTCAAGGCGGAAACACGAGGAAGTGATTCGAAAAGTTTTCAAGCACAAGGTTCGAGCAACACATAAGATGTAAATTAAGTAGATACCATCAAATGATAAGTTAAGTCTTACAAAATTAAGATAAATGTAATATTGTCTTCAATCACTGGACCAAATGTCAAAAACATAACATGACCAACGTTATTAAATCTTGACCGGTGAAGGTGATGATACCACAGGATGTGCAATCTGAAATCTCTCATGTCAACCTCATAACCATTGACAATATCAACATCATCTAACTTAAACTCATTATCACTCTCACTCTCACCTCCACTCTGACTCTCATCCTGCCTCTCACTACCATCTATACCATCTTCAGGAATCACATAATCTTCATCAGTAGAGCTGTCTTCATCATGTTCTTTACCATTACCCCCATATCATTTACAGATTCATTTACAACACAATTTTCATTTAGTTGTTCATTATCATTTACTTGATCATTTATTACTTGTTTATTAACTTGATCATTCAAATCATGTTCTTTACCCCCTATATCAGCTTTTTCACCAAAGAATGGATCAAAGTTTGGATCATCTAAAGTAAGATTACCCCCATATCAGGTTCATCATTTTTCCAACCTAGACATAGTCTCTTCTTAACTGTAGTAATATCAGGGATTGACATTATCTCTTCATCAGTTATTTCCTCAATTCTAACCTTACTTGGTGAACAGAAATAGGTGTATACAGTGGTTGTGTCATCTTCAACATATACAGTCATCATCCTATTCTGTTGCTCTAACACATATTGTGCAAAACCTAGGAAATCAGCCTCACTACCTAAGGCTCTTAGTCCAAAATCTAACTCACCATTTGGAATTAAGTAGTGGTAGTACCTAACACACCTGCCATCATAACCTAGCTGTTCCAAAATACCATCCATTGTGTGAACAGAAAACTTATCTATGTCTAACATGTCTACAATGTCTTCCAAGCCTCTTTCATACATCTTTCTTGGAAATTTTGAAAACACACCACCATGATGCAACTTGATTGAAAACAAATGTCGACAACCAACTGCAACCATGGTATTCGAACATTAGAAAACCAATGTTAAAAAAAAACTGAATCGAGTCGAGGAAGATCATACCATATAATTCTTCAACATCAGTTTGTTTTAATAGATTACGAATAATAAAACGAGGTCGACATTCATCCATATTGTGGGTTTAATCTTTGAATCTTACTTAGGGTTTAGGAATTGGGGGTTTGATCATTGAATGGAACGTGGGGTTTTTTACAGTGTTAGGGTTTAAAATGGGGGTGAAATCAAATTTGATTTTATAAGGGATTAAAATGGGGTAAAATTACGTTTATACCCTCATGTGCATTGCACGTGGGGTGACTTAACTGATTATACTAACTGGGTTAAGTGTAAATGATAAAAATCGTGGCAACTTTTCATATAAAGGATAAAGACTGAAACTAAAAGTTTTGAAGGACCCAGTCCATAGTTTTGGTTTTTCTAAAGGACAAAAATTGTAATTTTGTCTATTTTATATTAGTATAACGCACGAGTTTATTTAACCGTATGATTCTTACGTCATTCTAAAACATAACCTATTCAATACTAATTATATAACATTTCATTTATCACCCCGTGTAATACACGAGATTGTAACATAGTCTATTCATATATGTTTACTTTTATACCTCCGTTTCATGTATTTATACCTCCAATTCATATAATTATAAGCAAAAAAATAACAAAAAGTTTGGTTTTGGTTATTCATCAAAACTAAGAGGGTGTTTGGGATTGAGTTTGGAAATGTAAAAGTGCTTTTAGTCAGAAGTGCTTATTGGCTTATGACTTTTTGAAAAGGAGTTTTTTAAAAAAATGTTTGGATTAGCTTTTGGGATTAGAAACGTCGAAAAGTCAATAGATTGTTATTTTTAAATGTTTCGCTAAACTTATTGTGAATATTGATTGTATGGGTGATAGATTTGCAATTTTTTTTTTCAAAAGTCAAAAGCCAGCTTTTCCACATTTAAAAGCCAAAAAGCAAAACGGGAAGTGATTTTGGGTTACACAATGAAGAGATATGAGACCGCGCAAGCGCACGGGCCCACATCTCAACATATGCCAGCACAGCAGGCCTACGTGGGCTTCTAGAAAGCAGCGCGGGACACCTCGTACCATGACAGCTAATAACCGACAAAGAAAGGGATGTCCAGCCAATCAGAGGCGTTCATTCCCTGCTCCATGATCGCCTGCAGGTACGAGGTACAGAATAGTACGAGAAAGGACAGACACGAGACACGTGGACCAATAGCAAAGGAACAGCGCAACGAGTGACAACGGCCCAATCGTACATCCAGCTGTCATTTTCCTCTCGTCCAATCAGAGAAGACCCCAGATGGCCTATAAATACCCTATGAGGTCAGACGAAGGAAAGGATGAACAATCACAGAACGAGAGCTAAGCATAGTTATGAGAAATAGATTATAGTCGAAGCGCTGTAACAATTGCTAGATATAGTCCTGTAACGATCAGTGAATCATTAATAAGAATCGTGTCTTTACTCGTGCTCATATCACTAGTATATTGTTATATTGGTGTTTCTTCATTGGCGCCATCCGTCTATTTGAGCATCTAAGAACACTAAAAACTTCTATTTTTCAAACACAATAACTATGTCTCTCATACCTCCGTTGCCGAACTTCACCAATGCTAACTCAGACACCGACGCTGCCCAGGGAGGCACCGGCCAGTCTGGGAACACAGCAGAGATTCAGCAACAAGCAACAAACACGGGTCCGGTTGTTACCCCATCTTCGGGGACAAGACAGACCCCCTCTTTCCAGTTTATTACCGAAACGAATCAGGTTTCCCCAACTGAAAATGTCGCGCCGATGGTTAGTCCGGAGGTATGGTACGCTCAGCAAAAGGAAGCCCTGAAATGTATCTACTTGCAAAAAATGAAAGAGCAACAACTCAAAGAGACCGCCCGCACGCTTTCCTACAGCGAAGGACCATCCAACGCCACAAGGAACAACGGCGGAAGTAACCATGAAACAGACCCCACATGGAGAGAAGACTCGGACGAGTCCCAGAGTCGTTTCACTCGTGACATAAGCCAGCCCCTGAGCAACACCGTTGTGCGAGGGCACTTTATGACCGGTGACGACGACCTGACCAAACCTTATTATCCTCCGTCATTCATGGAAAAGTCAAAATTCACTCCGCGCATTGCGCTGGCCTCCCTACCACCAAAGACAAAAATCCCAAGTACCCTGGGTAAATTCGATGGGACAGGGGACCCAGATGACCACCTGCGAACGTTTGAAGTCGCAGGAAAATGCGCGCAGTGGAGCTTGCCAGCATGGTGTCACATGTTCGCGCAGACACTCACAGGCGCTGCGCGGGTATGGTTTGACAGCCTGCCAAATGGAAAGATAGACAACATCAAGGAATTGACCGATAAGTTCTCAGACCACTTCAGCCAAAACAAGCGCATAGAGCGCGACTCAACTGACATCCTACAAGTTAGACGGCGCGATAATGAGTCAATCGAAGACTACATCACTCGGTTCAATAGGGAGGCATTACAAATATGGGCTTATCGGTTTCGAACTTATGAAAGCAGCCTTCACGCAAGGGGTACGGTGTGATTCCCTCATTCGAACTTTAGCCGGCTGTACTGGAATGCCCAACACATGGGATGAGATCATGAAAGGAGCCAAGACTTACGCAAAAACAGAAAGAGAACTCTCTGTCTGGAACCGAGTACAAGCACCATAGTACACTGACGTCCAAGCACAAGCTGCGCGCTCAAGACATGGTCGTTAGGACAGAAGGGGAAGAGGTTCTGTTTGGAACAGACTCCAAGGAGGCGCCCAAACAGAAACCAAACCCACTGAGGCTCTGGACCACAAAGGAAACACCCAACACGATCATAGGTCAGGAAGGAGGAGTCGCAACAACTGGACTCCACTCACAAAAACTCCAGCGCAAGTGCTGGCAACAGAAAACGTCACTTTCCCAGAGCCCAAGGTAATCAAAAGGCGAGACAACCTGGACCCAGGAAAGTTCTGCGCATATCACCAGGATATCGGGCATGACACAGACAAATGCTACCAATTGAAGCAAGCAATCGAAGAGGCCCTGAAATCAGGAAAACTCGGACATCTACTAAGAAATGTCGAGCGCAAACAGCAAGAAGGGCCGCCCCAAAAGAAGATAAAGAATGTCAGCCTGATGATACACTCCGACAGACGAAAACAAACAAAGAGAAAGCCTGACCAAGTGACAGAATGGAGGGAACAGCGAGTACATTTCCCAACAGTCAAGGGTGGACCCTCATCCACCCGCGCATTGGTTATCACAGCCATTTTTGATCATTATCGGACTACCCGTGCGCTGGTTGACATGGGGAGTAACTCTGATATCATGTACGAGCAATGCTTTAACCTCCTTGACGAGGAAGACAAGCAACGCCTGCGCCCAGTTAACTCACCAATCATGGGTTTCTCAAATGAGGTCATATCCCCACTGGGAGAAATTTCTTTCCGCCTAACAATGGGAGACAAGACACATTCAAGAACAAAAGACGTCACCTTCCTTGTCGTTCCGACGAAATCTAGCTATGACATCATTCTGGGGCGCGAAGCAATGGCCGCCTACAATATGGTCCCCTCGACAATACACGGGGCCATTGGGTTCCCAACCCCGACAGGTGTAGCCATCATATGGGCCAACAGAGAATGCGCCATGACAGAGGAACCACACCCTGCCAAAATGTTAAAGGCCACCCCGCGCACAGAACCAGAAAAGTGGATCCTTAACCCCAAATTCCCAGAACAGACCGTGACGCTAGGGGCAGCCATCTCTGAAAACACCCGGGAACACCTAAAACAGCTCCTGCGAAAGAACATAGACGTCTTCGCGTGGCAACCATCAGACATGGTGGGGGTCCCGCGAGAACTTGCCCAACATAAGCTCAATACATACCGTTCAGTTGAGCCAATTGCACAAAAGCGCAGGAGCATGGGCGCCGAGAAAGTCAAAGCAATGAACGACCAAGTCAGTGAGTTGTTGAAAGCAGGAATCCTGCGAGAAACAAGATATCAGACCTGGGTCGCAAACCCAGTCATGGTCAAAAAGAGCAACGGAAGCTGGAGAATGTGTGTGGACTACACTGATCTCAACAAAGCTTGTCCAAAAGATTGCTACCCACTACCAGAAATAGACCTGAAAATCGACTCCCTCGCGCCATTCAGGTTTAAATGCTTCCTGGACGCCTACAAAGGCTATCACCAAATCCAGATGGCGCCGGAGGACGAAGATAAAACCGCTTTTCGAACGGATAAAGCTGTTTTCTGCTACACAAAAATGCCGTTCGGACTCAAGAATGCAGGAGCAACTTATCAACGATTGATGGACCGCGCGTTTGCGCTGCAAATTGGCAAAAACCTCAAAGTTTACGTGGATGACCTAGTCATCAAAAGCAAAGAAGAGGATCAGATGTTGAAAGACATTGAAGAAACCTTCAAACACCTGAAAGAAATCCACATGAAGCTCAACCCGAGTAAGTGTGCCTTCGGGATGGAAGAAGGGAAATTCTTAGGGGTAATTGTCACCAAAGATGGTTTCCGACCCAACCCAGAAAAAATCCAGGCCATCGCACAAATGCCATCTCCATCAACGCTAAAGGAAGTCCAAACCCTGAACGGACGCCTGGTCGCCATCAACAGATTCCTCTCTAACCACGCAACCAAGTCCATCCCGTTCATCGAAACGCTAAAAAGCTGCCTTAAAAAGAATCAGTTCAAGTGGACCAGCGAAGCAGAGAAGGCATTTCAGGACATGAAGGCCTGCCTAATGGACCTCCCAACACTCACTGCACCATTACCAAGGGAGCCCCTGACAATGTACCTCTGCGCTAGAGAGCGGGCTGTAAGCGCGGTGCTGATGGTCGACCGCAAACTGGTCCAAACGCCAATCTATTATATCAGCAGAGTCCTGACAGACGCAGAAACAAGGTACACCACCATGGAGAAATTGGTACTGGCACTAGTGCATGCTTTGCGCAGACTGCGCCGATATTTCCAAGGTCACCCGATCAATGTACTAAGTGATTACAAGCTGAACAACGTACTCTCCAAACCAGAACTGTCAGGAAGACTAGCCAAGTGGGCCATCGAACTAAGCGAGCACACCATCTTCTACAAATCCAGACCAGCAGTCAAAGGGCAGATCCTAGCAGACTTTATCGCTGAAGTACCACAAGAAAAAATAGAAGAGTGTAGAGCAGAGCAAGGCCCACAACAACAATGTGAGGACAAGGCAATTTGGAACCTGTATACTGACGGAGCTTCAAACGATGACGGCGCAAGCGTGGTAATTAGGCTCGTCCATCTGACGGGGCAGAATTCACATACGCAATCAGGCTAGAGTTCAAAACAACGAACAACGAGGCCGAGTATGAAGCTTTCCTTGCAGGGCTACGTATCGCACAAAAGCTAGGTGCCAAACATGTCTTCGCGCACGTAGACTCTATGCTGGTAGCAGGGCAGATCACCGGGAAATACGACGCCAAAGACCCATCCATGGCAACGTACCTCCGGTATGCAAAAGAGCTGATGAGTAAATTCTCAAGTTGCACCATCGACCACATCAGTCGCAGTCAAAACAAGCCGGCAGACGCTCTAAGCAAAATGGCATCCACAAATTTCGGCCATTTAGCAAAAGAGGTCCACGTTGAAGTGCTAGCCGAGCCATCGGTCCCGCCCAAAGAGGTCCATGTAATCCAAACTGGTATTGACAGCTGGATGACCCCCATCATTTCTTATCTCACCACAGGCGCACTACCAGATCAGCGCGCAGAAGCCAAGAAAATACAACACAAAGCGCTACAGTACCAAATGCAAGATGGAGTGTTGTATCGGAAATCGTACTTGGGGCCATTGCTGAAGTGTGTCGATGGAACAGATGCAGATTATCTTGTTAGGGAGATACACGAGGGAATATGTGGCATACACGCGGCGCCACGCATGGTCGTTGCAAAAATCATGAACGCTGGCTATTACTGGCCAGGCATGCACCTTGACGCGCTCGAAATCATACGACGCTGCGACTCTTGCCAGTGCCACGCGCCAAACACCATGCGCCCCAAAAATGACCTGATACCAGTGACATCTGCTTGGCCATTCCAGAAATGGGCCATTGATTTGGTAGGCCCATTCCCAATGACCACAGGCAAGCGACGATATCTGATCGTCGCAATTGATTACTTCACAAAATGGATAGAGGCCAAACCACTGGCGGAGATCAACGCAAGCCAAGTAAAGAAGTTCATCTGGGAATTCCTTATTTGCCGTTTTGGGTTGCCTATGGAAATTGTTACGGACAACGGAACCCAATTCGCGGACAAAGGACTCCTAAAGTGGTACGCAGACTTGCACATCAAACCCATCTTCACATCGGTCGCCCACCCACAGGGCAATGGGCAAGTAGAGCGCGCCAACAGGAGCATTGTTGAAGGAATCAAGGCACGCCTAGGGACAAAAGGAAAGGCTTGGGCAGAGGAGCTACCGAGCGTGCTATGGGCTAATCGAACGCTAACAAAAACGAGCACCGGTGAGACTCCATTCAGCCTGACCTACGGCTCTGAAGCAGTCATCCCAGCCGAAATAGGATGCCCCTCTGCAAGAGTCCTTTCACCAAGCCACACTGATAACGACAAAGAGCTGCGCACCAACCTAGACCTGCTCGAAGAACGCCGGGACCTAGCAGCGATAAAAGAGGCCAACTACAAAAAGCAGTTGGAAAGGTATTACAACGCCAAAGTTAAACTCAACACCTTCAAAGCAGGAGAATTCGTCTTTAGAAACAACGAAGCAAGTGGGGCGCTACCACCGGGCAAACTCACTCCCACTTGGGAGGGCCCATACCGCATCACCGAAGTGCTGGGAAAAGGAGCATACAGGCTATCTGTCACAACCCGGCCACAGGGGGCCTGGACGAAATAACAGATTGGTACAACATTCACGCGAATGCAAGCAACAGCGAAAGCGGTATAAAAATAACTAACTTTATTACTATAGTTTATTTACATAATACAATTTCTTTAACTAAAACTAGTCCCTGATCGTACTTGCGCGGTAATATCTATGGTTACTTGATCGTCTTCTGGTTCGTCCACTGGTTGTGACTCCGAGTTGCAATCGTACTTTCTTCATATCTTCAATGCCGGTACCTGAACACATGCTTAAAATGGTTTTGGGTCAACAATAATGTTGGTGAGTTCGTGTGTTTAGTTACATAGGCGCCCAAAATTAGTTTATCAAAACAGTTTCATTTATCAAACAAGTTTATCTAGTTATGGTGTTACAGTTCTACAATCTGGCCACTCAACCCTTGACACCTAGCCCATGCCTAACCATGTCTAGATGTATCAACAAAGTCTATGCCCGTTACTGTCATAGCTTCCTAACCTATGTCCTGCCTCATAGGTTCCCCAATGGCAAAATATATGCCGCAACGACCCGTCGGTCTCAGTGGGGGTTTCCGGGTCTAGGCCGGACCACTGTGCGTGGGGGATTCCCCAAGTAGTACTACCCATATATTAAGTCGGCTCTATCCTAGAGTTAATGAGTGCCTGGTTCAGTATGCATAACAAGCAAGCAGGTAATCACGCTCTGTAAAACTAACACCCATAACAATGTACAAAATAGTTTAGAAGCATGCGTCACCCCAAAACAGTTTAAAAGTAAAAAGAGGGGAGTTCACGAAACTCACCTTGTTTGCATAGTTTAAATATGAAAACCGGTGCTCGGTATCGAATACCGACATCCTCCTGGTTGGGCCCTATGTCGACACACATTATTATTAGAGTTCAGTTTTATTCGTCATGGTTATGCGTGGGGACGAGCTCGAGCGTGTGGTTTCTATTATACCATTTGGTTCTAGTCGTCCAAGGTTTAATATACATCCACTCGTGTCACTGGTTCTATGTTTCATTCCAAATCATGGTTGTCGAGTTCAAGTATCAATACTAGGATCCGCTTAAATATGTATCATAACTTAATATCGTTTATATTATCTATGTTTCCTTTCCTTTTATTCGTCTAACGTGTAAGTCCGAATCTTAGTCGTCGAGTCCATATTCTAAGGTTTAGGTGACTAATCAAGCATCCGAGTTTATATAATAGCATCCTATTGTTATTATGTCTATTTCCAACATTGAGTTCATATGTCGCTTCATCTCCAATTTATGTCCCAAAGTTACATTCTAATGTCCGCTTTAGTCTTATAAGTCGGTATCTAATATAGCCCTTAGTACATGTTTTATATATTTATATAAGATCTTAATATATGTTCGCCTAATTAAATCCATGTCAAATCGCCCGTATGTCCAAGTGGCGTAGATAGTCCAAGGCGTCCAAATGTTCTAAAGCTTCATGTTATCTAATGTTTATGCGACTAGTATAAATGTCCGAGTTTAATTGTCCGTGATGTCAAGTTTGCATATTATAGCTTCACCAAATGTTTCTTATTCCACTCGTGTCCAAGATTCATTATATAACCTAGCTCATATATTTATATGTTTCAATATACATATATATTGGTTAATCGTATTCGTATCCTAGTCTCATTTGTCCGATTATCCAATTCAAGTGTTCAAGTTACAATGTCCTCATATGCCTAGTCCGCAAGGTTAGCTAATATCTCTACAACTAATCCGATAGTCCAAGTAGTCAAGTACCAAGTTTATAATTAACATCTATTTCTATCAAGCTAATGTTCCAATCATCCCAATGTTCAAGTCCATGTCTCAATAATAATAATGTCCAAATGGTCCGAAATCGTTAGTGTGCTCGTCAAGTCCCACACGCTAAATATATATATAAATATAGATAATTAGAACGTGTAAATGATTCGGGTCTCGGTTATACCTTATTGCTCGGGTTACTGTTCACGTGACTCGGGTGGCTTTACAGCTGACCGGGTTTGACTCGACTTCACACTCGCTTCTGCACCTAACCTGAACCTTGTCCCAAATCCCTGGTCATCAACCATCACTACTAATCATCACCTTGTTTAACACCATCGACACCCCCACTGTATTATTATCTCCGGCCACCTGTGACCCTCGTAACCATCACCATCATCACCGCCATGACAGCTGCCACCACCACCTGTGACCACCGTAGCCACCACAGCCTCACCACTGGCCACTCACCACTCGACAACCATAACCATACGAGCCCTCTGCCCTGAACCACCCGGACCATCATCTGGAACCCTAGACCCGAACCCAACCATTGTAAATCCTCGGACCTAAATACCTAACCCGAACCAAAACCCTCAACCATACTAGTCACCACCACCACCGCCGGCTACCCACACCAACGACCACCATCTCCCATCCAACAACCATAGCCAAACACCATAACCATAATATTTAGAAAAGAGGGGTTTGTCGTGGTGCTTACCGGGGCTCGGATCTGACCCAATCGGGTCTCGTGACCTAACCAGCTTCTTCTTCGTTGTTCCTCTCTCATCTGCTTCTCTCTTCCTCTCGGCTCTCTCTCTCTCTCTCCTCTGTTCTCTCTCTATCTCAGATCTCTGCGTCTCTCTCTCTAACAAAGATAATCAGGTGGGGAGTTGGAGATGAGGGTGTGGTTGAGTTGGCCGGCCGGCTGCCGGAGCACCGCCGCTGGCGGTGGCCGGAGGTCTTCCTCCCTTCTGCTCCTTCTCTCTCTAATATTATGTATGTATGTGTGTGTAAGATAGAAATGCACATATATGTGTGTGTGTGGTGTTTTATAATAACAAGTGGGATGGGTGTCATCAAGAGGGGAGGACAAGTGTCCTCTCCCTTGGTGACTCACCCGATCCCGATCGGGTACGGGTTTAGGTTCGTTATCGCGTATTAACTCGGTCTCGAAACACCTTTATAATAATGACATTTATATTATCTGGTTCGGTTTTTAATTTCGCACATAAACGACTCAATTAATATTTATTTTAGTTAACTTTTTATTATAACACGGCACTAAAACGCGAAAAAAAATTTAGGGGTCTGACCCGGGTTGTTACACTATCGACATTGGAAGACAAACAGATCCCGCGCACGTGGAATGCCGCGCAACTAAGAAAGTGTTATATGTAACTACTATGCGCATTGTAATGAAGGCTATTTAGCCATTTAATATGACAACCGTCTTTTTCTTAACCCAAACGTCTACTCTGTTAACTATCAACTCGCTATACACGCAGTCAAGCAGCAACGTAAATAATTAAACATTGTATGGCTAAGATACAATGTCTAAAATTAAATGATTGCAGTAATAACTTGCAATATCCTAAACAGGCGCGCCATATGGCTAAGATATCGCGCGCCACATAAACATTTTATGGCTAAGATACAATGTCTAAAATTAAATGATTGCAGTAATAACTTGCAATATCCTAAACAGGCGCGCCATATGGCTAAGATATCGCGCGCCACATAAACATTGCATGGCTAAGATACAATGTCTAAAATTAAATGATTGCAGTAATAACTTGCAATATACTAAACAGGCGCGCCATATGGCTAAGATATCGCGCGCCACATAAACATTGTATGGCTAAGATACAATGTCTAAAATTAAATGATTGCAGTAATAACTTGCAATATACTAAACAGGCGCGCCATATGGCTAAGATATCGCGCGCCACATAAACATTGTATGGCTAAGATACAATGTCTAAAATTAAATAATTGCAATAAAAACTGGCAATATCCTAAACAGGCGCGCCATATGGCTAAGATATCGCGCGCCACATACACATTGTATGGCTAAGATACAATGTCTAAAATTAAATAATTGCAACGATAACTTGCAATATCCCAAACAGGCGCGCCATATGGCTAAGATATCGCGCGCCACCTAAACATTGTACGACTAAAAAACAATGTTTAAACTAAACAGTTGCAACGCTAAGTGGCAATTCTCCGAACTAAACATTATCAGGCCATACAAAAGGCGCAACATAGCTAAACCACAGCGTCAACTAGCCAGCCTTAAACTAACATGGCATGACAATCAAAAACACAAGGCATACCAATTGCATAGCAAAACAATACATAAAACCAAATTTTCATTAACATTCAAAACCACAAAAATATTGTTCTTTAAGACATTACAGGTTGTGAAAAAATAAAATACAAATAATCTATGACGCGGCACCCTCATCAGAAGCATCACTAAACTCGCCCTCAGAATCGGACAAGTCCAGCTTCTCGCTAGGGCCAGGCGCTTCACTTTCACCTTGAGGACCCGCGTTAGTCTTCTTCATGGCATACTTCCGCCTAGTATGCGTCAGACCCTGTTTCTCAAAAGATGATCGTAGGGTATGACACGTTGGCTGGTCTCGATGGCTTACAACAAAGTCCACCAGCTCAACATTTAGACGGTCGTACTCCGCAGTCTTTCTCTCAAAAAGAGCATCCAAATCCTTGTCATACAGCGGAAACTCCTCCAACGCCTTCCCGTCCTTAGCATGATGGTATCCCTCAAGGAACCCAGCCTTGCGCCCTACCAACTTTGCAGCAGCATTCACCGCAGCCACTGCCTGGCGCGCTTCGTCGCAGTTTTTAACATGGTAGGCGACCTGCAACAGACAGAAGAAACTTGTTAGTAACAAAGAAGGGGGAGTATAAGAAACCATAGAACATAAATAAAGGACAAACCTCGGGGACGCAGCAAGTCATAAGCCATTCCCGGTCCTCATGCGCCAAGCGCGCTTCATCTCGAACATCCAAGGCTTCCCCCTCAAGATCAGCATTTTGTTGTTCAAGCTTCAGGTTGACCTCCTCCAACTCCACCAACTTGCCATTTAGCTCAGCAATTTTGGCATCTTTCTCCCTGAGCAGCTCGCGAGCCTCAACCAAGGCATCACGGCGTTGATCCAATTTCTCATCTAACTCCAGGATCTTCCGTGACGCATCAGCATATAATCGTTCCGCTTCCTGCTGCTTCTGAGAGGCAACCTCCAGCGTCCTGTTGGTCTTCGCACACGCAGCAGCCCATTGCTGCTCGCGCTCAGATAAGTGCTTTTCAAGCTTGTCACGCTCCTCGCGGAACGTAACAGCATCCCACTTAGCACGTTTCAACTCATTGGCCAACCTGTCACGCTCTGCACAGACTTCACTAAACTTGCTGTCATATTCCTCGCGCTCATGTGCCAAAAAGCCCCATTGGCGAGCTATTTCTGCGGAGGTAGACAGAAGGTTCGCCAGACTCATCATATTGTCCTCCAACAACTCCTGGCGAGGACGCGTGGCTTGATGCTCACGCTCCGCCGGAGGAACAACATTCCCTAACAACTCTCGGCAGCTGTTAACATCCACAAACCGAGCGCCTGTGGTCAGCTGCCAAGCGGGAACAAAAACATCCTCGGGGTTAAACTCCCCACTCTTAAGGCTGGCCCCCGAGAAACCAGCCTCAGACTCAGGTACTGGCCGCTTCTCGTTAGAGTCATCATCCATGATCTGCACCCCCCGCATGTCACCCTCGCTGATATCCGGTGGTGACACGCGTTGGGTCTCCAACTCCAAACCAACCGGCGCATCAAGGTTCACCGGAATGGTTTGGACAGGAGGGTCATTGATTGGCGACGCCTGACGCGGAGGGGACGGTTGAGTAGCATCTTGAGGCGGTGAGGGAGGAGGAGTCTTGGAAGAAAGAGGTTGAATGGGCGGAGTGACAACCCGCCTATCTGGAGAAGGAGTCTT
Organism: Ambrosia artemisiifolia; assembly: GCA_032199755.1. Taxonomy (NCBI): domain Eukaryota; kingdom Viridiplantae; phylum Streptophyta; class Magnoliopsida; order Asterales; family Asteraceae; genus Ambrosia; species Ambrosia artemisiifolia. The sequence continues at coordinate 1,612,361 of CM063516.1, read as the reverse complement.
CTCCGGCTCTGTCGGGGTCACCCGAAACCCTTCATGGACAGACGCCTCGGTAATGTGACCAGGCGCCCCTTCACCCATCAGGTCAGCTACACAAAAGAAAGACAACGTAAGTCAAGAAATTGAAAAATACAAAAGCACAGTATCAATGACATGACACTGGAAACATACCTAACAAGCTGTCCTCAGCGCTGTGCACCAGATCGCCCAGCTTCATTTTCTTCCCAACAGGGGACAAGGAACCGGTAGCATCCACTCCCTCAACAAAAGACTTCTGAGACTTACTCCGCCTCGAACGCTTCTTCTTCTGAGGAGTCGGTTGGGGCGCAGGCTGATTCAACACCGTCTCCACGTTCACTGGCGCATGCAGAACAACGCCTTCCGCCATATCCTTCAGTGAGGCGGTCCCCTCATCCGTGAACGCATCTGAAAGTTCAACGTAGCTTCGTTCAATAGGATTGTAATTTTGAAGATACCTGCTAATGACCTCATGGTCTAAAACAAAGGCAAAGTCTTCACCTCGGCTACCACCCTGCGCCACCCCTGACCTTGGCTGCCGCACCCTACGGAGGATAAACTCTTCAACCTCCGTCTCCTCTCCGCATTCGTCCACAACGAATGTCGGCAATACCTCCCTTTCGCTTCCGCCTGCGGACGACACACGCGGGGAAGAAGATGCGCCAGAGTCAGATGACTCGTCGCTTGATATAACAATAAAGGGATAACCCGTTCGCATGAACATGTTCACAGGAGAGGGGTTATCAAATAGAGCAAGGGGCTCACCTGTTTCGGTTATCCGCAATGGCGCATTAACACCTTCCTGCGCCACAGCCTCCAACTCGGGACGAACAAGTGTGTCCCACGCTTTCTCCAACACGTAGAGTTCATCCTCTGCAAGCTCTTTGAAGGTGAAACCCATGTTGTCACCACCCAGCAGCAAACTGTATAAGCTCTCAACATCTGCAAGCAAACAAAACAAAGCAGCGGAATCAGTATAATTGAAAACAAACCCCAACAGAGGCATACTTGTTTAGGAGGCATACCTTTTCCGTCCTCAGTCAAATGAGGATTGCGCCCCTGAATGTCATACTTCATGCTCATCCCTGCCATCACTAGCGCAGTCTCAGGGATTTCGCACAAGTCCACCGGGTGCGCAGTAAGAGTCTGGAACCAATCCTGGTCCTTGTAATCAATCAACACTGCCTTCGCCACCCCATCATCCGGGTTCAATCGACCCATCGCTATGGGGATAACACCCTCGTTGATCCAAAAGAACTTGGGCTTCCAGTCACGGAAGCTCTTCATACCCGCTTTGGCACAAGGGGCCACCCCTGTGCGTGGTCGACAAGACAACCAACTCTCCACGAAGCAGAGAGAATAAAAGACATAAAACATGTCGACCAGTGGCTCAACCTTCTGGGCATGGCAGCAGAACTCAAAAAACATGAGCCGTGACATCAAACCAGGGTGGATCTGGTTAACATGCACACCGACGGTCTGAATGAACGTCCTTAAAAACCGGGTCACCGGAACCCTAAAGTTGCAATCCTTGAAGTATGTGGCGTATAGCCCAACCTTGCTCACCGGCGGCTCCAATATGGTTTTGTCTGGGGCAGGAGCCTCAACACCATAACTGGAAGGAAACCCATACTCCTTCCTAAACTTCCGGAACTCTCCTTTCGCCCACACCGCCGTGACATCACCGGCGTGTGGTGGCCCCTTCTTGGAACCATCATCTTTTCTCTTGGAGCCTCCACGTTTCTTTTTTGGGACCTGAACGACGTTCTCCATCACGAAAGACTGAAGGTTCTTGGAAAAAAACTTAACTTTTTGAAAATGCAGGGAGAGAAAATTTTTCTAAGTCTGAAATGAAAGTGTGGAAATGGAAGAAGGAAAGAGTGACCTTTTATATGCAGGTCACGTGCCACAGACGGTTACAGTCGTGTGGCACGACCCACCAATAGGAAAACGCCACGTCAGGAGAGAGAAAGTCAGGGAGCACGTGAAACGACAGGTTGGCCCCACCGCCCTCTGCAGCAGTACAACCGTCAGAGACTTTTCGGCTACCAACCTGTCCCATCCGCTCCGCGCCCTGACACATCTGATGTATGCATTAATTACTGACGTGCGCAGCGAGCCCACTTGCAACACCACTGCGCAGCGCGCGGCCAACCGTAGACGAACAAAATAAATAATAACAAACACACCAATTTTCTTTTTTCTTTTCTTTCCTTTTAGTGCAGCGCCCTGCATGCAGCGCATACAGCACACTACACTGGGGGGACTTGAAGAGATATGAGACCGCGCAAGCGCACGGGCCCACATCTCAACATATGCCAGCACAGCAGGCCTACGTGGGCTTCTAGAAAGCGGCGCGGGACACCTCATACCATGACAGCTAATAACCGACAAAGAAAGGGATGTCCAGCCAATCAGAGGCGTTCATTCCCTGCTCCATGATCGCCTGCAGGTACGAGGTACAGAATAGTACGAGAAAGGACAGACACGAGACACGTGGACCAATAGCAAAGGAACAGCGCAACGAGTGACAACGGCCCAATCGTACAGCCAGCTGTCATTTTCCTCTCGTCCAATCAGAGAAGACCCCAGATGGCCTATAAATACCCTATGAGGTCAGACGAAGGAAAGGATGAACAATCACAGAACGAGAGCTAAGCATAGTTATGAGAAATATATTATAGTCGAAGCGCTGTAACAATTGCTAGATATAGTCCTGTAACGATCAGTGAATCATTAATAAGAATCGTGTCTTTACTCGTGCTCATATCACTAGTATATTGTTATATTGGTATTTCTTCACGCAAACAGCTTATTGACTCATTGACTTTTTCAAAAAGCCAATAAGTCAATAAATTGTTTTAAAACTCAATCCCAAACACCTTATAAATAATTAGAACGAAATCAACCAAACGTTAAAAGTGGATGTGTTGATTGTGCAACCGGTGCTAGTTGTTTTATATTGTAGAGAAAAGAAACAAACAAACAAACAGAGTTTTGTTGAGGTCAAAGAAAGGCAAGGCAATTAAGGTGTGTAGACATTGAAATCTTGTCGTCTGTCTCCTTTTATATAAAAATAAGTCTGTGTAATTCTTCGAACAGAAACTCATAAAAGAAGGTGGTTTGGGAAGAATGGCGACAGCAGCAGGATCATCATCTACAGGAGGATCAGGAGATAAATTATCGGATTTGGAAATGGAAGAGATGCTTGATCGAATGCTTACTCGATTGGCTCTCTGCGAAGACCCTAACCTACAAAACTTGCTCTCCAAGTTACTTCCTCTTACCATCTCCGCCCTCTCTCGCTCTTCCTCTCCCATCAGAACCAAGGTCTTTCTTTCTTTCTTTCTTTTCTTATTATTATATCAATCAATCAATCATATCACTGCTTCCTTCCTTCCTTCCTTCTAACATCATATTACTTTACTTGTTTCCAAACCAACCATACCTAACTTAATTAAACACTGCCTTTCTTTCTTTTTTTATTCCTTGTTATTTTGTGCTCTTAATAAAACAACTTTCATCAGGATTTTAACATCACTAGTATAAAAACCTCAATTTAATTTATTTAATTGTAGTTAACCGCAGTGCTAACTCTAAATAATCTATTTGTTTTTTAGTTGATTCGTGTTTTGATAGTTGTTGGCTATAAATAAATAAAATAGGTGATGGAAATCCTAAGCCATGTCAACAAGAGAGTCAAACACCAGCAACACATAGGTTTGCCTTTGGAAGAGTTATGGCACTTGTATATGCAAGATGATGCTGCTTTGATGGTTAGAAACTTTTGCATTGTCTATGTTGAGATGGCATTCGACCGTCTCACCAAACAGGTTTGTTTGTTTGTTTGTTTGTTTCTACTCATATTTTTCCTATAATCTGCTTTTTTCTTGGCAACTTATTCTATCTGATTGTCTTCCTTTCAAATGCATTCAGAAAAAGGAAAATATTGCACCAACTATGTTAGCTAACATTTCAAAGCTTCCTTCTCAACACCAAGATATTATTTTGAGAATGGTCTTAAAGGTATTATGTTTTACTTCTATTTCCTAACCCTTATTTGTTAGTCACCATATGCTTAATTCTTGATTCATATATATAAACCATCCACCTAAGGTATGTAATTTCTAGCTAGCTTACAACCCAACCCCTTCATTGGTCATAGGTGATTGGTGAATGTCACTCAAGTCAGATTAGTGATGAAATTGCTGCAAAGTATCGACTCATTAATGAATCTCAAGACAGGGAGATGTTTGTTGAATTTTGTCTTCACATGCTTTTGTATCAGCCACCATCTGCTAGGTTTGGTTTGGATCCAATTTGCTTTAAACCTTTTTTTTCTTATCAATCATAAATCTCATCATGAATCCCAAATTTCAGCGGGGCTTCTCCACCCGGCCTTTCACTTTCCCAAAGCAATCGTGTAGTGGGTAAAACACCACTGAATCATGACATGCTTCTAATTAGAAAGGTGAGGCCATTAGATTATCTTAGCACTAATCCTGGTTATATACAGAAGAGGCTTTTATCGTTGATGCTTTTCTTCACCTCATCTTTTGTTTTGTAGTTGGGCTTATTGAATGTTGTAGATGTCATGGATTTGCCGGCTGAACTTGTATACCCTCTCTATGTTGCTGCATGTGCAGACAGGTACATGCTCTTTATACAGTCATTTTATGCAGTAAATTATAATCGTTTCCATTTTTGTATTAATTTTTAGTCTTGGGAGTGCTTGCTAGCTAAAGACTAAGGATGAGTTCATTTTTTTTGGGCATTGTTCTTACAGACATGATCCTGTAATAAAGAGAGGCGAGGAACTTCTGAAGAAGAAAGCTTCTGGAGTAAATTTAGAGGACCCCAAGCTGATAAATCGGCTGTTTTTGCTATTCAATGGTATGGAAAGTTGAACCATATCACTATTTCCATGAAGCAGGAAACTTGAGTACCTTCAGTAGTTTGGGCAGTGGCTGTCTGCTCTACACTAGCATATAAATATAGAAAACGTATTCCGTATTTGCGTCATTTCTAAAATTGTTACCCTAGTTATTTAAAGAGGTTGTTTGTTTAACTGCATTCTGTTCTGTTTAAGCTGCATAGTTTTTTTTTTTTGGATGTAGATGAATAGTACAGTGAAGTATAAAGTAGTATCTTGATCACATATAGGATCCTTTGAGAATGAATGGATGTTGGACCCATCTTGATTGATCTTTATTATCATGTTCATTGTTACACACACTTTTTCTAGAACTATTTTGTCACTATAGTTTTGCTAGGATTTGCTACACATTTAATTATTCATTTATTCTAGCACAATTCCGTCTTTGTTGGGAGCAGTTTTTGGTCACCTTATATTAATCGTTTGTGAATGCACCAACTTTTTGGCGATTCTTGCTAGATAATTAAAAGACCATAGGGTAATCTTAAATGCACATTGATCTTTGTTGTGCAGGGACTGTTGGAGCTGAACATATTGCTCCAGATTCAAGAGTCAATCCTGGGAATCCTGCTATGAGAGTGAGGTTGATGTCGGCTTTTTGCCGGTCGGTCACAGCAGCAAATAGTTTTCCTTCAACTTTACAGTGCATATTTGGTTGCATATATGGTATGTGTGTTTTGGTTTGTGTTTTTTTAGTATTTCAAGTTCTAAAGTAGCTTTTTTTTTTTGCTTATTTACATGCATCCATGTGGCTGTACTTCTACGTAGATTGTTATAGCAATAGCATTAATTTTCCTTGAACCTAAATTTTGGATCATTTTGCATATAGTTATCTATAGACATGGTAACTATTCTTGTGTTCATGTAAAAGATTGGATAATAAAAGGCTTCCTCTTGACAATTAAATCTCACATATTTGTTTTATTGGATTGCCTATCTATTATTGGGGTTTTTGATGTTAACAATGTGAAAACATTCTTTTCTAGGAAATGGTACCACATCAAGGTTGAAGCAATCAGGAATGGAGTTCACTGTATGGGTTTTTAAGCATGTAAGTGATGTTTCTTATTAAATTACTTTGGATAACTTTATATGCTGCGTTGTTCCACACAAATTATATAATCTGTTGTCCATACTGAGTAGAAAAGAATCATCTCAAAAGAATTGGATGTACCATAATGTGAAAAAAGCTACTCTAGGCTGGCCAACAAAGCACATAATTTTGGATCTATAGTATGTGATCATCTAGTTTTAAAATCCTAGATTTAAAAGATCAGTAACAAAGTAAATTGAATAAAGCTTCAAGATGCCACAGTCATCAATTAGGTTTGTCTTATGTGTGCATGTGTACATATAGTCCACACTGACATTGTTGATTTTGGTCACCACATGTGACGTGTAGTGTAGTTATAGTTGACAGTTTGACACCATACATGGTTCATGGTCTTATGCTATAATCTCTCTTCTCTGAATAAAAGTTAGGTTTCGCATACTTAAATTTCTTTGGGATAAAAGGCTTGTTGTTAAATAGTCTCTTATTGCTGTATGGTGTTAAGATATCAGCTTTATTATGCATAGTGATGGAGATTGAGGCCGGTGTACCAATTCTGGAAGTTAGTTGTGAGGTGGAACCATTGTATGATACACTCCATCCAAAATCCAAATGATATGCAATTTTTAGAACTACAAAATATCTTAACCCCATACCATATCATAGTAATCTCTAGCTTTGATTGTTGTATGCTGATTTTAAAATAGCACCTACATCCAATCATGGCTGTGCTATCTAGCACATGAGTTACTACTGTTCTCTAATATATCTATGATCAGAGGGATCTGCTATTTCTTCCACTATAATCCTACACTTTATCATTCAGTCTGGTTATGCTGATCGGGAATATCTAGCTCTTTTTGTATTTGTTTGTTTTGGCATGCGTCTCTGTGTGCTTTTTTTGTAATAAAAATGGGGGCTTTCTTTTTGATATCTTTGGTTCATTAAAATAATGCTCTAGGTTATGTTTTTCTTGAAGAAATATGAAGTCTTTCGACGTTCCTTTTTCATTTCATTACCTTGAAAATGTACAGGCCAAGATTGATCAGCTCAAACTTATGGGTCCTGTTATACTTGGTGGCGTTCTCAAGTCCCTTGATGGTTATACTAGTTCAGAATCAGGTATTTGTGTAAAAAACTTTTGTGTCAACTGGAACATTGGATATGTTTTTTCTCTATATGCTTGTCTTTGGGGTTGTAAGATTGAAAACTTATGATCCGTGTGTTTGAAATCTCATCCATCATAGACTCAATTGCACGAGAGACCAAAACCTTTGCTTTCCAAGCAATTGGATTACTTGCAAAGCGCTTGCCTCAGCTTTTCAGGTGTCCTTTTATTTATTCTCTTCCACCATTTGCTTTGGTTCAGTATCATCAACTTAATAAAGTAAATAACATGATGGTGCATACTTATTCTGCAGAGATAAAATTGACATGGCTGTTCGGCTTTTTAATGCTCTGAAAGTAGAGTCTCCATCAATTCGCCTAATTGTTCAAGAAGCCACGAACTCTCTTGCTGTTGCATATAAAGTAATACTTCCAACTGAATCAATCTACGTAACTGTTACTTCTTTTTTCCTTTAATGGAATGAGTTCTTAATCCTTGTTGATTGATTGTTAGGATGCGCCAGCAACAGTCTTAGATGATTTAGAGTCACTTCTGCTGGAAAATTCTCAAGTGGTACTATCCATTTAAATGCTAATTCTTCATTTCTCTTATTTAAACTTTGTTGGGGGTCCTCTTTTCTTACTAAGTTGGCATAATATTTGAATCCGTTATGTTATTGGTACAAGGAACAAGGTGAAGTACGCTTTTGTGCACTCAGATGGGCTACTACTATATTTGACTCACAGCATTGCCCAAGCCGATTTATCTGTATGCTTGGTGCTGCAGACGCTAAACTGGATATAAGGTATGCTGACCGTTATGTATGTACATATTCTTATGTTAACTGTATTTTCAGAATATATTTATTATGCTACATTTACTAAATCTCTGTACAGGGAGATGGCATTGGAAGGTCTCTTCCTTGGTAAAGATCAAGGAAGGTCCACTAGTGAAAACACAAGTTTCAAGCATCCTAAACTTGCGGAGATGCTAAACTATATTGTTAGACAGCAACCTCAATTACTAGAATCCAGTGAAATAAGGGAAGAACGGCTTCTTTTTCCATCCCAAACATATGTTGCTGCAGTCAGGTTTTTGTTACAGTGCTTTGAGGCGGATGTGGAGCAAAACACAGCAACAGAAAGAACTCCTGAGTTTGTTTCTTCATTAGGGAACATGTGTTTACTGTTAGAGCATGCAATGGCGTACGAAGGTTCTGTGGACTTGCATGCTACTGCCTCTAAAGCTTTAATTAAAATTGGGTCTCGCTTTCCCGAGGTATATTATTTGTACATTTCTGCTGTTGGTCATTGTCGTATTTGTGTTTTTGATTATGATAATGATATTCTGTTCGTTTTTAGATGTTAGCATCTCGATACGCTGTTAGAATACCATGGTTAAAGCAATTACTAGCCCATGTGGACCTAGACACGCGGGAATGTGCAGCTCGGCTACTTGGAATCGCTTCTTGTGGTCTTCCTATATCTGCTGCTTCTGATCTTATTCAAGAAATAATTGCATCCATCAAAGGATCGGGGAAGTCAAGGTTTGTGCATTGCAACGTCAAATCATTTATGTTTATAGGCCTTGTGTTTCTGAAATCGGTGCACTAAAGAAAGTTACCTGGTTGGTTTTAACATTGTTCATCAGGTTTGAAATTCAGCATGGAATGATATGTGCTCTTGGATATGTCACTGCAAATTGTTTGTTGAGAACTCCTACCGTAAGTCCCCTTTGATCTTTATGCCTAAGCCCTGAACTATGAACCCTGCACAAAGCAGTTAAACCCTAGGTATTAGCCACAAACCCAATTCCCTAAACCCTTAACCAACAAACTGCAACTCTAAACCCTTAACACTATTCCTAAAACCACAAACCATCCCCCTAACTCCTGTCTCTCTTGACTTTGTACTACTATATTTGCTTTCATCTTTATATGCTGTGGATGTGACAGTGTATGACTGTTCTGCAGATCACAGATTCATTGTTTCAAAGCACCTTGAAATGTCTAGTTGATGTAGTGAATTCTGAGACTGCTACGTTAGCTTCTGTTGCAATGCAAAGTTTAGGTCATGTTGGGCTTTGTTCCCCACTCCCGAAATTGGATCATGACTCTGGCACAGGTGAGTATTGAAATCTCTAATTCATAACTAGAGAACATCATCAAATTATTTTTATCTATGTGGTTCCCAACTATTTTCTGATTCTTTGAACTTCAGATGATGTTTTGACATTATTGCGTGAAAAGTTGAGCAAGATCCTCTCTGGTGATGATATCAAAGCAACTCAAAGAGTTGTTCTATCTTTGGGACATATGTGTGTGAAGGAATCATCTTCTACGATTATCAGTGATGCACTTGACTTAATTTTTAGTCTTGGCCGGTCTAAGGTAGATCAAGTTTCTTCTAGTTTCTGGGTTCTTTGTTATATACAAACTTCCTATTTGTTTTTTTAATTGAAAAGTTAATGTTTAGTGTCAATGGATCAGGTTGAGGACATTCTCTTTGCTGGTGGTGAAGCTCTTTCATTTTTATGGGGCGGTGTTCCAGTGACTACTGATATGATCCTGAAAACTGACTACAGTTCACTCTCCATGACTTCAAATTATTTGATGGCCGATATTGCCTCAGCTGAGCCGACATCTAAATTTGTTGGGATTGAAGGAAATGAAGAGTACCATGTGGTTGCTAGAGATATGATTACTAAAAAGCTTTTTGATGGTCTATTGTATAGTACCAAAAAAGAAGAGCGATGTAGTGGAACTGTCTGGTTAGTATCACTGACAATGTATTGCGGCCGTCACCCATCAATTCAGAAATTACTTCCGGATATCCAGGTATGTTATGAGCCAATGTACTGAACTATCAAATACTTGATGATTTTGAGATGTGTTCTGATATCCTACATGCATCAAGAAATCAATAATGATCTGCAAATATTTTTAAAGATCAAATACTCTATGGTGCTCCATAGTAATGCGGCTTATGCCTGCTTTTTTAACCTAGGTCTCTTGTATCATGAAACAGTTTTTGGGGTTTCCAGAGTGACATCGTGTTAAATTTTATAAAATCAAATGATTTGGATAATTGATTTGTGAAAACTGGGAAAACGTAAAATAGGGAAGGATAACAAACACATAAATAGACACAAGCAAGTGATAGAATGCACACACCACAGTAGGGAAAAGACAAATCTTTCCTAAGGCAAGACACTAAAACAAAAAGGTACCACTTTCTAAAAGTCCTTAACCTTAATCCTACGTCTGTCGTCTCCACGAACTCCTACCCTCGACCATGTCTTCAACTCGTATAATCTATTGCTAATTTGCTATAATGCTCTTACTGGCAAGCTAATGTGGTTTCCCCTGTTGTTAGTTACTGGAATTGTTATACACTTGAATTCCTTAAATTAGGTGAATTAGCCAGTTTGTCAATCAAGTTGGATCAAGACTTCGGGTAAAATGTCTGCTGATAAAGTTATGGAAATGACGTTTCAGTTTTAGATTATTAGACTCAAATTTGAAATCCAGTGCTTTTTTGTTACTATACTAGCAGTTATTTATTTTTACATGTATCTTATTCAATATATTTCATTATTTTGTAAACCTGCTATTTATGTGGCCTGCATATTGGTGTCAATTTTCTTCTTCTATTGCAGGAAGCATTTTCACACCTAATTGGCGAGCAAAATGAACTCACACAAGAACTGGCATCCCAAGGCCTAAGTATTGTTTATGAGCTTGGTGATGCCTCAATGAAGAAGAACTTGGTAAACGCACTAGTTGGCACTCTCACGGGTACAGGAAAGAGGAAAAGAGCCGTGAAGGTAACACTTGAAAGATATTCAGTATTTTCTTTTCCTTTTCTTTTATCTTCCTTTTTTTTATTAATATATTTTTGATATGGGTTTTCAGCTTGCGGAAGACACAGAAGTATTCCAAGAGGGATCCATTGGGGGAAATCTTAGTGGAGGAAAACTTAGTACTTACAAGGAGCTATGCAGTCTGGCAAATGAGATGGGACAACCAGACCTGGTCTATAAGTTCATGGATTTGGCCAATCATCAAGCTTCTTTGAATTCAAAAAGAGGTGCAGCTTTTGGATTCTCTAAGATTGCCAAGCTGGCAGGGGATGCACTACAACCATATCTCCGTCAGTTGGTTCCAAGGCTTGTACGCTACCAGTATGACCCTGACAAAAATGTGCAGGTATGCATGCATCGATTTGTCTAGGTTGAAGGGTATTTACGTTTTTTAATTTTTTGAGGGCATTTTCATCATACAACAACTATTTGTTTGTAATTGGCATAAACAAAACCAAATTGTTTGTAATTCTGTTTTGATATTCAGATGCCCTTAGCGTATCCTGCTTTGGGTGGCATTCATATATTATCCCTTCTTTTAGTATCAATTTGTCATGTTGATCCTCTCCCCTAACATGATTTTGTTATGCATATGCATCAACCAAAAGTTTCTGGTCATATGTAAAACATGGTCTTGTTGTCTGGTTTATTTATTTCGATTCCAATTACCTATAGGATGCGATGGCCCATATTTGGAAATCACTTGTTGCGGACTCCAAGAAAACTATTGATGAATATTTGGATCTTATCATTGAAGATCTGTTAGTGCAATGTGGATCCAGGCTTTGGCGTTCTCGCGAGTCTTCCTGTCTTGCTCTTGCCGATTTAATTCAAGGGCGTAAATTTGATCAGGTTTTATGCTTGATGCCTTTTTTTCCTCAAGACTTGTGGGTTTTAATAATTTGTTCAAAAGTTTTTTACACATTTTTTTTATCATATTCTTAGCTCTGAAACATTACAAGGTTTTATATTTATGTGTGGATGTTAAAACATCTATCTTTATTATTGGTAATTTGGTATTACACTGACTTAGTGAAATATTCACCTTTCTGATTTTGTACAATTGTACAAATGCACTGTAGGTTGGTAAGCATCTAAAGAACATATGGACCGCTGCATTTCGTGCAATGGATGACATTAAGGAGACTGTTAGGACTTCTGGGGAAAGACTATGCCGTGCTGTTACTTCATTAACATTAAGGCTATGTGACATTTCTCTTACAGAAATTTCTGATGCAAGAAAAGCTATGGATATTGTTTTGCCTTTGTTACTTACTGATGGAATAATGAGTAAAGTAGATGATATTCGTAAGGCATCAATTACAATCGTTACAAAACTTGCTAAGGTAATATATCACTACTGCAGAATATCATTTGAAGTTCAAGTTTGTATCTTATTCTAAACTATTTTTTAGTTTCTTCTATATTCTCTTGTTGTGAACAAACTAAAGTGTTATTAATCTTGCAACTGGTAAATTGTTAACTAGCATTTCTCTATATTCTATTTGAAATTTACGTTCATGTTTGCAGGGGGCAGGAATTGCAATCCGTCCGCATTTATCTGAATTAGTTGTTTGCATGCTTGAAAGTTTATCAAGCCTTGAGGATCAAGGACTGAATTATGTTGAGGTTTGTATAATCATATCCCTGTCCACTAACTAGGTCTGGAAGAAAAAGGGGGGGGGGGGGGGGGGGGGGGTTATAATCATCCCGTTTTTTTGTGGTTCTACTTTTTCTATCAGTGCTCATTAGGTCTATTGCTTTTCATTTTTTTTTCTCTACCACACACAGACGCTCAGTTCCATTCTTTGTATTGTATTATCACTATGCTTCATTTTGCACAACAGAGGCATGCAGAAAATGCTGGCATACAAACTGAGAAGCTTGAAAGCTTACGAATTTCAATTGCAAAGGGCTCTCCACTGTGGGAAACTCTTAACATGTGCATAGAGGTTGTTGACGACCAATCACTAGAACATTTGATTCCTCGTCTTTCTCAGTTGGTTCGATCTGGTGTTGGTCTAAATACTAGGTATAACCCGTTGTTCTCATGTACCTTAATGATTTTTGTTTCTTCTGTTATAAATACTGAAACATATGTAAGCATGTTGAATAATTACTTGCAACCATAGAAAGTCTTATTTTAGTTAAATTTCCTCCTCACTCCATCTATGCTGAAAGCACCGAATAGCTTTTGGCTCCATACATCACAGATATGAATGAGTTACTTTTTCGGGTATATTGCCTAGTGGTTTGTGAAGTATGCTTTCTTTAAGTAATGATCAAGAATATCTCAATATCCTAGATGAAACTTCAATGAAACCAAATTATAGATGTCTATATTCTGAATTTACAAAACCATATATTTCTACATTCCCATTTCTAATATCTTTTTTGTTATTCTATAATAGTTGCTTTTATGTGTTATGCTATGTGTCTACTTATCAAGTTATGCGATCTGATCTTTCGTAACTTGAAAATCCTTTTTTCCATTTTTTGATTGATATACTTAATTGGATGTTAATTCTTTATACAGTTTTCCAATTTACTTATTTATTGGCAGTTGATCTCTGTCTGCTAAAGAACACTTAGAATATCCTCAACTGTTTGGGTAATGTTGGATAAAGGGGGTAAGGGTAGAGAATTATTCAATGGGTTATAGTTGGATAAAATAATATGTTGAAATTACTATTATACACCTTTAAGGACATTCGTTTGTCCATATGTAATTTAACAGAGTGCCTGTGGCTGTGGGTTGTGCCAATAAGTTGGAGCCCAGTTATGTAAATTAGTGTAAGACGGTAATCGGTAGTTCTGATGTCTGACCAACATATTACAAACATGTTGATCAACTCATCTGTGTATCGTTTTATATTTTGGCCAACTGGAACATCTTCTACTCCATATAATTTCATAAACAGAATCCTAGAATGATTTTGAAATTGCATTTAAGGGTTTCAAGGATTCTGTATAAAACATTTTTATTTTTGTATTAGAGTTTGGGACTGGGTGACTGAAATGAATTTGTTTGATGGTGCACAGGGTTGGTGTTGCAAGCTTTATTAGCCTGTTGGTTCAAAAAGTTGGGGACAGTATTAAACCATTCACAGGCACACTACTTAGGCTCCTGTTTGTGGTGGTCAAGGAGGAGAGAAGTGCAGCATCCAAACGTTCCTTTGCAAATGCTTGTGCTTTTCTTATTAAATATGCAGCTCCTTCCCAAGTCCATAATCTTATTGAACAAACTGTTGCTTTGCATACTGGTGATAGAAATTCACAGATTGCATGTGCCTTTTTATTAAAAAGCTATGCATCTACCTCTTCTGACATCTTGACTGGCTATTATGCCACTGTTGTTCCAGTTATTTTTCTTTCAAGGTTAGCTTTTGAGACATGCGTTTCTTATTACCATCAGACGTTGGAGCTTAATATATTTTACATTTTACAATGTTAATAATCTGTTATTTCTGTGGTTGTAACACAGATTTGAGGATGACAAGAACGTGTCCAGACTATATGAGGATTTATGGGAAGAAAATATGACCAGTGAACGTCTCACTCTTCAGTTGTATATAGGTGAAATTGTTACTTTGATAACCGAGGGAATTGCATCATCATCTTGGGCTAGTAAGAGGAAGGTAACCTCATTCATCGTCACTTCTTGCAAGCTCTCTTTCTTATTTAATGCGTCACAGACAAATGGTTTACATTATATGCTCTATTGCTTTATATGACTTATGTAGGCAGCCAAAGCAGTTGTAAAGCTTTGTGAAGTCTTGGAGGAATCTGTTTCTTCATATCATCAAGTGTTACTCACATCTCTTATGAAAGAAGTTCCTGGCCGTATTTGGGAGGTCGGTTTATCTTTAATTTCAGTGGCACACTTTTGTTTACCAGAAATATAATTATAAGTTATTCTTTCACAGTTTTAGCATCAATTGTTTCTGAATTTATTGCAACTTTTGAAGTGATTATCTTAATTTTCTTTTCAGAAGCTAAATAAAATATGTGTTTTAAAACTAGAAGTACTTGGTTTGACATTTGAGTTTTGAAGTCAAAGTTGGAGTACAGTAGATAACTGAACATGCAAATATCAAAAGGATAGTGAATAAGTAATTGACGTGTGTTGACTTTTTACCCTTTGGTCTTCTGAGACATGCATGAATCTCAAAATCAATAACATGTAGAGTCACTGCTATGTATATTTAGAATCGTCAAATTTACAATATATCTGCTATTAGACTCAGTTGATTGCAATTCCTTCAGCTTTTTATTTCAACTCTGACTTTTTTTGTGACTCATGCGGTTTGGCAAAATAGTCACACTTATTAAATCAACATTATACATCTCCTATAATAATAAAATTACGAAGAAGATGGTTTATGCTAACTCCTGGTAATATCTGACAGGGTAAAGAGGATATATTGGAAGCATTGTCTGCTCTTTGTACATCCTGTCACACAACAATTTCAGCTGCTGATCCGGCGATTGAAAATGACATCTTGAGTGTTGTAACTTCAGCATGTAATAAGAAAGTGAAGTTGTTTCGTGATGCAGCCTTTCGCTGTCTTGACAAGGTAAAAGGGGGGAAATCAGTTATAAGAACCTTGTGATGAGTGATTTGTGAAATAACTTGGTTGACAATTGTTTTTAGGTTTTAAAAGCCTTTAAAAATCCAGACTTCTTCGGTGTCGTCTTCCCATTATTGTTTGAAATGTGCAATGGCGCCTTCATTTCTAAAAAAGGGTCGTCTTCACTGAATGGTACTGATAAAGCAGGTCAGATATTTTTTTTAATGTAATTGATAGTTCAAGCATGATGAGATTTATTATCTCTAATCGAATCCTTGATGCAGAGGCACGTGAGACAGAAGATACGTCTGTTCCCCATGATAAGATTGTAGAGTGCATCACATCCTGCGTCCTTCTTGCTCGATTAAATGACATTGTCAAGTGGCAAAAGGACTTGGTGCATGTTTATTCAGAATCCCTAGCACCTGCAATTCCTTGGATAGGTATGGTATGGTATGCATTTATTTCATTTTATTGTTAAAATTTCACTTAAAAACTCTATTTGTTATCAACTTGATGTGAACAGTTAAAGTTTCGGTATTCACATCAATCAAAGAACTATGCTCAAGGATAAATGAAGGGTTGAAGGATTCAGTTGATGTTTCAGCATTAGTTATAGAGGTAACCGAGTTTCATTGTCAACCATCTTTGACTAAGTTTGTAAGCCTAATTATAAGTTGGTTTTTCGCCTGCAGTTGTTTTATTCTGTGTCACCTAAGGTGATTGATTGTATATGCATAATAAAGATTGCACAGGTATGTCGGTTTTTCTCTCTCATGTGCTCACTTTATACATCGGAATCGCCTATCACCATCATCATCATGACATATTATTTGATACCAATTTGGTTGTTTGTTTTTTCAGGTTCACATAGCAGCTTCAGAGTGTCTTGAGGGACTGACCAAACTGTATAGAGACTTTATTCGAGCAGGAGGTGCACACATAGAATTAGACGTAGGTTTTAAAACGGAGCTTGTTCATCAATGGGAGATTGAAAAAAATGAGCAGGCCAAGTCATTAATGAAGAATTGCATCGACATTATTGACTCTTTGCACAAATCTGTCTAGAACCACTTTTCATGGCTTCTCTCTACAATCCAAACTTTTATGTTTTGAGCCAAAAGCTTGGTTATTTACAAACATGATTTCACAATTTGGGTAGAAAAGGTTTAGGATCATATGTAAGTTTTTTGTTTTCCCTTTTTGCTTGATTTCTAGATTTGTGATCGTACATAGTATGGAAAGGTTACATTCATTGTTTTGAAACCCTGACCAGATTGGCCGATCGGACCGGGAACCGAGCGTCGAACTGGTCCAGATCGGGGCATTGAACCGAGGGCCGGGCCGGTTGAACCGTTTTTTTTTTAAATTTTACGACACCATCCGTATCTTACATCCGGTCCGACCGGTTGGACTGATCGGACCAGTGGACCGGTAAGGAGACCGGTTTGACGTCCGGTCTGGTTCTGAAAACGTTGGTTACAATTGCAATATGATCCAATTACAAGAGGTGATGTATAGGATAGTAAATGATTCCATATTTTATCCAACAATTAAGGCGATCCATAGGGTAGTAAATGGCTTGGCCTTGAGGGAAACATCAACTTTCAAAAATAAAAAGGGAATATTTCGTAGAATAGTAACCAAGTTTTAATAATGTTTTAATTAGGTCACTCATAAAATTTGTTGTTTTAGTTAAGTCATTAAAGTTTTTTTTATGTTCTAATCTTATATAATTTACCTGAATAGCAGGTAAACTATCTTATATGACATTTATTTAGTTTTTTTTAGGGGAAATGGAATCTAATAATCCCAACTTTGGGGGGTTGGAAGGCAGCAGTCCCAACTTGCAACTTGTACCACAGCAGTCCCAACTTGTCAACTATTTAATTTGGTTGGTCCCAGACTAACTGGGGTTAACTTTTTCTGTTAAATGCCACGTGGGCATCCCACGTGGCAGTCCTACATGTCAAAAAATGCTGGTCTGTCAAAAAAAAGGGTGGGGCCATGTCCATGTCATATATTTATAATGTTTTAATGTTTTTTAAAAAAAAGAGGGGCCCACAAATTTAATAATAATAATAATAATAAAGAATTATATATATAATATATATACATCTTCACCCCTACATCTTCTTCATCATCATCTCTTCATCATCATCATCATCTTCACCCCACCACCATCAACCACCGCCACCGCCGCCATCTGCAACCACCTCCACCGCCTGAACCCACCATTCTTCTTAAAACCCCATCAATCGTCACCACCTGAACCCTAATCTGAAACCACCGCCGCCATCAACCACCTGAAACCCTAATCTGAAACCACCGCCGCCATCAACCACCTGAAACCCTAATCTGAAACCACCGCCGCCATCAACCACCTGAACCCTAATCTGAAACCACCGCCGCCATCAACCACCTGAAACCCTAATCTGAAACCACCGCCGCCATCAACCACCTGAAACCCTAATCTGAAACCACCGCCGCCATCAACCACCTGAAACCACCGCCTTCGTCACCATCAACCACCTGGTTCAACTGCTGTAGGAACTGGTTCAGGTTTATTACTATTATTATTATTATTATTGTTAGGTTGAGAAACGTGGTCGTCGTCTTTTTGGTCTAGTAACAGAGGAGGTCGGGTCAGTCGGGTCAAGGAGACGGGGGAAGTAGGTTAAATAGAGGAGGGAGGGTGGTGGTGGTGTTTGTGGTTTGTGGTGGTGGTTGTGGTTCAGTCGGGTCAAGGAGACGGGGGTCATGAGGTCGGGTCAACAGAGGAGGAGGAGGAGGGAGGGTGGTGGTGGTGTTTGTGGTGGTGAACAGAGGAGGAGGAGGAGGGAGGGTGGTGGTGGTGTTTGTGGTGGTGAACAGAGGAGGAGGAGGAGGGAGGGTGGTGGTGGTGTCGTCGGAGATGGTGGTGGTGGTTGTGGTGGCAGGTGGTTGTTGTGGTGAAGATGATGAAGATGTAGGGGTATATATATATATATAAATTCTTTTTTATTATTATTTAAAGATTTTTTTAAATAATTAATAGATTTTTTTTAATTAAAAACAAGTGGGACCCACGTTTTTTTGCCAACTGGACAGATTTTGCCACGTAGGACTGCCACGTGGGATGCCCACGTGGCATTTAACAGAAAAAGTTAACCCCAGTTAGTCTGGGACCAACCAAATTAAATAGTTGACAAGTTGGGACTGCTGTGGTACAAGTTGCAAGTTGGGACTGCTGCCTTCCAACCCCCCAAAATTGGGATTATTAGATTCCATTTCCCTTTTTTTTTAACATGATGACATAATTAATTAAATAAATCAAATTAGTTAATATAAAAGATATATAACACAAATCAAACTAATTAAAAGTTCTAATCGATTCATGTTTCATAAAAAGACGAAAAACATATTCTACCTTAATCATAGGTTTGGAGAAATTAGAAGGAATTGATTGATGATGAACCCACTATCAATAAATCAAAATGAAAAAGCTTTTGTTAAAAATAGAATAAAAAACAATCTACTCACTTTTTGATGTTTCTCATCCCAAAAGCTAATCGAAACACTTTTTAAAACTCATTTTCAAAAAGTCATAAGTCAATAAGCATTTCTGACCAAAAACACTTTTGCATTTCCAAACTCAATCCCAAACCCTCTCTAATTAGGTGACCATTCCTGCCTTTCAGACATTTATCAGACATACTGCCCTATTATAGGACATAAATGCCCCTCACGTCAGGGGCACATGAGAGCTGTTAGCTGCAATGTTTGTAGAACTGGACTGGACATTGAAACGGAGTCCTTGGCGGTTCACCGGTCTGACCGTTCCAATAAACCGGCCCAAAAACAAACAAAAAACCCAAAAAAAAAAACCCCGGTCCGACCAGCGGGGTCACCGGTTCAAAAGCGATTCAATGCACAGGCGATGTATCAAACCGGACCGGCCGGAGGTCCTGAGCTCGGTTCGGTCCAATTTTCAAAACACTGACATAATATGTGTGTACATAGATTTTTTTTTTTTTTGAAAAGGAAATCTAAGGTAAATAAGAGAAAATGAGGGAAATCATCCGTAGTAAATAAACAGAAAAATTGATTTGAAAGAAAATGGGAGAGTTTGTAGGCTAAAAATGCATCCTTGCAGAATTGATAAAAGAAAAGAAAAGTCAGAAGTTGACTGTGGTTTACTTGCACCATAAATAAACAAAGTAAGAAAAATGAAGTCATAAATATAAAAAAAACCGTGAGTGCGAAGAAAGTAAGAGGAAGCAAGAAGAAAAGAAAATAATAAATATCCTTAAGGCCTAAGTTTGATTTGTGTTGTATTAATAGTTGAGGTTAGGGTTGGGGTTTAATTTGTTGTTGCGATGGATGTAAAGATTGGGAAATTCTTTGATTCGATAGGCAGCTTCTTCACTGGGAGCGATAACATTCCTTACTGTGATTCTGACATTGTTCTTGTAACAAAACAAACTATTCCCTTTTCCTCCTTCAACCTTTTCTTCTTCTTTGCTATTATTATTATTGTTGTTGTTTATCTTGCTGTTGATAGTATTTTCAGTTGGATTTTAGGGTTTCCTTCCTTTTATCATAATTGAATACTTACTTCATCATATTATTATTATCATTTTTAGTTAGACATCTTTCAAATTAGGATTCGCTTTATTGAACAAAATTACCGATTCTCTTCTCTTGTCATGATTGTTGGTTGTTACTTGGATAATAACAACTTCTCTTGTCTTCTGCTGTGTCTCATTAATAACCCTAAACTTTCTTAACTATTGCTTGCCTAACTGATGTCACTCAATTAAAGACGTAAAACAGCTTTCCAAATTAAGCAACACATTATATTCATGATAATAAGAACAGGTTGACCTATGTATGTATGTTTGATTACAGGGCTGTGAGCGCGAGGTTGCTGAAGCTGAGAAAGGTTCTTCTGATGAACGCAAAAGTGAGTGTCTTCTCCGCTTGTCATGGGCTCTTGTTCATTCTAAGCGACCTGACGATGTCCAACGTGGGATTGCCATGCTTGAAGGTCAACTTACTTATCTTTCACTCTTTATCCTTTCTTCTTCTTTTACTAAAACTGTTTGTTTGTAGCTGGAGACTGTGTTTCAGTTCCTTCTTTTATCTGCTTCATGATTGTGGTGATTAATAGGTTCATTGCCTAGCACCAGTGATCCCTTGCAAATGAGAGAAAAGATGTATCTACTTGCTGTTGGGTATTATCGAAGTGGGGACTACTCCAGGAGCAGGCAACTTGTTGATCGCTGCTTGGAGGTATCTATCTACTCATAAATACAAACTACTTTTCTTTCTGGCCCTGTACTTGAATACATACATACATACATACATACATACATATATTTCCCACCCAGTAGTAGACTGTAATATGCGGATTTCACAGATTGCACCAGACTGGAGGCAGGCATTAACTCTGAAGAAATCAATTGAAGATCATATCAAGAAAGGTAACAACTATAAATTCTTAATGCATTTCTTTTGATTCAATCTCCCATTTGGGATGGAAATGAAGTTGGTCTTGTTGTATGTATGGTATGCAGACGGAGTGATTGGTATAGGTATTGCTGCTACGGCTGTTGGTCTTGTGGCTGGAGGACTTGCAGCTGCCCTCTCGCGAAAGAAATGACCCACTTATCTCATGTAATGTCATTTTATCCATAACAAACCAAATATTTCCTATATCAACCAAACCAAACCAAACCAAACAAACAAGGAATTCACCTTGCTTTGCTTTGCTTTGCTTTCTTTTGTTGTTTTGTGTTTCTTTTACCTCTAAACCCGACCCTTGAGGAGGGGGCTACTTTCTTTCTTTGCGAATTTTTTTAATATTTTTTTGTTAATGGTTTGATAAGCATGCATATTAAGACAAGATTCCAAATATCAGACTGCTAGTTGATCTCAAACACAGTTCCATAATTTAGCAGCATCCATTCCATAAACTACGCAATGCTTTAATGGCATTGGATAGCGTTTCTGCTCAAGTGACTTGATCCTGTTGTGGCTCAAGGTGAGCAATGACTTTATCCATTTTTTTTAAATTTTTTATTTTTATGCTTTTTAAATTTGTAACGTAATATTAATAGAAAACGTGACATTAAAGTAAAAAGACTACAAACCAACAAATAAAACTAGTCTACTACAAGATCATCGGGAAATTTTATTTAATTATTTATTTATTTAATTTTTATGGAGTGAGTGGTATTTTTTTTGTATTGGTTACTTTGTATAAATAATGGAAATTCTATTTTTTTTACGCCCCAAAGGCTCTCCGCCAACGGTCACACCCCCCCCCCCCCCCCCCCCAAACAGTCACTTTCTGCTTGTTAACCCACACGAATACCATTGCTTGTGCTTGCTCATGTAGGCGATTGCTTGACCCTGTTGTGGTGTTCGCGAGCCACGTGGCTCGTGGATGGCTCGCGCCGAGCTGCTCGCGTGTCCTCAACGCCTAGTCTTAGAATCTGGAAACCTTTGAGAACTGTATAAACATCTGATACTTGAAAAGCGTGTGTTCTTGCTTCAGTATAAATTTAAAGAAAATGATGTGTACCATAAAGATGTTTGAGAGAATCCGTATTGGAAATTATATTAATGATAGGGTACATGAGAATGTTAAGATTGGATGTTATGAAAACTTACATCCTTGGATTACATGAAGTCAATTTTATGGGTATGATGGTCCTCCTTAGGGTCAGCCCGGTACCGAAAATGCTCGGTACGGTACTGGTATTTGAAGGTTAAATTTGTAGAATATCGATACTGAAAATTTGATACCAGTACCCGATACCATTTGCTCGTTCTGAGTCCTCCCCATCCTATTCCTTTTTTATACTTTTTAACAAATTATCTAATCGATTTTAATAGGCATTTTGATAAATAAAAAGTACCGTATAAAAACTTAAATACCGTATAAAAACTTAAATCCGTATTGGAAATTATATTAATGATAGGGTACATGAGAATGTTAAGATTGGATGTTATGAAAACTTACATCCTTGGATTACATGAAGTCAATTTTATGGGTATGATGGTCCTCCTTAGGGTCAGCCCGGTACCGAAAATGCTCGGTACGGTACTGGTATTTGAAGGTTAAATTTGTAGAATATCGATACTGAAAATTTGATACCAGTACCCGATACCATTTGCTCGTTCTGAGTCCTCCCCATCCTATTCCTTTTTTATACTTTTTAACAAATTATCTAATCGATTTTAATAGGCATTTTGATAAATAAAAAGTACCGTATAAAAACTTAAATACATAATTATTTATGTATTAAAAAAACTAAATTAAAATATCCCGATCATTCCTTTGTTAACCTATAATTTTCTAGTTGTAAAACAAAATTAAAAATCCCAACCCCACTCCTCTTCATCTCTTTTAAACCTAACCATCTCCCTTAACCTCCAAATCCCATCATTTTCCCCAACCTGCAAACCCCATCGCCGCCACCCACAACCAGCTGCAACTTCGGCAACTACACCACCTATCACCACCTATTCCTTCACCGGTTACCCCACCCACAACCACTCCATTTCCCCCAAATTGTAAAGAGAGAGAATGAGAGAACATGTGAGGGAGAGGAAGAGAGAGGTAAAAATAAAAAATAAAGTGTGTGTGTGTGTGGGGGGGGGGGGGGGGTCATGGAACCTGTAAAGATTTCCACGGTCACCACGCACCAACCTCGTGAGAGGGGGTGGCGTTCTCGTCCTTCCATCATCCTCGTCATCGCCTCCATGGCTCTCTACAATCCTCCATACCCACTAGCATAAAGATAAGACCAAAATTTTCATTGTGTAAACGGTAAAACCCACGGCCGTGTAGAAAAAAGGTGTGGAGGATTTGAATGTAGAAATTGTGTTTGAAGCTTACTTATAAGGCTGGATGGAGTTGTCCGTCCCGACTCCCTAGAGGAATTTTATTTTCCCTAAGATGTAGCAAATCAGGGGAATAACTAGCTAGTTATTTACATGTCACACCCCAACCAATGGCGGAATACATCGTGGCGCGAAAGGTTCCGATAATTTAGATCGTGTACAATTAAGTAGAAGTTCAAATTCTAGAGAGACAAAACTCTTATCCGCACCAGTATCAAAGAGTACAGAAGCATAAGATCCATTAACAAGGAACGTACCGTTTACAGCATCATTTTCATTTTGAGCTTCGGCAGCATTGAGGTTGAAAGCGCGACCCCTTGGTGGTTGGTTTTGAGCCGGAGCTTGAGCCTGAGCTGGGGCTGGGTTGGTGCGAGTACATTGGGGAGCAAAATGGTTAAGATCACCACACCTGAAACATGCACGGCCATTGCCGATGGCTAGAGGAGGTTTGTCACACCCCGCCAAGGTGGAAACACGGGGATGCGACGACCGAAATGTTTTCAAGCACAAGGTTCAAGCAACACACATTTTTATTTAAATAGTACCACCATAAACGATGGATATTGTCATAAATTTATTTAGAACGACATCATAACGTTAACAAAAGGAAATATTGTCTAGTACTCTTGAAATCAAACATCATAAGGTTGACAAAGAAAACACATCAAAGTGGTACCACGCAGTGCTTGCTCGAACCCTTCCCTCAAATCTCAGTGGCCCTCCATTTAGTTACTTGAAAAACATGCATAACGAGTTTTGTCAACAATAATGTTGGTGAGTTCACGGGTTTTCTTGTAACGAGTAAAACCAATGTGTAATTCGTGTATGACCAATCATAAGCTAGCTAAGCGAATGATTACTGTGCAAACCATGAGTCCCATAACCAAACCTCTTGACTGTTGTGCCTCAGGCATTGTACACTAAAGACAATGTATGTATAGTAGAATACTAACACTCTTTTGTATGTAACCAGTTAGAGCGACTAACCAAGAGTGGGGGTGTCAACCCAATAGATCTATTAAAGTGTTCCATGGCTAATGTTTAGCTAATGGTTACAGTAAACGTTGTACGAGGACTAGTGAGCTCATGAACCAATATGTCTCATGTTCCACATGGTAGTCACGATAGAATGTACACACACTTGAAAATGACACAAGTATTGATGCATGTATTTCCCACAAAATGTAAAATAGTAAAACGGGGCCGTGAAAACTCACCTGATAGCAGTACGTATGGTCTGGGAAAGCTGTAGATGGTCACTGTCCTGACAAATGATACCTTATGATCATTATGGACATGGTAAGTCATCGAGCTTTGTTGTTTATCATACAAATTGTTCACCCGACATTTGTGGACCCGGTTATTGTGTGATTTATGTACGTGTATTATCCATGAGTGTGCTAGTGATGTGTTTGGAAATGTTGATAATGATATCGGATAAAATGGACCCTTTGTGAGTTGTTATTGGTCCAAGTAGTTCTTGATTCATCGTGTGTGATTTATTTGTGATAAATAAGTGGCTTAACATATGTTTAGACCATTACACCACACAATTCGAAGCTAGCACATGTTCTATCTTTGCTTAACACATGTTAGTTCATGGTAGTCGATTGATTCTTATTGTATAAAAGATAAAAGCCGATTATCTAGTGAATCGAACTTGATTGTTTTAAGCTTAACCAAGCCTTGTAGAGTTACCACACGACATGTTTGTTAGTTTTGTAACAATTCTAAGCTTTGATCACCATGTTGTTAGCCTTAGCTTTGAACTTAAGCCAAGTGAGTTTAGACTTGTGCAAGTCGATTCATTACATGGTGATCTAAGTTATGTATAGACTCAAAATACAACTTGACTACTCAAGGTTATAATAAAGCCGATTGTTGTTAGTGTTAAGACAAGGTCATGAGAACTAAGACAATGTGTGTAAGGTTTATATTCGAAGAGTAATGTTTTGTAAACCATTCTTTTATAAAGTGTCGTGTTATTAAAGTGTGGTGTTCTAAGGCCGAGGGTCGGGTTAACAAGGGGGTAGATCGAGAAAAAGAAGCTTAAAGGTGCAATGTATCTTACCTAGGATGATCCGAGCTAGAGAGCCTTGTGGTTGCCCTCTTCGTCCCTTGGTGGCTTCGGCTTGAATGCTCCCTAATGTTCTTGGCCGAGTGTTTTGATAGAGAGAGTAGGTGTTTGTGATGAGTGATGGTGCAAGGAATGAGGATGGGGGTGAAGGTCTTTATATAGGCGATAGATATGGACAAAGGAGGCTCAAAATGGCAAATGAGTTATCCTAGAATGATGCAATGTTTAGGCTTTAATCCCTATTGTGTGCAAGATTTGTGTAGGCTATAAACAAACAAAAAGATGGCATGCTTGCTCTTGTATGAGCCGATTGATTGGACAAGACAAGTAAGGGAAGGGTTGACTTGATTTAGTAGGATTTCTTATCTTGTTTTGATGTTCTTTTTGGTGAATGTTCACCACAAAGCATGACCTTGTGCTCTTGTACTCTTCGGCCGATCCTAGAACAAGAAAAAGGAGCATGATCTTGGGTGATAGTGATGGTTCATGCCACATTCTTCCTAGCATTTGATTGGTGCTTCATTCCCAAGGTTGTGTTCTAGAAACCTTTGTGTGAAAGTGACAAGTCTTGGTTTCCTTTCTTTGTTATATTTCGGCTAGGGTGAGGGCAAAAGGTCAAGATGTGTAAGATGTTGGATCATGCTTTGGAGTTTGTTCTAGATAGTGACTTGTGAGTGTAGGTGATGATCATGCTATGATGGGTGTTGGCCGATTGTTTCCTTAGCCATAAATGGAAAGCTTGTCATGCATGATCATGTGTTTTAGGATCTTGTCTTATATCCTCTTTGGTGTAAGGAGGTGTGTGTGTCATCCTTAAAGTAATCGGCCACTAGATAGAATCATCAATGTGTTTTAGGTAAGTTCTATAGCCTAGGGAGTAGTCATGGATGTGGTTAAGGCCTATGTATGTGAAAAGGTGACTATGTGTCTTGGTGTGCTTGTTTTTGGCCGAAAGAAAAACAAGGGGAAAGTTTCATGAGTTCTCAAGATTTTCACATGTGTGTAATGCCTAGGCCGAGTTATATATGGTTATGGATTTAATGGTACCTGTACATATATACATTGGTTTGGTGTTGAGGAAACGGATTATTAGTTGCCTTAATCTTTCGTGCGACCACCAAAACAAGGCATGTCATGGCTTTGATTAGATCGTGAGTCATTTAAAGACGACATTAACATGTATTGTGCTTTATGAATTGTGAACACTAGTCATTACATGAGGACACATATTAGCATTGATGTACAAGAACATGTGTTAGTTATGGTGTTATCATGTGTTAGTGGGTGACAACCTCATTAAATGCTTTGTTAATTGATTTTCCGGGTGCTATATGACTAAACAAGTGCCCCATGTTGAGTTCTCTGATCAACTCTTTGCTTTACCAGACTAGGGGGGGGGGGTATAATGTATGCAAAAACGTTTAAATATGCACATATAATGACACAATAGTTGAAATGTGTACGGATGTTGACCTGGTTTGTTGACTGTTGTCACATTCTCCCCTTGTTTTGGAATTTCGTCCGCGAAATCGAGTTTTCCTATCAGTTTCTGTAGTCTTAGGAAAAAGAGCTGGGTACTTGCGTCTCATCTGGTCTTCGCGTTCCCATGTGAATTCGGGACCACGCTTTGCATTCCATCTGACTTTCACAAGTTTAGTGCGGCTCCTTCTCAATTTCTGGACCTTCCAATCAGTCACCTCGATTGGCTCCTTGACAAAATGGAGCTGATCATCGATGTGAATTTCTTCGGGAGGAATGATCTGAGACTCGTCGGACAAACACTTCTTTAGATTGGATATGTGGAAAGTGTCATGAACACCATTTAGCTCTTCTGGCAACTTGAGCTTGTATGCCACGGGACCAACCCTAGGCTGTGCGTTCACTCTGGCCATCTGTTTGAGGATGATAGGCTGTGCTCATGTCTAAGCGAGAGCCTAATGCGTCCATCAACGTTTGCCAGAATAGGGAAGTAAATCGACTGTCTCGGTCGGAAATGATTGACACACGCACACCATGCCTAGTTACAATCTCCTTGATGTACAACTTGGCGAGTTTCTCTAACTTTTTGGTTTCCTTAATCGGCAAGAAATGCACGGATTTAGTCAACCTGTCAACAATTACCCAAATCGTGTCGTGACCACTGGACGTCTTAGGTAGCTTGGTGATGAAGTCCATAGAAATCTGTTCCCATTTTCAAACCGGAATTTCTGGTTGCTGAATGTGACAACCGTCACCCTCATCTTTATCAAGTTGTCATTTATAGTCCTTATATTTCCAACTGTTTTTTTTCAATTTTAATAAAAGTTGGGTTTCATTCGATCATTATATTTTTTTTACTTGGAAATGCCTACATTTTAACCAAACACGAACACAGAAACAATATTTAAACGTGATACATCTTCGCAATTGTAGACTTTGTTCTAATTAAAATTTTATATTAACCTTGTTTAAACATTTAAAGTTTATGAAAGTTAGAATATTTTTTTTTAAAGTTGAAAGTTTATAAGCTTGGTTAAGGCAAATAATAAGTTTATACATAATATAGCAAATCCAATACCATAGGTACTATTTCTGCCAAAAACCATTAGATTTAAACATGTTTCCTCCTTTTGTTTTTCCGGTCAGAATTCCGGCCACCAGAATTTACTCCGGCGATGTCATTACTTCATTTTAATGAACTTTTAACGGGTTTTAATGATTGAAAAACGTTTCTCCTTCAATTATTAACAATTTTCCATGATTTAATTGAGTTTTAAACATAGTTTAATGACTTTTAATTCGGGTCTTCAAAGCTTAACGATCGGACTTTTATGAAAAATCAATGAGATCGTTTTAGCCAAACAACTATATAACAAATTAATCCATTCGTTTTCTGCACACTAGAGCATCATAAACGAAGATTTGAAGTGGTCTATAATTTACTGAGTACTCGGTATAACTCACGCATTCGTGTACAAACCGGTGCAGACGAAGTAAGGGTCAAGGCTGGCGGAATAACTGACAATTGAAAGTTTTGGCGGGGCGTACTAAACCCACTACGTACCACACCACCGGGCGGCTCGCCTGAATGCTCCTTCCTCTATGGGTAGGCCCAACCACCCACGGAAAACACATCTTAAACACACTTAGAAAGGTTCCAATCGGCCATTTTTCTTACGGTTCGAACACATTCGTTTTCGATCTCATACGACCTTGTAAGTCCGAAATTTTTATGCCATTTTATTCCTTAGATCATAGTCTTTGAAAGCCCTCTTGTTTCGGCTTCTAATCTTTACGAATTGAAGGTTCCTAAAAATCTAGGGTTAGGGTTTATAGTTTGGGGAAGAAGATGAAGTTCAAGATTTGTATAAATATTATTTTTATTAAAACATATTAAGAAAATGATATTGTGGTGTAGTAGGAAACAAGGGTATTGATGTTTGGATTTGGCTGAGTTCTACTCCTTTGCACAGCAGTCTCTTTTTTCTTTTGCTGTTCTTTTTTTTTATTTTTTTTATCTATAATAAAACTTATATACATGCCATAATCTTATAATTTTCCTAGAAAATTCATTATTGCTCCAAAAATTATGAAAATTTAGGAGTAACATCTTGACACCATAAATAAAATTATCACATAAAAATTTTCTGGAAAATAAATTATTTTCATATTTTTATTAATTTAACTAGTTTTAATCATAAATAATTGATTAAAAATTCATTTTTAATGATTTAAATCCCAAATATTCTGGAAAATTATTTTTAAGGATCATGAACCTAAATAAAAATTATTGGTTTAGAAAACATTTATTTTCATTAAGTTTCCTATTTTTAATCATTTAAACTCATTAAATTTATTTTAAATACAAATAAATTGAGGAAAATTATGGAAAAATTATTTTCTCTGTTAAAAATCATAAAATAATTATTTTTCATAAAAATATCCTTTTTGGATCATATCTTGTATTTTTAGTTTATTTACATTTAATTAGATATAATTAATTATTTAGTTAAATGTAAATTATTAAAATATGTTTTATGGATATTTTTCTATAAAATAGAAAATATTCCTATATGTGGAAACGTAAGTATTATAATTTCTTCGTCACGTATCAAATATTAAATCGCGATATACTTTATTTAACATTTTTATTAAATTCAAGAGATAATAAAACTTCATCTTCCCTACACAAGTCTAGCAAACCCTAATGCCTTAGATTCTAGATGCTTTAGACTTTTAAGACACTTTCCTCATTAGTATGCTTATACGTATAGGTTGAATTCTTCGGAATTCCCAAATTAATCTTGTGACAAGTTTTGTTGGATTGGATACGCTTAGCAAAACTGTGAGTATATCTTTCCCCTTTTTCATGTTTTACTATTTTAGGGCTACTCATGTACATTATTATCAAATGTTATTCATATACTTAATGCAATTCTCATGTGTGTTTGCTTTATGTGAATTTGTGTGTATGCTTAGTCATAATCATTAACCGTTCTGCGGCCTAGCATTTCAATGAATAGTACTATGGTATACCCCCTTGAGACTCTGTTGAGAGAATCTTGGTCATTGTCTTGTTAATTCATTATTCAGTTGGTTATTCATGTGTTAGTCATTATTCATCAAGGCTTGGTTTTGACTGATACTACTTATTACATATTTGCAAACGGTATACAACACATGAATTGCTAAACACTTTTTTCTACTATATGTATTCAAACAGGGTATGCTCACCAATACATTTTTGTATTGACAAAATTATTTTGTACATGTTTCAGGTTATTTTGAGACGCTTCCTTTAAGCTTTTGGATTTATATTTTGACTTCTTTGTATTTTAGTTAGACTTGTCGATTTAAGATCGTTGTAACTTGAATATCTTTTTGATGTAATAAACTATTAATTCAATGTATTCAATATTTACACTTTTAGTCCATGAGCTATTGAACAATCGTCACTACGTGACACCTCGATGTTTCCGCCATCGGTTGGGGTGTTACAGATTGGTATCAGAGCCATGGTTATAGGGAATTAGGTTATTAGAATGCGTTTTAGCCTAGTCTATAACTAAGCTTACATTCACGAGTCCTCTCGTATAATTTTCTCCTTATTCGTATATTTTCTTTCTAGATATTTTTGCTATGATTCTTTCTCGTTATTCTTTCGGTATTTTGCTTGGAGAAGAAGGCACTCGTATTTCACAAACGAAACGATATCACCAAGTTAGGAGTGACATCCATACCTTGGTGATTAGTTTCACTCCTCTATATGTTATTTATCTTAGGAATATATCTTTGAGATAGGAGTGACATCCACACCTCAAAGAGTATTTCCTTCAAAAAGAAACTTAACCATTAAGCTGGGAGTGATATCCTTAACTTAGTGATTGGTTTCATTCCTCAATTGTTTTCAATTTTGAAATACGTCTTTGAGTTAGGAGTGAAATCCACATCTCAAGGATCTATTTCTACATCTCGTTTTAAAAGTCTCGCTAAAAGTTTTGAAATTTACCAGTGATGGGGTACGTACAATCGGGAAGGATGACCATTTACTCATAGGTTTAAGTACACTCCCCACAAGTCACTAATAATATTTCAATTTCTTTGGCTAGTCACCAGTTTCATTAGAAATATTTTTAGTATCACATTTCATTATTGGTATATTTTTTTTTTATTTGCTATTTGAAACTCTTATCATAATTTTCTATAATGAAGTTATTATCTCTTTTGTGTTTTTCCCTATTAATAGCTATCGCTATTAGTGCATTTTTTCCATTTTCTGTTATTGATTCTTAAGTCTTGTTTAACATTTGGATTTTAAGTTCCATCAGCTGTTGTTTTATATACTCATTGATCGTTCGCTTTTCATCATCATTACTAAAACTTCTATGCGCTATTTTACCGCATTAAAACTTATACTATTCCATTTATGCTTCGTGATTTTTATAACACATCATTTCTTTTGTTCAAACATTTTCCTATGACTCAAATTTTTAAGCTTATTGTCTAACTTTGACCACATTTTTGATTCTTGAACGTTGCACAGTTAAACACGAATGTGGTTTCAAAATTATTAATCGTCTTGTTATTATCATCATGTTTACAAATTTACTCGATCGATGTCACAGTATATCTCTAAACTATTCCCTTGTGTCTCTACAATATACACAACATCATAAAATGCCTATCTTTCCAACACACACCGGTACACTACTCTTTAAAGCGATTACCTTAGCAACTTACCTTATGTTGCCATCTCATAAAAGCACAAAACCCAAGTACCCAGCTTTAGAGAAACTTATTCACTTTATGCCTTGAAACATTTAGCGTGCTACGAGCTCAAAGAGATACCTTAACAACTTTTACAAACAAACGATTTTTCAACGTATATCTTTCGTAACGTTATGACAATTCAATGTTTCAAGTTTAATCAAAATGGGTAACACTCGGATTTTTCCAAACATTTAATAAATATGGAAGCCTTTTCAACTTTAATGGGATTTTAACTTGTAAACAGAAGGAATGTTTTAATACAGTAAAGTTTTACTTCTCAAAATTTGTCAAGGCATTCGGGACCATATGCAATCTTCTACCTGTCTTACCCATACCTTTCAATCATTATCAAGGAGAATCAATCCAAACCAAATCAGATTCTCCATTGTCTTCAAACAACCATGAACTTATACCAAAATTATCAAATACCGAGCTGATTCACTCAATCAACGTAGCACGAGAAATTGTGCGTAGTGGAATTTCAATGTTGAACTGGGTTTTTGAAGCTAGGTTACCAGCTGACACGTAGACTTGGAACTTACACGTTACTCACAAACCCTACCATATTAGTTGTTGTGACACGATCATTCTTTTAAAACTTAAAGTGGTATATTTTCAGAAATGGTATGTTGCAATCTTTTCACATTCGTGTTATTTCGAAACTCCAACTCTTTACGTTTGGAGTCTATTCATGATTAAAGAGTCTATTCATGATTAAATACCTTGACTTTTAACATTTTTGCTATTTAAGTATTGGTCTTTTGAAACACATTTGATTTATATGATTTCCTCTTGCATCTTATAAACTTGTTTCACATATTTACAAGTCAAATGTAAACCTTCTTGTTTTCATATAACGGATCCAATATATGTTTCGGGAAAAGAAATTTTCAACTAATAACATGCCTTATAACACTTTTCAAACTCGACTTCTCGAAAACACATGAAAATGTGTACCTACAAAATCCTTTCAAATGAACCTATTTTGAATCTAAAACATTCTTCGATTACTAAAAAGTTTATTCTCATTCTTTCAACTATATCACAAAGTTCGAGTAAACTACGTTTTTATAAACGAAAATTTATCTTTTAATACTTGCACTCTCTCAGTCGCAAAACTTTTGGTCTAAACATTGGACATATTCTCATCGGAATGTTGCTAAATGTCTTTTATCGTGTAGTGCATATATGCAAAACTACTGAATTTAAACCCTCATGCCAGTAGACTAAATGTCTGTTCTTCACACTTTCATTTGCAGTAAATTTCATTATTTTATTCTTACATCATTTTATTATGTTCGCAACTATTCGCGCACTAGTTATTAGTAGTTATTTTTTTTACAACACTGCTTTTGAGCATTATTCAACTCGTTTACTCTCATTTTGCGCAATTATGCGAGTTACTCGATTTATATTCAAATCGAAATTTCATGCTATACTTATATACTTTTTCATGCAATGCATAAGTTTGTACGCATATTTTCCTGTTTTGAGCAAGACCCTGTTACAGTTTACATTATTTTGTTCATAATCATGGCCAATGAACATACTAGTTGATTACTCGTATGAGATCTAAGTCGGTGCCCACGTACGACTCGGATCAGAGTATTACTCCAATCCGAGGGGAACGGTGAAATTCTCGGAGTTTATCAATATAGGTGTTTAGAGCCCAATGAAGTGAACAGAAATTTACCGGTTAAAGGTGAATCCGAAAGGTGAAGAACCTCTAACCATGTCTTATACTTACATGTTATTCCCATTACGGTTAAAGGGAAAACCTGGAAGGGAAGGACCCCTAACCATGTCAAGATTGAACATTATTTCATTGCAGTATCTATTACTTAATACATATTGGGTGCACGCATTTGTTTCTAGTATTACTTAGGATAGGGTTATGGAAAAGCATAACACCCTGGTGTAAGGTAAATCGATGATTACGGTCCGGAACGCAATCATGGGTTTACAGGTACATGAGGGTGGTGTGTGATTCTACTTAGGCTATTGGTAGACAATCAGTACGAGTCCAAAGTATCAGTAGTGTGGTGGGTTAGCTGCGGTACAAAAAATATAAGCACGAACGATACTGTGGGAACGGACTAGGAGTCTAACCAAGAACCTACCCATTACTTTATAATTACATCTTCATTAGATCGTCGACTAATAGCTATCATTTTCGATAAGAACATTTTACATAAGCTTCAATTAGTTTTGTTGGAGCCTTC
Organism: Ambrosia artemisiifolia; assembly: GCA_032199755.1. Taxonomy (NCBI): domain Eukaryota; kingdom Viridiplantae; phylum Streptophyta; class Magnoliopsida; order Asterales; family Asteraceae; genus Ambrosia; species Ambrosia artemisiifolia. The sequence continues at coordinate 1,578,378 of CM063516.1, read as the reverse complement.
CTTGATGACCACCTCTACAGAAAACCTTAAACTTTGTATACTCTTACACTCTCCGTTAGTCGAAATCCTGTTGCATGTCCCTAATAACGTTCGGTCAGAAACCTTTCTAAAGTAGGGGAGACTGCTTCATTAGTACCTCTGCCCCTCACCCATTACACATTCCCAAACTTTTCTCATTTAAACTCTCACTTCCTAACCTCGGGTCAATTGTCAATATTTTGAAACTCTTGCTTCGGATATTAAACCACTATTTAAACTTTGTCAAATCATGATTGATGTATTTTTTTGAAACCTACTTCTCTTTTTACAACACCTTCTATTTCATAGAACCCTCCACTTGAAAGGAATTTCGAGACGAAATTTTCTAAAGTAGGGGAGATTGTGACAACCGTCACCCTCATCTTTATCAAGTTGTCATTTATAGTCCTTATATTTCGTATTGTTTTTTTTCAATTTTAATAAAAGTTGGGTTTCATTCGATCATTATATTTTTTTTACATGGAAATGCCTACATTTTAACCAAACACGAACACAGAAACAATATTTAAACGTGATACATCTTCGCAATTGTAGACTTTGTTCTAATTAAAATTTTATATTAACCTTGTTTAAACATTTAAAGTTTATAGAAGTTAGAATATTTTTTTTTAAAGTTGAAAGTTTATAAGCTTGGTTAAGGCAAATAATAAGTTTATACATAATATAGCAAATCCAATACCATAGGTACTATTTCTGCCAAAAACCATTAGATTTAAACATGTTTCCTCCTTTTGTTTTACCGGTCAGAATTCCGGCCACCGGAATTTACTCCGGCGATGTCATTACTTCATTTTAATGAACTTTTAACGGGTTTTAATGATTGAAAAACGTTTCTCCTTCAATTATTAACAATTTTCCATGATTTAATTGAGTTTTAAACATAGTTTAATGACTTTTAATTCGGGTCTTCAAAGCTTAACGGTCAGACTTTTATGAAAAATCAATGAGATCGTTTTAGCCAAACAACTATATAACAAATTATTCCATTCGTTTTTTGCACACTAGAGCATCATAAACCCACGGAAAACACATCTTAAACACGCTTAGAAAGGTTCCAATCGACCATTTTTCTTACAGTTCGAACATATTCGTTTTCGATCTCATACGACCTTGTAAGTCCGAAATTTTTATGCCATTTTATTCCTTGGATCATAGTCTTTGAAAGCCCTCTTGTTTCGGCTTCTAATCTTTACGAATTGAAGGTTCCTAAAAATCTAGGGTTAGGGTTTATAGTTTGGGGAAGAAGATGAAGTTTAAGATTTGTATAAATATTATTTTTATTAAAACATATTAACAAAATGATATTGTGGTGTAGTGGGAAACAAGGGTATTGATGTTTGGATTGGGCTGAGTTCTACTCCTTTGCACAACAGTCTCGTTTTTCTTTTGCTGTTCTTTTTTTTTAATTTTTTTTTATCTATAATAAAACTTATATACATGCCCTAATCTTATAATTTTCCTAGAAAATTCATTATTGCTCCAAAAATTATGAAAATTCAGGAGTAAATCTTGACACCATAAATAAAATTACCACATAAAAATTTTCTGGAAAATAAATTATTTTCATATTTTTATTAATTTAACTATTTTTAATCATAAATAATTGATTAAAAATTCATTTTTAATGATTTAAATCCCAAATTTTCTGGAAAATTATTTTTAAGGATCATGAACCTAAATAAAAATTATTGGTTCAGAAAACATTTATTTTCATTAAGTTTCCTATTTTTAATCATTTAAACTCATTAAATTTATTTTAAATACAAATAAATTGAGGAAAATTATGGAAAAATTATTTTCTCTGTTAAACATCATAAAATAATTATTTTTCATAAAAATATCCTTTTTGGATCATATCTTCTATTTTTAGTTTATTTACATTTAATTAGATATAATTAATTATTTAGTTAATTGTAAATTATTAAAATATGTTTTATGGATATTTTTCTATAAAATAGAAAATATTCCTATATGTGGAAACGTAAGTATTATAATTTCTTCGTCATGTGTCAAATATTAAATCGCGATATACTTTATTTAACATTTTTATTAAATTCAAGAGATAATAAAACTTCATTTTCCCTACATAAGTCTAGCAAACCCTAATGCCTTAGATTCTAGATGCTTTAGACTTTTAAGACACTTTCCTCATTAGTATGCTTATACGTATAGGTTGAATTCTTCGGAATTCCCAAATTAATCTTGTGACAAGTTTTGTTGGATTGGATACGCTTAGCAAAACTGTGAGTATATCTTTCCCCTTTTTCATGTTTTACTATTTTGGGGCTACTGATGTACATTATTATCAAATGTTATTCATATACTTAATGCAATTCTCATGTGTGTTTGCTTTATGTGAATTTGTGTGTATGCTTAGTCATAATCATTAACCGTTCTGCGGCCTAGCATTTCAATGAATAGTACTATGGTATACCCCCTTGAGACTCCTTTGAGAGAATCTTGGTCATTGTCTTGTTAATTCATTATTCAGTTGGTTATTCATGTGTTAGTCATTATTCATCAAGGCTTGGTTTTGACTGATACTACTTATTACATATTTGCAAACGGTATACAACACATGAATTGCTAAACACTTTTTTCTACTATATGTATTCAAACAGGGTATGCTCACCAATACATTTTTGTATTGACAAAATTATTTTGTACATGTTTGAGGTTATTTTGAGACGCTTCCTTTAAGCTTTTGGATTTATATTTTGACTTCTTTGTAATTTAGTTAGACTTGTCGATTTAAGATCCTTGTAACTTGAATATCTTTTCGATGTAATAAACTATTAATTCAATGTATTCAATATTTACACTTTTAGTCCATGAGCTATTGAACAATCGTCACTACGTGACACCTCGATGTTTCCGCCATCGGTTGGGGTGTTACACTGAAGCAGACCAGACGGCTTCTGATACTCATCTTTGACCTTTGAACAGGTAATACATCTGCTGACGTACGTGGAGATTTCACCTTTCAGGTTGGGCCACCAGTAAAGTTCCTTCACATCTTTGTATATCTTGTCAGCACCAGGATGGACCGAGTATCTAGTCTTGTGGGCTTCTTCTAGGATTAGATCACGTAAACCACCAAAACGTGGTACCCGGAACGGATTGGCAAAATAAACTGTGCCATCAGACCTTGGTTCCAACAGATTCACAATCTTGAATAACGCTCATTCTTCAGGTTCTCACCTTTCAAAGCTTCCCGCTGAGCGTCACGGATACGAGTAGTGAGATTTGTATGGATGGTCAAACCTAGCACGCGCACACGCAGGGTCTTAACTCATTCCTTCCGGCTCAATGCATCAGCCACAACGTTGGCTTTTCCCGGATGGTATTTAATCTCACAATCGTAATCGTTCAGCAATTCAACCCATCTGCGTTTCCGCATGTTCAGATCCTTCTGATTAAAGATGTGTTGCAAGCTTTTGTGATCAGTGAAAATGGTACACTTAGTGCCATAAAGGTAGTGCCTCCAAATCTTAAGGGCAAAGATTACTGCACCCAACTCTAGATGATGAGTGGTGTAGTTCTTCTCATGAATCTTGAGTTGTCGGGATGCATAGGCAATGACCCTATTCCTTTGCATGAGTACACATCCAAGACCTTGATGAGAAGCTTCGCAGTAAACCACGAAATCATCGGTACCTTCAGGAAGAGAGAGAATTGGAGCACTGCACATACAATCCTTCAATACTTGGAACGCATTCTCCTGCTTGACTCCCCAATCGAACTTCTTATATTTTTTGCGTCAAAACAGTCAATGGCTGGGTAATCTTGGAGAAATTCTCGATGAACCGACGATAATAACCGGCTAATCCCAAAAATTTTCGCACTTCAGTCGGCGTCTTGGGCACAACTCAATCCTTGATTGCTTCAATCTTTGCGGGATCAACTTGTATACCCTTCTCGTTCACAACGTGACCGAGGAAATGGACCTGTCGAATCCAGACTCGCATTTCGAGAATTTGGCAAACAGTTTCTCGTTTTTGAGCAACTCCAAAATCAACCAAAGATGTTGTTCGTGCTCTTCTTGAGTTCGTGAGTAGATCAAGATGTCATCGATGAAGACAATAACGAACTTGTCTAAATAGGGCTTGCAGACGTGGTTCATGAGGTCCATGAAAACGGCAGGAGCATTCGTTAACCCAAATGGCATGACTAAGAATTCGTAATGCCCATAACGAGTCCGGAATGCAGTTTTCGGGATGTCGTCTTCCTGAATCCGCAACTGATGATATCCCGATCGCAGATCGATCTTCGAGCAGTAGTTGGATCCCTGCAACTGATCGAACAGATCATCAATCCTTGGCAACGGATACTATTTCTTGATCGTCAACTTGTTCAACTCCCGGTAGTCGATGCACATGCGGAAACTCCCATCTTTCTTTTTCACGAACAGAACAGGCGCTCCCCACGGAGAAAAACTCGGACGAATGAAACCTTTGTCCAACAACTCCTGAAGTTGGTTGGACAGTTCCTGCATTTCAGATGGTGCTAGCCGATATGGAGTGCGAGCTACTGGGGCAACTCCTGGGACAAGATCAATGCGAAACTCGCTGTCGCGATGGTGGAAGCCCCGACAAGTCCTCTGGAAAGACTTCGGGGTAATCTCACACCACTGGAATGTCCACGAGCTTCCGTTCTCTGGCATTTTGTTCAATGACATGTGCCAGAAACGCGACACAACCTTTCCTTAAACATTTTTGCGCCTTAATGCAGGATATGACTCGAAGAGTGGGTACACCCTGGCTTCCTCGAATCAATAGGGTCTCATCTTGAGACAAGGGGATTCGAACCAAGCTCTTGTGACCGACGATCTCTGTATGATGTTTGGATAACCAATCCATGCCAATGACAATATCAAAACTACCCAGTCGAATAGGCAGTAAATCGATATGGAAATCATGGCCGCCAAGCACCAGAACACAATCCTTAACAACTTACTCGGACGAGATCAACTTACCATTAGCTAACTCTATGGTGTAACGTGTTTCCAACTTACTAGATTCTAATCCAAGAGATTTCTTAAAATCAGTGGACACAAAGCTAAAATCTGCGCATGAGTCAAAAAGTACCGATGCAAAATGGTTGTTATGGAGAAACGTACCCGTAACTACGTTAGGATCATTGCGTGCTTCGTTGGCTCCTAGCACGAACGCTCTACCACGGGCTTGATCCTTGGCCTTGGGAGAGTCCTTTCGGAAATGCCCAGTCGCACCACATTCGAAACACTCATTTTTGGCAGGAGGAGTGTTTGTGGCTTTGGCCTTGCAGTTGGCGGTTGAGTGACCATGACGGTTACAGTTCTTGCACAAGATACTTTTGCAGGTGCTTATGTTATGGTAGTTGCATTTGCTGCAGTGAGGATGGGGCCCGTTGTATTTGCGTCGGCGCTCCTCAGCAGCTGTGGCAGCAAAGACTTTCACGGCATCTTGTGGCTTGTGAGAGGAGTTCCTGCCTTTTCGGTTGTCGGAACGTTTGCGCTTGTTCCCGGAGCTCTCACTGGTAACCGTAACTTTTTGATTCAACGAACCCATGCGGACAGCGTCGTCGGTCAAACTTTGGGCTAGGGTAACCGCAGCCTTGATAGTGGATGGTGCCGACGCGGTAACCATAGTGCGGATCTTTGGTGACAGACCCCAGATATACCGCTCAACTCTCTTGTATTCGGGCGTGACCATATGTGGGACCAGTCGAGAGAGTTCATGAAAACGAGTGGTATATGCAGTTACGTTGGCATCCACCATGGTAAGGTTCCAGAACTCGGCTTCCAGCTTCTGGAGTTCACTCCTAGGGCAGTACTTTTCCATGAGCAGTGCTTTGAGATCGGCCCAAGCAAGGTTGTATGCCGCTTCTCTGCCCAGGGTTTGCACTTGAGATCCACCAGGTAAGGGCTTCATCCTGAAAGGTACAAGTGGAGAACTTCACCTTTTGATCCTCAGAGCAACCACTGATGTCGAGGACTGATTCGGTTTTCTCTATCCGTCGGAAAATTCCTACAGCACCCTTAGTACCACGGAAAGTCCATGGTTTGCATGTCATGAAGGTTTAGTATGAACAACCATGAATAGAATTTTCAACCTCGTGATCTGTTTCACTTCCTCGGCGGTGACCGGTACCTCCTGAACCTCCACTGGAGTCAGTCCGAGCTGCATCGTGTTGAGCAATTGCTGCAGGAATTACTCTAGCTAACTCAGCGGGAGTGGTCGGTAGTGGTCCTCCTTCGGTTGTCTGTGCTGACTGTCAGGTAGGCATAACTATGAAAAGAACACAACAAGCATAAGAGATGCATATACACATATAATCATATAATAACCAACATAATCACGCATATAAGTCAAATTAAGTTCATACAACCACATATCATAATACCAATACATGATCCCAAAAGTAGTTAAGTTTTAGTACAAAATGGGCGGTTGAACCGCAATTAGTTTTTGAACATCATGTCCCAACATAATAAAACATCATATGTAATCACATACATAAACATAACGCAAGCAACAACTAAGAAGAGGGTGGAAAAGCAGCAGCGAGAGAAATAATCGCCTCCCTCATGCGTCGGTCTGTCTCTGCCATCCAACTCTCTAGAACCTCAAGACGTCTCCCCATCTCGGCTCGCTCCATCACAACAGACAATCTCCCCTGCTCGGCCTTGGCCGACTGGCTCTCGAGCTCCCGAATGCGATCTCCCAACGCCACTAGCTGCACATCATGGGATATAAGGACACCACGCTCAGTGTGGTGAGGTCTCCCAGATGAGTCTCCTAAACTCAAGATGTCGGGATCATCCTCCTCGTCTCTGTGTGCCAGGCAGCTAGAGAGACTAGGAAGGTAAGGCCGCTTGCGGGCCTGAGAGCGCCGCTTCAGTCTCTTCGATGGCTCGCACACCTCCACTGCTAAAGGCTCTGGCATGGGGTGAACGGGTTGGGTAGGCTCACTAGTCGAGGCAGGGTCAGCGGGAAAAGAAAAGATCGAGGCTCTAGCAGGTATAGCAATAACAAGAGGCGGTCGTATCCTCTTTCGGGGTGTACACTTTTTGAGCGTACTTCCCGAAGTGTCCAAGCAAAAGAAGGGGTTAAGGCTAGCTGGAGGGTGAGAAGCAGGAGGGGTAACAGAAGGGTGAGTGTCAGGGATGGCTAGAGGAGGTGGGGCGTCGTCGTTCGCGTCATCGTCGGAGGTACGCCTCATGGCTGGAGGAGGGTCGATATCCATCTCGGACTCTGAAATCCATCCACATCCGTGGTGAGGAGACTCGAGGGCTGGGGCTGGCTGAGTAAGAGGCAAGTCGTCCTCCTGGCAGTCGTCCACCAAATAATCCGGCTCAGACTCGGATGAAGAAACGAGGTCAACAGTGATAACCATGGTTCCTGTCATGACATGCATATATATGTAAATAAATGAACTATCGTACCCGTATGTCTTCGTGGAGCGGCTTGAGACCTGAGAGGTGCAAGGCGTGACATCGTGGTACTTCGTGAAAACGTTTCTAAAAATGTTTTAAGTTATAGTTGACTCAAAAGAATCTTAGTTCGCTATAAACTCGTGCTCTGATACTAATCTGTCACACCCCGCCAAGGCGGAAACACGGGGATGCGACGACCAAAAGGTTTTCAAGCACAAGGTTCAAGCAATAGACATTTTTATTTAAATAGTACCACCATAAACGATGGATATTATCATAAATTTATTTAGAACAACATCATAACGTTAACAAAAGGAAATATTGTCTAGTACTCTTGAAATCAAACATCATAAGGTTGACAAAGAAAACCCATCATAGTGGTACCATGCAGTGCTTGCTCGAACCCTTCCTTTAAATCTCTATGGCCCTCCATATAGTTATCTAAAAAGCATGCATAACGAGTTTTGTCAACAATAATGTTGGTGAGTTCACGGGTTTGCTTGTAACGAGTAAAACCAATGTGTAATTCGTGTATGACCAATCATAAGCTAGCTAAGCGAATGATTACTGTGCAAACCATGAGTCCCATAACCAAATCTCTTGACTGTTGTGCCTCGCGCATTGTACACTAAAGACAATGTATATATAGTAGAATACTAACACTCCTTTGTATGTAACCGGTTAGAGCGACTAACTAAGAGTGGGGGTGTCAACCCAATAGATCTATTAAAGTGTTCCATGGCTAATGTTTAGCTAATAGTTACGGTAAACGTTGTACGAGGACTAGTGAGCTCATGAACCAATATTTCTCATGTTCCACATGGTAGTCACGATAGAATGTACATACACTTGAAAATGACACAAGTATTGATGCATGTATTTCCCCCAAAATGTAAAATAGTAAAACAGGCCCGTGAAAACTCACCTGATAGTAGTCGTATGGTCTGGGAAAGCTGTAGATGGTCACTGTCCTGACAAATGATACCCTATGATCATTATGGACATATTAAGTCGTCTAGCTTTGTTGTTTATCATACAAATTGTTCACCCAACATTTATGGACCCAGTTATTGTGTGATCTATGTACGTGTATTATCCATGAGTGTGCTAGTGATGTGTTTGGAAATGTTGATAATGATCTCGGATAAAATGGACCCTTTGTGAGTTGTTATTGGTCCAAGTAGTTCCCGATTCATCGTGTGTGATTTATTTGTGATAAATAAGTAGCTTAACATTTGTTTAGACCATTACACCACACAATTCGAAGCTAGCACATGTTCTATCTTTACTTAACACATGTTAGTTCATGGTAGTCGATTGATACTTATTGTATAAAAGATAAAAGCCGATTATTTAGTGAATCGAACTTGATTGTTTTAAGCTTAACCAAGCCTTGTTGAGTTACCACACGACATGTTTGTGAGTTTTGTAACAATTCTAAGCTTTGATCACCATGTTGTTAGCCTTAGCTTTGAACTTAAGCCAAGTGAGTTTAGACTTGTGCAAGCCGATTCATTACATGGTGATCCAAGTTATGTATAGACTCAAAATACAACTTGACTACTCAAGGTTATAATAAAGCCGATTGTTGTTAGTGTTAAGACAAGGTCATGAGAACTAAGACAATGTGTGTAAGGTTTATATTCGAAGAGTAATGTTTTGTAAACCATTCTTTTATAAAGTGTCGTGTTATTAAAGTGTGGTGTTCTAAGGCCGAGGGTCGGGTTAACAAGGGGGTAGATCGAGAAAAAGAAGCTTAAAGGTGCAATGTATGTTACCTAGGATGATCCGAGCTAGAGAGCCTTGTGGTTGCCCTCTTCGTCCCTTGGTGGCTTCGGCTTGAATGCTCCCTAATGTTCTTGGCCGAGTGTTTTGATAGAGAGAGTAGGTGTTTGTGATGAATGATGGTGCAAGGAATGAGGATGGGGGTGAAGGTCTTTATATAGGCGATAGATATGGACAAATGAGGCTCAAAATGGCAAATGAGTTATCCTAGAATGATGCAATGTTTAAGGCTTTAATCCATATTGTGTGCAAGATTTGTGTAGGCTATAAACAAACAAAAAGATGGCATGCTTGCTCTTGTATGAGCCGATTGATTGGACTAGTCAAGTAAGGGAAGGGTTGACTTGATTTAGTAGGATTTCTTATCTTGTTTTGATGTTCTTTTTGGTGAATGTTGACAACAAAGCATGAGCTTGTGCTCTTGTACTCTTCGGCCGATCCTAGAACAAGAAAAAGGAGCATGATCTTGGGTGATAGTGATAGTTCATGCCACATTCTTCCTAGCATTTGATTGGTGCTTCATTCCCAAGGTTGTGTTCTAGAAACCTTTGTGTGGAAGTGACAAGTCTTGGTTTCCTTTCTTTGTTATATTTCGGCTAGGGTGAGGGCGAAAGGTCAAGATGTGTAAGATGTTGGATCATGCTTTGGAGTTTGTTCTAGATAGTGACTTGTGAGTGTAGGTGATGATCATGCTATGATGAGGTGTTGGCCGATTCTTTCCTTAGCCATAAACGGAAAGCTTGTCATGCATGATCATGTGTTTTAGGTCTTTGTCTTATATCCTCTTTTGTGTAAGGAGGTGTGTGTGTCATCCATAAAGTAATCGGCTACTAGATAGAATTATCAATGTGTTTTAGGTAAGTTCTATAGCCTAGGGAGTAGTCATGGATGTGGTTAAGGCCTATGTATGTGAAAAGGTGACTATGTGTCTAGTTGTGCTTGTTTTCGGCCGAAAGAAAAACAAGGGGAAAGTTTCATGAGTTCTCAAGATTTTCACATGTGTGTAATGCCTAGGCCGAGTTATATATATATATATATAGGTATGTATATATATGGTTATGGATTTAATGGTACACATACATATATACATAGGTTTGGGGTTGAGGAAACGGATTATTAGTTGCCTTAATCTTTTGTGCGACCACTAAAACAAGGCATGTCATGGCTTTGATTAGATCGTGAGTCATTTAAAGACGACATTAACATGTATTGTGCTTTATGAATCGTGAACACTAGTCATTACTTGAGGACACATATTAGCATTGATGGACAAGAACATGTGTTAGTTATGGTGTTATCATGTGTTAGTGGGTGACAACCTCATTGAGTGCTTTGTTTAGTGATTTTCTGGGTGCTATATGACTAAACAAGTGCCCCATGTTGAGTTCTCTGATTAACTCTTTGCTTTACCAGACTAGGGGGGTATAGTGTATGCAAAAACGATTATATATGCACATATAATGAAACAATAGTTGAAATTTGTACGGATGTTGACCTGGTTATTGTCACAAGGTTGGTTAGCAGCTTGAGGTTGGTTGTTTTGGGTTCTAGGGCCAAACTTGCAAGCAGTGGTGAGGTGTCCATAATGGTTACAATTTGTCCAAAAACGGCAAGCAGAGGTTGGTGGGTGGTGAAATTTGCATGTGCTACACTTTGGGAATGTTCCGGTGTAAGGTTTCTTGGTAGGTACTTGGTTGAGTGGAGCTGGAGCTTGAGCTTCGGTTGATGGAGGGGTAACGACATAGTTTCGGTTTCGAGACTTGCGTTTTCGGTTATTGTTGTTTGCAGATGGGGTTTTGGTTTCTTTTGGTTTCTCGGTGGGGATAGTGGTGGTTTGGTTGACGGTTTTTGTGGTGTTTGAGATAGTCAAGGTTCCATCTTTCACTTGGTTATCGGAGATTTTTGAAGCTAAACGAATGGCTTTCTCTAGGGTGGTAGGTTCAGATCCTTCAACGATGTCACAGACACTCATTGGAAGGCCCTGTTGGTATCTGGCTATGATTCTTGCGGTGGTATTGAATTGGTGAGCTATAAGGATAAGGAGTTGCTTGAAACAGTTTGTATAGGTTGGGTTATCACCACTGTTTTGTTTGAGCTTCCAAAACACATCTTCAAGTCGCTCAATCTCTTGCGTGGGGCAGAACTCCTCAATCATGAGTTGCTTGAGTTCTTCCCACGGTAGGGATAAAGCGGCTTCGTTTCCACAGCTTTTCCACCATTCGAGCGCCATAGATTTGAAGACACTAGTGGCATGACGAGTGCGAAGGTCATCAGGGCATTCGCTATTGATGAAGATTAGTTCAATGTGGTCGAACCATTCGAGCATAGCGGATGCACCATCATTTCCCGTGAATGAGTCGGGTCGGTGTGAGTGGAATTGCTTGAAGGTGAAAGGGGTAGTTTTGGAGGATTTGGCTTTTGAGTCAACGGAACCATGAGGGCTTGCAGAGGCTTGGATCTTACTAACCACATCGGGTGTGACCTTGGCCATGAAAGATAACATTTTCTTGTTGGTGCTTTGCTTAGAGTTCTTGCTTGACATACGGTTAGACATGGAAGACATCTAAAGAATAACCAAAAGGATTATGAGCTTTGATCAATGGTTTATTTGTATAAAGATTGCATCTTGTCTTTGTTTTTTAGAAATGAATTAAGCATATAAAACACATAGCGTCAAATAGTTCAAGTAGCATGGAGTTTTACATTGTTCATAGAGCATAACACATATGTATAAGCATGTATGGTGCACTTAATTGGCATAGAAGGAGTTTTGATTTATGTTGGTTGTGATTATTAGTATTGTTTGGAGATCGCTAGAGTAGCTTGAGATGCGAGTCTTGAGATCGTAAGTGAGTAAGTAAATCAAATATATAACGAAAGTATAGCATGAAAACAACATTGAAAGTAGTATTAGCATAAAAGAAAGGCTTGTTTAAAAAAAATTGGAGTGTTCCGGAACGTAACTAAGACTAACCAAAGTGATTCGAATTTACCTTTGAGTTTGAAAACATGCTTTGGCCTAATAGGTCGCCGAAACTTTCGGTTAATGGTATTCACCCTCCAGTTACTACATGTTCCTTGTCATTAGTAAATTTGAGACTTTGGCGAGATTGAAAATCAAGGATTGAAACTAGTCTCCAAGTTGCGGATTTCACTCATATCTTAGCGATGTCGTTTCTTGAGTGTGGTTTGTACAATTTGTCCAACGAGGTATGAAAATTAATCCTAACCTTCAATTGGTAGGTGTGTGACACCCGTCGAAATCATAGGTCATACCCGTGCACTTGACTACACGTATACATTGTGCATGACATTTCATTTTACATGTTTCATTACAATTGAGCCATACAGGGTCTCAGCAAGTCAATTTCGATGCTTACAGTCTAGCATTAGGCACACTAGTTGGTACAATTTCATAACTAGTCGAATAGTTTATCAGGAACTATAGAGAGATCACACCAAAACCCTATTTTTGGGAATTCATACAATTGAACATAATACCACAATTGTGTATCCAATCAAGAACAAAAACAAATAATGTCCACACACAAGGTTTGTCCGATCACAAAGTCCAAAAACGACTAGTAAGACAACTAGTTAAAAAGTATATAATATGTACACACAAGTATATATCATCTTGTATTACATGGACTTGCACAAAGACCCTTCCTAACATAAAACTATAATACATGACCAAGCATTTGTAAAAGATGTGTATTAAAAAGTTCAAAAAAAATATATATATATATACACACCCACACATATGTGCGACGGCACATATACACATATGTATGTGTGATTTTGATTCCCAAAGATTATACTCCTTGCATGTTAATGAACCATCATCTCAATCACTAGATTCCACCATAAATAGCCAAACATCTCCTTACTTATCCCTCCCATAATAGTTGACTTACCAAAAAAATAAATATCCTACATATATACATACATATACACGACACACATGCATGTGTGTGAAGTGTTGAGATCTTTCACTCATGCACTAGTCATTCCATCTCATTCCTAGATCTTTCATCAAAATGGTAGGTAATCTTGGCCACACCACTACCAAACACCATCACCACCACTCGAACCACTAACAAAAGCCACCACCTCCAAGGGAAATCTAGGGGTACTAGGAGCATAACCAAGGTGTACAAGGCCCCTAATTCCCTCATTTTCTTAGACACAAGGAGGTAAAACACTTAACTCAAACTTGTAATTTTGTTATTAGATATTATTACATACACCAAATTGTTCACTAGTGAGTTGACATCTATAACTAAACCAAGTAAAATGAGTAAGTATATGACTTGAAATACATTATGTTAGTTGGAAAAATGTATCCATTTGTACACACAAGGGCCGAAACTTGTACAAGAAAAATGTATGTGTATTTACAAACACCATAAGGCCGAAAAACATGTAGATATATATATATATATATATCATTAGGGCCAAAAGTTTTATAAGGAATTTGTAAGATATCTAAACTCACTAACATAAGACATGGTGTTAATAAGTGTTAGTCATGTGTGACAAGTTTAGAACAATAACAAAGCTTACAAAGATTTCTTATGTTTTCAAGAAGAGTTATATTTTTACCATGGGATGTCATTATTTGCACAAAAGTTGCTAGAATATATAAAAAAATGGTAAACCTAGCAACACACAACATAAGGATAATATTATGGGAAAGGTTACACTTAGGCACCCTAATATGGAGCATTAAAAAGATAAACATTGTATCTTTTGGGAAACAAGATGTAAAATACATAAATTCCTACATCAAAGCCACACCGAACTTAAAAGGATTTAAGTTACTGGAACAAACATAATAATGGAACAACTTGTAAACAGTACAAGTAACATAGACCTAAAATTTCCCTTCTTACATAGGACACGTAAGTCGGGTACCCTAGTTCCAGGCTCAGTATTACATTCCAGACACACACAAGGTGAGTTTCACAGCTCCTTTTCACTGTTTTTATATTTTTCCGGGGGAAAAACATGCGTACAGTTTACAGTTTTCAGTTACATACATGACTATTCTGTGAACATGAGACATCAAGGTTCAGGATCCATTAAGCCCTCGTGTCATACATCATACCATAACCATTATCTATGGAGTTAGCCATGAAACACCAGAATAGATCTATTGGGTTGACACCCCCACTCTTGGTCAGTCGCGCTGACCAGATGACAGATATCAAAAGAGTGCTAGTATTTCACATTTATTCACTGTATTGAGTGTACAATGAGTAAGGCACAACATGTCAAGGTTTGGTTATGGGCTCATGTCAGATCACATATTGATTATTGCCCTAGCTAGGCAGTAATTTAGTCGGATTTGGGATTACAGGTCCAACATACAAAAACCTGTGAACTCACCAACTTTATGTTGACCCATATATTTTTCATGCATGTTTTTCAGGAAATTAGCATGGAGCATGGAACTTGGGAAGGTCGCGTGCAAGCATTTAAGGGATACCATCTTTTGAACTATTGTTGTGATGTTTTGACCTAAACACTTGTAAATGATCGTTTTTAACAAAAACACTTATTTGATCATACAAGTTTATCAATCCAGGTGCGGAAACCCTAGATCAATTACAAAATGATAGAAATCGAATCAACACAGTAATTCACCTTTTCAAACATGATTTGATTAATAAACAATCTTGATAAACCTTACAAATCAGTTTACAATCAACTTATCAACCTTTTGGAACCTTCCTATAAACCAGAGAAACACACTACTCGACACACAAACACAAATGACAAAAGTTAATTACAAAACAAAACTTTTTGCTTATATAGGCCTGCATGTTTGACCCCTCGACATGGTCGAACGTGTACATTCGACCCCATATAGAGCTCGAATCAACACTTTTGTCTTCTAAGTCTTCCTTCGACCATAAACTTCTTCCTTCGACCTCTTTTATCTACATCCTACCTTCAGAAAACCTTCATTCGACCTCACGTTTTTACCAAAACATACTTTTATGTACAATCCAAAGCATTAGTCGCAAAACGTGCATCTACAAACTCCCCCTCGACTATTGCTTGGATGGTTGTCATTCATGATCCATTATCTTGTTCATTAACTTGATCCTAATGTCACACCCAACCGATGGCGGAATACATCGAGGCACAACTTGTGATAGATTGTTCAAAGACTTCATAACACTAAATTGTGACAATAGATTAAAATAGATTTCATTCGTATCTAAGATTCAACAAGTATACAATTTGTTCATGAGAAAAATACATTAACTTAAGCATGAAGTAAAATAAAGATTGTTTCGTTTGTTTCTAAGGCCGAATCCTAAGTGATGTTTCTTGTATTGTCTCATCAAGCTTTTCCTGCGACATGTATAAAATATCCGTCAACACATAAAGTATTGGTGAGCATACTAGTTTTGACTTACGTACATAGTATAAGAAAGTTTTACTCAAATCATCATGTTATAGGCATATGCACAAAGAACCATACAAAAGGCTACAACACTCGAATACACAAAAGAATAATCCTTAACATGACCCATAAAGGGGGCGGTGTGTCAATCCTATAGCGCTATACATGTAAGGTGGGTTGTTGGCTAATAGAACAATTGTATGTAAGAATTAGAATTCTAGCATAGCATACAAACATTTAGATTGAGCATAGTAGTTTTTAGAGTATGAAATCATTTGAGTTTTGATAGTGATACATGTTGAGCCCCAAAGAATAAAGAATAAAATGGGAACAAGTATGAACTCACCTGAAATTCATCGTGTAGGTACTAGCAAAACAAAAGTCTGAACTTGAATTAATTGAACATCTTGTATCCTTCCTGGTATATGCTCGGGAAGCGAAATGTTACGTAATACATCATTGTTTGTGTCGTCCGAATCTGACCGTGCAGACCAAACTTGAGCCGCTGACCAGGTCTGACCGTTTGACTATAGTTGACCCGTGTTCCTAATAACTTGACCCGAAAGGAAAACAAGTCATAACAAAGACTAACAATCAAACGCCACCCAAAATCAGCCCATGACCGGTAGTAAATCACATCACTATAGCCATGACATAGGACAGTGTGTGGCGCTTGTTATGGCTTTTCTAAGTTTCACATGTGAGACATCATTGGCCAACGAAAGGGAGGAAATAATATTTAAAAATGAATTCTTTCATTTGGAATGTGAATTCACGTGGAGGAGAAACTAGGCATAGAAAAAAGAAGAGGAAAGGATAAAGGGCTGTGGTTCGAGTGTGTGTACTGAAAAGAATCAGACAAGGAAAGGAGTAGTTACAGTGATGGTGGCTAGGGTTTTGAAGAGGAAGAAAGTGAAAGTGAAAGTGAAAGTGATGTTTAAATAGGTAGGGTTTTTGTTAGGTGGGTTAGGTGAAAAGTTATTGCTTAAACGAACTAGATACTGACTCGGGCCACGTTTATGGATTTTACTCGACACTAATTATATTACGTGATTTGTTTATATAAACCGATCTAGTTCGAGTATTTGGACTATATATTTGTTATATTTATTTATAATCACGACTAAATTTACAAGGATAAGTGTCGGTTTACCAGTGTGTTATTACTTACAATGCGTTATCATTATTTTAACTGTTTAAGTTAGCGAAATGACTAATTATAGTCATTCGCGAATAATAATTTATTCTATCGTTAACGCTATATTTTTGTTAATGAATTACAATCGTTTTGTGAATAAAATATTATTACTATATTATTCAGGAAAAAGCGGGGCGTTACAGTCTCCCCTACTTTAGGAAATTTCGTCCTCGAAATTTATTTAGAAATGACTGTTAAGTATGGTTGCGAACTCATGGAAAGGTGGACTGTAGGGGTTATAGCGTGCGTTGTTGAGTTTTGTTGAGTAATAAGCTTTTGTGTAACATGGAGAATGTTTTAGATGTGCTTTACACGGTATATGACTGATTAGACTTAGACTTCGGGCAGGGTTTATTGTAATTATTAGGTTGACTAGAGTTGGTCCTTGGTCCGACCCTCAGTCACATCTTCGATACACCATTAGTGTTTATATATAGGGTGTACCGCAGCTAACCTACCACACCTTTGGTATTTCGAATCTGTACTGAGCATCTGCCAACAACTCTAAATAGAATTTCATCTCACCTTAACGTACCTGTAAATTCATGATTACGTTCCGGACCGCAATCGTCAATTTACCTTACATTAGGATGTTATGTCTTTCTATGACACTGGCTCGAAATAAAACGATGGATAAGACGTAAATGTGTCCTAACTCTACGATCCAGTCATTATATTTGTGAAACGAACACATGATAAGTGACGACTTAATACGCAGGTAGATAAGCAAGTATTAACGAAACAGAGCATGTATATGAATATAACCACGTATGAATTTAGGTATGGGCTACAACCAAAACTGGTTGCCTGGAAGGCTATATCCCAACAAGATGTATTCCTATAATTGGTGTAAGTGTAATCCATAAAGTAAGGTTTATGCATCTATTGAAGTAGAAAGGGATTGTTTACCTCTCCAAGTTTAGAAGGGATTCAACATGAGTACTTGGATGTTTGGAGTTTTAGCCTTTAGGTGTAAGCGGTTTAAATTTGTGGATAGAATGTTTTTATGGCAATTCATATGCATTAAGTGAAAAATTAAGTTTATAGAATATTACCACTATTATAGAATATCCATTTTCAATATCACGAGAAAATCTAGTCTTACGCATATTAAGTATTAGGTTTCATGGATAAACAAGTTTCATGTATAATCAAGTTTGCAGGTAGCATAGAATATGCATCGAATTTCAAGTATCAGGTTTCATAGTTTATGAAAAGATGTATATGTATCAAAACGTATCAAGTAATGTATTATAAGTATAATTGTATCTAAGGATGTGTATCTAGAAATGTATCCAACTCTCGAGCAGGCATAAAGATGTCTACTAGTTGTTGGGTAGGTAGACGTATCAAAGTGAAAATGTGTTAGCAAAAGTGTTAAGATGCAAATGTAAACGTACATGTAGAGGTAGTTTTGATCGTATCGTACACAGATAAACATATACGGACAATTAGGATGGAAAACCATGTTTGAGTTTATTGAAAATGAAATAGTCATTCCTTTGGCAAGAGTAATTAAGGAATGATGGAGGTGTAGAATGTGTTGGAGGATATTGACAATACGTAAACCTTGATTGTAGAAATGATGGACACACATGATTAAGTGGATGATGATAAGGAATATTGGTAATGGGAAATGAAGTTTTTGGTTGATAAGTATTCCAATTTCGTAGGGAATGTTGTATATAGCATACAGTCGAAATTTAAACTTTGGTTGTGGAAAATGAAAATGTTGTTGGTAAATAGTTTAACTCATTAAAACTTGCAAATTTGTAGATGTGTGGGTATAGACTGGTTGACATGAAATCAAGTTTATGAAAATGATTGGTTTTACCAAAAATAAGAATTAATAACTTATAAACGTTTGCTTATGAAAAGAACTTGTGATTCTTATTATAACCCATATATGAGAAGGTCAAGTTTCATATGTTGTAAAAAATTTTCAATTGTAAACCAAGTACGAATCTAAGTAAATAAAGGACTTCATGTTTCATGAAAGAAAAATTAATATTCGTAATTTTTTTTTAACATTACGAAATCACACACAACGAAAATAATTGTGTACCTGTTTCGAACAAGATTGTTTTTAGAAAATACAAGAGAGATTTAGAATGGTGAAAAGAAAGTACGAAAGATAATGGAATCGTAAGGTATAGGTAAATATTTGTTAAAAATTTTGAGTACGATGTGAAAAGGACCATATGATTTGGATAAAATATGTCATAAGTAGGATAATGTAAAATAAAAATTGGTATTATGCGTTTCTGTAAATTAGACGTTAACGAATGTTAGAAAGTATGGAATAGTAATTGGACAATTAATTTTATATTAAATATTAATTCGGTATAATGTAAAGTAGATAAGGATAAAATGTAAAATATGAAATTACGAGTAAAAACATGTACATAAAGTTAGAATTTTTGATGAGTAAATATTTTGGAATTTTTTTTTATAATAGTAATTTATAATGCTTGAAAATATTTATTTGAACAAAATGACAAAATGTGAAAATTCCGGTTTGTTCAAAATATAATGTTTTATAGAATCGATTGCCAATCGATGTATAAGGTTGGAGAAAACTTTGTAAAGTGCATAATCGAAAAATACTCAATAATAAAACGCTTTAATGTGAAACCAAATTTATTATGAAATATTTGATTAAAATATTTTCACTTGCTCTCCCGTTGGTTTCTGATTATCATCATTAAATATTGTTTTCACAAACTCGTCACTTTTCTTCTTTGCAAGATATTCAGCTTCTTTCAAGTTCACTTCATTCAGATATGGAAATACTTCGTTTTCTTTGCTTCTGAAGTATTCTGGATATTCTTCGTGAGTAATATCTTCAATTTCAATCTCCTCACGTTCCGGAGTCTGTTTATCATCAGAATGATTTCCAACATCCTTTTCAGGAATATCTGGAATCAGTTGTTCAGCCATAATCTCTTCCAGTGTCTTTCCAGCCTGCAGTGCTATTCCTTCCAATATCTCCTTAGCAACTGCCGCAGACACTTCACCTTCTTCCAAATCCGGATCATTGTATTCCAGTTCATACTTCATATCTTCAGCAGCAAAGATTTTTGGAAATTTTCCAGTTAATTCAATTGTCCAGACCTTTCTGTTCAGCATTTGTTTGTATAAACTCTTATCTTCTTCAGACAAAGATTTAATCTTTTCTGTCCAAAAGATGTCATCATCATCTACATTTTCACCCGGCGTCTTCTTTGAAATAGATTGCCCTGCATCTCCTTTCTTATTTTTCCTCTCTTCATAACTAAACTTGTTCACATCATCATCATCATCATCATCATCATCATCTGATCACTATCATCAGCTGCATCATCCTTTTTGTTTCCCGATTTGTCACCAGCATCATCATCATCAGACTCATTATCATCATCTTTTTCATCATCTGAGTCTTCAAAATCAACCTGTTCCTCTTCATCCTCCTTATTCTCTTCATTACCTTCAAACTGAGGAGCTTTAGAATACAAATCTTTCAACAATTTCTTCATTTCTTTGTTTCTGGTTTTAATCTTTGTATTCTCAATATGCAGCACCTTGATCTTCTTAGAGTTCTTCTTCTCTCGAATCACCAAACTCTTATTGTTTTCTTGAAGAGCTTTCACTTTCTCTTCCAATTCGTCTTGACTATCCTTGGAAAAGATACAACAATCTGTAACATTTTCTCCTCATTCTTTTTCAGCTTCTCGATTTTTTTCTGTTGCTTGTTGAAGGCTTTCATCATTTCATTAAGCCTTTTGTTCACCATTTCCATCACATCACCAGAAACTGTTACTTTTGGTGTGGATGATTCAGCAACTGGTTCTTTCTTCTTCTGAAACATTTTTAATACATTCTCCAATGTTGTATCAAAATCAGGAGGAGGATCAACAGTCGTATATTTTCCAGACTTTTTCTGCTTCTTTGTACTAGGAGATGTAACCAGAGTAGTAACTTTTGATGAAGTTCCAATCTCAGGTACCTTCTTACCTGCTATCAATAACTCCACTTCCCTATCTCTCCTCTTCTTATGATTTTCTTTCTCATCTCTCTTAGCCATTGTTTTAAACTTAGGCTTCTTCTGCTTTTCACCAACAACAGGAGATCCAACAAAGTCTTGTACACCAATACCAAGATCCAGTTCATTATCATCCACAACAATTGGACTTTTCTGTTGTTGTTCTTCAATGGTTTTGTTTAAACTCTCACTCTCACCAGCCACAGTGGTCTTAGGCTTGGTGTGTTTGACAGTTTCATCACCAGAATCCCACTCCTCGTCATCTTGAGTCTCCTCTGAATCAACTGACTCTTCATCTATCAACATCGTCTTTGTTTTACCTGCTCCCTTTCTAGCCATACTCTTGTTTCTCTTTGCTTTTGTTTCAACCTCAACAACCACTACTTTGCCTTTCACTTTGCCACCCTTAGCACCTTTATTCACCACTTGACGCTTTCTCTTCGCATCAGGATCAACAGGAAATAGAGGATCATCCTTATCTGATTCACTGTTAGCATTTCAAGCTTTATCTTCACCAAGATCCTCATAGTTAGGATTAATCAGATGTCCAAATAGATTTCTGAATGGAGGCTTCTCATTATCTGGAACACCTTTATATCCCTTCATCTGACTCAAAGTGCTCATATTCATATGGATTTGCACTAGGATCTGTGTAGCATCTTTCTTCAAATTGGGATATTTTCTATCAAAGATCATTTGAAGAAACCTAGGATACATCAGAAACTTCTTATCCTTTAATCCCTACAACGGTTCCAACATATGATCAAGTATCATCCCCTAAACATTAAATGGCTTATTAAGAATCAAAGCAACCAACAATGAGCTTATGCTTTTCCTCATAACATCATATCCTCCACGAACAGGTCCGAAAACATGTAGAACCACATGTGCCAAGTATTTGAAATGCAGACACAGCTTTCCTTTGTTGAGTAGACCATCAGTTATAGGACCATTATACTTCATACGGAGAAAGCATAGTCTCTGTTCAATCCAGGATAACACTCTGGGATCTGTCGAAGAATCCTTCAACTCAAGAGCTTCACGGATATCACTCTCAGTAACTATAGCTAGCTCCCCCTGAATTCTGCTAACAATAGCCGTCTTGTCTTCCAAGAAATCAATACGAGCATTTGTCCAAAAATCTACTTGATGATCTTTGTAGATTGTTGTTGTTGTTGTGGCTATAGCATGAATGACTCTGCTCCGTTTAAGAAACTCAACAATGCCAGCGAATTCGGTATGTTGTTTGACTTCTCCGATGAAAGGACAACAGTTATGTGCTTCTTCAAACATTAACTCTTCATCTTTCTGTTTTTCAACTGCTTTCCCTGATGATTCAGCTTGTTTCTCAGGGTTTTGTTGTTCAGCCATTTGAATTCTGTAAAAACAAAACATGAAATTCATCAAAATCGGATAAAATTGAATTTTGGTCAAAATTCCCTTCCTTCGACCCATACGTGGGTTCGAATGAGGAGATAATGTGGTTCGAATGAAGAATTTCAGGTTCGAATGAGAAAATTACATTGTAAAAATGTACATTCGACCCTAAAAACTACATTCGACCCTTAGATCAGTTACATTCGACCAGAAAGGTTTCATTCGACCTTGAAAGGCTTCATTCGACCCTTTCCATTTGGTCGAACCTAACTGTTCTTATTTCAAAATTACCAAATTACAATCCAGGTTGTTTTAACATCAAAATTTTATACGTTTACGCTCTATGATGACCGACTAACATTTCTAATCAATCAATTGATTCAATTATCATGTTTTTGATAGTTTTTCAATGAAATCTAGGGTTTAAAAACCGTCACTGATCAAACAGCCAATCTAATGTGTTATAAACCTAGATTTTGAATAATTCTCCCCCTAAAACTATCGAAAACATTAAGTATAATATCAATTGTCCACAAAACAGTCCATAAGAAGTCCAAATTAAAAGTTAGGGTTTTAGAAAAAAAATTAACGAATCTGATCTTGTTTCTGGTTCAATACATATAAATGTTGGTGCAAAATGATCAATACAAGTCAGGGAACAATAATATCAAGGTTAAAAAGCAAGGGCAACAAGGTCTCCTTATGACAGAAATTTGAAAATTTTTGAATGAAGGTTCGAATGAGCAGATTAATATTTATAGGCAGCTACATTCGACCCTTAATGGGGTTCAAATTAGAAACTTTAGATTCCTTCGACCCTACTGAAAGGTTCGAATGAAAACTAAAGGGTTCAAATGAAGAAATTACATAAGAACACTCTCATTCGACCTTAAATATGGGTTCAAATGTAGGCACAATTGCACCTTCGACCCACCGAAGGGCGAATGTACAATTAGAATTCTGAAAATTTTACCAAATCTCAAAATCGAATCCCGTTCAGTCATTTTCACACATTTTAACCTTCAAACATTCATCATTTTCCATTTAAGTGATACAAAACTCAAATTGTCCATCAAGTTTCAGAAAATTAACCTTCAATCACCATCGGTTATAAAAAATAATACAGAAATGTAAAAAAATTTTAATTTTCTGAAATTTATGCTAAAACACACTCGTCATCTTTTTGAGTTTTTGTATATTTTTCAGAAAATGAATGTAAATTGCAGAAATGTAAACATAAAGCAGTAAACATTATGTGATATCCCGTAAGAGGATCATATCAGTTTTTGAGAAATCTGATCACACCGTTGATCTTTATTGTATATTATCATTAAAGACAATATGTGATCCAGCAACTGCTGATATTGTTATCCACATTAGCTCACATGCAGACTGTTATGCAGTGCATTAAAATGATACACAATTAGGTGTAATATAACCAACAGGCTTATGGTTCCCACGCACACGACATACTCCTGTATCAAGGAATTTGCACAAAACTTCGTCGTAACGCGTGATTATGACAAATGTTATCCGTTATATTACAAGATATATAGCTTAGAGGTATACAGGTCAGCAAATTAATGCAGCAGAGTAACATGTGCATATATACCAGGTTGAGGCTGATATCAATCAATGACTTTCATCAGAGAATTGATACGATGCATTAAATGATCTTTGATCATTATTATACATTAAGTTCCTCAATTCGGTAACTTTTAGGTTTTGGCATATAAGCTCTTTTTAGCAAATATCTTGATTGAATCTAGGTCCGTAAATTAATACGACAAAAGATCAATCAAGATATCCCGTATAACAATTAACATAACGACCCGAAACCTCAGATTTTGGCAACCCTATCAAATGAAATTACGGTACTAAGACCATATGCCCATGAGGAGTTCAGCCACTAGCGAGTAGTTCGTTATGTTTGTATCCCTAAGGCACGCAGTAATAGGTCGACGAAGCCTACCAGCACATCACACAAAATCAACACACGCCTCATATAGCATTTCAATTCTTTAGCATGTGTCAGATAGCCACTGATGTACTATCATTTCCTCTTTTACTCCGGGAAAATCATTTTGTGTTTTTCTGATTTTTAAGGCTTTTTAAGTTTTTTGATGTTTTTGGTTTTTCTGAATAAAGACTCCCCCTAAAAGTAAAACATATTTTTGGGTTTTTGATTTTTCTGAAAAACAGTAAAAACTTAAAAAGCAAAAAGTGATAAACCAAGGTGATGATTAGTCTTGTTTTTCTTTTATACCATTAGCTTTTAATAGATATTCAAATCTCGATTTGTCAAAAGCTTTGGTAAAAAGATCAGTCCTCTGATAGTCAGTGTGGATTTTGACCATATCAATCAACTCTTTGGCATAACAATCACGGATAAAGTGATACTTAATCCGGATATGCTTAGCTTTTGAGTGATTGACCGTGCCTTTAGTGAGTGCTATTGCGGCTTCGTTGTCACAGTGAATTGGGGTTTAAGAAATTGCAAACCGTAGTCACGCATCTGATGTTGAATCCACAAAACCTGTGAACAACAACTCGAGGTTGCCACGTATTCGACTTCACAAGTAGATAATGCAACTGTTGTCTGCTTTTTACACTGCCAGGTCATTAGCCTGCTTCCTAAAAACTGACATCCAGCCGTTGTGGATTTGCTATCTTTGTCACAACCGCCCCAATCTGCATCACTAAAAGAAAGAAAGTCAAAATTATCATCCTTAGGGTACCAAAGTCCTCTCGACGGACAACCTTTCAGATATCTCAGGATTCGATTGACAGCTGTTAGGTGACTCTGTTTCGGCTTCGATTGGAATCTAGCACAGAGACATGTGGCGAACATTGAGTCTGGTCGAGATGCAGTTAAATACATCAGAGATCCGACGATTGCTCTGTATGTGAAAGGTTCTGTCAGCCCCCCCCTTAGCGTCAACTCCAATCCCGTGATTAGGTTGAATCGGGGTATCCATCGGCTTTGAATCTTCCATCTGGAACCGGCTCAAGACTTTAGATACGTATTTCGTCTGGTGAATGAATATGCCCGTTGGCAGTTGATCCACCTGCAAGCCTAAGAAAACCTGCATTTCCCCCATTACACTCATCTCGAACTTTTCCTGCATGACTCTTTCGAATTCTCTGCATAAAAGTTCATTAGTAGACCCAAAAATAATGTCGTCAACATATATCTGAACGAGAAGCAAGTCACCCTCTGTTCTTTTTTTGAACAGGGTACAGTCTACCAAACCTCGTTTGAATCCCTTGGAAAGTAGGTACGTGCTAAGCTCCTCATACCATTGGCGTGGAGCCTGGTGCAACCCGTATAGTTCTTTGTTGAGAACGTAAACCTTATCCCGATGGATAGGATCTTCAAAGCCTGGAGGTTGACCGACGTATACACCTTGAATTTCTTGTAATAAGCATACGCTAGAAACATACGAATAGCTTCTATACGTGCCACAGGTGCATAGATTTCATTGTAGTCTATTCCTTCAACTTGATGAAAACCTTGAACGACCAACTGAGCTTTGTTTCTCACGATTATGCCTCGATCATCTTTCTTACATTTAAAAACCCACTTGGTTCCTATTTTCTTTCTTCCCGGAGGTAAATCTGTAAGTGTCCAAAGACCCAGTTTCTGAAACTGCAATAATTCTTCCTGCATAGCTTCAACCCAAGCATCATTCAAAAGAGCATCCTTGTAAGTCCGCGGCTCAACCTGCGAAACATAACAAGCAAAGGACCAGTCACTTTGACAACCAGATTTTTGAATTTTAGCGTATAAAGCTAGGGCTCCAAGATTATCATGTGAAGTTGCACGACGAAGTTGTCCTCTAGTCATGACACTACTTTCGGGGTCACCAATAACTTGCTCGAGCGGGTGAATCTGATGAATCCGAGATTCCGGATGATCATGTACTTGTACTCCCGTCTGAGTAGTTAGATTTTCTGCCGAAACCAGATCATTACCCGTATTAGACAATGAAGCAACATCTGGATTAGGGTTCATTGGTGGTTCCTCCGCTGCATGATCTGGAATAGCTTCACTGAAAATGTCTTCATCATCTTCTGATTCTGAAGTATCAAGAGTAGTTGAAGCTTCCTGGAAAACCTCTTCTTCAGCTGCAGGAACGTTGGTATCATTAGAAGCCGCTGGAGGAGTTACAGTGATCGGACGCACTAACGGTGATGTGACTACATTTTCACACTCGTAATAAAGTCGTAAAACAGCCTCTTCAACCAAGTTATCTAGATTGAATTATTCGAAGAAATCTTTGTAATCAAACATCCAGTCAGAACCACTGCCTTGTACGTTCTGGGTGTAACACTGTACTTCCACGTTTGCCCACTCCTTAACCTGTTGAGTTCTTTTGTTGAATACCCGTTTGAGCGGGGTTGCATATCCAACAAAGTATCCCTCTTCAGCTTTCGCAAACCATAAATTTCATACACAATAAAAGGGATATCTTTGAATCTCTATACGTGTAATTCCCTCGGATCAGGGATAATAAATAAAATAGAAACAAGATAAAATCGTATATCAAAGGCCAGGGGCATACGGATCTTTTTAACCGAAAGAGAGGCTGAACCAAGGAAGCGGTCCAAACTTTTCAATCGGATTCAACATCGTACAGGGTGCCCCAAATGGTTCTAGATACTCCATATTCGGATTTCGTCTATTTTACGGCTCATAAGAAGTTTTGCCAAACTTCTTCACCGTCAATACATGATTCAATGTGTAACAAGCTACGTATATAGCTTCATTCCAGAACATTACTGGAAGATTAGAATCCGCAAGCATTGTACGTGCCGTTTCTATTAGAGTCCTGTTTTTCCTTTCTGTAACACCGTTCTGTTGTGGAGTGTACGGAGCACTATATTCATGTTGAATTCCTTTATCTTCACAAAGTGCATCCATCAGAGATTTCTTGAACTCCGTCCCGTTGTCACTATGAATTCTTTTTATCTTCAAACTGTAGATATTCTCCAAACGGGTGAACAGAACTTTCATGTTGTTGAATGTTTCACTCTTGTGTTGCATACACATTACCCACGAAAATCCTGAATAGTCATCTGTAACCACAAGACAGTAAAGCTCTCCAACATGACTCTTACGCTTGACAGGTCCGAAAAGGTCCATATGCAAACGCTCAAGTGGCATTTCTATAGAGTTTACTTTCTTTGGTTTGTGGGACTGTTTATGCTGTTTCCCCTTTTTGCAACTCACACACTTGTCATTAAGATGAAAATGCTTCACATTAACCCCTTCCACAAGTCCATTCTTCACCAAATGATTCATCTTTCTGAGGTGAATGTGTCTCATCCTTCTATGCCACATTATCGATTCTTTCTCTGTAGCTTTGGATAGAAAACACGTAACTTGGCCCTGGGTTGTCATTGCTTTGCTCATATCAAGAATGTATAAATTGTTCACTCTTGGTGCTTTCAACATGATCCATTCTTTTGGAATGAAGAAACCGGGTTTGAGGATATAACAAGATTTATCATCGAAGTGTACAAAAAACTGTTTGTCACAAATTTGGCTGACACTCAATAGATTATAATCAATTTGCTTCACATATGAAATCCGTTCAAAACTCACAATCCCATTGCTAATACTCCTTTCCATTGTGATATAACCGTCTTTGTTTCCTGCGAACGCTACATATCCACCATTAATATTCTTGATATCGAATAGCAACGTCAAATCACCAGTCATGTGACCAGAAGCTCCACTGTCGACAATCCAAAGACTGCTAACAGGGCCAGCTGGAGCTCCCTGCACATATCAAGGAAAACAATTAGTTCTTTCGGGGGACCCAAGCCTGCTTGGTCTTGGGTCTTTGAATGTTAAGCTTCAAAGATTCATTCTCACAAACACTTGGTTTTGAATCGATCATTTTCTGATCAATCAAACCTTTCTCACCTTGAGATTTCACATTTGCATTTGAGGTAGAGGAACCTGGAGAACCCGATGGTGACCAAGATTGTTCCGAACATTTTAGAATCCTGATCTGAGATTTTTGGGTCTCAGCCGGTTTCTTTGTATCGTTCGTGAATGAAACTTTCTTAGTTATCTTATCTGATTTAACAGATACAGGTCCAACCGATGATTTAACAGCAGGTTTAGGAACAACCTTCTGTTTATCATTGGTCGAGTTCACCATTGGTTTCTTCAGTTTCTTTTCCATAGCAATCCGGTTTCGACGATCATAGATAAATTGACGGTTTTCCATCCTTTGAAAATAATTGTGTTGATTATAAAAAGGTGGTCTCGAGGGACAAACTGTCTTTGAGGATAGCTATGATTGTCAACCGGACTTCTATAAGATTGCCTCATCTCAACTTCGTGCCTTTTGTGTCTCACGTACGGGCAGTGAGCAAGTAAATGCCCTCTATCCCCGCATTTGAAACATGCACGGTATTCCTCAAAAATATTTTTAGCATTCGACTTTGCGTAGGAGTTGATCGGATATTGATCATCAACATATCTACGTCTTAAACTCATTGGAGTTGGGTCCTTTGAGTAAGCCGGCTCAAGAAATCCATTAGCCTTTTCTTTAGGCTTGATGAACTCAGTGACATGAACTTTTGGTTCTTTAGGAGTATCCAGATATAATTTCTTTAAAATTTCAGGGGGAATGTCATTGGTCCTTTCATGTTTAGGAAACCAAATTGTACTCTCTTGCCAAATTTTCTCGATTTTTGAATAATTGGCAAATTTAATTGGATACTCCTCGTCAGAAATAATCTTATCGGATCCTTCCATCGGATAGAAAACCTTGACGAGTTTGTCAACAGATTCAATCTTTTCATTTTTCTTTACTGATTGATTCACTCAATGTGCATTTGCCTGAGGATGTGAAACCTGAGAAGGTAATCTTGGTTCATTTGTGATTATGTGATTTTCCATAGGAATATCACTACCTTCCTTAGGTTTCTCATCTTCAGTATCTGAATCATCAGTTATTGCAGTCACCCCCTCATCATTCAACCCGAGAATAGATCTCACATCGGAATGTGGATCTCCAACACTAGAAGTGTTAGATTCATTATCCGATGCAGAGTCTGATTTAACTGAACTTTCCGGTATTAATGAGTGCAAGTTATGATTCTCAAATAACACTGGAGAAGGAACAAACTTGTAGTTTGCACTACTGGGTTGTGATGGTTCTTCTGATATGGTCAACAACATAAGCTATGTGTTTGTAACTTTCCAACTTTTTGTTGACCTTTTCAGCAAAACACTTGATGGTGGCCATTTCTTATTTGGTTTCTTCAAGCTCATTAATATAGTTATTAATAGCAATTTGTTTTAAAGCAAGAGTTTTCTTTAAATCTGAAATGTCCTTTTTGTAACCATCAAGTATTTTGTTAAAATCATGTGTTTCCTTACGATGAGATTGACAGTTTATTCTGGCACTCTCAAGTTGAATCTTGAGTTGCTTGTTTTCTTCTGGCAGTCTATCGCAGGTGCCACAATACTTATCACTTTTCATGTCAATTGTAGATTCAAAACTTACCTGTTTTGGAGGATCTGTCATTGCCATAAGTGCAAAGTGAGCCTCTTTTCCAGCAAAGAACTTTGAGTAGTCAATCTTGGTGAAGGCATCATCAATAATGCACGACTTCCTCGTCATCAGAAAATCAGATTTGGCTAAAAGTTGATCAATCTCATCGTCCAACGAGTTGATACTTGCTTCCGAATCCGTTTCACTCTCTGAATCAGAATACACAGATTCATGCTCATCAGGAATATCAGGAATATCAGTCACAGAATCAATGACCGTTCCCGAAATCTTCTCAGAAAATGTATCTTCACTTTGATCAGCAACAGGAATCTGATTATTATCAACGATCTCCTCAATCATTGCCTCAGGTACCTTCTCAGTCTCTAAAACTTCTCCAGCTATCACTGACTCCTCTACTATCTCCTTTGCAAGACATGCAACATTCCCACTTGTGATCTCCTCAACTCCCAATTACATTGAGGTCCAATCATACCCTTCATCCTTTTGAATTACCAATGCCTGATTTTGATTCTCGGTTTGAGGTTGGCTATTTGGTGTTGAAATAGGAATGACGATTCTGGTTGGGTTATGTGGTGTTTGAGTTTGAGTCTGGTTGGGTGTAGTTGTTTGTCTGTTAGAGGTATTTTGTGAGATGTTATGTCGGTTTTGGAAATTGTTTTGTTGAGGATAGTTGTTATTGTTTTGGCTTTGATAGGTAACCTGGTTTTGTGACTGATGGTTTTGATAGTTGGAGTTGAAAGGATTCCTATTACCTTGCTGCATAGGTTGTGTGCATTCTCTTTTAAAGTGACCTCTACCACCACAGTTATAACAAGTAACTTTGGCTTTGTTGAAGCCATATGTGGTATTTGGTGAGGTAGCAAGATCAGTCCTGCCTGTCTTCTCAATGAATTCTGTAGCTCTTCTCATAACACTCGCGAATGCCCACTGAATATCAATTAACTCCATCTCTTCTTTGTCAATCTGGGCATAGTCTTCATTGGTCAGATTGTTGTTTCCGATCTGACTAGCCACAAGTCCATTATACGAAGCAGCCATTGCTGAAACCAAAGCAATATGTTGCTGTGCAACTTCAACTTTAACATTATTAATGTTGGAAGTTTCCAACATGACTGGACTTTGACTTTGAAAAGCTTGTGACATTGATGGAGCATATGGTTGTTGTTGCGGTGTGTTAATGTTTGATGAATAACAAGCTGTGGACATTTGAGGTGGAGGTGGAATGTAAGAAGTTGAATAGTTTGGTGTGTAGGTGGATGTTAGTGCAAGATAGTTAATTGGGTTTCTCGGTGGTTCTGCAACATTAGAAACACAAGCTATGTGTGGTGCAACATTTCCGCCAACACTTGAGCTAGACATAGATGTGGATGAAGTAGCATTGTACAATTCCGGATTTTGTGGAAATTGTGACCTTTTTGCCTTTCTCCTCTCCTCTAATTCTTTATTCTCCAACTTCTGAATGAGATCATTGATTGTCCAATATTGATACACATCCTTTTCTTTCAAAACTTCAATGTGTTGATTCCAATGTGGTGGTAGAGAATCAGCAAACTTGTCTACCAACTCAGACATCGGAATACTAATCTCATAGTTAGATAGCTCGGTCAAAAGATGACAATATCTTGGAATAAGCTCCTTCAAAGTCTCATTCTCAACATAGCTAAAGTTTTCAAACTCATTCTTTAGCTCTTCCACCCTCAATCTTCTTGTTTTCTCGTTACCATCATGTTGGTTCTTCAACATATCCCAAAGCTGTTTAGATGTATTACACGATCCAAACTGATGTAAGAGATCTGTAGTTATAGCTTGAGATAGTTGCGAGAAAGCCTTCTTCTCTACCGCGAACTTCTTATTCTCATCATTAGATAAACCATCAAGTGGAATTGGTTCTCCTGAATTCTCAAGCACCAGAGCAACATACCCTTTTGCAATCATCTGCTAAGCTTCTGTTCCTTCCAGTCCCATTCCCTCAAGGTGTATCTTGAACTTCTTCTGCCATTGGTTGTACTCTGCCCTTTCCATCATCTTTGGTGGACGGTTTCCACTACCTGAAGACAAATCATTGATTAGTGTAGAAATAGCATTAGTAGTTTGAGTGTGTACCGCTGCTGCTGCAACGCCCCAGTAATCATTCATCGATTGCTGTGGAGGTTGAGCAACAGTCTGTGGAATCGAACTACTCATGGCGAGGTAGTTAATCGGTTGAGATGGTTGAGTGTTCGTCTTCTGTGATGCTATAGCCCATGGGTCCATTGGAACGTGTTGCTGCTATGTTGTTGTAGGCCTAGGCATCAGAGGAAATCCCCACATGTTGTCTATGATGTTTGAAATGTAAAACACTTAGAAAATTTCCCAATAGATTGCTTGGTTCGACCTCTGATAACCTAACGTGTGTTCGAATGTGGGATTAACCAGGTTCGACCCCTAAATCAGACTCGAGTGTGAAAAATGAAACACACTAGACTCACGTTCGACCACTAAAAATCAACGTTCGACCTCCTGGTTTGGTTGAATGAACAGCACTTGGTTGAATGAACAAACACAACACAAACAAAGTCTTGGTTCGACCTAAACAAAGTCAAGTTCGACCTAAATGCACTTGGTTCGACCCCAAAACTTACATATTCGACCCTACTCTCTCTGGTTCGACCTGACCCATTTGAAAAACGGTTATTCTTTGAAAATCAGTTATTATGATCCAAATTTTTCAAAAGTTTATGGATTTTGATTATCTTTAGCAGGTTTTGCTTCGGATTTGATTTGGAAAAACTTTAATGAATGGAAATTTTGATTTTATTCGTAAAATCTAGTCCGAATCAATCAATTTTCATCAAAACTCATTGTTCATGCAAAACAGAAAAGTTTTGATCAATTTTGTGTCAAAATCTATTCAAAATCTATCAACTTGTGGTTGTATGATCCAGATAGGCTCTGATACCAGTTTGTAAAGGATCGTTTTTAACAAAAACACTTATTTGATCATACAAGTTTATCAATCCAGGTGCGAAAACCCTAGATCAATTACAAAATGATAGAAATCGAATCAAACACAGTAATTCACCTTTTCAAACATGATTTGATTAATAAACAATCTTGATAAACCTTACAAATGAGTTTACAATCTACTTATCAACCTTCTAGAACCTTCCTATAAACCAGAGAAACACACTACTCGACACACAAACACAAATGAAAAAAGTTAATTACAAAACAAAACTTTTTGCATATATAGGCCTGCACGTTCGACCCCTCGACATGGTCGAACGTGTCCATTCGACCCTATATAGAGCTCTAATCAACACTTTTGTCTTCTAAGTCTTCCTTCGACCATAAACTTCTTCCTTCGACCTCTTTTATCTACATTCGACCTTCAGAAAACCTTTATTCGACCTCACGTTTTTACCAAAACATACTTTTATGTACAATCCAAAGCATTAGTCGCAAAACGTGCATCTACAACACTTTAAACAATGGTTTCTAATCCAAACAATTAATATTATGTTTTGTAAGACTTGAATGTTTTAAATGGTAATTCCTGTTTTATTAAATGATGCCTGTGTGACTTTTGTGCTTGGAAATCATTTCAGTTGCACCCCGTGTTTCGGCCTTAGGCGGGGTGTGACAAGGTGTCCAATAGAACGAGAATTTGTGAAATTTCACCAAGGTAAGGAAATCACGCCTATCTTGGTGTAGTTTCAAAAACACAAAGAATTAACGCGGATTGAAAGTTGTCACCAAAGTGAGGGTTTCACGGCTATTTTGGTGACTTCCTTTCGTTTGTAGTATAAGAGTGTCTTCGAGTGTAGTAGAATCCACCATAAGGAAGGTAATTTTATAGTCCAAAAGATTAGAGTAGAAACAATTTAGGGAGAACAAGTATGTTTAGCATGATAAGGGAATGGTCAATAAGGTTCCTAACTATAGTCTAGGTCTAAACATGGCAATTTTTCCTAATTCCCTATAGTCATGGCTCTGATACCAATCTATCACACCCCAACCGATGGCGGAATACATCGACTTGTGATAGATTGTTCAAAGACTTCATGACACTAGTATTGTGACAAGTAATTTAGAGGTAAATTTCATTCATAGCACTGGAAAGTCTAAAATGGGAATACAAATTGTCTCAAATAAAGAAAAATACAACATCATGAATAACGAAAATTAAACTAGGGTGTGTTTCTAATCCAATTCTATTAAGTTTCCTGGAATTCTTGCATCAAACATTTTCTGCAACATGTATAAAATATCCGTCAACACATAAAGCATTGGTGAGCATACTAGTTTTTTGGTTTACATACATAGTATTAAAATGTTTTACTCAAGTCACCATGCTATAGTTTTGCACATACAGAATCATACAAAAGGCATAAATCAATCCCTTGAATACCACTGCGTATACCTAACACTATCGTATTAGGCCATTAAAACTTAACAATGACCCATAAAGGGGGCGGCGTACTACTCCTATAGCGCTATACATGTTAAGGTGGGCTAAAATAGTTAATGAATTATGCTTAAGGCTTTTGTATCTTTAGAATTTGATTATTAGCATGGCAATCGCATATAAGCATATTTGATAGATTGAGCATGTGTATATGAAAGCATTTAGTGTATTTGCATATGATACATGTTGAGCCCCAAAAGTGATAAAAAGTAAAAAAGGGGATAAGTATGAACTCACCTTAGGGTGCGTTTAAAGTTCTCAAGAATGAGTTCTTGAAAAATAGGTCTTTAGCTCCGATTAACTAGAATTTAGAAAGGAAGGCGTTTTAGGTTCGAGAGTTGGATTAATGTATTCAAGAGAGTCAAGCATGCCTTTTTAGGCAAACCAAAGCACAACTTGCCTTTAGGGCAATGCAGATGGTCATGAGTTGAAGTTAAGAACCAAGCACAAGATCATCATGAAGATGATTCGGATGGTATGAGCTAGAGTAATTAACCAAGCACAAAATCACCATAAAAGTGATTCGGATGGTATGAGCTAGAGTTAGGAATGTGAATCCATTGAGAAAGTTCATGTCATGACCTCTTTGTTTATAGAAGAAAAATGGGTCTTGGACACGGGATTTCCCCTTTCTTGTGGGGAACTAATCCATATCACAAGATGGGTCAAGAGATTGCTAAGGTAGGGTGTAACCACAAACCTTCCAAGAATTGGTTACTAGAGTATTAAGATTAAAGTTTAAAGTATACTTAAAATAAATACATAATATAACTAGGAGGTTTAAGTAGAGTATGGTGACTTGTATGTATGAGCCTTGGATCTCCTTTTGTCAACCATTACATAGCACAAATTCATCCAACATTGAGTTGTTGGTGGACTTGGTTGGTATCTCTACAAGAAAGATCCTAGAACATAAAAGAACAATGAAAAACAATCACCTTTGAGGCCTTTTTTCGGTGCTCTACCCTTTCACATTTCTGTGGATAAGCAAGGGGTAGATCCTAGAGGTTTCTCCAAGGATATTTGAGAAGAAAGAAGAGGAAAAACTAAAAGAAAGTTGAAGTTTTAAGGCTAAGAAGTTACTGATGCAAAACAGAAAGTTGGCTTGAAAAATTGAGGATTTGGGAGGGTTAGAGAGTGATTTGGAGTGAATAAGGGATTAGAGAGTGTAGGGAGAAGGGTATTTATAGTTGGGATAAAGGGTTTGGGTATTAAATGGAGTTAATAAGGTGGTTAGGGGTGAATTAGGTGGGGTTAAGAGTTTGGTTATTATGTTTGTTGCATTATGTCGAGTTTCAAAAGAAAATAATAAAACAACCAACGACAACAATTTTGAATTTGTATGTTGTTGTTACCAAAGTCAACAGACTACAAACTTCCTTTCCTATTAGTATTTTTTTTTAATTAAAAGTATTAAGATCAATAATATATATGTTTTATTTAAAAAAAATAAATAAATGTATATTAAGATCTTAACTAAATGAGTTTCTTGTTATAGTGTCTAAATTGAATGGGATAAATTATAGTGATTACTCGTCATGGGTTGGTATGAGTAACCTAAAAGAAGCGAGTAAAGGCGAACTTGGAATTTGTTAAATATAGAACTTAAAATACATGAAAAAGTAAAAAAAAAAAATCACGCGATGTTACAGTCTCCCCTACTTTAGGAAATTTCTTCTCAAAATTTAATTAAGTGGCTTTACCGAAGAGATGTGAATACTTTTTCTTCATTTGCTCTTCGTGTTTCCAAGTGAATTCGAGTCCGTTCTTTGATTCCCAACGAACTTTGACCAATGGGATATGTTTTCGCTTGATTTCTCGGTCCACAATTTCCATGGGTTTCTCGACGAAGTGCATGGTTTTATCGCTTTGCACATCATCAAGAGGAATGTGCACGTTACCTTCGGCTAAGCATTTCTTCGAGTTCGAAACATGGAAGGTAGGATGCACGTTGTTGAGTTCTTGAGGTAACTCGAGCTTGTAGGCTACTTTCCCAATTCGTTCAATGATCTTGAATGTACCAACATAGCGTGGAGCTAACTTTCCTTTCTTCCCAAACTTGACTACTCCTTTCCAAGGGAATACTTTAAGGAGTACTTGATCATCGACATTGAATTCGAGGGGCTTTCGTCGCTTGTCAGCATAGCTTTTCAGACGACTTCGAGCAGCTATGAGATTGTCACGGATCTGAATGATTTTGTTGGTCGTATCTTGAATGATTTCGGGACCGGTGATTTGTGCTTCACCAATCTCGTGCGAACATATGGGAGAACGACACTTTCGGCCACAGAGAGCTTCGAGTGGAGCCATTTTGATGCTGGCATGGTAACTATTATTGTACGAGAACTCGATGAATGGTAGATGTGCATCCCAATTTCCACCGAAATCGATTACACAAGATCGAAGCATGTCCTTGAGAGTCTGAACTGTACGTTTAGTTTGACCGTCTGATTGAGGATGAAAAGCTGTACTGAGATTAAGTTGAGTACCCGTGGCAGTCTGAAATGTTTCCCAAAGGCGGGAGGTAAATCGACCATCACGGTCTGAGATGATGTCAAGGGGAATACCATGACGACAAATGACTTCCTTGGTGTAGATGTGGGCTAGCTTTTCAACTTTGTAATCTTCACGAATGGGGAGGAAGTGAGCAGACTTGGTTAATCGATCAATGATAACCCAAATGCTATCATGACCGGATGATGTTTGGGGGAGCTTGGTAATGAAATCCATAGCAATGCTTTCCCATTTCCACTTAGGGACTTCGGGCTGTTCGAGCAAACCCGATGGACGTTGGTGCTCGGCTTTTACTTTGGAGCAAGTGAGACACTTGGACACAAAGAGAGCAGTGTCCTTTTTCATACCGGGCCACCAATAATTGCGACGGAGATCTTGATACATTTTATCCGCACCGGGATGAATGGAGTATCGGGATTTGTGTGCTTCGTTCATTACAAGAGCACGAAGGTCATCACGATTGGGAATCCAAATATGATCAAGATAATAAAGAATTCCATTTGCCTTGGATTCTAAGTGTAACTCGGCACCACAAGACATTTCTTTGTATAAAGTATTTTCATTGACCGATGTATGTTGAGCGTCTCGAATACGATTGAAGAGATCATTTTGAAATTGAGAGCTACAAAGACGGTCGGTTTCTCGGATGTTGCGCAGAATTATGTGACCCTTTCGACTAAGAGCATCGGCTACTACGTTCGCTTTACCAGGATGATAGCGAATTTCGCAGTCGTAGTCATTTAACAATTCGACCCATCGTCGTTGCCGCACGTTAAGATCCTTTTGATTGAAAATGTGTTGGAGGCTTTTGTGGTCGGTAAAGACAACACATTTTGTACCATAAAAGTAGTGTCTCCAGATTTTTAGGTCAAAAACAACAGCACCAAGTTCGAGATCGTGAGTGGTGTAGTTCTTTTCGTGGATTTTGAGTTGCCTTGATGCATAGGCGATGACTTTGCCTCGTTGCATAAGAATGCAACCAAGACCTTGGTTCGATGCATCACAATAAACCACAAAATCAGCATTCCCCTCGGGAAGAGCTAGAATAGGAGCATCACAAAGCATATTCTTGAGAGTTTGGAAGGCTTCTTCTTGTTTAGGACCCCAAATAAAAGGTTTTGATTTTTGGGTCAAAATGGTGAGAGGTGTAGCAATCTTGGAGAAGTTGGAGATGAACCGATGGTAGTATCCCGCCAATCCGAGAAAAGAAGGAACTTCGGTAGGAGATTTTGGTGCAATCCAATTTTTAACGGCTTCAATTTTGGCAGGATCAACATGAATACCCTTTTCATTCACAATATGCCCAAGGAATTGAACTTCTTTTAGCCAAAATTCACATTTAGAGAACATAGTGTAAAGTCGTTCGGCTCTTAATAGTTCCAAAATCAAGCGTAGGTGTCGCTTATGGTCGGTTTCGGATTTGGAATAGATCAAAATGTAATCGATGAATACAATCACAAAGCGATCCAAATAAGGTTTACACACACGATTCATTAAGTCCATGAACACTGCGGGTGCATTGGTTAAACCAAAAGGCATCACCATGAAATCGTAGTGACTATATCTCATGCGAAAGGCGGTCTTTGGAATATCTTCATCGTGGATTTGGAGTTGATGGTATCTCGAACGAAGATCGATTTTTGAGAAACAAGTAGCTCCTTGGAGCTGGTCAAAGAGATCATCAATGCGTGGAAGAGGGTATCGGTTTTTGATAGTGAGTTTGTTAAGCTCGCGATAGTCGATACACATGCGAAAAGATCCGTCCTTCTTTTTAACAAACAAATCAGGAGCACCCCATGGAGAAGTACTCAGACGTATGAAGCCTTTTTCGAGCAATTCTTGGAGTTGACAAGAAAGTTCTTGCATTTCAGAAGGTGCAAGACGATATGGATATTTTGCAACAGGTGTAGCATCGGGTATGAGATCAATGCGAAATTCAACAGAGCGAGCGGGAGGAAGACCGGGTAGATCTTCGGGAAAGTCACAAATGACAGGTATATCCTTTATGCCTTTTTCCTTGTCTTTGGTTGTTACCACATGAGTCAAAGCTTCCCAATTGCATAGGATTTAGATCTATCGAGAAATCATGATCATTAATATTTAAAGTGTAGTTTTTGACAATGAAGTCGATAGGGATAGGTTCACCATTTGCAACTTCGACAGTGAAAGGTTCCGATAATTTTGATCGTGCACAAGCAAGTAGAGGTTCAAATTCTAGAGAGACAAAAATCTTATCCGCACCAGTATCAAATAGTACATAAGCATAAGATCCATTAACAAGGAACGTACCGTTTACAATATTATTTTCATTTTGAGCTTGGGCCGCATTGAGGTTGAAAGCGCGACCCCTTGGTTGTTGGTTTTGAGCCAGAGCTTGAGCCTGAGCCTAGGCTGGGGTTTGGTTGTTGCGAGTACATTGGGGAGCAAAATGGTTAGGATCACCACACCTGAAACATACACGGCAATTGCCGATGGCTAGAGGAGGTTGGTTAGCAGCTTGAGGTTGGTTTTTTTTGGGTTATAGATCCAAACATGCAAGCAGTGGTGAGGTGTCCATAACGGTTACAATTTGTCCAGAAACGGCAAGCAGAGGTTGGTGGGTGGTGAAATTTGCATGTGCTACACTTTGGGAATGTTCCGGTGTAAGGTTTCTTGGTAGGTACTTGGTTGAGTGGAGCTGGAGCTTGAGCTTCGGTTGATGGAGTGGTAACGGCATAGTTCTAGTTTCGAGACTTGCGTTTTCGGTTATTGTTGTTTGCCGATGGGATTTTGGTTTGTTTTGGTTTCTCAGTGGGGATAGTGGTAGTTTGGTTGACGGTTTTGGTGGTGTTTGAGATAGTCAAGGTTCCATCTTTCACTTGGTTATCGGAGATTTTTTAAGCTAAACGAATGGCTTTCTCTAGGATGGTAGGTTCGGATCCTTCAACGATGTCACGGAAACTCATTGGAAGGCCCTGATGGTATCTGGCTATGATTCTTGCGGTGGTATTGAATTGGTGAGGTATAAGGATAAGGAGTTGCTTGAAACGGTTTGTATAAGTTGGGTTATGACCACTGTTTTGTTTGATCTTCCAAAACACATCTTTAAGTCGCTCAATCTCTTGCGCGGGGCAGAGCTCCTCAATCATGATTTGTTTGAGTTCTTCCCACGGTAGGGATAAAGCGGCTTTGTTTCCACGGGTGACTCTCTCGCTTTTCCACCATTCGAGCGCCCGAGATTTGAAGACACTAGTGGCATGACGAGTGCGAAGGTCATCAGGGCATTCGCTATTGATGAAGATTAGTTCAATGTGGTCGAACCATTCGAGCATAGCGGATGCACCATCATTTCCCGTGAATGAGTCGGGTCGGTGTGAGTGGAATTGCTTGAAGGTGAAAAGGGTAGTTTTGGAGGATTCGGCTTTTGAGTCAACGTAACCATGAGGGCTTGCAGAAGCTTGGATCTTACTAACCACATCGGGTATGACCTTGGCCATGAATTATAGCATTTTCTTGTTGGTGCTTT
Source organism: Ambrosia artemisiifolia (assembly GCA_032199755.1). NCBI lineage: Eukaryota > Viridiplantae > Streptophyta > Magnoliopsida > Asterales > Asteraceae > Ambrosia > Ambrosia artemisiifolia. Next base: position 1,538,119 of record CM063516.1, on the reverse strand, counting down.
GCTTAGAGTTCTTGCTTGACATACGGTTAGACATGGAAGACATCTAAAGAATAACCAAAAGGATTATGAGCTTTGATCAATGGTTTATTTGTATAAAGATTGCATTTTGTCTTTGTTTTTTAGAAATGAATTAAGCATATAAAACACATTGCGTCAAATAGTTCAAGTAGCATGGAGTTTCACATTGTTCATAGAACATAACATATATGTATAAGCCTGTATGGGGCACTTAATTGGCATAGAAGGAGTTTTGATTTATGATGGTTGCGATTATTAGTATTGTTTGGAGATCGCGAGAGTAGCTTGAGATGCGAGTCTTGAGATCGTAAGTGAGTAAGTAAATCAAATATATAACGAAAGTATAGCATGAAAACATGTTTTGGCCTAATAGGTGGAAATACTCTCGCCGAAACTTTCGGTTAACGGTATTCACCCTCCAGTTACTACATGTTCCTTGTCATTAGTAAATTTGAGACTTTGGCGAGATTGAAAATCAAGGATTGAAACTAGTCGCCAAGTTGCGTATTTCACTCATATCTTAGCGATGTCGTTTCTTGAGTGTGGTTTGTACACTTTGTCCAACGAGGTAGGAAAATTAATCCTAACCTTCAATTGGTAGGTTTCCAATAGAACGAGAATTTGTGAAATTTTCACCAAGGAAAGGAAATCACGCCTATCTTGGTGTAGTATCAAAAACACAAAGAATTAACGCAGATTGAAAGTTGTCACCAAAGTGACGGTTTCACGGCTATTTTGGCGACTTCCTTTCGTTTGTAGAATAAGATTGTCTTCGAGTGTAGTAGAATCCACCATAAGGAAGGTAATTTTATAGTCCAAAAGATTAGAGTAGAAACAATTTAGGGAGAATAAGTATGTTTAGCATGATAAGGGAATGGTCAATAAGGTTCCTAACTATAGTCTAGGTCAAACATGGCAATTTTTCCTAATTCCCTATAGTCATGGATCTGATACCAATCTGTCACACCCCAACCGATGGCGGAATACATCGAGGCGCGACTTGTGATAGATTGTTCAAAGACTTCATGACACTAGTATTGTGTCAAGTAATTTAGAAATAAGTTTCATTCATAGCATTGGAAAGTCTAAAATGGGAATACAAATTGTCTCAAATAAAGAAAAATACAACATCACGAATAACGAAAATTAAACTAGGGTGTGTTTCTAATTAATTCTATTAAGTTTCCTGGAATTCTTGCATCAAACATTTCCTGCAACATGTATAAAATATCCGTCAACACATAAAGCATTGGAGAGCATACTAGTTTTTGCTATACATACATAGTATTAAAATGTTTTACTCAAGTCATCATGCTATAGTTTTGCACATACAGAATCATACAAAAGTCATAAATCAATCCCTTGAATACCACTGGGTATACCTAACACTATCGTATTAGGCCATTAAAACTTAACAATGGCCCATAAAGGGGGCGGCGTGCTACTCCTATAGCGCTATACATGTTAAGGTGGGCTAAAATAGTTAATGAATTATGCTTAAGGCTTTTGTATCTTTAGAATTTGATTATTAGCATGGCAATAACATATAAGCATATTTGATAGTTTCAGCATGTATATATGAAAGCATTTAGTGTATTTGCATATGATACATGTTGAGCCCCAAAAGTGATAAAGAGTAAAAAGGGGACAAGTATGAACTCACTTTAGGGTGCGTTTAAAGTTCTCAAGAATGAGTTCTTGAAGAATAGGTCTTTAGCTCCGATTAACTAGAATTTAGAAAGGAAGGCGTTTTAGGTTCGAGAGTTGGATTTATGGATTCAAGAGAGTCAAGCATGCCTTTTAGGCGAACCAAAGCACAAATTTCCTTTAGGGCAATCCGGATGGTCATGAGTTGAAGTTAAGAACCAAGCACAAAATCATCATGAAGATGATTCGAATGGTATGAGTTAGAGTAATTAACCAAGCACAAAATCACCATAAAAGTGATTTGGATGATATGAGCTAGAGTTAGGAATGTGAATCCATTGAGAAAGTTCATGTCGTGACCTATTTGTTTATAGAAGAAACATGGGTCTTGGACACGGGATTTCCCCTTTCTTGTGTAGAACTAATCCATATCACAAGATGGGTCAAGAGATTGCTAAGGTAGGGTGTAACCACAAAACTTCCAAGAATTGGTTACTAGAGTATTAAGATTAAAGTTTGAAAGTATACTTATAATAAATACATAATATGACTAGGAGGTTTAAGTAGAGTATGGTGACTTGTTTGGATGAGCCTTGGCTCTCCTTTGGTCAACCATTACCATAGCACAAATCCATCCAACATTGAGTTGTTGGTGGACTTGGTTGGTATCTCTACAAGAATGATCCTAGAACATAAAAGAACAATGAAAAAAATCATCTTTGAGGCCTCTTTTTGGTGCTCTACCCTTTCACATTTCTGTGGATAAGAAAGGGGTAGATCCTAGAGGTTTCTCCAAGGGGATTGAGAAGAAAAGAAGAGGAAAAACTGAAAGAATGTTGAAGTTTTAAGCCTAAGAACTTCCTGATGCAAAACAGAAAGTTGGCTTGAAAACTTGAGGATTTGGGAGGTTTAGAGAGTGATTTAGAGTGAATAAAGGATTAGAGAGTGTAGGGAGAGGGGTATTTATAGTTGGGATAAAGGGGTTGGGTATTAAATGGAGTTAATAAGGTGGTTAGGGGTGAATTAGGGGTGGTTAAGAGTTTGGTTATTATATTTGTTGCATTTTGTCGAGTTTCAAAAGAAAATAATAAAAAAAACCAACGACAACAATTTTAAATTCGTATGTTGTTGTTACCAAATTCAACAGACCACAAACTTCCTTTCCTATTAGTATTTTTTTGACTAAAAGTATTAAGATCAATAATGTATCCCGCCAATCCGAGAAAAGAACGAACTTCGGTAGGAGATTTTGGTGCAATCCAATTTTTAACGGCTTCAATTTTTGCAGGATCAACATGAATACCCTTTTCATTCACAATATGCCCAAGGAATTGAACTTCTTTTAGCCAAAATTCACATTTAGAGAACTTAGTTTAAAGTCATTCGGCTCGTAATAGTTCCAAAATCAAGCGTAGGTGTCGCTTATGGTCGGTTTCGGATTTGGAATAGATCAAAATGTAATCGATGAATACAATCACAAAGCGATCCAAATAAGGTTTACACACACGATTCATTAAGTCCATGAACACTACGGGTGCATTGGTTAAACCAAAAGGCATCACCATGAACTCGTAGTGACCATATCTCGTGCAAAAGGCGGTCTTTGTTATATCTTCATCGTGGATTCGGAGTTGATGGTATCCCGAACGAAGATCGATTTTTGAGAAACAAGTAGTTCCTTGGAGCTGGTCAAAGAGATCACCAATGCGTGGAAGTGGGTATCGGTTTTTGATAGTGAGTTTGTTAAGCTCACGATAGTCGATACACATGCGAAAAAATCCGTCCTTTTTAACAAACAAAACAGGAGCTCCCCATGGAGAAGTACTCGGACGTATGAAGCCTTTTTCGAGCAATTCTTGGAGTTGAGTAGCAAGTTCTTGCATTTCGGAATGTGCAAGACGAAATGGAGATTTTGCAACAGGTGTAGCATCGGGTATGAGATCAATGCGAAATTCAACAGAGCGAGCGGGAGGAAGACCGAGTAGATCTTCGGGAAAGACTTCATGAAAGTCACAAACGACAGGTATGTCCTTTATGCCTTTTTCCTTGTCTTTGGTTGTTACCACATGAGCCAAGAATGCAACGTATTCCTTACGGAGATACTTTCGAGCTTTGGTACAAGACAAGAGCTTGAGTCCTTTTGAGGGTTTCTCACCATAGATTTGTAGAGTGTCACCACTAGGAAGTGGTATACGGATAAAATTTTCAAAACAAACAACTTCGGCACGATGTTTTGCAAGCCAATCCATGCCTATTATGATGTCAAAGCTTCCCAATTGCATAGGATTTAGATCTATGGAGAAATCATGATCATTAAGATTTAAAGTGCAGTTTTTGACAATGAAGTCGATAAAAATAGGTTCACCATTTGCAACTTCGACAGTGAAAGGTTCCGCTAATTTAGATCATGCACAAGCAAGTCGAGGTTCAAATTCTAGAGAGACAAAACTCTTATCCACATCAGTATCAAAGAGTACATAAGCATAAGATCCATTAGCAAGGAACGTACCGTTTACAACATCATTTTCATTTTGAGCTTGGGCCGCATTGAGGTTGAAAGCGCGACCCCTTGGTTGTTGGTTTTGAGCCGGAGCTTGAGCCTGAGCCTGAGCTGGGGCTGGGTTTTTGCGAGTACATTTGGGAGCAAAATGGTTAGGATCACCACACCTGAAACATGCACGGCCATTGCCGATGGCTAGAGGAGGATGGTTAGCAGATTGAAGTTGGTTGTTTTGGGTTCTAGGGCCAAACTTGCAAGCAGTGGTGAGGTGTCCATAACAATTACAATTTGTCCAGAAACGGCATGCAGAGTTTGGTGGGTGGTGAAATTTGCATGTGCTACACTTTGGGAATGTTCCGGTGTAAGGTTTCTTGGCAGGAACTTGGTTGAGTGGAGCTGGAGCTTGAGCTTTGGTTGATGGAGTGGTAACGGCATAGTTTGGTTTCGAGACTTGTGTTTTAGGTTATTGTTGTTTGCCGATGGGGTTTTGGTTTCTTTTGGTTTCTTGGTGGGGATAGTGGTGGTTTGGTTGACGGTTTTGGTGGTGTTTGAGATAGTCAAGGTTCCATCTTTCACTTGGTTATCGGAGATTTTTGAAGCTAAACGAATGGCTTTCTCTAGGGTGGTAGGTTCGGATCTTTCAATGTTGTCACGGACACTCATTGGAAGGCTCTAAAGGTATCTGGCTATGATTCTTGCGGTGGTATTGAATTGGTGAGGTATAAGGATAAGGAGTTGCTTGAAACGGTTGGTATAGGTTGGGTTATCACCACTGTTTTGTTCGAGCTTCCGAAACTCATCTTCAAGTCGCTCAATCTCTTGCACGGGGCATAACTCCTCAATCATGAGTTGCTTGAGTTCTTCCCACGGTAGGGATAAAGCGGCTTCGTTTCCACAAGTGACTCTCTCGCTTTTCCACCATTCGAGCGCCCTAGATTTGAAGACACCAGTGGCATGATGAGTGCGAAGGTCATTAGGGCATTCGCTATTGATGAAGTTTAGTTCAATGTGGTCGAACCATTCGAGCATAGCGGATGCACCATCATTTCCCATGAATAAGTCGGGTCGGTGCGAGTGGAATTACTTGAAGGTGAAAGGGGTAGTTTTGGGGGATTCGGCTTTTGAGTCAATGGAACCATGAGGGCTTGCGGAGGCTTGGATCTTACTAACCACATCGGTTATGACCATGGCCATGAAAGATAGCATTTTCTTGTTGGTGCTATGGTTAGAGTTCTTGCTTGACATACAGTTCGACATGGAAGACATCTAAAGAATAACCAAAAGGATTATGAGCTTTGATCAATGGTTTATTTGTATAAAGATTGCATTTTGTCTTTGTTTTATAGAAATGAATTAAGCATATAAAACACATAGCGTCAAATAGTTCAAGTAGCATGGAGTTTCACATTGTTCATATAGCATAACACATATGTATAAGCATGTACGGTGCACTTAATTGGCATAGAAGGAGTTTTGATTTATGTTGGATGCGATTATTAGTATTGTTTGGAGATCACTAGAGTAGCTTGAGATGCGAGTATTGAGATCGTAAGCGAGTAAGTAAATCAAATATATACGAAAGTACAGCATTAAAACAACATTGAAAGTTGTATTAGCATAAAAGAAAGGCTTGTTTAAAAAAAATGGGGTGTTACGGAACGGAACTAAGACTAACCAAAGTGATTTGAATTTACCTTTGAGTTTGGAAACATGCTTTGGCCTAATAGGTGGAAATACTCTCGCCAAAACTTTCGGTTAACGGTATTCATCCTCCAATTACTACATGTTCCTTGTCATTGGTAAATTTGAGACTTTGGCAAGATTGAAAATCAAGGATTGAAACTAGTCGCCAAGTTGCGGATTTCACTCATATCTTAGCGACGTAGTTTCTTGAATGTGGTTTGTACACTTTGTCCAACGAGGTAGGAAAATTAATCCTAACCTTCAATTGGTAGGTGTCCAATTGAACGATAATTTGTGAAATTTTCACCAAGGTAAGGAAATCACGCCTATCTTGGTGTAGTTTCAAAACACAAAGAATTAACGCGGAATGAAAGTTGTCACCAAAGTGAGGGTTTCACCGCTATTTTGGTGACTTCCTTTCGTTTGTAGTATAAGAGTGTCTCCAGTGTAGTAGAATCCACCATAAGGAAGGTAATTTTATAGTCCAAAAGATTAGAGTAGAAACAATTTAGGGAGAACAAGTATGTTTAGCATGAGAGTTAATAGCCAAAATCGTCCCTGAGGTTTGGTCACTTTTGCCACTTCAGTCCAAAACCCAAACCTTTTACATTTGGGTCCTTCAGTTTCACTTTTTTTTTGCCAAATTCGTCCCTGACAAGGTTTGGGGTATGGACTGAAGTGGCAAAAAGTGACCAAACCTCAGGGAAGAAATTGGCAAAAAAAAAACCTGAAGAACCCATAATAAAAAAAAATTAAACTGAAGGACCCAGATGTAAAAGGTTTGGGTTTTGGACTAAATGGGCAAAAGTGACCAAACCTCAGAGACGATTTTGGCTATTAACACTTTAGCATGATAAGGGAATGGTCAATAAGGTTCCTAACTATAGTCTAGGTCAAACATGGCAATTTTTCCTAATTCCCTATAGTCATGGCTCTGATACCAATCTGTCACACCCCAACCGATGGCGGAATACATCGAGGCGCGACTTGTGATAGATTGTTCAAAGACTTCATGACTCTAGTATTGTGACAAGTAATTTAGAGATAAACTTCATTCATAGCATTGGAAAGTCTAAAATGGGAATACAAATTGTCTCAAATAAAGAAAAATACAACATCACGAATAACGAAAATTAAACTAGGGTGTGTTTCTAATCCAATTCTATTAAGTTTCCTGGAATTCTTGCATCAAACATTTCATGCAACATGTATAAAATATCCGTCAACACATAAAGCATTGGTGAGCATACTGGTTTTTGGTTTACATACATAGTATTAAAATGTTTTACTTAAGTCATCATGCTATAGTTTTGCACATACAGAATCATACAAAAGGCATAAATGAATCCCTTGAATACCACTGCGTATACCTAACACTATCATATTAGGCCGTTAAAACTTAACAAGACCCATAAAGGGGGCGGCGTGCTACTCCTATAGCGCTATACATGTTAAGGTGGGCTAAAATAGTTAATGAATTATGCTTAAGGCTTTTGTATCTTTAGAATTTGATTATTAGCATGGCAATAGCATATAAGCATATTTGATAGATTGAGCATGTGTATATGAAAGCATTTAGTGTATTTGCATATGATATATGTTGAGCCCCAAAAGTGATAAAGAGTAAAAAAGGGGACAAGTATGATCTCACCTTAGGGTGCGTTTAAAGTTCTCAAGAATGGGTTCTTGAAGAATAGGTCTTTAGCTCCGATTAACTAGAATTTAGAAAGGAAGGCGTTTTAGGTTCGAGAGTTGGATTAATGGATTCAAGAGAGTCAAGCATGCCATTTAGAAAGCACAAATTGCCTTTAGGGCAATCCGGATGGTCATAAGTTGAAGTTAAGAACCAAGCACAAATTCATCATGAAGATGATTAGGATGGTATGAGTTAGAGTAATTAACCAAGCAGAAAATCACCATAAAAGTGATTCGGATGGTATGAGCTAGAGTTAGGAATGTGAATCCATTAAGAAAGTTCATGTCATGACCTCTTTGTTTATAGAAGAAACATGGGTCTTGGACACAGGATTTCCCCTTTCTTGTTTGGAACTAATCCATATCACAAGATGGGTCAACAGATTGCTAAGGTAGGGTGTAACCATAAACCTTCCAAGAATTGGTTACTAGAGTATTAAGATTAAAGTTTGAAAGTATACTTATAATAAATACATAATATGACTAGGAGGTTTAAGTAGAGTATGGTGACTTGTTTGGATGAGCCTTGACTCTTCTTTTGTCAACCATTACCATAGCACAAATACATCCAACATTGAGTTGTTGGTGGACTTGGTTGGTATCTCTACAAGAATGATCCTAGAACATAAAAGAACAATGATAAACAATCACCTTTGAGGCCTCTTTTTGGTGCTCTACCCTTTCACATTTCTGTGGATAAGCAAGGGGTAGATCCTAGAGGTTTCTCCAAGGAGATTTGAGAAGAAAAGAAGAGGAAAAACTGAAAGAAAGTTGAAGTTTTAAGCCTAAGAACTTAATGATGCAAAACAAAAAGTTGGCTTGAAAACTTGAGGATTTGGGAGGTTTAGAGAGTGATTTGGAGTGAATAAAGGATTAGAGAGTGTAGGGAGAGGGGTATTTATAGTTGGGGTAAAGGGGTTGGGTATTAAATGGAGTTAATAAGGTGATTAGGGGTGAATTAGGTGGGTTTAAGAGTTTGGTTATTATATTTGTTGCATTCTGTCGAGTTTCAAAAGAAAATAATAAAAAAAAACAACGACAACAATTTTGAATTTGTATGTTGTTGTTACCAAAGTCAACAGAGCACAAACTTCCTTTCCTACTATTTTTTTTAACTAAAAGTATTAAGATCAATAATATATATGTTTTACTTTTAAAAAAATAAATATATATTAACATCTTAACTAAATGAGTTTCTTGTTATAGTGTCTAAATTGAATAGGATAAATTATAGTGACGACTCGTCATGGATTGGTAGGAGTAACATAAAAGAAGTGAGTAAAGGCGAACTTGGAATTTGTTAAAATATAGAACTTAAAATACATGTAAAACTAAAAAAGAAAATCACGCGATGTTACATTACAGACGCTTCCTTATCACTTAGCTGAGGAATTACACGAAGTGTACTAACAAACTCCCCCTGGACCTAACTGGTGATATATTGTCTTGAACTCTTCAAGCCTTTAAATTTGATATTGCTTAACTTTGGGATACACACCGCAATGTACTAAAAACCTACCAAACTCTACAAGACTTTACAAACGCTACAATTTGGAAAACCCCAGGTTTCAATCAGGTGCCTTATATTTATCCAATCAGTTTAATTCCTTTCATTCACCACTCATAAGAAAACAATTGGTGAATATATAAAAACGATTGAAAAACTCAAACGAGTCGGGCCACCTAATTTTGAACTTACTTGGACCAAACCTGATATGTGGCATGTGATGTTGGCCCTTGTTAGCCTTCTCCTGTGGTGGTGGTGGTGGTAGCGGTGGTGATGCAATATCCAATGCCTGCACGGGTCGGCTGTGATGCTCTTCCTCTTCAACCATTGTTTTTTCAAACATCCAGCCGGTGGATTTAGAAAAATCAACGTCTTCCTCAGCCTTCTCTTCTTTCATCAAGGATCTCCTATATTCAGACCAAGCTATCTCATCCATCTCCTCATCATCACTCCAGAAATCTGAATCGGGAGGATATGTATCAAATGTTGAATTGGAAATCTTACAAGGTTGATCATCCTACTAAACCAAAGGTGGGATTGAGATGTCCATTATGGTCTCTGGCTCTAAATGTGATTCATGCAAATCATCATCCTCACAAGACAAGTGTAAAGAATCATATGGATCAATTAACTTATGCATCTAACCAGATAAACAAGGATAATCAGTTTCAAGTACAGGCTTACAACAAGGTGGCAGTGGAATTGTTACAATCCCGTTTGGGTCGATATATGCAAAAATACCCTGATAAATCAATTCGCCATCCATTAAAGTCTCTAATTCTTTGGGATATAGGCATATATAAGCTCAAGTGTGGCCTCCATACAATCAAGTATGCTCAGAATTACTCTGTCCCTTTTTTTCTTCCAAGATCCATATGCTGAAGGATTCCAAAATAGATTATCTAGCGAGTACGAATCCTGATATGGCTGCGGCTGCAAATACGTGTTAGATTAGTAACATGTGGAATACCCCAATGAATTCGGGCATTTTATAGTAAAGTAGGGTCCTCCACAGATCTCACACATATTAAAAATATATATATACTTGAAGAAACAACGAGTGTTACTTACCTCAACGGTGTTCAGTATTGTGTTACTCTCGTGGTTGCTGCAGGGTATAATCCTTTGTTCACCACTCGTGGCTCGAACCAAAACGTGAAAGAATAGAACAAGTGGGCCATACAAAAAGAGGCGATTGCAGTAAAGTCAAAATGACTCGTAATAAGACATAAAAATGGTGTGTATTATCAAGATACAAATGTCGCTTTATATCAGAGTCAAATGGCAGCCACAGAATACCCGGATGGCGAAGTACGAGGGACAATTTATACGGGAACATGTTTAGAGGTGCTTTTGAATATAACATCATTTTCGATGTTGGGGGATCATGTGAGAACTGCAGCTAGTTTATCGGATGAGCAACTCTTCAAACTTACTTACAAACGTCACAAACATGGGATTGTAGCGATGAGTATCAGGTGTGACATGCATCTTCAGGCCTTTATGCATCATGTGAGAATGACTACCAGACCTATTGACTTGTATCTTGAGCGCTAACTTACTTTCGTTATGTTTGGTGAAAAACTTCCGTATTAGCTTTGCTTGGTTATTAAGGGTCTAGTTTATTATAGAGTAAATGGCCAAGTTCGTCCCTGAGGTTTGGTCAATATTGCTAGATCCATCTAAAATAAGAATTTTTGACACCTGGGCTACTATAGTTACAAACTTAGTGTTAAATTAGTCCAATTTATAAACTCAATTAAAAAATGTCGTTAACTCAAGGGCATTATGGTCATTTCCCATCATTTTTTTAATCATATTCATATACAATATATAAGAAAGGAAAAATAAAAAAAGGGTTGCCTAGAGTCGAACCTGGGATCAAACCCGGTTCAGATCCTTGAGCATGCACACACAACCATCTGGCCTGCATCAGATTTGGTGTTTTATTTGATTTCGAAAAGATTTTATATAAACATTAACCTGAGTCATCTTCCCACTATTCTTAGCAAGTAGTACCTCCTCCAAAATCAGCAGTTCCAGCCATTTAAAACAGCAAGCAAACAAACAAACAAACAATCAATTAAAACAACCATCCATGAAATAACCAAAAAATCCATTATTCAATACACATATCATATGGAAGAAGATTCAACTTACTGTTTGATCATGACAATTTATTCATTCTTTTTAACCCTTGAGCAACTACCTATAATCCAAGAAAGTTTCAAAACAATGAAAACTCCAGATACAGTATCAACCAAACACATAATCAGATCAACAATGAAAATTTCAGAAATAAAAGTAACTACCTTAGACAAACACAGTGAAGTTAGAAAGTTAGAAAGTTAGTTGGTTAACAAGGTCAAAAGAGTCAAGTTAGTTTGTTAACAGGGACAAAAGTGTCATTTTTTAGTTGGTTGTAATATTGGTCTATAAAAGTCAAAGAGTCTGTATTCAGTTGACAGTTTTGATAATAAACAGACTTTCCTGCCCATTCTCTTCTTCTTTGTTCCACCATTGATTCACCTCCATAGCTCAATTACTTCAAGGGTTGTCCCTAACCCTTCTGTAAAAGCTTGTGTTTGATCATTACTTCTGTAATCTCAAATATAGACCATAACATTGGTATCAGAGCCTGTCATCCTCGGCAAGCTTGATTAACAGTCAATCCACCATTAACAACCTCCATAAACGTCTTCTTCAATTGCCATCAATCATCTTCTTCGATTCTTTCATTTGTTCAACTTCTACTCTCTGTTTTGTTTCAATTACTCTGTTTCTTTGTAGCAAGGTTTGATCAATCATGATCATTCCACTCCTTGGATTGATCAATTCGTGATCATCCAATCCGTGAATCGATCTATTCGAGATTTGTTCACTCTTAATCAATTTATTCATAATAATAATAATAATCATCCACTAATTCATCATGACTTAACGAACTGACATTCTCAAACTTAATGGAGGTTCTTCTAATGATAGTAACTCGAATAATACCGAAGGAAATTTGGAATTTCAAAAACAGATAGAACAATCCCTAAATGAGATGAAGAACGATTATGCATCATCAATAAATGCCATGAGGGAAGCTATTACTGCCTTGTCAATAAGAATGATAGCTCGAACCACCACTTTTGATAAAGCAACATCCAGTCATGGCTATCCTTCAAGATTGACAAAGATTGAGTTTCCTAGATTAATGGAGATGGGCTTTCTGCATGGTTATACAGGGTGGAACAATTCTTTTTGTTAGAAAATGCTAATGATGATACCAATGTACGTTTGGCTTCCATTCATTTTGAAGATAGAGCTTTGCAGTGGTTCCAGAATATGGTAAAACAGAATGGTGGAATGCCTAGATGGCAAGAATTAAAAGATGCTTTAGAGGTAAGGTTTGGGAACTTATTTGATGATCCAATGACAGAATTAAAGAATTTGAAACAAACTGGTGATGCTAAGGAATATCATGATGCTTTTGATGCCATAATTAATAGGTTAAACTTACCTCCTAATTATGCATTAAGCTGTTTTTTGGCTAGCTTGGATGATGAAATTGAATTGCAAGTCAGAATGCATCAGCCAAGAAACATTCAAGAAGCCTATGGGTTAGTTAAGTTGGAAGAAGCCACTCAAAAGGCCAAGAAATCTAAATGTGGCAATAAAGTGGGGTAGGGTAATAGTTCAAAAGGGATTTTACCAACTCCTAAACCTATTAATGAACAAACGTTTGTCACAAATAAACCATTGGTGGCTAAAAAGACAATGACCACTGAGGAATATGAGGATAAAAGGGCAAAAGGCCTTTGTTACTTTTGTGATAAAAGTTTGTAAGGGGTCACAATTGTAGGGAAAAATGCCACAATTGTACCACATTGAAATGGAAATTTTAGATGAGGAGGAAGAGGAAATAGAAATTATTGTTGAGATGGAGTTAGCTTAGATTTCTGTTAATGCTATAGAGGGAAATACTTGTTATCAAACCTTAAGAGTTTCTGGCAATTTCTTTAGATATATCTTGAAGATCCTGATGGATACTGGGAGTTCTCACAATTTTATTGATGCTGCCTTGGTCCAGAGATTAGGATGTGTAGTTACTCAAAGTTCTCACAATTTTATTGATGCTGCCTTGGTCTAGAGATTAGGATGTGTAGTTACTCAAAAGTCTCCCATGTTAGTCAAGGTGGCCAATGGGAAACAAGAAGTGTGTGATAAGGTTGTAGTGGGATTTAAGTGGTGAATGCATGGAATAGAGTTCACCACTGATGTTATGTGATTCCCTTAGGTAGTTGTGACTTAGTTCTTGGTGTTCAGTGGTTTTCCACCTTGGGAACCATTCAAATGAACTTCCAAGAAAGAACTTTAGAATTCAAACATCAGGGTCAAAAGGTTGTTTGAGGGGTAGTTCTGGAAAAAAGTTAGTTAATATGGGAAAAGGAAGTTTGCAGAAGATTAATACCCAGACTGCTGAATTATCTTTGGTATTGACCAAAGAAGAGTCAATACAACAATTGCAAAGTTTGCAGCCCCTGCTCGCAGACTTTGAAGATGTTTTTTGTGACCTTAAGAGGACCATTTGATCATAGAATTCCTTTGAAAGAGGGAACACAAGGCATCAATTTAAGACCCTGTAGATATCCTTTGTTACAAAAGGATGTGATCTAACAAATGACTGCTGAGTTGCTTGAACAAGGGGTTATTAGACAAAGCAGCAGCTCATTTGCTTCACTTGTGGTTTTAGTAAAAAAAAAAGAAGGATGGTAAATGGAGGATGTGTATTGATTACAGAAAGTTAAATGAAGCCACTATTCCTGAAAGGTTCCCTATTCCACTTGTAGAGGATTTGATGGATGAATTATATGGTACTCAGTTCTTTTCCAAACTGGATCTGAAATCTGGGTATTATCAGATAAGAATGCTCCCTGAAGATATAGGAAAGACAGCCTTTAAAACAGACAATGGGCATTATGAGTTCATGGTCATGCCATTTGGCTTGACCAATGCCTCATCAACTTTCTAAGGGTTGATGAATGAGGTGTTTACACCATATTTGAGGAAATTTGTGTTGGTATTTTTTGATGATATCTTAATATACAGTCCCACATGGAACACTCATCTGTAACATTTGAGATCAGTGTTACAGTTGTTAAGAGAAAACAAATTGGTGGCAAAGATGGTAAAATGTGTTTTTGGTGCTAAGGAGTTGGAATATTTGGGACACATCATATCTGAAAAAGGGGTGGCAACTGATCCTGTGAAGGTTGAAGCCATTCAAAATTGGCCATTACCAAAAAATTGTAAAGAGTTGAGGGGTTTTTTGGGTCTCATAGGTTATTACAGAAGGTTTGTCAAAAACTATGGAAGTATAGCAAGGCCATTAACTCAGCTGACAAAGAAAGATGCTTTCATATGGAATGATGAAGCAACAAATGCCTTCAATGTATTAAAAACTGCTATGATACAACCACCTGTTCTGGCATTACCTAATTTCTATGAGCCTTTCATCATTGAAACTGATGCCTCAGGATATGGTATTGCAACTGTGTTGATGCAGTAGGGTCATCGCATTGCTTTTATAAGCAAGGCACTATCCCCAAAAAACTTGGCATCATCCACTTATGAGAGAGAGCTGCTGGCCATTGTTCATGTTGTACAAAAATGGCAGCCTTACTTGATGAACAAGCCTTTTATCATCAGAAACTGAAAAACAGATTTTAAAGCATTTATTGGAGAATAAGGTAGCTACTGCTTTCCAATAGAAGTGGCTCTCAAAGCTAATGGGTCTGCAATATGTAATACAGTAAAAGAAAGGGTCAGAAAATTTAGTTGTAGATGCTCTTTCCAGGGTCACTGATGGGGAGCTGCTGCAACTAACTGTTTCATCTGCCCATTCAGATTTGTTAACTGAAATTCAGCAGGCATGGAAAGAGGATATGGATCTCCAAAAGATGATAAAAGAGTTGAAAAATAATGCTTCAAGCCATAAGCATTATAGTTGGGAAAGTAACGAGCTGAGAAGGAAGGGCAAATTGGTAATTGGTAATGTTCCCTCCTTAAGGTTGAAAATTTTGAAATGGATCCATGATTCTAGCCATGGGGGTCACTCAGGGGTGCAAGCTACTCTGAAAAGATTGAGCAGGCTGTTTGACTAGTCCAAAATGAAAAATAGTGTTCAATCTTATATTAGAAGTTGCTGAGTTTGCCAACAATGCAAATATGAGACAACAGCCAATCCTGGACTTCTTCAGCCTCTACCCACTCCTCAAGGTGTTTGGGAGGATATTTCTATGGACTTTGTGGAAGCATTGCCATTATCCAGAGGAAAAAATGTTATCTTGGTGGTAGTGGATAGGCTAAGCAAGGCTGCTTACTTTCTTGCTTTGGTTCACCCCTATTCAGCAGTGGATGTGGCACAATTATATCTTGACAATATCTTTAAACTGCATGGTAGCCCAAGAACTATAGTGTCTGACAGAGATAAGATATTTGTCAGCACTTTTTGGAAGGAGTTGATGCTTCTGCAGGGTGTGGAACAATGTCTGTCAAGTTCCTACCACCCTCAGTCTGATGGCCAGACAAAGGTCTTAAATAGATGTTTGGAAAGCTACCTTAGATGTATGTGCTTTGAAAAACCAAGTGAATGGGTCAAATGGCTTGCACTACCTGAATACTGGAACAATACTAGTTATCAGACTGCCATAAAGTCAACACCTTTTGAGGTGGTTTATGGGCAGCCCCCTCCATTACACCTTACCTATTTGCCTGGGGAAAGTAGTGTTGAGGTGGTAGACAGAAGTCTCACGGCTAGAGAACAAGTGATTAGTTTGCTAAAAGAAAAATTAAGAATAGCCCAGGACAAGATGAAACAATTGGCTGATCAGAAAAGAAGTGAACGAAGCCTTGAAGTGAATGAATGGGTGTATTTGAAGTTAAAGCCATATAGACAAATGACAGTGCACCACACGTATAATGAAAAACTTTATGCCAAGTATTATGGCCCTTACAAGATTTTGGCAAAGGTAGGCATTGTTGCATACACATTAGCATTACCAGCAGGATGTAGTATTCATCCTACAGTCCATGTATCCTTGTTAAAAAAGTTCTATGGGTCTGGTCCTGCTAGCCAAACTGAATTGGCTGTTGTTTAGAAAAATCAGGTTCAACCAAATAAAGTGTGGGACAAGAGAGTTTTGAAGAAAAATAATAGAGTTTGTGTGTAGTGGCGCAGTGGGAGGATGCCACACCAGAGGATGCATTGTGGGAAGAGGCTAGTGAGGTTGAAAGAAGATTTCCAGATTTTGATCCTTGGGGTCAAGGATCTTTTGAAGGAAAGGGTATTGATATGGGTCAAATGGGTGGGAAATGTAGTTAGAAAGTTAGTTGGTTAACAAGGGCAAAAGAGTCAAGTTAGTTTGTTAACAGGGGCAAAATAGTCATTTTAGTTGGTCGTAATATTGGTCTATGAAAGTCAAAGAGTCTATATTCAGTTGACAATTATGATAATAAACAGACTTTCCCGCCCATTCTCTTCTTCTTTGTTCCACCATTGGTTCACTTCCATAGCTCAATTACTTCAAGGGTTGTCCCTAACCCTTCTGTAAGAGCTTGTGTTTGATCATTACTTTTGTAATCTCAAATACAAACCATAACCCTCAAGCCGACTGTAAACGTTGTCTCCATTGTCCTCAAACACCGGATAAGCCGCCACAAGGGCATCCTGAGCACCAATGTAGAGCGAGTTTTAGATTTTCCAGTACACTTCCCGAACCTTCCTTGCAGGATGGAACAACCCCAGTAAACAATAATTGAGCACCACAGCTGCACCCAAAGCCACACGCATCCCTTCAATAGATTAATTACATTTACATTTACATTTAACAGGTTTTGTGAATGTAATTAACCCAATTGGAGAATTAGGGTTCTTAGGATTTAGGTTGTGGAAGATGACTCAAGTTAATGTTTATAAAAAATCTTTTTAAAATAAAATAAAACACCAAATCTAATGTAGGCCAGATGGTTATGTGTATATTATCAAGGATCTAAACTGGGTTTGACCCTAGGTTCGAATTTGGACAGCCTTTTTTTTATTTTTCTTGTCTTAAATATTGTATATAGATTATACCCTGGAAGTGTCTCGGGGTTGAGAAAACTAATATGACACATCAATTTTACATATGAAATAGACTGATGCGCTTTACAGTTACTAGTGGCATGCCCGCATGATGCAGCGAGAAACACAACACTTAAAGGTTGAGTCGAGCCAGGGCTAGCTCGAGTTTGACTTGCACCTCATACCGAGTTGGTTTGGGTTGACTCTAATTTAAAATAAAGATGGAATCTTAAACTCGAGCTCGGATTGATCAAAAATCAAGTTGGTTTGCATAACTTGATTTGATTAGACTTTACAACTAATTTACCTTGAGGGTCAAACATATAAATTATTCTTGCCAAAATTCTAAAAATAAAACTTTTCCTAATTAGCCAAAGGACTAAGTATGCACATTACACAATTTTTTAACTCTTGTAAGGGCTTATATATGCTAACGGACTCTTACATGGGTAATCTCTATTAATGTTTTGCTTCAAACATAAGTTGATAATTCCGTCAAAAACGAATAATGAACTCCGATATTTGCATTTTTGTTTAACGAAGAAGAAGCCGAGCCAATTTGGTTGAATGCCTGTTTATGTTTGCGTGATATCCAGGCCGATGTTCAAACTATCCCACCCATGTCATATTTTAACCCAACGTGGGCTTGGTTACCTGTTGCGCCATCACCTGCAATGCAACCACTACCTATGCTTACCATAGTATATCTAACCAATTATTATAGTTTATAAGTTGTAAAAAAGGATGAAGATTATAAAAAAATTATAAGCTGTAGGAGTTAACAATTTTTAAAAAAATTTAAGAGTAATGAGGGTTGTAATTGCTTTAAACTACGTTAATAAGATATACCAATATTAGATACAGTAAAACTTGTGGGCATTTTTAACATTTCTTTACATAAATAAAATATGAATTTAATTTGGTAATCTAAATCTAGATAAGCAATGTATATAGCTTTATATACATTTAGTAATGTCGTGTATTTATTATTGTTGTTTTGTTAACCTCTTCACTTCAATATCGATCTTTCTTTTCTTTTGTTCTTTGTACATGACATGATGAAGACAACGTATAAAGCGAATTATAGTAACTTTTACTTGTAATAAATGTAACGGATACAAGGAAAGTTAATGTATTTGATTTTGTAAAAATAACATGGAAGCCATCCATATTGGTACGTTCTAATTCAAATGGATGTGAATTAGATTAGAGATTCAAATAACAACATCAAACTACCACAAATCGTCCTAGATGCTAGAGTTCCATCATCACCAACATTCATGCGAAATCAAACAAACAACGAGCTTAATCATATTACAAAACGGTAGTGTTTTTATTTGTGTTACATCACTGACATGTGTCATGATGCACGAATTTTCTAACATTGTCCACAATTTCCCTCGTAATACGTGTCGCTTCACATCTTGCGTGTTTCTCTTTTGAGCTATATCTGAGTCAGGAACATGAGTTGTTAAAGTTTATCGCAAGCTGCTACCACTTCCCGTATTCTCAATGGTTATTCTTAGCAACCATTATATAATGTATGTAAACATAAGAACAAAGATTATTGAGAGAAAGATAGGATGGAAAATGAGAGAGCTTTTGATTAATGAATTATACCATGTACAATAAGCCTCTATTTAAAGGGACATAACATTAATACAAACATAATGGTATATGGGAGTTAGAATGTGTATAGTCGCTATAATATATATGTTTATAACAAAGAAAACATTAATACAAACTTAATGGTATACGGAAGTTAGAATATGTATAGTCGCCATAATGTATATGTTTATAACAAAGAAAATTTAATTATATCACAACTCTTTTTACTATCTTTTTATATTATCAATATGTATACTTAATTCTAGATGTGTTTTAACTAATATAATTTAATGATATTGTAGAAAGACTATTTTAACCTCTTACTAATTACTAACTTCATTAAGGTATTGTACTATAAGCATAAAGTATAGTACTTACTTAAATTTGGTTGGCATCCTTGCCTCATGCTTTATAACATAGTATAGATATGCAAGAAAACCTCAGGTAGCATCTAACCTAAAACAATTAATAATGTATCTCCAATGTTAACGCCTAACCTTAAACAATGTGTAATTTTAATTTTAGCATCTAACCTAAAACAGTGTATAACTCTAATATCAATACCTAACCTAAAACAATGTAAAACTCCAATGTAACTCTAATATTAACACTGATCCTAAAGACTAAACAAATGTACAAATCTAGCATACTAATATTGATACCTAACCTAAAACAATGTATAACTCTATTCACCTATTCTGCTCTGGTTGAAAATAGAATTCATATTTACTGGTTTGAACATAATTAGTGACTTGTCTATACATGATTAAGAAATTATTTGAACACGTGTTTTTTTCCCCTATGAGCAAAACCCCACAAAAAATAGTCGTTTTTTTCTCCGTTTTTACATAGCACTATGGTACTCGTTGGAAAGATAATAAAACGCTCATTAATTTGGTGTAATTTTTTTCTTTAAAAAATCTTATAGATAAAAGATATTAGCGTTTAAAAATTATAGGAGAAAACATGAAAAAGAAAAATCTAATTTTGTTTTGAAACTTTTTTTTCCCTAAAATTACTTAATGCCACATGGCATCCTACATGACACTCTCAAGGGGGAGAATGTCTATGGGTATGTTTGGCAATGAGCTTTTATGAGCTTCAAACTTCAAGCTAAAAAACTCCTAATCAATAAAAAGCCTTGTTTGTTTGAAGAAGCTTGAAGTTTTTAAGTTATGAGAAAAGGCTCTATATTGGAAAGCTGCTAGTACTGGCGTTTAAGAAAATGCTCCTACTAGCTACAAGCTTTTAATGAGTAAATGACATAAATACCCATTCTATTATAAAAATAAAAAATAAAAAAACATGCATACAATGTTTTAGTTAATGTCTATTTTGGTCATTTTATACATTTTATTAAGGACTATTGGATTTTAATAATCCAAAGTTTGGGGTATTAGCCAATAATAATCCAAATTTTAATGTTAGACCAGAATAATCCTAGGTGAACATGTGGGTGTCAAAAATGGACCTCTGTTAAGTCTGGAGTAACTGAGTTCGTTTACGGTGACGTGGCAGCTGAGTTGGCATGCTGACGTGTACACCGTTGCTGACATGGCAGCTGAGGTGTCAATTTTTTCTTTTAATATCTTCATTAACATCATCATCTTCATTAACATCGTCATCATCTAACATCACCATCTTCTTTAACATCATCTAACATCATCATCTTCATTAACAGCTTATGAATCGGATTATGCTCAAAACAAAACAAAACAAACAACATTAACATCATCATCATCATCATCTATCAACAACATCATCATCATCGGCAACTCACTTCGACCACCATCGAATCCTCCCCACCTAAACTAAATCCAACGACCACTAACACTATTGTACACCATCTATCCACCGTCGCTGAAACCCCCTTTTTCCCACCACCAATCGGTCCATACAAAAGATGGTCGCTGAAACCCTCTTCTCCCACGACCAATCGCTGAAACCCCCTTTTCCCACCACCAATCTCTCCACGTGATTCTCCAATTTGATACTCTGGGCTTCTATCTAAACAGAAGATGATGGCGGTCGTGATGAACATATCTCTCGATTTAGGGTTTTTGATGGTGGAACTAGGGGAGGATCGGCGTGAGCAGGTAGTGTTGAAAGGAGGTAGATGGTGTTGGAGTTGGGGGTTCATTCATGCGGGTGGGACTGAGGAGGAGGGGGTTGGATTTATTAATTGGAGAGGAGGAGGAGGAGGAAGAAGATTTGTTGATTTTGATGGTGGTTTAAGGTTGTGGGGTGGCTGTGAAGATGGTGGTGGTGGTGGTGGAATATTGATAAATGAAGATGTTTGAATGTTGATAGATGATGGTTGCTGCTCTTTTGTGGAATATTGATAGATGGAGATGATGATGATGATGGTTGTAAATGAATGGGCCCATCTGACATGGAATTTTAAAAAAATAAGTCATCTGCCATGTCAGCAACGGTGTACACGTCAGCATGCCAACTCAGCTGCCACGTCAGCGTAAACTAACTCAGTTAGTCCAGACTTAACCGAGGTCCATTTTTGACACCAACATGTTCACCTGGGATTATTCTGGTCCAACGTTAAAGTTCGGATTATTATTGGCCAATACCCCAAACTTTGGATTATTAAAAGGAAAATCACCAATATAGCCCGTTGACCGGGCATTTTGCACAAATAAACCTTGCACCCCTCTTAGGAAAGACGGGACACGGCTCCCAATGAGCCTGAACCGTCTCCCAAGGGGCTTCCCATTTCAGCCAACAGAGGACCGCCACGTGGCGTTGTTGATCCCGAGGCTGTCCCGTCTCTCTCCAGACGGGTCAGAGGTCAACCGTTTCTCTCCCCAGACGGTTCACACTTCCCCATGCCGTCTCAAACCGTCTCGGGAACCGTCTGAACCGTCTGAAAATTGTATATAAATACCGGATTTCATTTAACAAAATTTGCACCAACCACCCTCTCCAAACCTTTCATCTTCCAAGATGTTTTTTGGTTTGCCAACCGAAGTCTACCGGCTTACGAAAATATTGTCCGATTACTTGGATTGTTGTTTCATCTGCGTACGGCTACTTGGATTGTTGTTGCATCTGCGCGTGGGTTAACCCGTGTAATTTGCATGTACAATGTGGTAGTCTATTTTATTTGCAAGAAGAGTTCTTTGTCTATGTAGCGCACATACACCATTCAAACAAAGTTCTTAGTTCTTAGCAAGTAAATTTAGGAAGTTTGTTGTAATAGTATAGTTTGTTTATCGTTATTGTAATAGTATAGTTTTTTTTATTGTTATGGTTTGTTTATTGTTATTGTAATAATATTGTTATTGTAATATTAATGATTGTTATTGTAATAATATTGTTATTGTAATAATATTGTTATTGTAATATTAATGAAATATTTACTTTGATATAAAAAAAAAACATAAATAAACATTACATAACATTAATAAAAAAAACATAAGAAAAACATAAATAAAATGATTACAAATAAACTAGTTAAGATAGATAATCTCTCATCATTTGCCACGCGGACAAATGTTTAAATTCTTTTCCCTCCCTGTTTTTATACTGTCTTTGACTGTGTCTAATTGACGTGTCTTCGGGAAAGCCGGGGGGTACCAACTGAAGAGTCCGGTTGTGGTACCCATTGAAGATTTGACACTTCGTTGTCAAATCGTTCAATTTCCGGCTAAGAGAGTCCGTTGTTCGGTCAGACCCTCCAACCAGCCGGTTATACTCGTGTTGGATACGAAACCATTTGTTCGTTTGGTGGGTGCTCTCTTCAACGTGGCGCCAAGCTGATACGAGTGCAATCTCTTGTTCTTCTGTCCATCTTTGGGGTGCCATTTCTGTTAGACGGTGGTGGTGGTGGTTTGGATAGTGCTGCTACTGTTAGACGGTGGTGGTGGTTTGGATGGTCTGACAGGAGGGAGACGGGACACTGTATTTATAGGTGGTGACCTGGACAACCGAAGCGTCGGTCGAACCATCGGGACTCACCGGAGACGACGTCTCGGGACAGGGCGAGTCACCGTTGTAAAATGTGACCCGGCTTCAGACGGTTCCCGAAAGACGGTTCCCGAAACACTTCAGACGGTTCCCGAGACGGCTTGAGACGGCATGGGGAAGTGTGACCCGTCTGGGGAGAGAGACGGTTGACCTCTGACCCGTCTGGAGAGAGACGGGACAGCCTCGGGATCAACAACGCCACGTGGCGGTCCTCTGTTGGCTGAAATGGGAAGCCCCTTGGGAGACGGTTCAGGCTCATTGGGAGCCGTGTCCCGTCTCTCCTAAGAGGGGTGCAAGGTTTATTTGTGCAAAATGCCCGGTCAACGGGCTATATTGGTGATTTTCCCTTATTAAAATCCAATACCCCTTTTATTAGAAGCTCTAACTACTATGCCAAACACTAAAATATATTTAAAAAACTACAGCTACCAGCTAACAGCTTCCAGCAACCAGCCAGCAGCTAATTTTGCCAAACATACCTTATATGAGTGCCATGTAGGATTTAACCATTTGGAATATATATAGATATAGATGATAAAAAATGATGGAAAATGACCATACTACCCTCGAGTTAATGACATTTTATAACTGAGTTTGTAAATTGGATGAACCTAGCACTAGATTTGTAACTATAGTGGCCAAGGTGTCAAAAATTCTTATTTTGGATGGATCTAGCAATATTGACGAAACCTCATAGACGAATTTGGCAATTTACTCATTATTATAAATAAATAAATACTAGTATTTAAGTGGCTCATGTAATGATGTACGCGTATGTGATGATGATTGATACAAAAGAGTCGATGACTTTTGATGATAGGAGTTTTTGGTTATGATATTTATTACGCGTACCGTTTATTTCTTTTAGTGACTGGAATTGTAAGAATCCTGAGTTAATTTCTTTTAAAATATCAGTCATGATATTAGCACAATGCTTTCACACTTTACCCCATGTAATAGTAGCTTTGACAGTGTTTTTTTTGGAAGATTAATTGTTTTTTATGGATAAGTTGAATTCTTTATTTGCAGAATCTTGTTGGTGAGAGGCCAAGAGTAAGGCATCTCCGCCTCTTGTCGATCCAAAGAGGTAAATCATACGAGTTATTAGTTAGACTACCCGTACTGGGGCGCTATTTGTCAAAAAAATTGAACTATAGCGCCCCAAACACCATCACACCCGGGCGCTATGCTCAAAATTTGGCCGGGGGCTTTATGACTATAACGCCATATTCAAAATCAAACAACCAACCAAATGTTGACACGTGGCGAAGACAAAAAAACGGTTAAAAAAATTTGACCGTTGGGGACCATAAATTTTGAACGGTTAACTTTTTTTTTAAAATTTTTTATATATACACAACACAATACAACATACACATACACATACAACATAAACACTTTCCAAACTAAAAAACACACACATCTACTAAACATGTTTCCATACGGTTCACCATTCGGGGTCCCTGGTCGCCCTGGTTCGAGGCCAAACACTACTACTCCACTGCCACCCAATTGGGCGGAGTTTGACCCGAACACAATGCAATACGCGCAACTACTCCAGGGTCACTTTTATCCTCCACCAAACTATGGACAACCGGGCCAATTTTTTCCTCCACCAAACTATGGCCAAGGTTCTCAAGAGGAGGCCAAGCTTGTGCCAGAAACTCAAGTGGAGACCGACGAACCAGAGGGTTCTCAACGGGGGGGCCGCGGGCGTGAGAGTGAGAGCGGGCGCGGGAAACGCTCGCATAAAAAGAAAGATGCTACCCAACCTCGTCAAAAAAAACAAATAGAACGTTGGGCCCAAGACGAGGAATATGCTTTAGCGAGAGCCTGGCTCGACGTATCGGAGGATCCACTAGTTTGTAAGTAAATTTATATATATATAGGTAGAGGATCCTGTAGGAAAATTGGTTTGTGTGAGAAGTGTAGGAAGGATTAAGAATTGACATGTAGTCATCATGTTTTTGATTTTGGAATGATGTTTTGGGTTGTTTTGGCTTGAAAAACACTTAACACAACAATATACAAAAATTTAAAACACAATCCAATATATTATAGTCATTAAATTTAAATTCCAGATAAAACACCATAGTAATTACTTAAAACACTCTGCTAAAGTGTTATTGACATAGTGTTTTAAGTTTTAAGCCTAAAATACATTGTTTTCGGTTATTAATTGTTATGTTTGTTGTTTTTCTAAGCAAAACAATCAAAAACATCATGAACACGTCCAAAAAAATGATGCATACGTCCAAAAAAATGATGCATACATATCAATTTTTAATCCTTCCTACACTTCTCACACAAACCAATTTTCCTACAGGAACCCTACCCTATATATATATATTGTTTGTGTTTTATATATATTATTTATTTTTTATATATATATATTGTTTGTGTTTTATATATATTATTTATTTTTTATATATATATTGTTCGTTATATATTTCTAATCGTATAAATTTTTTTGTAGCCAACTATCAACATCTTCCTGAGTTTTGGATTCGAATTCGAGCGTTGTTTTTTGGTGCGATGGGTAGAGGGGAGTATCGAGAGAACGACTCCGTATCGGGAAAGTGGTTGGACATAAATAATAGATGTCACGCGTTTTCTCAGGTTTACCAGCGTTGTATGGACAACAGGGGAAGTGGGGAAGGTGATGATGGTGTGTTGACGAGAGCGTTGGACGAGATGAGATCTACCCGCCAACCGTTCCCGTATTTGAAAATTTGGGAGATGTTGAGAAAAAGTCCTAAGTGGGCTAAGGTACCGCCTATGGGGTCGGGTGGTAGGAGGAGGATCAGGAGAGGAGGAGGATCAGGAGGAGGAGGACCATCAAAACGTAGCAAAACCTCCTCCTCGACGCGAGATCCGGATACACCGTCATCCGATGCTCGCTATGTGAGTTTAGGTGATCATGTTAATTTGCTTGATGAGGACGAGGATGAGGAGGAGGAGCAGCAGGATATGCCTAGACCACCCGGTAGAAGATCAGCAAAGGGTGGGAAGGGGGAGTCGTCTTCGGTAGCAGGCGGTGGCTTGAAGGATGATTTCGAAGAAATGAACCGTAGACTTCAAGATATTCGCGACCTTGGCCAAAGACGTTTGGAGACGATGCAGCAGAGAGTGGTGGAGAATAAAAGGTTTGTCGAGCTCCAAGAGGCGAGGCAGAGGGAAAAAGACATTGATTTTTTGTCGAAATCGATCGAAGACCTCGACGGAGACGCGCTACGCCTCGCTATGCTTCACAGGCAACAAATCCTGAAAAAATATGACCTCTAGTGTGTTTGGTTTTTTTTAATATTAGTTGTAATTTTTTTTTAATATTAGTTGTAATTTTTTTTTTTAAATTTTAGTTGTAACTTTTTTTTAATTTTAGTTGTAACTTTTTTTTTAATATTAGTTGTGTGTTTTTTAATATTATTTCTATTTTTTTTATATTTATTTACCTTTTATTTTAATTATTTTGAGTTAAAAGAATATAAAAAATAAAATCCACGTGGACCAATCAGATTAGGGGGCTCCATATATAAAGCCCCACCACTACACCCCTTTTTCAGTTTCTCTCTCCATGCTGACTCAGCAGCCACATGAACCAATCAGGAAGGGGGGCTCCATATATGGAGCCCCCCACTACACATGGTCTTATAGAAATCAAAACAGCTCATTCTTTCCTTTTAGATTTGATTAGGAGACTTCAAACATAAATTTGCAAAATCATGTCTATTTATTACACTATCTTTGTATATCAAATATCTTTGAACATGCCATCTTTATTGGCTTCAAACCATTGGTGTACAAAAAAACCGGTTTTGGAACCCGACCCGAAAAAAAACCGGAAAACCGATTTGGTAAAAACCGGTTTTTGTTCAAACCGGTTGGAAACTGACCCGATTCACCGGTTTGGGTTCGATTGGGCAATTCAAGGACTGGTTCGGGTTGAAAACCGGTTTAAAAAAAACCGGTTTGGAAAAAAAACTGGTTTTTGAGGAAAAAACCGATTTAGGTAATGTATTTTGATTCTAGGATGACCGGTTGGCAAAAAAACCGGTTTAAAAACCGACCCAAATCGGTTCCGATCGATGGTTCTCTTCGGTGCTAAAAACCGGTTTGGAAACCGGATCGGTTTGAGGAAAAACCGATTTAGGAAAAACCAGTTTTAAAACCGGTTCGGTTTTTAAATAAAACCCGGTTTGTACATCTCTACTTCAAACTAGCATTAGCATTTATTACACCTTTGCTTACATATTCAATTCAATCTCTTCACTTTTTGACCCTTGGTGCATCTGGCCATGTCAAACTCAAAGCCACCCTGCTAGCGGCATATATTTGTTTTGTTCTAACTTTCGTATCATCTCTTATCATATCGTATTTGTTTGTTTTGTTCCAACTTTCATAACACACGGTTAAAATACAATTTAAAACTTTGAACATTTAGCAACAAAAACCCATAAATTATGCTACTTTATTACACTTCTTCTTGTATTATATTACTTTTAATAATAATTTGCAAATTCTATCAGTTAAATTTAAGAAATTGATACGACAATGCTAGTACTATTTCATTATTTACCTTTAAAATGTAAAGGTAAGTCCAAAAGCAAGCTCGTAAGACAAATCTATCTAAAAAAAAAAAAATTAAGTTTAACTAAGCTGGTTTAAATAGGTGCTTAAGCCGATGATGCACGTGGTGGTGAAGACATACGCCAACTGACTGCTTACCACAGAAAAGGTAGGGTAAATAGAAAAATAACCAAAACCATTCTGTCTGTCTGTCTGTAATCTCTCTCTATATGTAAAGCAGGTAAACAAAATAGGTGATCTACTCAAACTGCATTGACCTAAAACAAACTTATATATGAAGCGGACCCCTTCAGCTGGCGTAGCAAGACCACCTACCTCCTTTCTGCATTCATGCTTTCTTAAACCAAGATAACCACACTTTGGTTACAGACTTTCTGAAGATGAACCATAATATAAAAAATGCATGTCAGAATAAACATTTTCCCAAGATAATCCGAATAAATAAAAAACACAGTTATCATCTTCTTCTCCTTATCCAAACAAAACAAAAAACATATTCCACATACAAAGCAAAGCAAATACAATTCAATCTCTTTCTTCATATTCAATTTTCTATACCTCCCCCAAACAAAGCTGCTGCTGTTGCTGCTGAGTAAATTATATACAAATAAAAAAAAAATCACTAATATACAACACCTGGATGAATCAAGTCCTGGCTTAGGCTTTACCAAGTGCAGCCGCAGCAGATTCTACGTGTGTTAGAAGATAATCATAAATTTTCTTCCTTATCCTATCAATCGTCTCGGGGGAGATATGACAACAACAACTTTCTTCCTTTTCTTTTTCTTCATCTTCTTCTTCTTCTTCATCATCATCTTTGCTGCGGCGTCCAATTGCATCTAACCAGTCGTTTACACTCTTCAGCTGACTCAACATGCCAGCAATCTGACCGTTATCAGATAGAGAGTTGGAGGTGTCCACGTCAGCATCCAAGAATCTTTCAACGAATCCCAAAAACCAGTCTTGAGATTCCATTTTTAGCTTTTGCGCCAATTCAACTGCCTCCTCAAATCCACCCCCTCTTTCCCATTCTGGTGGAGGAGGTTGGACCACCTTTGCCTTTTGCTGAATCACACTCTGTCTTCGTGGAGTTGATGGGTTAACAACCACCTTCGACTGCCGGGGTTTGACCAGGGTTTTCGGTGAAGTGGTATTGGTGGACCCCTCAAGTACTAGCACTGGTCGGTTTGACTTGGGGGTTGACTCAGTGCTTGAAGCTAGGGAGATCAAAGGGGTTAGCTTGGCTTGTTTGCTATATACGGAGAAGGATGATAAGTTAGCAGCCATGGCAGCATGGACCCAACTAGCTGCTTGCTTACGCCTTTCAGAAGAAACTTTCAAATGTTCTTCTGATGGGTTTTCTTCATGATCTGATGATGAACCGGTCAGAGTAGTTTTGGATAAAGATTCAGAAATGCGAAGAGCGTCATTCAAGTTGGCATGTAAAGCCAGGAATTGTTCCACAGAAGGCTGTGGGTTGTCTTCTTTTGCAGAAGAACGCAGTTCAGAATACACGCTGCCACACAATAGCAAAAAAGATGATGAGATCAATAACAAGAACGGGTCAAACTGATTCAGGTCCAACTTCTAAATTATACGTAAGGTTTAGGTTGACATCAGACACTTTTGTTAAATCATTTTTTTTCTATAATTAATAGATCTCAAATGTTGAATATGATTACTAAAATATATTACTTCAATCATAATCTGATACATTACTCTTAGAAGGTAAATGAAGGCCCATGCAAACTTTATACCTTTCGGACACACATGGTTCGAACATGAGACATGGATACTATTTCTATTCCTTAAACTTATTAATGTTGCGATCTTCTTTCTATATATATATACATATATATATATATATATAGCCACACGACCCTGGTTTAAACAGGGATGCCTAAGAGGCCTGATACGCTCAGAAAAAAAAAACAATAGGGGCAAAAAGGTGTGCATCGTGTAGTTTTGGGCCAAAATTAGAGTTCATAATAGTTAAATACGTAAAAAATACCAAAGGGATGAGAAAATCATGAAAGGTTATTTTATATATGTGTGATGCATAAAACTGATTAGAGAAGTGCAGCATTTGGTTGTAAATAAATGTTTTTTTTGTTGTAAAAACAGATGGCGGCTCAAGTAAGTGATGCGTGCGCCTCGGCTTTTGGGACCAAAATGCCTTGCATGTTTTAAAACCAAGCGCACTGCCCACAAATTGAACTGGCAGCCAACAAGTGCAGTAAAAGTAAAAAAATTTACCTTATACATTGAAGTAAGGTTTCTGCAGCAGACGCCTCTTGCATGGCCTCTATTGCAGCAGTTTGGGCAGAATCTCTATACTTGAGGACTTCCTGTACAGACACAACACATGGGATAAGTTGGTATGAACATAAAAAATTAAAATTAAAATAATGAATGGTTTTAAGAGGAAAATGTACCTTGCCAAGTTTTGCGAGAGGAGAGGGGAGTGAAGACCAAGAAGCAGCTGAAGCATCAGTCAAGCGTCTGTTACCAAGCGAAACTTTGACCAGGTTTCCAGGTAGACCATTTGCAGGTGCCTCTGCTGATGACTTCCTTCCAGAAGACAATTTTTGCCTAATGTTATTATTTGAATTGTCAACCGTCTTTGCGGGTGTCTTTACCTCTTTAGAAGATGGAGATGGAGATGGCATCCTTTCACTTGTTGATTTTCTTGGAACCTGTGCCCATACATCAATCATCATTATCGTCAAAATAAAATAAAATATTCCCTTGTCTAAAGAAAGAATATTGCAAAAAATAATATTTCTTTCATCAGACAAATGTTATGTTCATGTTACATAAACTCATGTAACTGGCTTACTTCAGGAGATAGATACACCTCTATTTTGTCTTCATTGAAGGGCATTAAAAAAATTTTCTTTTAGAGACATGAATAAAAAGAGCAACATAACATGCTAGTCAAAAGTCAAAATGTTCAAAGCAAATTGATAACTCAAACCCCTTATACCTAACAACCCCTTGTGAATGTTGTTATCCAATACTTGACATACAAATACAAAGAGTACAAGCAGTGGCAAAGCTTGAAAAAATAGTGGTGGGCGCCGAAAATCACGATACCCAATTTTTTTCCTATCGGAGGGGACCGAACTCGATGCATATAAAATTACCTACGGAAATCGCAAACTTCCACCACTGAGCCACAGAAGGGGGAGTGGGGACCCCCTTGGCCCCCATTATCCTTCGTCACTGAGTAAAAGATACTCAAAAGAACATAATTTACTAATTCCAAAGGAAAACTGATATAAACAGAGATATACTTTCATTTTATATCTTTTTTCTTTTATCTGCAGAAACTTTCATTTCATATCTACTTTGGTTCCTGGAATTTAAAATCAACGCTAAAACCAGGTAACCACTTAAAGGTCATAATTTTATGTTAATCGAGTAACCTGTAACATGCCAACAACGTTGAATGATTTTACAAACACTTATTTGACGTTAAATGAATCTTATAGTGTTTTTGAATGTTTGAACGGTTTTTCTTGATTTAGTTACATAACATCTTGTAACCAAACAGAAATGAAGATTAAAAAAATATAAAACTTACAGCAAAGTGACAGGTCAAACTCCTCATACCAAACTACAACCTTTTCTCCTATTAAGTGTTGCCATTTAAGAACGCCACATGCCCGTAATACAAGTAAGGATTCTCAATACTTGCAAATACGGTTTTCAAATAAACTTGACTGCAACTTTGAGAGACTAAATTTGTTAGGTATTTGTGAAAAAAACATCTCACAACTCCTCAAAAGGTAACTAGAGGCATTGAGACTATGGTGGCAATTACTCGAGCCAAAGTAAAATGAAAACAAGAATCACACATGGGTCTGGGTCTTCAGATTTCACCATTCAACACTAAAAGCAGCTCCTAACTAAATGTGGACAATTCCAATCATTTAATTCCTTAATCTTGGGAAATAATAATAATAATAATATGCAAAGAAAGAACAAACGTGATAACAAAAAGAAATCAAAACAGACAAACTTAGCTAAACAAATAGAAATGAATCAAAATAACTCACAGAAGTAGATCGCGCTTCAGGCTTTGGATCAGTCTTAGTGAGTTTCAGCTTTGGAGTCTTAACATCCATACTACCTTCCCAGCTCTTTCTCAAACCCTTTGGCCCCAACTCAATACCCTGAACAAAATTCTTAATCGAGCTTCCAATCCCCGACTTCTTTAAACTCGGACTCGCGCTCCCTTTTCCCCCCAAACTCAACCTGCCAATATCTTTATCCAATCCTTTGATCTTTGACTGATTTTTAACCCCACTCGAAAACTTCTCAAAAGAAGTGGGCATAGAGTAACAACTAGTTGGAGACGAAGGAATTGACCTTGAAGTCGAAGGCTTGACTTTCGCCTTTGAATCTGTCGAATTCAACACCAGTTTCGACAGCTGCGATTTTGATCTCGCCAAAGTTGATGATGTAGTTTTCTTATTATCCAACACACCGTTGTTTGAGGACGATCTGACAACAGTTGTTGTAGTTGAATTCCCATCCTTTTTGGAAGGCGGCAGCTTAATATTAGCAACTGACTTACCATTTATGGAAGTGGAAGCAGAAGTGGCATTATTATTATTATTATTGTTATTAAACAAGGGTAAAGAAGTGTTAGTGGCAACAATATCTTGAGGGGTGCCAACACACTGATGTCTACCAGGAACGGGTTTAACCCCGTGTAAAATGGGAACAGGGGAGGCAGATTGAAGCCTGTCAACATGAATATACTGACCCAATTGAATGCAATCACTCAAAATAAGATCAACATTCTCATCAGGCAAAGAAACATAAGTGGCATGAGATGAATCAGAGACCTTAAGGTAAAAGCCTTGGTTGTGAAAGAGCTCACCACCAGCCAAAGCAGGAACAATACTCACAACCTGTAACAAAGATGATCTGTGTTCACCTGCAACCTTCACATCTGTGTTCATATGTTGGAGTAACTTCAACAACACCCCAGGTGTCAAACTAGCCATTCTTAATTTCTTATATATAATTAAATACACATCAAAACCCAGATCAAAGATTTCTTAAACAAAAGAAAGAGAAGAAAGATATAACTTGGTCCACAAAGAACCTGAATGTATTGTGGGAAATTAAAGATGAAAGGGACAATGATGGTTCAAGAAAGGGAAAAGGTCAAACCTTTTTTTTTTTATCTTTTTTTTTTGTGGGTAATAATAATAATAATAAATGATGGTAACAACTGAAAATAGAATGAAAGGAAAGGAAAGTGTTCGAATTGAAGAAGAGAAAGAAGAGAAAAGGTGTTAATGATTAAGGAAGACTAGACTAGACTAGAGAGGAACATGATTTAAGGGAAGGAAGGAAGGAAGGAGATGGGGATATGATTAGTAATAATAATAAATAATAAATAAATAATAATTGAGTAGTAGAAGCAACAGCTCAAAAGTGGAAGGCAAATGGCAGAAATGTAATAAGATGACTAACCGACGATGGAGAGCCAGGGGTGTGTGGGTTGAGACGCACGTTTCCTTCTCCACAAATCTCACTAAATGTAGGGTTTCATCGGCCCCATTCTTCCCACCTCTTCCTTCATTTATCACTTATTCGCCTAACATTTTTTTTCCTAAATACATATACACACACGAATGATTAATTATTCCAAACCAAGCTTTAAAAGACCGGATCGAACCAGCCGGTTCAACCAGGGTTCGCCATATATAGCTGTCCAGTCCCAGCAAATCTTTAACATCACAAAAAATCGATCGGTCCGTCATTTTTGCTGGTTTGACGGTTTGGCGAGTCGGCCAGTCAGACCGGTAAGTGATCTAAATCATAATCAAAACCACAAAATCCAGACGCAATATTAATGTTAGTAGTAATAATGTACAGGGACTTAGATGGTCATAGTAAGAACTTAGAAGGGTTAATAGTGTCATGAAGTCATAGTTCAAAAGTTAGTTAGATGTTAGACTATGGGGTGTGGTTCCCCTTCCCCCTTCCTTCCCCTTGTCCACATCAGCGCCACATCATTTTCCCATTTTCCTTCCCCTTCTAGGGGAAATGGTTCCCCTTCTCCCTTCCTTTTTTTATTATTTTTTTTTATTTATTTTATTAATTTTATTTTTCATTAATATATTTTTCATTAAAATTTAAAAACAAATTACATAGAAATTAAAAAAAACGAAAATAATACCAAAAAAAAAAAATTCGGATGACACATAAAAAAAAAATTTAATTAAAAAAAATTACAAACCTAAACAAATTAAAAAAAAAACACCTAAAGAAAGTAAAAAAAATACAAACTACTCGTTATCAACATCATCGACCCGAAAATTGTTCCAAATATGGTCGATTAAATCCGTGCAAAGGTTTTTGTGCACGGTACTATCCTCTAGTGCCCACATGTTCGATTGTTGTTGTCCCTCGTCAACCGGCTCGATATTCTCTTCAACGTCATTCGGGTCATACTCACATATAGCGCGACCTTCATCTTCGATTATCATATTATGTAGTATCGTACAAGCGTACATATAATCTCAAGTTTTCTGGATGCCATGCACGTGCGGGCCGCCCAATAACATGCCATTTAGCCGTTAAAACACCGAATAACCGTTCAACGTCTTTTCTCGCCGATTCTTGGCATGTCGCAAACTTTTTTCTTTTCTCATCCGTGGGAATTTGTATCGTTTTCACAAGAGATGAGGAACTTGGGTATATCCCGTCTGCTAGATAATACCCGTGCTTATATTCTACCCCGTTGAGCACGAAAGAATCATCAGGACCGGTACCTCTAATGATGCGGTCGAAAATCTTAGCTAGAACATTTAAATCGTTACATGAACCAGCAACTCCGAAAAATGCATGCCAAATCCAAAGGTCTTGTGAGCAAACGGATTCTAAAATAATTGATGGCTCTCCAATGTCACCTCGCGTAAACTGCCCTTTCCATGCAGTGGGGCAATTACGCCATGGCCAATGCGTGCAATCGATGCTTCCAAGCATGCCAGGAAAGCCATGTCTCTCTGCATGGTGTGCGTAAAGCTTTTGGATTTCGTTCTTCGTTGGCCTACGCAAGTAAACTTTGCTATATAGGTTCACGACATCTTCGCAAAACCGATACAAGCACTCCCGACTGATTCTAGCAGACATCCTTAAGTATTCATCCCATGAATCACTAGCAGTCCCGTACGCCAACTGACGAATCGCAGAAGTACATTTCTGTAGAGTCGTAAAACCTCGTTTTCCTCTAGCATCATATCGTAGTGTGAAAAACTCTTCATAATTAGCCAAGTCATTGGCAATTCGTTGAAACAATCGGTGACTCATTCTAAAGCGACGCTTAAATAGTTCGTCTGTGTATACGCAGTCCTCAGCAAAGTAGTCAGCAACCAAACGTTCGTGTGCACCTTTAGATAAAAATAAAGAATATAAGAAATAAAATATAATATAAAAATTCTATTTTTAAAATATAAGATATGAAATACAATAAAAAAAGTAGTAAAAAAATTTAACAAAATATAACAAAATAAGAAATTTAAAAAGTATAAGAAATAAAATATACCCTCACGATCTCTGTTTAATGCGGCGCGCCTTGTTCTTGGTTCCGAACTTGTTTCCTCGTCACTACTGTCGTTACGAACTCCAACAAAATGTTTGTCGTTTCAACCATCGTGCTCGCAAAAAAATTGGCAACATTTGCCTCTTCTGACGACGAACTCATGCTTGTATAAAATTAGGTGAAAAAGGCTAGAAATTGTTATGTGGTTTTATAAAAATTAGGGTGTAAAGTTTATAAAATATGGAGTGTTGTGTGAAGTAGGTTTGAATTGGTGGTAGGATTTTGAAGTTTAATATATATATATATATATATATATATATATATATATATATAGGATATAGATAAAATAGAAACCCTCATGAGTTGGAGAAACCCATGAAACCTATTTATGACCATAGATCATAAGCAATCAATGGTTGAGATCTCATATGGTGATTTATAATAAAAAATTCATTTGGTTATTTGGTTATACTTACGTTAAAGGGTATTATTGTCCACAAAGAAATGAAGATGGGTTTTAAAAAGCATATGCATGCAGGCTAGTAACTGTTGACAAGACAACTCTCAAAAGCTTTCTCTCTCATTAATCTTTACTTGGATTTGGTTTTTGAAAGATTATCTCACCAAAAAACGAAACATCACATTGTCTCTCTTCTCTCTCATCACTCATATCATTTTAATTTTCTCTGTGTTTTTCCCCCCAAAATAATCTTCCATCGTTACACAAAGTAGAGGTTAGTGATTAAAAAGATTTATGTTGTTCAAATGTTATATGTCTTTTCCTGTCCACGTTCTATTGAATTTTTTTTGGCTTTTTATTTTGCAGATCAAACCGCTAGGTTTAGAGAAGGTTAATGAAGTACTGCCAGGAGGTGGTGGCCTTGGAAGCTTATGAAGTTCACTTAGTTTAGGTGAAGATAAATTGGGCGGCGAAACACTACGTGAAGATGCATTTTGACCGCCGGAAGATGACATCATCTTACCTGAAAACGACTTGCTCGGTGTTAATGGGCCAGAGTAAGCTTGTCTTTTTGCTGCGGTTTTTCCATCATATGCAGTACTATGATGTTGTGGAAATGAAAACCGTTCGGTTGACGGAGCAGGTAACTGAGTTGTGGAAATGAAAACCGTTAGGGTTTTGAGATTACTGTAGTCTTTATTCTGTTAGTTTTATGTGTAATTACTCCGTAATTGCTAGTGTTTTTGTGTGTAATCATGGACGAATTTGTTTGTCATCTGATAAACTGATTTATTATGGTTTAGTAAGTGTATTTCTAGAACATGTGTTATGTAAATGTTCAAGTGTAAATTAACTTTGAATTTAAGTGTAATTGTTAGTGCATATAATCAAATCCTATACGGCTAAATCACAAACACTAGATTCCCCCGCCGCAACGCGCGGGGGGGGGGGGGGGGGGCGCAATCTAGTTATAGAAGAAAACAATAAAGAGTGCGAGGTTGTGGGAAAAAGAAACGGCTGGTGTGGTACATTTGTGACATTAATATATTTTAAATTTTGATTTTGGTTTTGGTTTTGGTTTAGTAGTTACTAAAGTTTGACTTTGTATATATAAATATGTACCCAAAAAATCGGATAGATGTTACGCATATAACTAACGATGTTAGATTACCAAATAGCAATTATTACATATGTGGATATCTTATGAATTGATTAAAAGGGTTGACGAGTTAACGGTGCTTATGTAACATTTTTGGTATGACAAAAAAAAGTTTTGAGACAGTACGGTGAGACCATGGACCATGCAAAATTCAAGTAGTTTGCCAATGTCCCAATGCTTTAGTTTTAACAATTGGTTTAAATGGTTTTAAATGGATTTTGTTAAATGGTTTTTAAAAACATTAATCTTGTTAAAAAAATATTAAGCATATTAGTATTAAATAAACGATATAATTGTCGGGATATAAGGTACATTTTTCTATATTACAAATGACAAAAAAAAACCAAGTGAATAGCTTTTAGTAAACAATAAATGTAGTCATAATTTTTTTTCGGAACTTTATTTTTTCCAACCTACATAAGAAACTTTATGGTTACAGTTGAAGATATTTGCTAGCGCCTGTCGCACATTTGTACCTTTTATTATCTACGTCTGTAACAGTTTCTGGTAGCACCTAGCCACGTATGTACCAACTTCAAGTTACATATGTAACTAGAGTTACCGACTACCGACATAAAGTACAGTGTAATGCTATTAGTATTTACGAACACCATGAATATGTAACATTTACTAGCCACGTAATGTACCATTTTCCAGTTACATATGTAGTTAGAATTACCGTCTACCGACATAACTTACACTGTATTGCTACTAGTATTTACAACAGCATGACTATGCCTTTTTCTTTTTCATCTAATTATTAACTTATAAAAACTAGGATTATTCTTCGCGCGCGTTGCGGCGCGCTAAACAGTCAATTTTTTGTTCGTTCGACTACACCCGACATGAGACTGCAAATTATATGAGTCAATACGAAATATAACAATTACATCAAATTGGAATATTAAAAAATGCAGCTTGTATGTCTTCTTACATTCATGACCAATCGGCTAGTTGTTTCAAAACATGAAAATGACGCAAGCATTTGGTGTCTCGCTCACTTGAATGTCGCCAATGCTTTAAGCATGGGCAATTCCATGTCGATATGCTTGTCTACGCTTTCCATTCGCAACTACACCTGCTTGCGACCCGCTACAAAAATGCACCAAGTAATGACTTCAATGGGACATCATCTCAGCTAACAAATGACTTCAATGGTTCAAAGATGGTATATGCTCCAATAGCTTCTCTACCGCCGTCTATAATAGCATCTTCATGCAAAACAAAACAACACAATTAAGCAGGAGCCCTATTTTTGAGAAATGTAGCAACAATCGTCTTAAATCACAATCTATTTCGTGCAAACCACCGCCGAGTCACCAGATCGACTTTGGAGTTTCTTAGATCAGTAATGTGGAATTTTTGTGAAAGACCCTTGGGTGTACTCTTAATTTTTGTTAGATCAGTAATGCCCTCGGAATTGAGGGCATGTCCTACAATAGTATATCAAAACATTGCTATTCGTTCACCCGGCTGACCCGTTACATCATAAACCTAAAAATAGTCATCGTTGGGCTACTCCATTGACATATTATAGCACAAAGCTGAAAACAGGCATTTTTGACAGCAAAACTACAACATAGAACACCTTTTTGCCCCAAGAAAATGTGGTAAATCTACTCTTTTAAGCTGCAAAAACGTGCAGCAAAAGTGCTCTTTTAGGTCAATAAAATGCGGCTAAAAGTGCGGACAATGGGCATGTTATTTGCTGCAGTAAAAGTTGTATTTTAGTAGTTATTAGACCATTCAAGAAAGCGAAAAAATACCCGAAGTCGTAAGTTATAAGAAAGAGTCTTCGGATTAACACAAAATTTAAACGCATGAAGAGTTATGATGCTTACAAATTCATGAATTTAAATTGCAAAGATACATAAAAAATAAAAGATTCATGCATTGAAGAACCATTTTCATTCTAGTAGCTATGATTACGATTTGAGTTCATTTTGTTAAAAAAAAAAACACAAAAAAGATAACATTATAGGTATTAAGTTGAAGAAACTTTTGTAATTATGGATTTCCAAATATCACATCAGAATGATATGGAGTAAGTAATTATATATAGGATTGTTAAAACAAAAGTAGTTTATAAACTACACACCTAACTGGCGAAATTGTCAACAAAAAAAATGCTTGTACTCGTAATAACAATGACATCGAAAAACCAATTCAATAACTACCTAAGTAATCAAAGATCATTTTCAAGCGAAAGCATAGATTATCAACACATGCATTCATTATTGGATAAACAAAAAGAACACCATCGCCTTAAAGAAAACAAAAAGACTATCCTGCTTCAGTATATGCTTATAACCATAAGAAAAACAAAAACTGAAAGCAAACCATATTATCAGAAAAGATTAAAGTAGCAACAACAACATCAAATTGAAAATACTAAACAATGAATGGAGTCATTACCTTAAGAAATCAGAAAGAACATCGTCTTCCTCTTCCTGATCTGGAAATTAGGGCCTCTTCCTGATCTGGAAATTAAACGCAAAACGAATAACTGATTTAGGGTCAACACATATACGATAATCCACAACTTAAATGTATCGATTAAAGTTTAAACAGTCGGTTAACAAATGCAATTTATTATTCTTTGTTTAATATATTTACCTGTCCACAACTGATAAAGAGGGTTGCAATTTGTTCTTCACTTACCTCATTAGATCACAGCAAACATCATGGTTCCTACTACCAGGCACCAGCAATAACCCGCGACCACACCTCTGTTCAACCACCTGAAACACCATCTTTCACTGAAAATCTCCATCGTCTCCTAACCATTCTCTCCACTCGTCTCCTAACCATTCTCTCCATTGTGCCTCAACACTACCACTTTTAACGAATCGAGCGAAAAAATGGATATCCGTATAGAGATAAACAGAGGAGGTAGTAAAAATTCAGATCTGGTGGTGATGTCCGGTTGAAGTATGAGGTGGTGCACTAACGACACATCATTAAAAATTCAGATCTGGTGATCTTTCACTGCATCTGGCTCGACGACCATCCTTCACTGCATCTGGAACATTTTGAATCTAGCTTTCATTGTGGAAGCATACACGACCCACAACCACCATCCTTCACTGCATCTGGCTTGGTTGATGAAGACGGAAGCTTTCATAAAGAAGATGGAACCTTCTGAATCTAGCTTTCATTGTGTCTAAACCACTATCAATCTTAGTTCAATAACTACATAATAACAACAGCAAAATTCACTCCTCGTTGGTATCATAGAGACATTTAAAATTGTTCATTTTAAACTATAGGAAGTTATGAACAAATTCAAACGTTCATATGAGAGAGAGAATATGAGAGAGAGAGAGAAAGAGGAAAGAGATAAATGAAATTGAAGATGTGATGAGTGAGGAAAGAGAGGGGAAAGAGGGTCAGATTTGCTGCAGAGGAGAGATGGATAATTGTGTTAAGTTACAAGATTGCCCTTCTAAACAAAAGACAAGAAGGTAGACGTGGAAGGCTTGTGTCCATAAGATGGGTTTCAAGGGATTCTCCAACTCAACCAAGTTTCCTATAGATATATAGCCTATATATATATATATATATATATAAACATTTTTTTTA
The DNA here is from genome assembly GCA_032199755.1 of Ambrosia artemisiifolia. Taxonomy (NCBI): domain Eukaryota; kingdom Viridiplantae; phylum Streptophyta; class Magnoliopsida; order Asterales; family Asteraceae; genus Ambrosia; species Ambrosia artemisiifolia. Next base: position 1,498,015 of record CM063516.1, on the reverse strand, counting down.
TAACGGTCAGATTTCAACGGTCCACACAAGCCAACGTTCAAATTTTGCATAGGGAATAGGGACGGGGTGGACGGGACTTTTTCCCCGAGTTCACCGATCATCATTCGGGGGGGGGGGTGTTCCCCTTCGGGGAAAGCACCACGCCAGCCTTCCCGAAGGTTTCCCCCACCCACACCCCACAGTCTTAGGTGCTGTTTGTTTTTTCTGCAGGAAAAGGTCTGCAGTCTGCGGACCATATCTGCAGACATCTGCAGGAGAAGAGGTGGACCAAAGGTCTGCAGTCTGCAAGAAGAAGACTGTTTGTTTGTTAACGTCTGCAGGCTGCTGAAATAAACTTAAATTTAAATAAACTGAGTTTTTACAGCAGTTTGGTGGTAGACGATGGTGGTGGTGGGTGGACCGTGGTGGTGGTGGGTGGTGGTGGACGGTGGTGGGTGGTGGGTGGTGGTAGTGGTGGTGGACCGTGGTGGTGGTGGATGATGGTGGGTGGTGGTGGTGGTGGACCGTGGTGGTGGTGGTGGTGGGTGGTGGTGGTGGGTGATGGTGGTGGTGGTGGGTTGTCACAACCCGACCAAGGTGGGCCTGGTCGAAATACAGGTTGGTATCAAACTTGCACAACGGAAGTAACAATTGTTCAATAATAATAATTTATACAATTTCTAGTTCTAAATTAATACAACTCAATAATAATAATTAAACTAAACTACTGCGTGGACGAATTGTGGCGCTCGTCGAAGCATTCCCGGATGTGTACTTCACTAGATCTCTACCGATGCTTAGCTCTAATCCTCACGTAGCATAATCCCTGAATCATGTAGCTCTTCCAAAATGTCTACACATTCCCTGAGCTCATATATATATATATATATACCTCGTTCCTCGATTCCAATCCAGAAGTGGTACCTGGAAATAGTGCACACATGTAGTTTATAGTAATTGAAGCGTCCAACATCTCATACTAGTATTATTCTTGGTCAAATCCTATGCTCCTGCATTATATCCTTTTATCCGAATCACCATCGTCATTCTATCAACCAAGTATTCCAACATTACTATTAAGGTTAAGCGTCTAGTTAATTGTATTTGTTGAGTTGATCCAATATATTAGTCAAATCCCCACACGTGTCCCATACGATATATAATCTAGTTATATTTAATTAGAGTCTTAAGCGTTTGTTTATACCTTCTCATCGGCAATCCTAAACTGTGTTTGAGCAGCATTGACTGAAGGTTGCTGAGTTGACCAGAGTTGACCAGTTAGCTCCTATTGACCAAAGGTTGACCTGGTCATCATTCCTACTCCCAACTCTCACATAAATATATCCAATAATAATGAAAACCTATTTAGTCCATGTATACTATAGCTTAATACCATTCTGTTGTTGTCGATGATTACTGTCCTTCACAATAATAGTCATTCCATCTCATCTCTAACTTTATAGCTTCCATCTCCTTAATCTTTAACAATCACAACAACAGCCATCAACAGTCTGCTCGTCATCTGTGACTAACAATGATCTACTGGTACCTTACTCAGAACCCGTCACCCTTGCCGCCTTAAACTCCAATCGGGACCCCATGGAACCCGGTCCGCTGCTGCTTCTATCTCTTGGTTCTCTCTCCTCATCTCTCTCTCTCTCTCTCTCTCTCTCTCTCTCTCTCTCTCTAAGTCTCAGAGATGTGTAAGGTGGATGTGGGGTTGCGCCGGTTGGAAGCAGCATCATGGAGCTTCGCCGGAGCTCCGCCTCCTTTGGTTTCCCTTTTCTCCATCAGTTCTCTCTCTCTTTCTCTTGCGTATTATGGAAGCAGACAATTGAATGTATAGTGTGTGTATTGTGAGAGAAGGGAAATGGGTGTGTATGTTTGAGTGTGTGGATGCGTGTGTTTTTAACAGGGGTGGGGTGGATGAGTCAATAGTTTAGGTGGGATACATGGCACCTTCGAATGGTGCCATGTGTCCCGTGTGTTGACCAAGCAAGTAACACAGATCGGGTCGGGTCTGGGTTCGTTACCGTATATTGTTTCGATCTCGTAATGTGTATAATAATAGTTTGGTTTTTGGTTTCGCACATAATCGTATTATTTATTGGTTTTAATTAAACTAAACGTGAAAAATTTTTGGGGTCTACTCTGGGTTGTTACATTCTCCCCCCGTTATTAGAATTCCGTCCTCGGAATTATTTTCGTGTTTTCTCTACATGTACATATGGTACATTCCATATTTGGGTTTGGTGTTCAAATTTACGTATCGCTACTACTAATCACTTCCTACTTATATTTATTTGTACGAATGAGTTCGTATGGGTATCTTTCATTAAAACATTTGGGTGTCAAGGTAACAGTTATGAGATGCTAAAATCTCTTAAGATCAGGAAAAGGGTTAAAACCTTACAGCCAAATTCCAGAAATGGAGAGTAGAACTCCTTATGATGCCTAGCATTTTGCTTTGAAGCAGTGGTTTAAACTATTGACAAACTAAAGGTTGGCCCTTGGCTAAATTCCCAGTTTCATTTTCGATGCACCATAGGTGTTTATATATAGGGTGTACCGCAGCCAACCCACCACACCTTTGGTAACCTAAAAATTGTACTAGAAATTTTAAAGATTACGGTTTGTTTTTGGTTTGATTTCTAGTCTTGTTTTCGACACATCATTGGTGTTTATATATAGGGTATACCGCAGCCAACCCACCACACCAATGATGTCTCTTAGACGTACTGGAAATCTCCCCAAAAACCTGATGGAATAAGAGGAAATGTTTTTTTTTTTCTTTTTTTTTTTTTTTTTTTTGAAAACGAATCTTATCGAAAAATACTATGTCTTATGAGAATTTATAATCTTAAAAACTTTGCTTAGTGTCAACTGACCACCAGAATGGAATCTTATTCAAGATTTGGTTCTTATCGATGTAAAGTATTCTTACAGACCTTTATATCTAATACTGGGTCTAACTTGTCTATCATCAACTATATTGTTGAATTCCTAATCCTTCAAAGTCTCTAAAACATGTGGTGTAAGGTATAATGACTGGTTGTTATGAAGTATGAATGTCAGACAATATGTTTGAACTTAAATACGTCAAAAGGGGCATATAACATTTTCTATTCGTCCTAAATCTCTTCCTTTTCGTAAGGTTGATTTGCCACTAATGAAGATTTCATTACTAAGCTTAGACTAGGTTCACCTGTCTTAATCCTACATTTCTTATAGCAGTTGTTATGAATGCTTATGCTCTCCCGTTAAAGCCTGCCTAGACATTTCCAATAGGTTTTATTTTAATAACCTGTCACCAAATTACAAGGTTACATAACTTATTCCAAGATTTTGTTATTCTTAATCAAATAAAGGTGTACACACCCCTTTGGTATCTTAAATCTTAGCTTTTCATATGGTCGAATTTCCATCTATGAATATTTTCCTTACTAAATTTCGACTGTTTTCTCTTATCCTTGTCTAGTATTCCTCATGACATTTATCGCGGTTGTATGCACTCCCCCCGTTAAGGCCTAACTATACAACTCTAACAGGTTTCATACTTATAACTTGTCTCTGCATTAGCATGTTATGGTACTTAATCAAAGGTTTTGATACTAATCTAAAGACATCACGGGTCATTAAAGTGACTGAACATATATTTAATCTTAGGAATACCTCTTACAGCATTCAATCTAGATTTCTTCAGGTCGAGAAGGATTGGATGTTCATATCAACCAATGTTTTCTTGTATCTGGTTACTGACATTTCAGATAATGTTCTGGGAATATTCACTAGGACCTGCGTTGTGGTTATAATCCAAGACACTATACTCGAGTTAATTCTAGGAAAATTGGTACAAATCAAGTTTTAATAAAGGAATCTACTAACCAATGGTTAATTTTGCAAATTTTTGGTCTGAATAAATCAACAGATGCTAATAAATGGTTCTATGATTATAGCGCATGGTCTATGTAAATGAGTACAATTCTATATAAGGTAGACTTGGTTAAAAGTAAAACTTATCGGATTAAGGACATCTATTTACTTGATTGATCGAGATTCGTCTTGGTATTTTGAACTTCTTTCCAAATATAGCACTAGGTTTTGGTTAGGTACCTGGTTTCCATGGTTAGTTCATCTCTTATCATAAAATCATGCACAAGTAATAAGGTTTATATAAACTTATGGTACGCACATATATAAGTTAAAAGTAAAGGTATCACGATAGTCAGGGATGCATTCGTTCATATACTATTAAAATACTCCAAGTTGTAACACAAATAACGTATTCGAATTCTATCCTGGTCACATAAAAAATTATATCGCAGACTTGTTACGATTCTAGATAGTCACATAAGTTTATGGTCACCATGTTCGACACTTAAAATTTCAGCAACTCCTCGGATTTCTTAGAACCTTCTCGTGCCTGTAAATTCACGATTACGTGATATCAAGTGTAAGCGTCAATTTACCTCACGAAATTATTCTCGTAATCTCCGTCGAAGTCATGAAATTCAGGGGTCAAACCATGCTCATATACGGGTTAAACTGGTTCTTAATTGATTTAAGCATTCTGGTGTGTTCAGGTACTCAAATTTCGACTTACTTTGCGACTATTTTATCTGGTCTTATGTATGTCCAAGGTATCTCCTAACTAAATAGTTCTCAAATCTTAAACTACGATCTTTCGGTCGTAGTCTAGGAATTTTCCGTAAGGGAAATCCTAGTGTGCTACAACCGCTGCTCTGATACCAACTGTCACAACCCGACCAAGGTGGGCCTGGTCGAAATACAGGTTGGTATCAAACTTGCACAACGGAAGGAACAATTGTTCAATAATAATAATTTATACAATTTCTAGTTCTAAATTAATACAACTCAATAATAATAATTAAACTAAACTACTGCGTGGACGAATTGTGGCACTCGTCGAAGCATTCCCGGATGTGTACTTCACTAGATCTCTACCGATGCTTAGCTCTAATCCTCACGTAGCATAATCCCTGAATCATGTAGCTCTTCCAAAATGTCTACACATTCCCTGAGCTCATATATATATATATATATACCTCGTTCCTCGATTCCAATCCAGAAGTGGTACCTGGAAATAGTGCACACATGTAGTTTATAGTAATTGAAGCGTCCAACATCTCATACTAGTATTATTCTTGGTCAAATCCTATGCTCCTGCATTATATCCTTTTATCCGAATCACCATCGTCATTCTATCAACCAAGTATTCCAACATTACTATTAAGGTTAAGCGTCTAGTTAATTGTATTTGTTGAGTTGATCCAATATATTAGTCAAATCCCCACACGTGTCCCATACGATATATAATCTAGTTATATTTAATTAGAGTCTTAAGCGTTTGTTTATACCTTCTCATCGGCAATCCTAAACTGTGTTTGAGCAGCATTGACTGAAGGTTGCTGAGTTGACCAGAGTTGACCAGTTAGCTCCTATTGACCAAAGGTTGACCTGGTCATCATTCCTACTCCCAACTCTCACATAAATATATCCAATAATAATGAAAACCTATTTAGTCCATGTATACTATAGCTTAATACCATTCTGTTGTTGTCGATGATTACTGTCCTTCACAATAATAGTCATTCCATCTCATCTCTAACTTTATAGCTTCCATCTCCTTAATCTTTAACAATCACAACAACAGCCATCAACAGTCTGCTCGTCATCTGTGACTAACAATGATCTACTGGTACCTTACTCAGAACCCGTCACCCTTGCCGCCTTAAACTCCAATCGGGACCCCATGGAACCCGGTCCGCTGCTGCTTCTATCTCTTGGTTCTCTCTCCTCATCTCTCTCTCTCTCTCTCTCTCTCTCTCTAAGTCTCAGAGATGTGTAAGGTGGATGTGGGGTTGCGCCGGTTGGAAGCAGCATCATGGAGCTTCGCCGGAGCTCCGCCTCCTTTGGTTTCCCTTTTCTCCATCAGTTCTCTCTCTCTTTCTCTTGCGTATTATGGAAGCAGACAATTGAATGTATAGTGTGTGTATTGTGAGAGAAGGGAAATGGGTGTGTATGTTTGAGTGTGTGGATGCGTGTGTTTTTAACAGGGGTGGGGTGGATGAGTCAATAGTTTAGGTGGGATACATGGCACCTTCGAATGGTGCCATGTGTCCCGTGTGTTGACCAAGCAAGTAACACAAATCGGGTCGGGTCTGGGTTCGTTACCGTATATTGTTTCGATCTCGTAATGTGTATAATAATAGTTTGGTTTTTGGTTTCGCACATAATCGTATTATTTATTGGTTTTAATTAAACTAAACGTGAAAAATTTTTGGGGTCTACTCTGGGTTGTTACATGGGTGGTGGTGGGTGATGGCGGTGGTAGTGGTAGTGGACGGTGGTGGGTGGTGGTGGTGGACCATGGTGGTGATGGACGGTGGTGGTGGTGAACGGTGGTGGTGGACGATGCTAGGTGGTGGTGGTGGGTGGGTGACGGTGGTGGTGGTGGTGGTGGTAGTGGGTGGTGGTGGTGGACGGTGGTGGGTGGTGGTAGTGGTGGTGGGTGGACTGTGGTAGGTGGTGGTGGTGGTGGACTGTGGTGGTGGTGGGTGGTGGTGGTAGTGGTGGTGGACGTTGGTGGTGGACCGTGGTGGTGGTGGGTGACGGTGGTGGTGGTGGTAGTGGGTGGTGGTGGTGGTGGTGGTGGGTGAGGAGAAGAGAAGAGGAGAAGACCTTTGAAGACCTTAGAAGACTTTGGTCCAAGTCTGCACCAAGAAGAGGTCAGGAAGAGCTTTTGGAGTGAAATGTCTTCCGAAAAACAAACAGTCTGCCCGCCCCAAACGTCTGCCCGCGTCTGCGCGGCGCAGACAAAAGAGATCAGAAGTGCTTCTGGGAGAAAAACAAACACCACCTTAGTGGGTTATCTATACTTTCTAAATAGGAGAGTCGTGAGTGACGTCAGAAAGCTGATATGTCAAGCAGAGAGGCAGACCATCAATGCCTGCGTGATGCAAAAAGTGACGTCAATAATCACCTTAAAATATTCAGAAAAAATACGTCGCCCACGTGAAAGTACCGTTGTTGACTTTAAAAGCATCTGTTTGGTACCCTCGGTTTACTAACAGCTGCTGAGACCAATAAGTGAGCTCTTCTATACATCTGTTTTCTATACGCAGCTGTTATGAACATCTGTTTAGTACATACTAGTGGGGTGCCCGCGCGTTGCGGCGGGAAACAACATTTATAACGGTTCCGTTAACCCATGATCAATTAACCAAAATATTTGTTTTGGTGTGTTGCAAAATCATTAGCGGAGCTTGAACTGCATTAACCACAATCGAAACATTTGAATCCTATGTGCTAGAGGAAGTGCAACTACATGAATATATACATAGCAATAATTGTGAGAAACACTAAGCAAAAAAGTAGGGAGATCATGAGGAACTTAGAAATTACACACATAACGACAAACCCTAATTGTAAACACATTGGAGATTGTCCGAAAATACATAATCTAACCTGAAATTGTGAAACAATGTTAATTCAACGTTTATAAAAGACAAATACGTTGGTTGATTTTAGGTCGTTTTCGTTTCAGTTATTACTTAACCCTAACATATTTTTTTAATTGAAAACACTATAACAATACTATATTCAAATTAAAGAGACTGCAATGCTATACGGTATAACAATACTAAGAAAATATTAAGAATGAAAAAATTGTGGACATTTAAAAATCGTGGGGGTAGTTGGTTAAAATAAGGGTGCGAAAATGTAATTACTGTCTAAATAGATAAAATTTGAGTAAAGTTGAGCAGATAAATGTGTAAATATTGTATAAAAGACATATTGTGTGTTGTACTCTAAGCAATTATAATTGTAAAACTTAAATATTAAGAGTTAATTAGGAAATGTATTATAATATAATATAGATAGTATAGATTGGTAATTACTTAAACCCAACATATCATTTTTTAAATTAAAAAAAATTATAGCAATACTATACTCAAATTAAAAAGAAAAACATGTTCGTTTATATAGTGTAATAATATTAAGAAAATATTAACGTGTGAAAAAGTTATGGACATTTAAAAATCGTGGGGTAGTTGGTTAAAATAAGGGTGAAACGTATAATTATTATTTAAATAAAAGGAATTGAGTATAGGTGAGAAGACAAATGTGTAAGTATTGTGTAAGTAGTTAACATGTGTATTCTGTGTTGTACTCTAAGCAATTATACATGTACAACTTGAATTTTAAGACATCAATGGGAAATGTATTATAATAAAGTTTGGATGATTTAAGTTCATTTTCGTTTTTTTCTTTTATTTTTATTTCGGTTACTGCTTAACTATAACATATAATTTAAAAAAAAAATAAAAAAAACTATAGCAATACTATACTCAAATTAAAGAGAATAGAATGCTCTTTTATACGGTGTAATAATATTAAGAAAATATTATCGTCAGAAAAAGCTATGAACGTTTAAAAATCGTGGAGGTGGTTGGTTAAAATAAAGATGAAAAGTGTATTTAGTATTTAAATAAACAGAAATTGACTAAAGTTGATGGACAAATATGTAAGTATTGTATAAAATTATAATATATTATAGATATATAAAGGGGGGAACTGTAACTAATAAGGGGTTATGTGCAAGTTAAGTTTGAAAAGACATAAATACCTTTAAAAAGTAGTTACTACATGCAATTTGTGTTGTACTTTAAGCATTTATAATTGTATTACTTAAAAATTAAGAGGTCCTTGTCAAATGCTTTATAAGATAGTATAGATTCACCCCTTAACTTTTTGAACTTTTAAGAGGGAAATTTTGAATTAAGATAGGGAAGTGTGAATTCTGCAGCTATATAATCATTATTATCGCAGATGCTTTCCTTATACACAATCATTTTCTTTCACAAATTAATTTATAAAATCTCCTCTCGAATTCTTTGTTAAAATCTTCTCAATGGACCTTTATAACAAAATTGATAGTTTTGTTTGTGATCTTAACCCATCCAAAGATATCTGGTTTCTGAAGGTTCGTATCATACGAAAGTGGAAAGAAAGTTTTAAGATAGAAATGATATTGATTGATGAGCAGGTAATGTAATTTTTTTCTGAGGATATTTTTATATGTTGTTATTCATGATATAAATATAAATATTGTTTCTGTCATGTTTTTCGCTTACTTTATGTTATGTTATTTGAGTTCTTTCGTTGATGTTTAGTGGAAAGAAAGTTTTAACATGGAAATGGTATTGATTGATGAGCAGGTAATGTAATTTTTCTCTAACCTTATTTTATGTTGCTATTGATGATATAAATATAAATTTTGTTTTGTCATGTTTTTCGTTTACCTTATGTTATTAAAGATGTTGTCATTGATCTTTATATTTATTTTAAGGGTGATAAGATTCAGGCTTTCATAAAGAGTCCTTTGATCCACCTTTTTGACCATCAACTTCAAGAGGATGATGCCGTTATTCTATCTAAGTTTGGTGTCGGTGAAAACAAGGATCCATACAAAGTTGTTGCACATGATTAAAAGATCAACTTCTATCGTTGTACCACTGTTAGCCGTATTGTTGGTTGGCAAGGTGTTGAGTATGGATTTAATTTCATTGTTTTTAAAGATATTCTTAAAGGCGAAGCGAAAGAACTTTTGTCTGTTGGTTTGTTTCTTACTTTAAATTTAATATTTATTACATTAAAATTTTTGGTTTCATGTTTTGAATTATATGTACATTTTATAGATGTTGGCGGTGGTCTCATTTGGCATGGAGGTCTGGATGTGTTTGGACGACCTCCTAAAGAAACTAAAAGAATGAATTTTGATATTCAAAACTTGGAGTAAGCGTTTCCCTGTTTTTTGTTTGTAAATTATTGTTGTTACTTTCATTTTTTTTTTGTTTAATTTGTTTAGTGGTGATCTAATAAATCAACCAAATCATTATTAATTTTTATATTTTTTTTATATATATTTACCTATGTTTGTGTATCGATTCTATGTAGTGATAAAATATTGCGATGTACTATGTGGAATGTTTATGCACAACAGTTTAACAAATTCATTTATCAAAACACTGGTAATGACCATATTATGGTTGTTATACAGCATAGCAAGGTTAAGGAATCCAAAGGTAATTTATTTTATACTCCTGTTATTAATAATTTGTCAGTTCATTGTGGTTTAATATATATGTATATATTTAGATCAATTTATAGTTGAAAGTGACAACTTTGGAACTCGGATGTTTCTGAATGTAGATTTAATTGAGATGAAGGAGTTAAAAAGGAGGTACAGTGTCATTTTTTATGGATTTATAATTAAATAAGAAATTTTTGGTTTGTTTTATTAATTCGAGCTATTTTTTAGTCTTATATTGAAGCAAGGACAAGATGCTGCTTCTACTTCTACTTCTCAAACATTATTTTTAGAACACTCTGTTTACCCATAGCTTCAGGAATTCATTGTTGGTTCTGAAAAGAAATGTGTTGACGAGCTTATCCAGATTGATACGGCTTTAATATTGATTAATTATGATTAATATTTGTTCCCCTTATTACAGCTTTTTTTGTTAAGTAATATAGGCTTTATTTTTATTTTTTGGTAGCCAATGTATAATTTCCTTTTGAGGTGTTTTGCTAGGGCGGATTTAACATTTTCTTATAATATTAACAATGATATTATAAGAACAATCTATAATTGTTGTGTTAGTTTGAAAGAGAGCATGCCATCAGTGAAAACAAAGCATGCTACATATTTTGAATTTTTCTAATACACATCAACAAAGACCTCTTTTTTTCCATCATTACATGTACTAAAACAATAAAAAACTAAACATTGTTAATTTGCAAAGCATGTGCGTTTGAATATATAAACGCATTCATTGTTTGGATAAGTGTACATTTGAACGTACTCATCATTTGGTTGGATAAACTAAAACGCACGCATTAATTGGTTTTGGATAAGGTGCACAATTTGTTTGGATCAGTGAATATTTAAACGCATTAATTGTTTGGATAAGTGCATATTTAAATGCACTCATTATTTTGTTTGGATAAACTTAAACTCACGGATTAATTTGTTCAAATACAAAGTCAAACGCACACATTAATTCTTCAAACGCATGCACTATTTGAGTTTTCACTTTGTAAGTGCGTTTAATTTTTTCAGTATCATGCTCTGTTTTTTATTTAAAAACACCAAGCATGTTTCAAGTGCTAGGTTTTCGAAATCAGTGCATTCAGTTACGTGATTTTTTTCGCGATCGTGAAACTGATTAACAAGAATAGCACAATTTTGATCGTCGCTTCAATTAGTTATAGGTTGTTATGATGTTCGTTGGTGCGAGTGGTTGTCGTCATTGATGCTCCGGTGGTGAAGGGTGTCAAGGCGGCTATGGAGGGAAGTTGAAGGTGGTGGCTGTCGTTCAATTATTCAAGTAAGTTAGAATCCACTGTGATATTAAAACGAGATTGTAGGGATTATGGAGAAATGTTTAATTTACCCTATACAAGAATTAGAACCTGATTAAAATAAAAACTGCCAAATACACGTGGCACTCTAAAATTTCTTCCTACACTTTGTAGGTTAAAGAACCTTTCTACAGAATACTTTCTCTATTTATAATTACATTTAAAATATGAAAATGAAAATGAAAATTAAAGAAATTGAATTGTTTGTTTGTTTGTTTGTTTGTGTTGTTGATGATAAAAAAATCAAATAAGGCTGTGTAATCGACTACCAAATACCTATGCTAACTGTCAAAGTGAGTTAACTGCCATGACTATAATAGCAAACTTGAGTCATTCAATTTTGATATGCATCAGCAAAAAGTACGAAAATAGCGTTCACATTCTTCAATACGAAACTAAAATAGTCAATAGCTAAAGTCATTAATATTAAAGCAACAAAAGTCTTAGGTTCAAAACGTTAATGATTCAGAGCGAAAACATAACATTCATGACTGTAACGATAACATTCGAAACATTTTTATTTGAACTAAGTATTAGAAATAACTAACATACCTTTGTTATTCAAATACCTAAAGTCCTACCATTGCGTAAACGAAGTTTCTTCGTGCATGTTTTCCATTGAGTTACCGCGTACCTCTTCCGATTTCCACATGCTTCAACACGGATACGCTCTTTCAAAATCATTCCAGTTTCATTATTCAATTTTACTTCTTACATATCCTTGTATGGTAGGACCGAAACTAGTGTTCGCGCGCCCGTAGGAGATACCGATGCCTTCCTTGTGAGGTTAGGACTACACCAAGGATCCGCGTTGAGCCCATTCCTTTTTGCAGTTGTCTTGGATGAGTTGTCCAAGTCGATTCAGGAGGCAGTGCCGTGGTGCATGCTTTTTGCGGATGATATTGTGCTAGTTGCAGAGTCCAAACATAGTCTGAATGAGAAACTAGAGGGTTGGCGTGCAGTACTATAGGGCAATGGTTTAAGGATTAGCCGTTCTAAGACTGAGTACATGTATTGTGGTTTCAGTGGTGCAAGCAACGAGGCAAATACTCAACTTACGATTGAAGGTCAAGTTGTCCCACAGGCAACTAGGTTCAAGTACTTAGGATTGTTCGTGCAGATGGATGGAGAGCTAGATAGTGATGTCACCCATCGCATCCAAGCTGGTTGGTGTAGGTGGAGGGCCGCCAGTGGGGTTCTATGTGACAAAAGGTTCCCAACTAAATTAAAGTGAAAATTCTATAGGGTTGCAGTGAGACCTGCTATGTTATATGGGACAGAGTGTTGCGCCATAAAAAAGACTCAAGCTCGCAAGATGGAGGTGGCAGAGATGAGGATGCTAAGGTGGATGTGCGGGCACACTAGGGCAGACCGAATAAGAAATGAGGTTATTAGGGAAAAGTTAGGGGTAGCTAGTATATCAGACAAGATAAAGGAAGGAAGATTATGATGGTATGGGCATGTGAAGAGGAGGCAATTTACGGCCCCAGTTAGAGTAGTGGAAACCCTCACTGTGGAGGGAAGAAGGTGTAGAGGAAGACCCAAATTGACTTGGGATGAGCGGGTTAAGCATGATTTAGTAGAGATGCACCTCTCTGAGGACATGGTCGAGGATAGGGGTTCATGGAGGCTCAGGATTAGGGTTAAGGATTGTTAGGGAGGGTTTGGATTAGTAGCGTGGTTCTAGGAGCTTAGACTTTTTCTACAACTGGTAGGAGGACTATAAGGGTGGCAAGTTTTAGGGTGACTTGTATTAGGGCCTTTATGGTTATGTTGTTTGTTGTTGTTTTTTCAATTGGCATATATACCTCTGTTTTACTTTATGATGCTTTCAATGTTCTTTAAATTCAGTAGCTTTTTATTACCTTTTCAGTGCTGTTTGCTTGTCGATTTTGAGTCGTGGAGCCGGGGGTCTCTTTGGAAGCAGCCTCTCTATCCGTGAGGATGGGGGTAAGGTCTGCCTACGTCTCACCCTCCCCAGACCCTACTCTTAGCTGGGCTATTTGTGGGATTTACTGGGTAAGGTTGTTGTTGTACTTCTTACATATCCTTAAAGTCAACTTCATCAGCAAAAGTTTTTGGAAAACGCTGGCAAAAAAAATTAGCAATAATTATGATCACATATTTACATAACAATTAAAAGAACAACAAAGAATGAAATGATGAATGGGTTTATGAACATTATGAATCGATAGGAGATTTTTGTAACAACTTCTGGAGAAGCACTAACACTTGTAGAAGTTGTATGAACATCAGTGGTCAATTGAATTCCAGGATCAATTGTATCTTCAAATAAGCCGGTTGAAATTTCAATTACTTCTGAATCATAATCTACAACTTCTGGTTGAGTTTCCATCCAATTAACAGAAAACTTTCGTAGCTTAAAGAGTTATAGCCATCTTTTTGATAGTCCAAAAATCTCCCAACTTCACTGTAAGATCTTTATTAACATTTTCCAACCATCAGTGAAATAGGATTGTTTTTATGTTTTTATTATTTTTATGTCATTTGTTTTATATATTTTTATATAATGTATGTCTAATTGATAATGGTTTGTAGTCTACTGGTATCAAGGTGTGTGTATAATTCTACTTTTCGCTAAGTGGCTAAGAATTTAGCCTCATGATGGACAATGGTGATTTTAGGAAGGATTAGGGTAGGTGGAATGTTTGCATGATGATATGAGACATGAATGTTTTTTGGTGGTTCCAATATTGGGGAAGGTGTTTTTGCATTTCTAATCTTCTCCCATGTTTCACAAGTTTCTCTACATTAATGAATCATGAGCCCTTGTGTCATTTGCCTGTTAATCCACTGCACCACTTGCATTCCATGCGCTCTAAGTGTGTTAGTGAGCGGTTCTTGGAAATGTATAGTTATCACCGTTCGGTAGTTGTTATAATTAATTAATTTTGTGTTTTGTGCGATATTTCGAAAATATGAAATTATTAACTTTATTTAAGTTACGAGGTCTTCATTATTATATCTGGTGCTAGATCCATAGGCTTTTGATCTTTTTTTTTTTCACTCGCTCCAATCCTTTTCCACACCATCAAATTTGGTTCATTGTCAGTCATTTTTCTAATCGTCCCCTTATGTGATGAGTTTCTTTCTCATCTTCTCCCCATCATCGTACCCAGGATGCTTGTAGACACATATATATAGACTAGGTTTTATTTATTCTTCTCTTGATGTTCTTTGCCGACATGGTTGAAGCTCATGTTGTCGCAATGATAGCTCCTTTAACCATAGTTATTCTTCTCTTTATCCACTTTTGGCATGAAATAGGATCCACCTCGCCTTTATAAAGCGGTGGTTTACATGCTATGAATTTGTCAGAGGTGCAACCCCTCCATTCTCTTGTCCTATCCCTATCCTAGGAGAGGTTCTCTTTTTGTTCATTGATCTTTTCATCCACAACGGTTAGGATACCCCTCGGATGTTCTCCGTGAATTCCTTTAAGCCCTTTTCAAGAGATTTTCCTACCTCTTCGAAAATTCTCTCATCGATCTCTTCCCGAGTGATGGGATTTGTTACATCACCTGTCTCATTTGATATCTTGATTTCTAAAATGTTCATAACAAATTTGTTTACATTTCAGTATTCCTCATTGTTTCATGGTACACAAGATGTAATGTCCCATGTACCATGTTCTCATATTTCATGGTTAGAGTTAAGTCTTATCTTATTCTAACCAATTGAATTTTCTATGCATATCCCACCTTATGTTAATGCTTACTAAGTTGAGGTATTTCTTACTGGATTTCTTGATCAAGCGTCGAACCGAACAAACAACCTTTGGCTCTGAATACCACTTGTAAGACCCTCTCCCGTAACTATAGTTTAGAGGCCTTAAAGAAGGTAATGACATGGCATTACTTTATCGATACTTGAAGACTTAGATTTTTCAATGACAAAACTTTCGCTCCTTTCTATACATATGAAGAAGGGCGATCACAAGACTGTTTACATGACAACTAATTTCAAAATTTAAGTTAAATACAGCGGAAGACCTTGGTTTTGATATTTACTATCCAAAGGATTTCTAAATGTTTTTAACAAAAAGTGTGGCCACTTCGTGGTTTCTTCGGTTCATTACACTTGCTTGATCGTCCATCCGGATGGCCACTTCGTGGTTTCTTCGGTTCATTTCTCTTTGTTGTGGCTAAGGAAGCCTCGCCGTAAGCTACGGTTGGCCACCGTAGCTTACGACTGTGGGTCGTAGGTTACATCTGTAAGTTGCTATTTTGAGGCCAAAACTCATGCCTTAGCCATTTTTCTCAAGTCCCAACTCATGTGTATAAACACCTTGAACCTAAGAAGTCTAATACACACGAAAACTTACAAATTCTAGGTTCGAATGGTGACTTATCAATTGGTTTATCTAGTTTGCTAACTGCTCATAACCTATGATTCGGTTTGGAAGCTTTCCAACCTAAATCGACCTGTTATGATCAAAGTTAATCATTTTCACATATATGGATGGTCTAATAACTTAAACTATAGACCAACCTATTTTTGTAGTCTCGAAAAGCGTCTTGCACTCGACTTTAGTCACATTAGTCCTTCCAACTAAGAGGATTATGTTATGGGTCAAACATCTTTCCTAAAGCCCAAACCCATGATTTCCACCCTTTAAAGATCAAGGGCTGAATTGGTATGGATCATTCAGGACATAGTCAAGGTTGATCATAGCGTTCACGTGCCTTGGTTTCTACAACCCGCTCGGGATTGCTTATACCTCGACTTGTTGTTTATATGGAAGCCCTGGGCTCTATAATCCACTCAGAATTGCTTATACCTTGGTCTTATTCCCTTTATGCTCTAACTGAGCGTAAGCTCCCATTTTGACCTGTTTGGGTATTTAAAATGATAACTATTTCATTATGGTTACTTGGATTCTCAATTCTACCATGGATTGTAACCATGCGAAGGTTCCTAGACGCACCTCCTCTTCTATAGTCCCTAGGACTACATATGCTTCAATTGTATATGTCTACTTGAGTCTATATCTATAGTTCCCATGTAACTCATAACTAAAAGCAATGATTCAAAAGAGAATATTTAGAAACCACATACCTTAGCCTTTGATTTCCATGGTCCCACTTGAGCCGCCTAAACAAGCACCCAAGTGATTATCAATATACTCATGTTGGACCAACATATGTTACCATATCCAACTAAATGTTTAATCACCATTAGTGACATTTTCATCAATGATCTCATAAGCTAAGTTTAACAATTTTCCAGTTTTCTTTTGGGCAATTCATCAATCACTTGGTAGGCATAAATTGCAATTCACATTTAGTCCTTAAGGTTTAACCCATGTAGTCTTAGTTACCATACTTATTCTAATTAGGTAACTAGAGATTAATATGCAAAAGATTATTTTTAGCCCATGATCATAATGGGTTAATCATGATAATTATTAATTAGGTATTTTCGGTGTTAGAACAGGTATTCAAGGTTGTCTATCATGTCTAGAAAGCTTGTGCAATCCTCAAAACTTGAAAATGTTATATCATGCACTTGATTATTAAGTTCCTTTTCTTTTGGCCTCTAGTGATAATTCTTCAAAGTATTCATTCAGATACTCTTCCTTCCGTTTCTCATGATCATCATCATTTCCAAGTTCTCTTTTCAATCTTTCTTTTGAATCTCTATTGCCTAATAAATTTCTCAAGTCTAGACCCTCATTCTTGAACATGTTTTGCATGAAACACACATTACCCTCTAATTTTACCACAAAACCTTGAAGTTCTAATTGAAGTAGACTCACATAATTGTCATTAATATCCGGTGATTAAAAGACATTCGGGATGATCAATGTTTGATCATCTGTCGAGACACTAATAACACCCACTCCCCTTATAAAGACAAACTTTTCTTTAAATTGACTTTCTACACCAAATAATAGTTTAATTTTCAAATAAAAATCAAGGTTTCCACTGATGAGGTTTTGCAAGTTCGGACTTACATACCATATTTCATTCCAATTGCCAAAGACCAGACCAATAGAGGATGTAGCCTTCATTGTCGTTGGTGACATCATTAGGACAATAACTTATCCCAGTTTCATTTGTATCCTTGATGAGTTGCGCGACTTCATCTCTTTCTCTCAAGTTGCATGATCCGATAAGATGGCCTGGTTCATGACAATAATAACAAGTTCTTGTGTCAATCGATCTTCTCTTGATTGTTCTTCGCCTCTCAAGTCTGCCTTCATTCCTGGATGAAATCGTTTTTCTTGGACTAGAATAATAAACAGAACTTTGTGACATCTTGTTATTATAAATATTGAATAAAACGAATGAAGTGCAGGAATTTTGTGATAGAATTGAAATACATCTGTTATGAACCAAATGTCTCTGATACCAGATTTGTTGGCAGCGGAAACAGATTCAACAGATTTAGAACACAAAATAATATCACAAACACAAAACACATCGATGATTCAATCGAACAGTGAATAAACAAACGAAGAACAAATAATACAATGGATTAATTTGATGGAAATTAATCTTGGTGAGTCTAAAAGTTGTCGGATTACAACTATATGTACATATGGAACATGACTAAAAATAAGGCGGTTAACAAGTTCCAAGTTTTGGCGGGTAATAACTGAAAATAACTGTCAGGGGTACTTTAGTCCTTTCACTGCCATAACTGTTGCGCGCCTTATGTTGTTGTTCTTCATTCCTTGCTATGTGCAGCCTTGTATCCGATCCTTAGATAATCAACTTTCAAATTTAACTATTACATAATGATCCTAATACAAACATACATTATCCTAGAATATTACACACACACAGGTATATATATTCATACATACAATACACACATAAATACATATATAAGTTCATAGTTTAATAATCCAATAAGTCTTACATACGAACATTGTTTAAGCAAGACTTATCATCAAGTCCCCTTGCGTTGGTTCATCACAGAAACAGCACATAGTCTTACATACGAACATAGTTTAAGCCAGACTTATCATCAAGTCCCCTTGAGTAAAACTCCATCATGTAATCTTTCACAGTAAATTCTCTATAAATTTGAGGACTTTCTTTCGTGATAAGCTTTTCAATGGGTCCATAAGTTTTTGGAGGTGTAGCCACACCATGAAAAAAACAGGCAACCGATGTTCTTGTTTGAGTTACATTGCCAACGGCTCGATGGATCACACTTTTGAATTTGTCATTAGATATGATCTACACAGATTCAACAGAGGATCATAAGTAATTCAATTACATGTAGCCTTTTCTGAAAAGTCAAGTAACAATATGTATTATATTTGACTGTTAGTGGCAACAGTCAAAAACACCACCTAGCTTATCAAAAGTAAGATCTAGAAAGCTTATAATAAGTTGTTTTAACATATCAAATTTATGGTGTAAAGTGTGTGTTCACTTTTGTTATAGAATAAATACCTGAAGAAGATCCCCTACATTAACAACAAGAGCATTTGGAATAGGATCAACATTGGCCCATTGGTTTTGATGAAGAACTTGTAGTCCTCCAATCTCATCTTGTAAAAGTAGAGTAACGAAAGAAGCATCTGTGTGCTTATTAACCGTGAGGGTGTTATCAAGTTTGGGGCAAGGCGGATAGTAGTGGCAAGCTAAGCTTTTACCTTTCTGGCATTCCAACTGTTTTAGATAGTTTGGTTGTAGCCCAAGAGCTTCAGACAGTAATTCAAAAAGGGTGTCTACAAACTTAATGACATGGTTTAGATAATCAACAGTGGAGTCTCTGCTCATTAGAATTAGAATACAAGTTAATAATCTACTAGATTAAATGTACATATTTCAACAAGTAAAGTAAAGTAAATTAAATATGTACCTGCAGACTGATGGCAGATGTTGAGGATCAAGATGGTAAGTATTCAACATGTCGATAATTAAAGTATCCCTCCAATCCGCTGTTCTGGACATGTACAAATCATAATTGGTGTTAAACTTCACCATCCTCTCCGGATCCCTGGAATAATAATATTTTTTTAACTCTGCATCCTGCTCATGGAACCCACGCGCCCCCTTCATCATATCTTCTAGCACTTTGGTGGGTATTTCGTGATTAACCACCTGAAAGAAACCCCATTTTTCGGACGCATGTTTGATTTCGTTGACGATGTTTTGTCTTCTTAAACTTCCCTTATCGCCAACCCCGCGAAGATCAATGGCAGGTACTTGTAAACTTGTTGTACTAAGTTCTAGATCTTCATCGGGTGGTCGGATGAATATGTTTGGAATATCAACAACACCACCACCACCAGCAGCTGCAGCATCAACAATTCCTTTGACACCGGCTTTTGTGTCATCGAAAGCCTTTAGTTGTTTAGTTCGATCATCTGCTAAGATGTCCATGTGTTGTGGAATGGACGAAAAAAGAGGCTGTTTGATAGGTAAGATATAAATAAAATACACAATACGTTTGTCGTAAAAAGTCAGAAGTTCAATCAATTAAATATGTCCAACTTGTGGCGGCTTTGATAACTAGCGGATAATTATTTATATATTGAAATGAAATTTTAGCGACGCCACCGAACGTATGTTTATCAACTCTTATCTAAGATGCACTTCAGCATATAAAATTGATGAGGTTGTAATTTTTCTTGTATTCGAAGAGCCAAATGGCTGGAATTTTTTTTGAGTAAATTAGAAATTGTCCCTTATTGTTATGAAATGAATGACATTCAACAAAAAGTGGTCACACACACTAGTCATTATTTTCCCAAAATTCATTCATGTTAATCATTTTGAGTAATTGACATCTAGATTTTTTCTTTATTTATTTTTAAAAAATGAGGGACGTTTAGATCTCATTTTGGTTTCAAGGGTGGCTTGGAAATTTATTTGCTTTTAACTAACAACTAGTAATATTCAACCCGCGCGTTGCGGCGGGAAGGGGGCAGAGCGACCGTAATTTGATCATTTGATTTGTATTGATTCGGGTCGTTAGGTTATTGTTACGTTACCAACACATGTTATAGCAAACGAAAAGGATAACTAAAAAAAGGTCGTAATATAACCACTACAAGAAAATATACATATCTTGACACGCGAACAATGACACGCACCTATTCATGACATTCAAAAGCGTGCGTCATAAAAAAAATGTCATGATTTCTTAAATATGATAAATTTATGACACGCATTTTTGTGTGTCGTTAATTTGCTATCATAAAATAAAAAACATGACACTATCAAAATATATAGAATGCTCTCATTATTCCATTCTCTAATACTGTAAAACCCTAATAACTCTCCTATCCTATCCTGCACTCACTACAACTTAGTTACTCTTGTACCACCACCATGGCCGGCCGGCCACCACCCACCCCCAAAACTGCCGCCATCACTAGCACCTTGCTCCACCTCCGGCAAACCTCCGACACCGTGACCAGTTACCAGCCTCCACCGTCACCCCTAAAACCTGCAGCCTCCCCATCATCTTCCTCTTTTCCTTCTCAATGATGAATGGTCATATTTTCCATATTAGGAGTAAGTATTTTGATAGTATGCTATGTGGGTACTCTGTCTTGATTTCTTTGGCTGTGCCTTTTTTTTTTTTGTGAGCACCAACTGTTTGATTAAATTCCCCAATGAGAGTGAAGTTTTTAAAAATAATACTTTGATGTATGGTTTTGGGTATAGTTCTTTGTTAATTGATTTGATGTCTTGTTGTTTTAGTTTAGTTGGCATTAGTGTTTGTCAGCTACTTACTGTTCCATTTAATCAAGAGTTGTGATTGTGGACGATATGCAATGGCGCTACTACCTTGCGTCGGTTTCTTATTAATACAAATTAAAGATGTTCTTCTTTAATAATTTTTCTAGGTCATAATAAGTGTTTCTAGATTGGGAATAGGGAATAGAAATGATGCTATCATCTTGTTCTTGATACAGTTTTATATATACAGTTACGTGGAATGATAAGGTTTAAGCCAAATTAAAGGAAATTAGAATGTTCAACACAAAGGTCACAATTATATTAGCTGGTAGTCATGGTTATATATTCGAAATGTTCTTTTATAATTACGAAAGAGATAACAAGATTTTAATTTAATTAGATGAAAAGAATTTTACTAGCCGGTAGACAGATAATTAGTAACAACACAACTTATAGAATTTTGTGTGTATTTGTTTAGTTTTAGAGTATGCCAGGTTGTTAATTAAAAATGTTATGTTCTAGATGGTTGATTTTTTCTTTTTTGATTTTAATGAGTTTCTTGTGTTGTGATGTAGTTGGATCTTTATTTGCCATCTAAGAAGTGGAAAGAGCTTGTGGAGAAACCACAATGTAACTTAGGTATGTTTGGAGTTGATCGCTTTAATGCTATTCTACCTCCTGGACAAGCATGTGTTAACAAATAGCATGATTTTATTTAAATGCTCTTATTAGAATGTTTATTTGTTCTAGGGGGACTCTCATGGCTGTTGGAATAGTTAATGTTATAAGTTTGTGATTAGGCTAGGGGAGCAAAAATGTCGAGCTCGTTTAACTTGTGGAAGCTTGAGCTCAAGTTTGGCTTGCTTTGAGCTTTGTTCCTAAAGATCGAGCTTGTGTTAGAATCGATACTAGCTTTGTTTTAAAGAGATCATCATAATAGCCACATATACTCAAAACGTTTTAAAGAGATCTTCATTGTCTTTTGTGGCTACTGCAATTAGATTATCAAGATACATGAGCTTTTTTATTGAACTTATTTTTATTTATATATAGGGACACCAACATTATTGTGCCTGAAAGAAGTTTTTGATAAATATGTCTAGTAACTCTAGGCTTTTTATAATACGAAATAGTAGATGCTCATTCCACTACTAGAAATAATACCTTTCTTGATTGAACGTTGGTCGTATGGGTTGTATGAGGGAGAATTTATAGGCTCGTATGATGTAGTTGACTGACACAAAATGACTGATGTGATCACTAACAAAGTCATACAAATGACGACATTTTTAGCTCCATGACACTGCTTGTATGATGTGAATGTGCAGACTTGATTTGACATCATTAAAGTAGTTGGGCTGGTGTACACTAGTAGGGGATGGTGTCGCTTTAGCAGCACAGTATTTGTTTATGCTCTAAGAAAAGTAATTTGCTACTTTTTTGGGGGACTATAAAGAATCATAACAGATAATTGGTTGATTGAAGTTATTGATGATTTGATCAATGTACGGACATTCAATGTAGATGACATTAGTTGTTTTATGTTTCAGAAAAATTATACTATATTGAAGAAAGATGATATACGCCAACGCCAAGAAGATGATATTAGTGGAATTTGTTCAGTTGTGTCAGTTTCAAGGGATTATGCGTGCATGCTTTTGCGTCCTTATAAATGGTAAGGCATTTAAGTTTTTGGATTTCTGTGATTGGTTCAAGAGCTGATGAAATTTGGCACCTTATAGGAATGTTAGCAATGTTCAAGAAGCATGGTTTGCTAATGAAGATAAAGTTCGAAAAGCTGTTGGTTTGTTGGAAAAGACAGAAATTAAGCTACCAAATGTGGAGAGGTATGTTCGGTTAAATAAATTTATCCTTTTAAAAGTTCTATATGTTGTATCGTGTTGTATGAACGTTCTCTTATCTTAGAAGCTTTCTTCCGGGATCTACTTTGAATCATATCCACTTGATAAGGTTAGCGCTGCTTCTTGTGGCCATCCTTTTTGTAATACATGCTGGACAGGTTCAATTTTTTTAGTTCTATGGGTTATTTATTTTTTCAATGCATCAAATGTTTGTAGTTTTAGGGGTGTTTGGATTTGTCTTTTGGAACTGATCATCTAAATATTTTAGTTTTGAAGCCACAATAATTGTTTTTTTTTTAACTTTTGGATAAAGTGATTGTAAATTATGTATGGGTCAAATATGTAGTCTCAAAAACTACATGTTATTATATAACTAATGCAATGCAGATCACGGTGATTACGATCGGCGTTATGCCTGTACACTCACCACCAAAGGTATCAGACATCTGGTCCGTAAAGGCATTGATGGAAGATCTTCTATTAGGTATTTGTTTATATTTATTTTTAAGCTGAAAGTGTTCTTATTATATAGGTCACGAGTTTGTTTAGATATGTAAATATGGTAAATATAGTGTGATGGAGTAAAACTATTCTTTTGTAAGTTAGTTATACATCGTTTTTGAGTTATTATGAATGTTCGTTTTCTCTCTCGCCGGTTCATTTTATTTCCTTACTTAACTGCTTAACATTTGAAATTATACTTCCTTTTGATATGATTTGTATAGTTCAGTAATTGTGATATAAAGATGCAGCTAATAGGAAAAGTAATGCATATTCTTGGTTAGCTGTGTAACTTTTAACTTTATTATAGTCTAGGTCTATTAGGAATTGTTTACATTTCCTTTGATTATGTTGGTTTTCTTGCCTAAGAAATTAGTTACCGAGAATTTGTGCTCAGTACAATTTTTGTAACCTTTAATCTTATTAATTTGATCGTGTCTCAGGTTAGGGGAGGAGTGGATGTTTACACGGATACGGATATTGATTTTATATGTGAAGAATGGTCAAGTTATGCCACGACCTTCATTTTCAAGTGATCCATATGTTTAGGTCTAGATCGACTAACGTAATGTATTGACACAATGTTTTTGTAACCATTAATACTTGTGGTAGGATTCGACAAATGATTGTAATGGGTTTTTTGGTGGTATATATAATATATGCAGTTTTATTATTAAATTTATTGATTTTGTAATTATAAATATAAATCTAGGGATATTAGTCATTTTGCAGAAATTTTTTTAGGTAAAAAAAAACCATGACACGCAAAATAAGTGTCATAAAGGTGTGTCATAAATGCATGTCAAAAAAGCGTGTCATAAAAGAGTGTCATTAACGCGTGTCATTAAAAGATGACACGCGCTTGCATGTCATAAAAATTTAATGACATGTTCTTCCTTGACACTTTTTTGTGTGTCATAAACACCCTTTTATGACACGCAATGCGCGTCAAGAAAGGGTTTTTTTTTTCTAGTAATGCATAATGATATATACACGTCTTTGATTCGTCGTTGTGAATCGATTATGCACATCAAAACAGAAAAATAACATTGGTTGTATTTTAACAAATTGTAATATAAAATATGTAAAGCATAATATTTAATCAAAATCTTTTTCATAACAGTATTTGATGCGGATCCAAGTGTGGAGCGAGCTATTTTATATTTGGAGGCCCAAGATCGATTGTCAAGGGGGGCTTCAACAAAATGGCTATAACTTGAGCCCTTATTTTCTTTTTGCTTTTTGTTGGACTTTGTTATGGCCTATATATGCATATTATCATGGTGAAATTTATGGATTTTGCAGATTAGTAGTAATTATGAATTCAACATGAATTAGGTTATTCACTTATGTGTACTTCTGCATCAATTTTTTAGGTAAAAAAGAAGCATGACACGCAATGTTAAAGCCATAAGCTTCTATCATATAAGTGTATCGTAAATGCGTGTCAAAAAAGAATGTCATAAATGCGTATGATAAATGTCATTAATGTGTGTCATTAACATGTCATATTAATTTTATAGTCTAAATTACGTAAATACACTACAATTGGTGTTCAACACACATCTATAATGACCATACTCCCAAACAACATTGGCAAATGAAAACACAAATTAATGTACCGAAGAACATGACATGTTTCTTTCGAGACAAACATTTTTATATGCGAACATAGTTTAAGCCAGATTTATCATCAAGTCTCCTGGAGTAAAAGTTCACTATAATATCTTTTATAGTAAATTCTCTATAAATTTGAGGACTTCCTTTCGTGATAAGCTTCTCAATGGGCCCATAAGTTTTGGGGGGCGTTGACACACCATGAAAAAAACAAGCAAGCGATGTTCGTGCCCGAGTTGTGTTGCCAATTGCTTGATGGATCACACTTTTAAACTTGTCGTTTGTTATGATCTACATATATAGATTCAATACAAAAAAATAAACATCACTATCCTTCTCTATTTACGTGGCATATATATTAAATTTGGAGGGTTCTTATAATTAACAACATTAAGGTCTCAATTAAAACTATATTTAACTATATCTTTTTTATTTCGTATATTTACTTTTTGTCTTAGCCTAATCTTTTAAACATTTTGTACGCTTATAAGGTGTTTTATGTGATAAGAGGTAGATCCCCAATATTGACAACAAGAGCACTGGCCATCGGATCAACACTGACCCATTGGTTTTGATGCAGAACTTGAAGTCCCCCAACATCATCTTGAAGAAGTAGAGTAATGAAAGAAGCATCAGTGTGCTTGCTGATTCCTAGGGTCTGGTCTGGTTTCGGGCAGGCCGGATAGTAGTGGCCAACCAGGGTCTTACCCTTCTCCAATTCCATGCACTTTAGGTAGTTCGGATCCAGCCCAAGAGCTTCAGATAGTAACTCAAACAAGGTATCTACAAACTTCGTGACATGCTTTAGATAGTCAACAGTTGACTCTCTGGTAGATCATAAGAATACACGTTAATTAATTTACTAGCTAGCTATTAACCATGTTATTAGCTTATACAAATATTTTTACAAAAACAAATCCACATCAAACACATACATATATATATATAGTAAATATATATTATTTTAATTACAAAAACATAACACGTACGTTATTTCAACAAGTAAAACTGTTATCATAATGAAAAATATGTACGTACCTGCAAACCGAGGGCAGATCACGTACATCAAGATCGTAGGTGTTAGTCATGTCGACAACCAACGTATCCCTCCAATTAGCTGCACTCGACATGTACAAATCGTAATTGGAGTTGAACTTCACCATCCTCTCCGGATCTCTTGAATAATAATCCTTTTTAACTGCTACATCCTGCTCATGGAACTCACGTATTCCCTTCAGCGCATCTTCAAGCACTTTGTTTGGTATTCCGTGATTAACCACTTGAAAGAAACCCCATTTTTCTGAAGCCTGTTTCATTTCGTTGACGATTTTGTGTCTGCTTAAACTTCCCCTTTCTCCAACCCCATTAAGATCAATTACAGGTACTTGTAAACTTGATCTACTAAGTTCCAGATCTTCATCGGGTGGTCGGATGAATATGTTTGGAATGTCAACGACTCCACCAGCTGCAGCATCAACTAGGCCTTTCACACCAGCTTTTGTGGCATCGAAAGCCCTTAGTTGATTACTTCGATCATCTGCTAAGAGTTCCATATGACAGAAATACAGGTTGTTTATTATGGCAAATATAAATACACAATGTGGTGTTTGAAAGAGCTCACATGCTGACAAAGTTTCAACCATTAAAAAAGCCCAATGGGTGGCTGCTAACGGCTTTGATCATTAGTCGACAAATTCTGTTTATATATAATATAACTTAATTAATTATCTCCACATATATTTAGGGAGATCTATCTTTATCCGTAAATAACTTTTTGTAATCATTATACGAGTCGACGTCAACCCGCATTACTAGCAAACTGAGTAAGTGCGACCAAATTTACGACCTACATATGGCGGTCGCAAAATTTGTGGCTGGTTCGTTACCAAATCGAAGCATCAAGAAATTAAAGATCAATCAAGATTTCATCACGAAACAGTCTTAAATATAAGAACAAATAAAAAAAATAGAAGTTGCAACCATCTAAAGCGATCGCAAATACTAGAAAATATAAAAACCAAAAGTTGCGATATATAGACTCGCAACTGTAGAAGTAGATCAATAGTCACACATCAGTTATGCGTAGGTATATAACACGCTATACCTATACATATATGTTTGGCTAAAACTCATTTATATGTGTAGCTAAAAGTATAACAATTTGTTTAGAGGGCGGCTGACATGGTAGATGACGTAGACTAAGTGATGACTCATGTCATAAATACATGTGTGTGAAGAAACAGGTGTAATTACAAATGAAAGTACTTACTGTTTATCACTCATAGCTGATGTAGGGTATAATCGTTTGCTTGCTAAGTCTGGTCTGATACAACTCATTAGATACATCAAGCTGCCAATAATTCTTGAGTACTCTAATTGGTTAACAGGCTCACCTCGATTCTTAGCTAGACATTGACTCGTGTCAATGAAATTTCTAGCCACATTAGAGTCATTTCCATTGAACTTCTCAAGAATTTTGTCCACATAATAGGACTGACTTATAACATGTCTGTTCTAGGTTCGTGTGATTTGTACTTCCCAAAATCACATCCGTTTATATCAAACTTTCTATTTTCAAATACAAGTCACCTCCACACTTATGTGTTTATTGGATAACTACCAAATGGGGTGATGAAAGTTTCTTCCTTTCATATGTAGTTTGAAAACTTCTCCAGTGCCATTTTTACATCCTTACGGATTGTTTCTTAAATGGCTCTTCCCCCCACATTGCTTGCACTTTGATTGAGTTTGAGTAATATCACTCATGATGACATTAGACACCCGTGATAAGATAGCGACTATCTATATCTTTGTGTTTATTGAGGTCATCCATTATATTACTCAACCCATATTTCTCACACGAACCGTTTTCTGAGCTATATAAGTTTTCCTCATATTCAGCTAAATAGTATCATAACCAATGAACTATTTATTCGGTCCTTTCAAGTTATCCTTTTTAATGAATTATAAATTTGATTTTACAAAATTCTTTCTTATGTCGTCACATATGTTTGAATGTTCAAAGTTAATTTATTCTCCTTGGAGCATCTAAATTAACAAGTATTAGGCTAACATGCTTTAGACTACGAATACTTAGCATGTGAACAGAAGATGCCTCATTCTGATTCTTCACAGCCTTAAGAGATAACTCACTATCTCTTCTTAACATTCACGTCTTAGTTTAGACACAAAATGAGATTTTGTTTACCATTCCAAAACCTTGGTTTAAAGAATGCTTCAAAACCATAATTAATTCCATCCATTAGGATCAAGACTCGTTTGCCTTTAATCTCCAAGGCTTCACCATTGACTCTTTAGGACTTAAACATAAGTCTTAATATAAGTCACTTTGATGAACATATTCATCATCAACAAGTCAATTAGATTGACACTTGACGACATGACATTCACATATGCCTAAGTGATATGTATATATTTTGTTGATACTATTTATTGGGTGACTCTCCCAAAATATATCACGAATCCTCCATATAGTTCAACCAACATTGGTGGTTTGTAGAGACTCTACACGTCCATCAATATTCTAAGTCTTTTATAATAAATCTCACAATATTTCTCAAAGACTTATGAATAATAACATATATTCCTGTCATATGTTATAGTCATCAAAACTACATTTGTGCATTTCTACGTAAATGCTTTCAACATTAGATGACATATCTCGTTTTCGTGCATTTAACTTCAATACACTTTCCACGTTGATCATGATTATCTCAATGGGGATGGATGAAGAGTTTTTTCTTCTTAGTCACTTAATTAGAGACTTAAGACTCTAATAAAACCTCATCAAATGGCATTAAGAACTCTACTCAAGAGTTTCACCATGTGAAATAAAACCTCATCAAATGGTATTAAAAACTCTACTCAAGAGTTTCAATTATACACTTAATTTAGTCTTAAAACTATAATCAAGTGTCATAAATAAATTAACTCTACTAAAGAGTTTTTCTTTAATTCACCACATGAAGAGTTTTACCAATTAATAATTATAATTTACCAAATTATAATTTCAATATAATCCAAAATATATATAACATATTACATATATCTTTAACCGGATTCATATAAGGACATATAAACATCAAATCTCAAAGTGTTAATCTCTTTAACACTTTATCGTTCGACTAAATAATAACAATTATATCGTCTCGTGGCATGTTTCGAGGTACTCCCTCAATACACTGTTCAAAACAACAATGTTGTACATACTTAACTACTCACAAGTAGTTGAACAATAAATATGTCCAAAACAATATAAGTTGTTTTACACTAAATAGTCTCTCTAGACTATTATATGGTTCAAGTCATCATACTTCTCATACAAGTATCAAACCATATATAATTTGCAAAACACATGTTTTATTCAGACAAAACATTTCTGCTTTCACAAGTATTTTTCATAAACTATACATATTTATGTTTTGATTACACATCAAAACCATAAACTCTAATATAGTTTTATTATTTAAACCATTCCTAACTCACTTGTTAGAGTATATGGTTTTCATGACTAACCATTTCTAATTTGTTCATTAGAAACTATACGTGTACCATATAAACATATACGGTTTAAAAATTAACCATTTCTAACATACTTGTTAGAATGCAAACGATTACACGTTTCATCATATAGATTTTGGTTATATCAAATAAACCTTTATCTAACACACCCGTTAGAAATAAACGATTACCAAAATCATTTTAAAGGTCATTGGTTTATATTCTCAACCGTTTCTAACCTGCCTGTTAGAAATACACGATTATGACAATCGTTTTAGACCTTGTTGGTTTATATAAAATAAACCGTTTCTAACACCCTCGTTAGAAAATTAAACCATTTACATAAATGGTATTAACTTTGGATTTTTCAAAATATACCCATTTCAAACTCACTCGTTAGAAACCGTTAATTTTAACCAAACTGGTTTAATGTTGGAAAAGGTTGACATACCCAATTCTCCATAAACCCATGAGTTGAAACACCCCATTAAAACCTTTAAGAATATTTGACCCATCTTAATGATATTCTTATTATTTTTTAAGTTTCAACTTTGGACTTTGAATTAGTATTCTTACTAAAACCTTCAATAAAACAAATAAGTTTATAACTTTTTTATTTTCACAAAATTTTCCAAAATAAAATTTCCAACACGTCTGTCTATTTTGTACAATAATCTTTTCTAACACACTTGTTAAGAAATATAAACATCATATTTTGTCTTTACAAAATCATCAATCTCTAACACGCCCGTTAGAGAAATCAATATATAAGTTTACAAATTAAACTTACTATTTTCTAAATAATAATTTCTAATACGCTTTATTAGAAATGTTTCATGACACGTTATTCTTTCAACGTCGTCGATTCTAACACGCTTGTTAGAAATACATGTTTCAAACCTTATATTTTGAAACCCTTTATTTCCAATACTCTTATTAGAAATGTTTCTTTTCAAATACTTTGAAATTATCTTTCTAATACGCTTACTAGAAAGAAAACATGATCAACCAAGTTTACATGGGTTTTCAACTAATATGTCTTTTCTAATACTATCATTAGAAATTCAAAAAAAATGTTTAAACACATATTAGAAATGTTTGATAGTCCGGTTTATCTAAATATAACTCAAAACCCATGAATCCGAAAATTAAATCAAAAATTCGTTTTGTAGAAACAATCTTTCGGATTAAAGATTGCATTCTCATCATGAATGTAATCCAATTCGATGTACCAAAGAAAACATGTACAAACTTTCGCGAACCCAAATTCCTTAGGAAGAACAGGAAAGTTTCTTTACTAATCTGTTTAAGTTTGTTAGAAAACTTACATTGTGATCGCCTCAACGCCTCTTGTACATGAAGCTCGCGTGTTTCTGAGTCTCTGCACTTGCTGCAATAAACTATAACAGAAAAAACGAAATCATAGAAGTGAACCGGGCTTGTGTTTGACACAATTCCCTTAAACAGATTCTTCATCTGTTCCCAGGGTACACCGGTTCGAAACAGTGGTGGTGCACTGCCGGACTATCCCACTTGCGTGAAAAATAATCGAACTTGGTTGCTACTGCTATGTATTCGAGTTGTGTTTCTAAGGTATGTGTGTTTCAAGAGTTTCTTCATGTATATTTCTCATGTCTCAAAATGAGGTACAAAGACTCATATGTATACATGAACTATGGCTAGTGAAAAGTCTCACATAATTAGTGACTTAAATTTTATTTATTAGCCATAAAACTCTATTCAAGCCTCATAAAGTATCTTTATTTGTCTTGAATTAATCACATGAAGAATATAGTTAATAATTATAATTTCACTAAATTATAATTAAATCTACATTCACCTTATTTCCAACAATATTTAGCTTTGTTTGAATATTCCAGGCGTACCTTTCAATCAACCGGCAGGTAATGCGTTCCATTCTCGCTAAACGCTAGAACCCACTTGTGCGTTACACATACTTCGACCAGTGATGCCTCCTTTTGGTCTAAGGGGTGATAGGCCTATGTTATCCAGTAACCTGTATTTGTTTTCAAGTAAAGTAAGATAGCGTTAGTGGCATTTTTCAATTATCAATAAAACTTAAAACATATGCAAGCCCAGGAGTGCACGATTATTGACAACAAACCAACTAATACACGACATCGATCGTGAATGTATTACAAACCTTATCCCCGTGGCTGCCATTTCATTTTTATAGACGATAGAAGTGAAGAGGCGATCACCAACCGGAAAAAAAAACATTTTTATTATATGATATTTCATTCAGTTTTAATAAACAACGTCCTGGACTTTTTAGGATACGCCTGGTACCATAATGAGCTTTGATAAATCGCATCCAAAATGCCTTTCAACTTCTTCAGTTGTAGCAGCCGGTTTCGTCATCTCTAGTATCAACATTCATAGATTCTCACTTATAAATATGTAAATTCAATTTTATGAGTGGTATAAAGAATTGATTTAGCAATTTACTATGTCCGGTTACTCGAATTCCAATGGCGAACTCAATTCCCTAGTTTCCTGCCATCATGATCATACTCCTCAAGTCCTAATCTCAATTAATAGTAACAAACAAATGAATATGTCAAGTTAACCATAGATTACCAGCAAAAAAACATATTTCCAAGACGCCACAGACCCAGTAAGCAGGCCCCACAATCCCAAGGAGTAAAGAACAATAACAGTATTACCTTATCAATGTTACATATTGAACATATATTACACGTAACATTATATAGCATATATATTGCTACAGATAACAATATGTATGTTATAAATAAAGTATCAAATCCAACTATTAGTATTAACAAATACAAGATTCTAAATATAACTAGTGAGCTCAACTAAATATATATTTCATTGCCTAAATATATTATCATGTGCAAAGAGTACAATGTGAACAGTTTGTACCTTCCCACGTGTTCGGTTGGGGGAACCCATAGTCACATCAATCGCGGTACGCTCCGGTACGGGTACGCGGTACGAATACGCAATTCGCTAGGCTAGACGAATTCGGTACGGAAGGGGGTAGGCTCATTTCGGTACGAACCGGTACGGTGTACCATATAGTCCGGTTCGATGTACCCATTTTAAAATAATTATATGTCTAGTCCCTTGTGCCTGTTGTAAATTGTAATACAATTTAGGAATATTTCCTGCATTAGTCATTTTTATATGTCTTGTACTCACTCTCAAGTCTCATCTATTGTTTTTTTTTTAACTTCCAAAAGCCACTTTTTGCTTTAGTCTTTGGAGATGGGCTGGAGTTGTTTTCTTTTGGGCTTAAAAAGCCCTGCTCGTAGGAATGTTTTTAGGGCAACTCTTTATGTCATAGATTATGTAGCTTTCTTTTGGTGGTTTTCCCTTGCGCCTCCTTTTCCAGTTGTATACAATATCTTTCCTTCTGTTCATCCCTGCCAGCTGTTGCTTGTTACTCTCCAATTTTACCAAAACAGAAAATCAGATTCCTTCAATTCAGGTTTTTAGGTCTAAGAAAATCGATTTCTCTATCATATGGAACGCGAATTACTCTCTCCTGGATCCACGTTCCCTTAAAAGTTTGGATCGTGAATTGCAACTGTTTGGTTCGCCGTACCATACTCGATCGAAACGGTGGCGAATTCCGATCCGGTACGAAACGATCCAATACGAAAATCGTGGGTATTTGAGCGATTTATGTGACTATGGGGGAACCCCTTTGAACCTGTCAGTATAATCTAAGTAGTTTGTTTGACCCGATATCGAGTTCCAACCAATTCTCCAAATCTGTTATGCAAAAAACCATCCGGATCACAACCATCTCCAACTAGTGCTGCTGTCCTTGTCTCACTTGACCATCACCACTGTTTGGGGTTGCTTGATCCAAGGTTTACCAATGTTGCAAAAATCGGCCTAGGCGGCCGCCTAAGCACTAGGCAGTGAACAAAATCGGAATTAGGCCCTAGTCGGAGATCTAGGCGTTTTGGCCATTAGGCGGGCCTAGGCGGGGATTTTATTTATTTATTTATTATTATTATTTTTATTAAATTTCTAAGTATTCTTTAGTACTATGTGTATATATCTAAGTATTTCTAAGTATTATGTGTATATATCTTAACATATTTTACACCTAAATTTGTGTACACACACACATATATATATATATATATATATATATATATATATATATAATATGTCACACCCCGAGTTTTCCCTTCGTCGGTTGTGACGTTTGGTGCCTTTGCCAACGCAGCGGAAAGATGCTTCTAAGACCTTTGGTTTCCTGAACGCCAATTCTAACCCTCTAGGATCCCCGATCCCAAACTGCCACCTACTCCAACCGTGCCGTTACCAAAGTTTAAACCTGAAAGACATACTTAAAAAGTCAACATAAAGTCGGTGAGTTCATAAGTTTTACAAAAGAGTTGTTATAAGTTCCAAAGATCATATCCGTTACTACTAGGTTATAAGAACGTTAGCTAGACGTTAAGAGTTTTTACTACTACGGTTGGGAACCCATTACTAAACGTGACCAAAAGATGAACAGCCCAGACGACTGGGCTACCGATGCCTCGGTAACCTGATAGGTAGAGACAATATGCACCCGCCCGGCATCCCCGCCGTCGAGTGGGGTTTGTGAGGCCCAATAGATCTATCCACATTTCCCTCGTTGTGCTTCCCGCACATTCATGGTTTCCCCCTGGGACTTTCCGAAAAAGCCGTATAGTAATTGTAAAGTAACCATAGTATAACATGACCTTTCGTAAGTAAGAATGTAACATGTTTCTTCCCCGAAAGTAAAACCAGTAAAAGTAGGGTCGTGACACTCACGCACCCATTTCATTTTTCAAAAACTTGTTCGTTTGGAATTCCTCAGGTTTTCATAAAAGAAGCATGTCTTCCACCCCGAAAACATTTATAAAACAGTAAAAAGTGGGGTCATGAACTCACCTTAACCTCCTTGCTTAGCTAGCAAATAAAGCCCGAAGCTTTGACCGACTTCCTCGTGCCCTATAACCAACAAAGGACACCTTAAAGTCTAACACATATAAACCTAGCCTATTATCCGGCTATCTAGACTCGTGTGTAACAACTCGAGTCCTAATATGCTTGAACTCGATGAACCGATCGTGACTTAAATATGTTTTATGCGACTTAATACTCAAGTTAATCACTTGTTACTATTCGTGTATAAACCACGTTGGACCAATATTATGAAACGTATAACTTATCATGAGTCGTAGCTCGTCTCGCTAGTCGGATCATTTGTCTTGTACGTTTATTTTTAGGAAAATACACTTTACAAAATATAATTCTTATTGTTATTAATATTCCAATTAATAATAAATGCTACATTAAATCCCAAAATCCGACATTTAAAGTATTCAAAACTTTGTTTTGCATAAAGCTTTCCCAAGTAATTCAGACGTTTATATATTTCTTAATACGAACAATAAACATAGTTTCGTTGTCGAAAACCTTTCAAAAGCTCGTCATACTTGATGTTTGGCAAAACTATATGTATTTGTTTCAAAATATTGTTTGGGACTCACTTATTATTGTTACAAATATCTTTGTCAAAGCGTCGTGATTTTATATAAATACTTTTATTAATACGTTTGGAAATTCATTTATAAAATCATACACAACATTATTAATTTAGTCGCGCTTTGGATTTTATAAAATTTCGGTAGAGTCTCCTCTGTTTTTGTACGAACCAGACAACACAAGTTGTCTAAAAATCCCCAAAATCAACTTCAAAACACAAGACTACAATTTGTTTATCTGCAATTCCCAATCAACGAGACTTATACGTTTCGACACATTTATATAAACTAAACTTATTTATATTTATATACTTACACGAAACAATATATATATTATAGTCCAACAAATTTAGTCCAATAACGATTTTTAAGTCACGCCTTTAATATCCAATACCAATCGTCCGATATAATATATTGTTACCGTTTATTATTATTATTCGGTTCGTTCGCGAGTCAAAACTATTTACGAATATCAATGTATTTATTTATATATATAATATCCACAACAATATACAAATACGAATTAAAGTATACCGATTCGTACGCGCGTAACTCGAAGCCACCTCGAACTACGTGTAGATCGGAACAAAAGTTTGACCAGCTTTGACCGCGTGTTGACCAGATGTTGACCGAGTTGACCCGGTTTGACCATACTCATGTTTTGACCGGATCTGACACGTAACCGAGATCCCGAGCCGAACCCGAGTCCAATCCCGAGAACGACACCTGACCCTAACCAGATCTGACCAGACCCGACTAAAAACCCACTGATCTTTGACCCGATCTGCACCTGATCTGCACCCGATCTGAAACGAGCCCACAACAACAAGGACCACCATGTTCAACCTCCACCCATAACTCATTTTTCACCACACTCCAGTCGAGCAACCGGTCGGGAACCAGCGTAACATGACCACCAACCAAGCCACCACTCGAACCAATCCAAACCCACCTGACCCGAGTTGAATCCGAACCCAAACCAAAGTACTCGGGTCTGACCTGGTACTCGATGAAAACCAACTATGCAACCACCACCATCGAGCCTTCAACCTCGAGCATAACCATCATCGAGCCATCCCAAACACCCCGATCTGAACCCACAACCAAAACCATCAAAACCCAACCCAAAATAACCATAACCGCCCCCAACCACCCCCATAATAAACCCAACCTAAAGCCCGATTCAACCACGAGTCACTAACACCCGACCATGACCACAGCCCAATCGGACTTAGTAATCTGAGCCGCCCACACCCCTTTACGGGGTTAAAACTTCTGTGCCGCCACCATCATGGTGGCTGGCCGTCGCTAGAGAAGAGGGAGGAGGGAGAGTTGAGAGTCTTTTCTAGAGAGAGAGTAGAGAGAGGTTAGAGAGAGAGTTAAGAGCTTTTTCTAGAGAGAGGAAGTGTGTTTGGCTGCAATTCTTTGAAGGAAGAAGAAGATAAAGACTTTAAATAGCTAGGGTTAGAGTTAGGTAGATAGACACCGCGTATCGAACACGTTCTAAATTTAAAACGTCTCGGTTTATAGTTAGGC
This sequence comes from Ambrosia artemisiifolia, assembly GCA_032199755.1. Taxonomy (NCBI): domain Eukaryota; kingdom Viridiplantae; phylum Streptophyta; class Magnoliopsida; order Asterales; family Asteraceae; genus Ambrosia; species Ambrosia artemisiifolia. Next base: position 1,461,358 of record CM063516.1, on the reverse strand, counting down.
TCATTAATTAATTATAAAAAGTAGTCGGTTTTGTTCGAAATACAAAACCGAGCATAAATATAATTATTTTCGATGTCCGACGCGTGTTTTCAGAACACGCGTTTAAATCGCGTTAAATAAATCAGTCGCAGTTTGGATTGTAAAAACGGTCAGTAAACTTCCGAAACTTAATAATTAATAATATTTGAAATAAATATTGATTTTTAATCATAAAAATCATGTCAGTGTAGATCGGAAGTTGCCGGGTGTCACATAATACGTATAAAATTACCAAAACCCCTAATTCCACCTAATTTCACCTAGTCCCGACTAGTCCCTAGGCTGGACCTCACCGCCTGCCTAGCGCCTAGCGACTTTTGCAACATTGTAGTTTACCCTCACCCAGGGCCGGCTCAACCATTTTAATGGCCTAAAACGAAACAAAAATTTGGGGCCTTAAAAAAACAGCCCCAGAAGCAATATAAATCCTATCAAAAACCTTTCAAAAACTCAAAACTCAAGTATGCAATTAGAGAATGATCAAAGACTATTTGATAAAAACATTAACATGTATAGGTTTTACAAATTTGAGTGAGGAACCCTGTCACACCCTCAAATTTCCACCTGCGGAGTTCTACCGCGAGGCGTGTGACACACCAGGATCCAAGTCAACGGTCACAATAAACGACGTCTAAATGTAACAACATACGTAAACAAAACCATGCATAAGATTTAAAAACCATCATTTGAAAGCGCGGAAGCGTAAAAGTTTACATAAGTCAAAAGAAATCAAAACATAAGTTTAAGAGTATAACATTTCCAATAAAACATGCATAACGATCCTAGACGCGAGACGAATCCAGTGCGACTCCGTGCGCCTAGATGACAGCTGCTACCTTAGCGACCTGAGAAAACATGCTAAAAACGTCAGTATAAAATACTGGTGAGTTCACAGGTTTTTAAGGAAAATGTTTCACGAGCTTTTGAAGGAACTATCATGTTACTACTGACTGAAGAAAATACTTGTTTGACGTGTAGACTCCAAGACGAACCAATCAACGAACTATCGTTAATACGACCAATGCACTATCGTTTACCACGACTAACGAACCATCCAAATATGTCCAACGAACTGTCACTCCGTGGTCAACGAACTGTGCATTCACACTTAACGAACTACCGCCATAACGGTTAACGAACTGTCACAACGTGAGCCATATGAACATAGAACATAAATGAAACGTACAACCAACCCAGCATAACATGATCTTTTACAAAGCGAAGTACTAAGCATGTTTCTCCCCCGAAAACGAAAACAGTAAAGAGTGGGGCTGTGAAACTCACCTTAGGTTCCGTCTTCTGTTAAATAAGTAAACCGTTTATATGATATGATAGCCCCAACTAGTGGCGACCTATCATAAGATACGCGTTAAGTTAGACTAATAACCCGTCGGGTTCCTTAGTCCCTAAGTCCAGTCCATGACCATTATGTGTCTGAAAAGCGTGTTTGACCGATAACCAGACTACGTAAGACAAGACTCGACATCCCATTGGTGACCCGACATTCCACGTGTTCATCTCATACACAAACATTCACAAATCATGCAACTTAGTACTTAACATGCGTTAAAGTTCAACGATTCTAACACATAGGTCAAATAACGTACAAACAAGTCCAAACACGTGTTACTATGTTACTAGGCATGTCACGGGGTTCCTATCATGTTCCTAGGTGTCAAATCGGGTTTCGGGATGTCAAAATACACTTATAACAGCATTACACGCGATTAGGAACTTAGCATGCAATTAGGAAAGTCAACATGTGATTAGGGATGGTCAACAGGCAATTACAAGGGCTAATCGCCCCTTATTTTTGTGATTAGGGCTAATCACATGCATTTCAGGCGATTATGGTCATAAGGTATGCAATTCAGGGCTTAACTAGTGATTAGGGTCACAATTGCATGAAATGAAGGCAATTAGGATCACAATTGCATGAAATGAAGGCAATTATGATCATAATCGCCTATATGCACACGATTGGGCCTCCTATTCAGGCGATTAGGCCTCTAATCGCCTATAGCATAGGTGATTAGGATTCATAATCGCCCATAGCACAGCTGATGTGGTTTTTCGCGCGTTTAACCCTCCAAATCAGATCCGAAACGTGTAAAAACACCCAATAATCATCCTAACACATTAACAAACATATTTCAAGCAAAACCACTAAGTTTTCATCATTCTAACAGTCCCGAATGCGAGCGTTTTCCCAAAATAGCAACTTAACATGTAAACATCACATCAACATGCAAGAACTTGCCCTAAATAGCAAATATCCAGATTTAATCACATAACCACGTTGTCCGATAGCATCCTACTGTTCTAACATCCTCCTAGAGCAAACCCTAACATCAAACAATCAACAACATACCTCATATCATCCTTAATCATTCATAATCTTCCAAATGGGTCAAAACATCAAGTATCAACAATACATAACCAAAACCATTCTAACTCCTAGAACATCATCATACTAACTTGTAACAGCCCTAAACATCATAACAATACAAAAACAATCATGTTTTAATCCTAAAAATCCTACCTTTAAACACAAATAACACATATAACACATGTAAAGGTGTGGGTTTGTTTAAAAACGGTTTTAAATGGATTTTCAAAGACAAAAACATTTATAAGTCAGGTTTGGACATTTAGGGAGTAAAATATAATCTTTTAAAGGTTTGGGTTTGAAGAACACACCTTGTATTTAAGAGGAGATGATGGAATAAGCTTGGAAATGGTTGTTTTGATGTAAAAATAGGTTCCAGAGGGTGTTTGTGGGTTGAGATAGGTTATGGGACGGCTAGGGTTGCATAAATGGTGTTTTGGAGGTCAAGGGTGGTATTTATAGGCGTTTCTAGTCGTCAGGTACCTTATAGGCGATTATGCAGCTTTATCAGGCGATTAGGGCTGCTAATCGCCTTCACTATAGGCGATTAGCCCCATAATCGCCTATAGAAGTGCCCAATCGCCTATAGAATAATGCTACTCCCCCTTATATAGGCGATTAGGGTCCCCTAATCGCCTATTGGGTCTGGTGCAGGGTATTTTGCGCGTTAAACTCCGTTTTAACATATGTTAACACATTTTCACATACCGACAAGTCACATAATGATTATAAACACATAATACATGGAAATAAACACGTTCACACTCATTCACCAATTCCCGGGACTCGAGACTTGCGTATGCTAAAACCCTAATGATGTGCGACTCGACTCGACCGACCTTGTTATGTGTAACGTATGCGCGACTCGCTAAGGTAGACTTACTAAGTTTTCAAAAGTTAGTTACCGGAAATTGCCGGGTGTCACAAACCCCTTAATGATTCCATTTCATCTTCTTGTTATTGTTTCTTTTTCCTTTTAGAATGACCGGATTGTGGCTGAGAATTAGCAACACAATTTCAGATAAGACAACCAACAATTAAACACTTCTCTTATTTAAAGAAAACAATAGAGCGACGGTTCTTTACCTGAAAGAGCCGTTGTTGGCTTCTTTCGGCCGACGCTTCATTCCATGTATCTCATAACAAATGCTAAAAACAACTGATTATCAAAAGCTTGATATCTTGTCCTTCCAATCAGAAGTATTCATAACCTTACTTTCCCAAATCTTATCCTCAAATCCAACCAGCACATTCCACAATCAAACCCTATTAAAAGATATATAAATAACTCTCGAAAATTGTTAAAAAAAACGTTGGATGTGGCATGATCCCCAATCTTTTTAACTAAACTAGTCTATCACCATAAAAAGGATAAAACTTTCTGACCTAATAAGTCCCAAAACTATTGGGCTTTTTTGTATCCTCTTTATACAGAGCCTTTGTCTTATGTTAATGGGTATCTATCTGTGGTTGTGTAATCACTCATCCCCTGTCCTATAACGTAACACAAGCTACCAAACATACTACCTTCAAAATCAATGGCTTATTATTGATTATTAAACTAAAGTTGTGTACTTTACACAAATGTATCTAGTTACAAGGGTTCTTGTTTACACATAGTCGCATACAGAGCAGAGCTACAGAGGTGCACTTACAATAGCTTGATCGGCCGGACTGTTGAGTTTTCTCCCACGTTATGCAGTTTCTCGATACAGACAATAGGGTATTAAACCCTAGACTGGAAAAAAGAGGCGCTTTGCATTTGTTTTTTGTTTTCTGTTTCCAAGGGGAGAACATTGGGGTGGGAGGGAAATAGAAATTAGGGGTGAAAATAATGGGAGGTAAAACCTAAAATTTTGAAAATTTTAAAAGTAGTCACATTTTAGTAACAAGGGTTTCAAACAGCCCGTGTTCATGAGTTGACGGGTCTGAGCTGACTCAAACTCGAAAACTTTACACAACTTGAACCCGAAAATGGTGTCAAACATAAGAACCAAAACACCACCCGAATATTCGCGGGTTAACCCAAAAACAATTCGTTTGACCAAAATTTTTACTTTTTACATTGTTTCATTTATAATATTACTTTCAAATTATAGTTTTGCAAAAATAAAATAATTAAATAAAAAAAATATTTTTATTTGTTAAATCTCATGTTAATTTCTTTTTTAATAATTCAACAGTTGAAAATCAAATCTTTTTAAGTAACAATTACTAGATAAATAACTAAAATATAATATAAATGGGTTAAACGGTTAACCCATACTAAAAATGTAATATATAACATAAAAGTTACGCTAAACAAAATGATGATGAAACTTACTAGGTTTCGTTTGTCTATATGTTATAATTGTATGAATCTCCTTGACCTCGTTACCCTATATACACCACTGTATTACCACCATTCATTATCTTCGTTGTCATAATTGAACCACCGACACGAGACACTGGGGTCCATTATGATTTAACACATGCATGTTCTTCCACTATTATCCATTAAGGCATATTTGATATATAAAAACATACATGATCTGCTACTGTCGATTGTGATCCAAGAAGACCTAGTATGATCTGTTAAGACATATATCATCCACTATTATCCATTGTGATCCATTAAGATCCAATATGGTATATTAAAACATATATGACTTATTATTGTCAATTTTAATCCATTAAGGCTCAATATGATCCAATAAAACATAATTCATCCAATATTGTCCGTTGTGTTATATAATTCATTACAACTTGATATAAACCCTTATAACCTTATATTATATAACAGAGCTCATAACCATCCAATAAGAGCTAGCATAATTGTTAAGGCCTATTGTGGTCCATCAAAGTATATATGACTTACTATTGTCCATCTTGATCCTTTAAGACCCAATATGACCCATTAAGATACATATGATATATTATTTCTCATTGTGATCCATTAAGGCCCAACATGGCTCATTAAGACACATATGATCTACTATTTCCCATTGTGACCCATTAAAGCCCAATATAAGCCATTATAACATATATGATCTATTATTGCTCATTATAATCCATTAAGCCACAATATGATCAATTAAGACATATTATCTAGTGTTGACCATTTTGATACATTAAAGCCCAACATGGTTCATTAAGACATGTATTATCCAATGTTGCCTATCATGATATATTAAAGCCCAACATGGTTCATTAAGACATATATCATCTAGTGTTGCACATTGCAATCCACTAAGGCCCAATATGGTATATTAAGGTATACACAATATGTTGTTGCTCATTGTAATCTATTAAGGCCCAGTATGGGCTATTAAGACTATATTATCTAGTATTGCCCATTCTGGTCCATTACCCGTTGAGTGCCTCGTCCCATTAGGCCAAAGGGTGTGGTTAACTAATGGAGGCTCATGAACATCATCCACGTTAGTGCTACATAAGTATCCCCTTTCACAATCTTTCTTCTCTGCTATTAAGGGGTTTGGTTCACGATCCTCCACTGTCTCATCCTCTCTCTTTTGTACATCCTTCCAAAAAAAGCACAAAATGAGAGATAGGGTAATGAACTTGTGGGCTTAGTGGAATTCTCCATCAGTATCACTATCTTAATAAATCAAAACTTATATATGTTTTTAATAAAACATTATAAAAATTTGATAAGCTACTATATTTAATTTATTCATGGTCTTTCAAACCGGTAAAACCATGGCCGAACGAACCGACACCAAACACAAACCGGTTTAGAACTGGTTCGGTTCTTAGAAAAAAAACGACATGTGCACCTCTATAAAGTTCTTAGGTTGAAAGGTTTTATGTGGAATATTTTCAACTAACCTAACTTTCAATTTCACATTTCGATGTCACCGATAGAAATTTACGGTGCACTTAATTAACAGTTTTATTGCATTGCTTTTATCATGTGGGTATGGTTCTTTGTAGGTTGATTACATATGAGCCGTTCCAACCTCCTCTTAATGTGGATCTTATAAAGCTTTATTCTCTTCAACAATCTATTCCGATTTGGCACTTTTAACATATTGAGTGTGACTATTAGTATAATAATAGTTGCTAATGAGTCAAAGCGCTACTTCCATTTTTTTACCGGCATGTAGGTCAATATGCATATAATATATAGAACGTAGCATGCTATCATATCTCCTTGTAGATTTTAAAAAATTACCCCATTATGAAGCACAAATGCTTACACACACAAACATACACATTACACATTGATTCTTTTATTCGTTTTAAAGTTTGATTTTATGTTTCTACCGTGTATTATTGACTCCGCCGCAACACGCGGGTTCTCTGCTAGTATTAATATGATAAGCTGGTATATTTAATTTATTCATAGTTTTATAATTACTTCTATTTCTCACAAAAAAAAAAAAGTCAATTACCTCCTAAATTTATAGTTCCCTCCACAAATTTCATTCCCCCGAAAATCCAAAACTATTAAAAATTTAACTTCAGTACATGAATCTCTCTTACACTATGTTCCAGAGTTTCATTAAAGGATGGAAGAGAAAAGATTGGGAAGGAAGTGGGGAAAAAATGTGTTCCAGAGTTTTTTGTAGGAGGGAAAGGGAGGGAATGAGAGGGATATTAAAGAGCATTTTAGTGTGATTTTCAATCTTTCCAATTTGGAAGGAATTGGAGAGAATGGAAGAGGAGGGAGATCCTTTCTCTTCCATCCTTTAATGAAACTCGGGAACACAGTGTTAATTTTCACTGAAAAATTGAATTAAGTACACACAGTCATTCATTCAATTGATTTTCATTCCCACCTTCAATTTCTAAACCTTTATCACCCACTTATTCACATCCCTTTTCAATTTCCCCTGATTGGTTTCACGATGATTGTTGTCTAACTACCAGAGAAAACCGTTTAGAAGAATCCCAGAGATGGAAGAATTGTCGTTAACACCACGAAGGGAAAGGAACAACAGTAACACTACTTCCGGGGAGGCACACCATGACAGGATCATTTCAGGTCACGGAGGCAACGTCAGTTCGCCGGCAGGGTTCCCAGCAGGAATTCTAAAATCCAATCGCCTCCTTGTTCACGAAGAGATATGATCAAGGTACTGCTACAATCGTTCCATACTCTTTCAATTGTTGTTTTGTTTATGAAATTGAATTGCCTGCATTGTTGATTTTCTTTAGGTTATTCTTATGGTTTATTGTATGCTCTTTACTCTTTTGTATCCCTTATTTTGTTCACTTTTGGGGAGGATATGTAATTGCAGAATAACAACCTTGATGAAGGTATGATGAGTAATAATGATCACTAAAGATATTGTTTTTGATATGTTACTGAATGTGTTGTGGCTTGTACATATGTCTAAATCCCTTGGTATATTGGAAATATCCTACGGAAGGTTCATTTATGGTTTTTAAAGCTTGAATCGAACAGCTTTCATTGACATCATATAAACACCATCAAGTGTGCTGTGAACACATTAATAGAGCTTTCAGCGGCGTTTTTTTTTTACCTCAGTTATTGTTTTATGTGTTTTCTTCTGTCAACTTGCATCTAATTCATGGCTTTTGTCATTTCCTCTAAGATATATGTAGATTATGGTTAGGAATTGTGATAAGATAATCTTAAAAGAAAACTTAGACTTGGAGTACTCGGCAGTTCAGGGTTCTACTACCTATGATAACAATGGTTCTGGGCTATTCCAAAAGTTTAGGAGATTTATCATTTAGGTATTAACTATTATGTAGATTAATAATGTGGTTACATTACTATTTTGAGATGTGTCATTTCCTAGTAGTTCTTTTAATGACTTGGAACTCTTAGCTAGATGGCTATTAGTTTCACAATTAGTATGCTTATTCTCGTACTAAGTCGAGGGAGTTAGATTCTTTTTTACTTGCTGATACATAAAAGGTCGCGTATGATCGTCATATCTAGAGGCTAGTTTTGGTACACTCACAACAACATGATAACTGAATGATCTCCCTGCCTACAGAAAGAACAAAAAGTAATAAAGTTTTAGCCTAATTTAGAATTTGGAGACAGACTAATTTATTTGGAGTGTTCTACAATTGTATCAAGATAAGTATTGATCTCAGCCATATTTAGGTGGTTTACTATATACCGAGTGTTTGGAAGGCATTTTCAAGCAGTCCTTAGAATATGGTTTGGTCAGTTTTTTGATGTTCTTGATGAGATTGCTGTGACTATCAGCCCTTGGGAACTATATAGTTAAAGGCGCATGCCTAGGAAACCAGATGAGGCAAGGCTATGCGCAGCAAAACCGTCTTGAGTATAGCAAGGCGAACTGAACTGGGAAAAAACTGGTCCAAGACTTGGCCAAAAATAGTTTAGAACCGTCTGAAACAGCCAAAAATCAGTCTCTACCAGCAGAAAACAAGTCTAGAACAGCTAAAAATGGTCTGGACCGGACGTGCGTCTTCCTTGTCTTTGTCATATGCTTTTGTAAGCGCCTTGCCTTGCACCCAGGTGACAAGCTCACCCTTTGCACCTTGAGTGCGCCTTGAGCCTTCAACTACTATTATCACGGTGGATAACATTAAATCATGAGAGATAATATCAACATGTTATTAAAGCACTTCTTATAGTCAGTTTTACGTTTCAGATCCATGACATTTATGTTGCTTTATTTGGACTAGATGTATCGCGGTCTCTACAAGGGATTCTTCGATCTCAGTAGAATTATATTTTTCAAATGTTTACTTAGTCTGGTCTACCTGGGTGCAAACCAGTAGCCAACTTGATGCTTACTATAGCTTATAGGGAAACTCACGAGGATGAAGTCCTATGAAGGATTGAGAGAATTACAAAAGACTAGTCAGGACATTTAATTAGCTATTCGTTATATGACCAGATATATTATTTCTAGTTATTTTCTTGAGCCAGTTCATGTCTTGTGTCTGCTATATATAGAGGTCATTGGATGCATCACTTTGTGTTTTAGCTGTCTTAAGTCCACACCAGGCCTAAGGATATTTTTCCAAAATAGGATCACTATAAAGTGGAAAGAGAACTCTAGTTTAGATTGGGCATGTTGTCTTGTTTATTGGAGATTTCAACTTTTTTGAACCCAACCCGATTGACCCGTAACAAAGTATAAATTTGAGTTTTTTTTTCTCTTTTACATGTAAATACTATTATACTAAAAATGAAGCCTTTTTTGAACCCAGCCTGGCTCGACCCGACCCGAAACCCACTTTGACCCAAACCCCACTCGAAACCCGTTTTGACCCGAACCCCTCTACTTTACCCCAATGTTATATTTTTATAAAAACTAACTAATCAAGTTAGTTTCTAACATAATTTGCTCATTTATATAAACAATAACACCAACTAGGTTATTTCCATAATAGAACATAACCCGTATTCTTATCGTCTAAGCCTAGTTTTATTATTTTATTAATCACACCTAATGACATAATTAAGCGAAACTGAGTTTTGGGGTGTTACAAGTCTACCCCCCTTAAAGAGGGTTTCGTCCCCGAAACCTCCTTCATCACTACCATACTAGGCATTCTCTACTTACTTATTTACTCTGTCACTTCATTCAAAGTTTCATGCCCATAGTTATCGATAGCGAATAGCGGTAAATAGCGACGGGCTACCGATATGCTACGTAGCGATAGCGATGAAATAGCGCCCGCTATTTCGTAAATAGCGGTAAGGTATTAAAAAAATTAAAAATATTTTTATGTACAAATTTACAAGTATAAGGACCAAATTGTATATACACAAACTATTTTTATACTTAAAATTTAGAAGTTTTGGCACTATATGTAAATAAATGGAAGATAGAGGGGTTAAACATGAAAATGTATAAAGTTATATAACCCTAAAAAGTCTAAAACACACAAACCCAGCCGCCATTCATCTTCTCTGCGTCTTCTCTTCATCTTCTCCGGCGAGAATTACAGGCCGTCGCCGGAATCTTCGCCGGACTTCGCTAATTGCTTGATAGCGGGCCGATATGTACTGTGTAGCGGTAAATGGCCGATACGCGACGCTATTCGCTATCGCACCCGCTACAGACGCGATTGACAACTATGTTCATGCCACATCGCAAGATCACATTATAGACTATACTACGACTTTAATCGTGACTAAACATAATTATATGTCCACACTTTCTTGTATTAACAACAAGCCTTTATGCAAGTATCAAGCATACCGAATTATCATTGCCATCTTTCACCTCATCAATCCTATTGATCTTTTATTATTGCATTAATCACAATATTAGTATTCATCCTTATCTTACTACAATATTCCACTATTATAAATTCCTTTTAATTACTTCAATCGTGTAATTAGTTAGACTATATATATACCTGCGTATATCCAAATCCTTAGATCATGGTTATCTCTTTCACAACATACATACCATTTCATTCCTCATTCACTCTCCTCAACTTGAGAGTTAGGCATAATTAACTAGGCATTACCGAATCGGTACCTTTACCATATGCACCCCACCCCCTTTTTTGGTAAATTTCAAAGTCATTCTATTCACACTACTTTGTTTGTTAGTTCATTTCATGCACTACTCACTGTAACGCATATGTCCGTTACTGAACAACACCGAGTCTAACTAAGATTCATTCATCTTTTGACTTTTAAAAGTCTAACTTTCCAACTACATCATGCTTGAACTACCCTTCATTCATACGTGGGTACTATTCAACCTATATAAATTTTCCACTTAACAATCACAAAATATCTAAATTTACTAACCTTCCTTTTACAACGTCATCCAACCATCCATGTGTCGGCTTAACTTGCTCCTTCACAAGTCCACGCCTTATTTTCCTTGCTTTAGTTCGTTCACAATAAGTTCCAACTCTTTAACATCATATCACCTATCTTGTGGATTTCATCATACCCATAGATTCGACCATTCGTGTCTACAAAATCACTGGTTAGACATATACCTTACATTCATAAAAATTGACCTTCATCGGTCCATGCAAGTTTTCTTTCACTCGAAATGTCTAATCATATACATTTCCTTCTTGCTCTCCTGTTTACGAGCTATACTACATTACTTATTCCATTCCCTTACGCAAGACCCTTACATTTTATTCACCATCTTGCAAATTTTCTACAATTTGACTTTTCAAGGTAAATGTGCCATATCCTACTACTTTATAATAATTTCTACATTGCATTCTTGCAATTCATAATATCATTCATTCGTTTCCACAGGTCTCTGAAATAAACTCACATCAATGTCGTCTTACTATCTTCCATTACATATATATGCATTTTTATATGCCACGCAACATGCATATTTAACTAACGTTGTGTCTCACCTTGGTTGGAGAAAATGTATTCTCTTCTTCATTCCTATGCAAATGACCTGTTTCATGGGTCATTCTATATATTTCTACAACATCCTACTCAATTTGACCCATTACTTGGATTATTCTATATTCTTACATCTCCACCATTTGACCCGTTCAAGGTCATTTCTACAATTTCTATAATTTCACACATTTGACTCCTTACGGTCATTCGACATTCTCATGTTATCAAGGATGAGCCGACTAATGAGTAAGTGAAGGGACTTACATATGGACTCATATATTTAATTCCTACCTTTAATTTATATATATTGGATCCGTATTTACCTTTGGGTTCAAATATTTTATTTCTACCTTTCATTCGTATAAGTTTAATCCGTATTTACCTACGGATTCAAACCTTTCATTCCAACCTTTCATTCATATAGGTTTTTGATCCGTGCTCACCTACGGCCTCAAACCTTTCATTCCAACCTTTCATTCAGATAGGTTTGATCCGTACTTACCTACGGACTCAAACCTTTCATTCCAACCTTTCATTCATATCGGTTTGATCCGTACTTACCTACGGACTCAAACCTTTCATTCCAACCTTTCATTCATATCGGTTTGATCCGTACTTACCTACGGACTCAAACCTTTCGTTCATATAGACTGCTCTCTATCACTTGAGAGTCGCCTACTTTACCCACAACTGACGTCTAGTTACTTATTCATTCATTGCCATAATGAATTTATAGGCACAATATACATAAGTTTAGTTTGATATCTTCTAAGGGAATTCCCCCTCACATTCACACTTTTATAGAAGTTTCATTCCACCCATTCACCCACACGACCACCTACTTTCCAATTTTACCAGGCATACCTGTGATGATTCTCCCGGTCTCACGTGCTTCGCATGCTTCTTGTGCACTGGCCAGGCACACAGTCCACATGCTATCCACGTGCCTTCATGTAATCATTACCTTATGCCTGGGGACTGGTTTTCAGCTTTGTGCTACATTTTCAATTTCCTTTCCTAACAACATGGTTGTTTTTCCATCTAAATTTTACCATCCCTGAGAATTCTCTCCCACCGGTACCAAGGTATTAATACTACGTACCTGCGAGCATTTTATCCTTCCCAAATTTCCGAGATATATCTTGGATCGCCTCCTTGAGACCTCTTCATTATCCACAAAAGCGCACCTTAACATAAAAACCACAATTAGTTTCTAGCCTGTCATGTGAGTTAATATTAAATTCTACCCTTGGGCCTCGATCGAGTCTTGGATTGTACAGGTCACTGATTTCAAGAGCACACAAATTTGAGTTCAAGTACTTACTTCCTTGAACGAGATTTCACTCAAACCGGGGCTCTGATACCAACTTATAACGCCCTAAAACCGTAATACAGAAAATGCGCAGCGGAAATACCAACCAAAAAATTCATTTCTTTAAAAACAACCTTGAATGTTTAGAAACCAAATCTACTAAATATTTTAGGTATTACATCTTCTATTGTTTCTTATTGCAGCCAACTAAACTCATCTTTATTAGGTTATGTAACCGTGACCACGTACAATCCGCTCCCTCGCTCGATCGCCATCCTTCCCTTGCTTTAAGAGGTAGACAATACAACCTACAATCACCACATAACCATATCATTAGTTCGGTAAATGACTATAGTCAGTATTTTTACAACATAGTAATAGCATCCCAAGGAAGCTAGATAATCTCTTTGACTTGTCTCCGTAACTCGGACCAATACAAGATACGAGCTTGAATCCGATCTTTGGATTCTAGCCTTGAAATTCCATGCATTCATCCTCATCTATCTTGTGCCTTTGTTGTAATTCACATAATAATACGGTTAATAACATTAACAATACATACATAAACACGACCTCCACGATTTCATCTCAATGTCCTACCATCCTTTAATCTTAAACATTCTTACTAAGATCTATCATGGAGCTTAGAGTAACCTTAAGAATCCTTACATTCCCACATAATGACACATGATAAACCATGTTAGAAAGAAGAAACAAAACAAAAGATTCAGGGGTCCACCGTAACTTACTCTGGCCACCGTAAGTTACGGTAGCCCCTGTTTCAGATTCCACCGTAAGGCAGTAGAGATCCACCGTAAGGTTTCTGATGTCCACCATATCTTACTCTGGCCACCGTAAGGTACGGTAGCTTCTGCAAATTTGGCTTATTTTCTTCATTTCCTTACCCGCTTTCCCCCAATCTTTGAACGCCTTTAAACTCATGTTCAAGGCCATTCCTAAAGGGCACTTGGGGACTTGTTTAACACCATTTAATCATGCTTTAAAGATGTCCATTTATGGTGGTTTATAACCCCTTTCGGTTTAACTACAATCCATCCGATTCTCACCCAAATCGACCCGTTAAGGTCTTAGTTATACCAAAACCTTATTTGATCATCCAAAGGGCATAACCATCATTTTGTTAACCCATCTAACTCTTGTTAAACTAAAAGTCATCGTCCAATTATTTAATTATGACCCAGTTTATAGGTTTATCCTTTGGTAATTCCTTGGAATTCCCAAAACACACTCTTCGGCTTATTTTACAAACTAGTCACCCGTGGGTGACACTTCTTGGTTTAATTCCATTGTTTTTAACTGCTTAACTTATTTGGAAATCTCTAAGCCCTCATGGACTTAGTTTTCTATCATTTTCAATATTACATTACTATTGGTCATTCTTAGGCGCATTAGCGCGCACTGGACATAGTTTTGCAAATAACTACCAATTTAACGTCCACACTTCATGAGGGTGGTTTTCATACGCATATACTACTACTACATCATTCTCATTCTATATGAACATAATTCAATATCATAGATGCGAGTTAAGTTTGGGAATCACTTACCTCAAGGCCTCCAAATTCATGCTTGTTTACTTGCCTCATCTTGACCCACTAGCCTCCCATGCTTGAGTCCATCTTTCTTATCCTTCCATGTCATCACATTCACATCTCATTAACATATAAGATCGTTCATCTTACAATTTAATCCAACACATAGCATGCATCATATTATTTAAGTCTAGTGTACACACTACTAATGCATTCTTCTTAGCCGTTAAGGTCTTAGTTATACCAAAACCTTATTTGATCATCCAAAGGGCATAACCATCATTTTGTTAACACATCTAACTCTTGTTAAACTAAAAATCATCGTCCAATTATTTAATTATGACCCAGTTTATAGGTTTATCCTTTGGTAATTCCTTGGAATTCCCAAAACACACTCTTCGGCTTATTTTACAAACTAGTCACCCGTGGGTGACACTACTTGGTTTAATTCCATTGTTTTTAACTGCTTAAATTATTTGGAAATCTCTAAGCCCTCATGGACTTAGTTTTCTATCATTTTCAATATTACATTACTATTGGTCATTCTTAGGCGCATTAGCGCGCACTGGACATAGTTTTGCAAATAACTACCAATTTAACGTCCACACTTCATGAGGGTGGTTTTCATACGCATATACTACTACTACATCATTCTCATTCTATATGAACATAATTCAATATCATAGATGCGAGTTAAGTTCGGGAATCACTTACC
Organism: Ambrosia artemisiifolia; assembly: GCA_032199755.1. Classification (NCBI taxonomy): domain Eukaryota; kingdom Viridiplantae; phylum Streptophyta; class Magnoliopsida; order Asterales; family Asteraceae; genus Ambrosia; species Ambrosia artemisiifolia. The sequence goes on along the minus strand of CM063516.1, from coordinate 1,446,049 downwards.
TCAAGGCCTCCAAGTTCATGCTTGTTTACTTGCCTCATCTTGACCCACTAGCCTCCCATGCTTGAGTCCATCTTTCTTATCCTTCCATGTCATCACATTCACATCTCATTAACATACAAGATCGTTCATCTTACAATTTAATCCAACACATAGCATGCATCATATTATTTAAGTATAGTGTACACACTACTAATGCATTCTTCTTAGCCAATCATACAATCAACTAAGTTCCCACATGAATACTCTCTAATTCAATCCTCATGTTAACCTACTATCAATTGTATCTATTATCACATTACTGTCATATTTGTCAAGTCTTGCATACAAATTCACATATTATGCTCATCTAGACATTTCATCAAACACTTGGTGTGTGTACCATATTCTAAGCTTAATGTACAAGCTCCTAATACACGCATTCCATCAAAACACATAATCACCTTCAATCATGACCTATTTTCCACATACATATCATCAACTACACATTATTCCTACCATTACGTGTATTTACAACTATTTTAACAACATCAAGGCTCAAATGAAAACCCAATATCATCATCCTTTGCAAACAAGTAACCTATAGTGAATAGCTCCTCTCTAAACTGTTAGAGATGATCAATATCACATAAAATCAAGCAATAATATGAATTTAACATGTTTTGCTCAAAACCCACATGTGAGGTTCGAATCCTACACGAATTTGGGGGTTAGGGTTCTTACCAAAGCTTAATCCTTGAAGATTAGCCCTTTAGATCACACCCTTCATCTAATACTTCAACCTCAAGCATCAATTGTTCCTTTTTGGTAGGACTAGGGCTTGATTTTGGCTCTAAAATCCCCCTTTGGGCTGCTCACGTTTTTGCACCCAAATGGGTGTTTTACTCATATTAATATTGACCCAAACTTATTCTTTTAGTCCCTCTACTTTACCCCAATGTTATATTTTTATAAAAACTAACTAATCAAGTTAGTTTCTAACATAATTTGCTCATTTATATAAACAATAACACCAACTAGGTTATTTCCATAATAGAACATAAGCCGTATTCTTATCGTCTAAGCCCAGTTTTATTATTTTATTAATCACACCTAATGGCATAATTAAGCGAAACTGAGTTTTGGGGTGTTACACGTTTGACCGCAGTGGACTTAGTTTGACCAGACTCAAACTTTGACTCGCCACCCGATATGTGATCCGAGCAACCAAAACGAAATCAAATCTAGCCCGAGACCTGACACGAGGACCCAAGACTAATCAGGACCAAAGCTTAGTCGAACCCGAAAACAGAATCTGACCCGAGCCAACCTTAGTCCGAGACTCGAACCCTGGACCTGTGAGCCATCTCGACAACCTGTCACCACCAATGATAACCCCACACGACCATCACCATCATAACATCCACGTTCACCATCTCTTTCACCATTACCACCGATCGAAACCACCATAACAACCACCATCTGCCACCATAAAAACCCACCGGAAACAACCACCACCGGTGGGAATCACCACTTTCACCCAATACCACCTCCGAAAGACACCTCCATAGCCGCCATTACTTGAACCAACACAACCTACCTCAAACACCTACATTTAACTCATGACCACAACCACGAACCACCTCAGTACCCGTTGCCCCCTCGTGAGCCATCACCAACCACCAACAAACGTACATCTCGATTCCATCACAATCGGCTTCCACACAAGTCATAACTCCATAGAAAGCATCTTGTAGGTGTTGTTATGGCCACCCATCAACCTTCACAGGTCACAACATATCTGATTTAGGGATTTAAAAACCATTGCGCCGCCACCACTAGTGACAGTGGTGTTCGGCCGCTGCTGAACAGGGAGAAGGGAGGGACAAGAGGGAGATAAAGTGTAGAGAGGGTGTGAGATCGGGTTAGGGTTTGCAAGGGGGAGGGGGGTTAGCAGCTGGTAACAAATGAATAGGAGGGAGGGTTAAGAGACTATAAATACCTAGGGTTCCTGGGTAGGGGAGACAGCGTATTCAAACTCGATTAAACGTTTTAGGCTCGGTTTTATATTTTGCACATTAATAAATTACAGAAGTTAGCCGGTTATGTTTGAAATTAAAAACACAACTGAACCGAGCTACTTAACTTTTATTTTCGTCGCCCGACGCATGCTTTCGAAACACGCGTTTAAATCGCGTTAATCGATTCGGTCGTGCTATCCTTCATTTAAACGACCTGTTTACTTTCGAAACTTAATAAATGAAATTATTTACAATAAATAACTATTTTGAAAGTTCGATAACGGTTAGAACCATGCATTTTGACGTTTGGTTCCCGCGTCAGTTACTTTTCGCATTTTCAAAACGTTGCGTTTTTTGCCGTTTACTGCGCCGATTTCACATTCGATCGCTTCAGCGAATATGTGTTGTATTTACATATATTAGCTGTATGTTAGTCCACTTTGACAAATTTTTACTGATGTCAGTTCGTTAACTTTAAATACGCAAAGTCTTTCTTTAAAGACTCCAGGGCGTCCACGAACTTCGAGAAGGACATCATAGGACTTATAACGGCTCAATTAAACGTAATTAACCTTAAACCATGTTAATTGCTTCAAAATCCTGATTATGATTACTTAAACATTGTACGGAATTTGCCGGTTGTCACACATGCTATGGGTGAAGAATGTGGCACTTTACTCATCACCCAACCAAAGATCGTTTTATTGAACACACATTGAAAATAGATGTTTAAGTCATCACCCAACATGTATTTTGAGATTGAAAAAAGTAGTAAACATACAGTGGTGGAATACGAGTCGAGCTTATCACATGACGCAAGATCTTTATGTACTACATGATACCTGCCATCTATCTAACTGTCACAAAAGATCTACAAAACAAACTCGAAATAGTATCACCTTGATAATACCCTTCTTTCTAGACAAGTCTAAAACATTACTAAAATCCCTAGAAATAGTATATTTATACTATGAGCCTAGTTTAAAAAAAGTCATCGCTTTTTAAGTGTCATGCGCCAAGGCACCGGGCAAGGCCTATGTGCCTTGCGTCTTTAACAACATAGGTTCGAATTCAACTAAATTGTATCAACGATGAATACAAAAATTATATTGGTTTAATAATACTCTTTAACTTTCTTTGAATATATAAAATGATTTTAATGGTTGTATGAGTTAAAAATATACTTTGGGCAGATTTTGACTCATTTAACCTTTTTTAATTAAATTTTATTGATTTAGCAATTTGACCCATTAAGAGAAATCACAGACAAAACTGACCCACTGATTAGTAAATGGATTTAAAATTTTGATTGGTTTTATCTATCAATTTCAAATGGTCCCTGTGTAGACAAGATTACCCGCTGAACCATGCATAAAACTCAAATACATCTCGATTCCTTGAATGACTTCCCCACATATGCTAAATGCTTCTCGCTAGCATGTATAATTTGCAGCCCATTCCACGCCTGCAAAAAATAAAGCAAAAAGACATCGCAACTTCCATATTAAAGAGATGTAATGTATATTGCAAGAAGTGAAAACACCTCACAACTTCCATGGTTCAATGCATGATATATCGTTCATCATATATGAAATTGTTTACCTCTAAGGATACCTGATCAGTCGCGAAGAATGAAGAGTTGAATTCACAAAATAAACCATCTTCAAGATCTTTTTTACCAACCCTTACTAGTCGCTACTTAACTTTTCCAAACGTGCGAACTGAAAAACGACATCGACAAAGATGTTAATAACTACATGCACTCGTCTTGTACGACAGAATACCACAAGACTACTTGCAGATGAAGAACTAAAATATTATATATCACTAATAGTCTTCTCCATACCTAATTTCCATTACATCCTTAATTAAAATTTCAATTTTCTCCTCTTTTGTTCTAAGAGAGTGTTTGGGATTGAGTTTGGAAATACAAAAATGCTTTTAGTCAAAAGTGCTTATTGGCTTATGACTTTTAAATATTAGTTGTATGGGTGGTAGATTTGCAATTTTTTTTCCAAAAGCCAAAAGCTAAAAGCCAGGATTTCTAACTTCTCAAAACAGCTTTTCCATCCTTAAAGCCAAAAGTCAAAACAGAAACTGCTTTTGGGTTACTCAAAAACAGCTTATTGACTTATTGGCTTCTTCGAAAAGCCAACAAGTCAATAAGGTGTTTAAAACTCAATCCCAAACACCCTCTAATTTACTTTTACCTACCCTACACTCATGGAAAATGAGATACAATTAGATTGTTCCTAACCCCAAGACACAAATCAGATCACAATTTAGAACAACACACACTTACAAATACATAAAAGAAAATCAATCCCTTATAGGCTTCAAACGACAAGCATATTATTTGATTAATAAACTTTGAAATGACTTTGACATCATTACACAACGATCATTTCAATATAAATGAAAGTGATAAGGAGATGAATGGATTTGAGACAAGAAATTGAGATAAATTGTTGAGAAATAAGAACCCTAATGATCTGCGATTTGAGAGATGGTTAGGGTTTTGTTATGATGAACATCGGAGAACCATGGACGGCGTGGAGTGAGAGAGGGTTATGGGTTAGGATTTTGTGATTTTGGGACGATGAAGGTTGGAGAACCGTGGATTAAGGTTTTGTGATTTTGGGATTTGGGAGAAGAAAGGGTTATCAGAGAATAATGAGAGAATGGGTTTGGTGTTATGAGAGAAGAGAGGGTTTTCGTTGCTTTGGGATTTGGTGGGTTTATCGAGGAGGAGGGAGAATGGGAAGGAAATTATATTGTTGGGACAGAATTACATGACACACATATTTTGATATTGTCATGTTTTTTTATTTGTTGACATAAAATTTTTGACACACAAAAAAACGTGTCATAAATTTATCAGATTTCAAAAAACATGACATTTTTTTTATGACAGACGCTTTTAAATGTCATAAAGGGGGGTGTTTGTCATTGTTTGTGTGTTAAGGAAGGCATATTTTGTAGTAGTGGAAGGAAAAGAAAAAGTTATGGATGGACTTTGTAAATGAAGAAATAAAGAAATAAGCAGCAACAGATCTTGAAGACCACGGACCAAAAATAAATAAATGAATCCAAATGTAACAACAAAAAAATACATGTATCTTGTGAAACAACAAAAATGTAACGTGAGGTGGCCCAAATTAGTAGCCCATGACAAAGACTCAAGGCCCAGGGTGCTATTTTGAGGATTGTTTTAGGTTTTAAATCGAGCTGGAGCGAGAATACTGGGGAGAGACGGCTGAAAAATGTTATTGCATGTTTGTGTGACAAACGCTTCTCTAGATTAGTATCGTTTTTGTTTTTTGTTGATAGGTTTATTGTAACATGTTTGACATTGTTATAAGTCAAGCATGATAGTCTTATGTTTTACCCTAGCAAACAAAGAAGTTAGACATCTTCTTTAAACAAAGAAGATAGTTATCTTCTTTAAACAAAGAAGATAGTCATATTCTTTATTCTGGGCTAAGAATCTTCTTTGTTTAGCATCTTCTTTGTTTGCAGGCCCATGCACTATAAATATGTGCATGGGGTGTAGGCTAAGGTTAGTTCTTCAAGCTTTTAATTGATATCATTCCCACTGAAAGTTATCATTAGACAAGACGGTTTTATCATATTCTCATGTTCTTAATCGTTTGTTTGATTCATCGATTTGCATAAACATCTATCATGAGATTCCGCACCTTGATAGATCTGATATAGCTTGTATCGATCCATTCAAAGGACCTACAATTGGTATCAGTGCCTTAGGCTCAAAAGATTGTACGGTTCAAGCTTGATTATTGCAAATATTGAATCGATTGGAACGTGTTTTTCGTTTAAATCTTTTGTTTTTCATGTCAAAGATCATTCTCCATCAAAATTATTGCTTTATAGAAAGTTTTGTGTTGATTTCTTGATGTTTTGATCGAAAATAAGCTTTCTGAATCGAACAGATCCAAAAACGAAGTTAGGGATTCTTTAGGGTTCATCTTCGCCTAAAGGAATCTTTTGACAAAGACCATCTCCGTTATTTTTAAGTTCGTGAACCTTTGAATTTCATCTTCGTTAGTTTATTAATAGTTCATCTTCGTTGGATTGATAAAGGTCATCTTCGCTTAATAGTTAAAAACAATTCTGATAAAGGTCATCTCCGTTTATTTATTTTTTATATCAACTTCGCTACGGATTAAAAAAAACCAACCAAGATATATATCATCGTTTAAAAGCTTTTGTTTCATTAATACATCTTCATTTTTTTATTATTTTTTTATCTTCGCTTCTTTTTTTTGTTTCCATATTCGCCTTAAAAAACAACGAAGTTCAATTTCGTTTTTGTTTGATATTGTTTGAAGCGTGTCTCTTTTCTTTTTTTTTTTATTAATTAAGTTCAATTTCTTTTCTGGTTTTAACTTTGCATTTATTAATTTCTTAATTAATATTCGAACATTCTCTTGAACTGTTAAAGTGGACTCGAACAATTGAACCTTTCACGTGGACCTTTAAAGTTGGACGTTGAACTTAAAATTGAACTAGATCATTGAACCTTATCTCTTTGAACTTTAAATTGGACTTGGACTTTGGACTTACACTTGAATCTTGGACATTTAATTTTAAACTTAAATCATATTAAACAGTAATAAAATGTCTACATTAAACAAGTTTTTTGAAATGGACCATGAAGTTGGGAAATCTAACTCACCACCAAAAATGATATCCGTAAACGATTATTACTGGTGGAAGGATAGGTTTGAAGAACGAGCTCGCTTCTACAACATGAGAGCATAGATTTGCATTAGAGATGGATATTTCAAACCATCTAGAAATGTAGAAGGTAGAACAGTGGAAGTGGCCTTTGAGGATATGGATGAAGAGGATAAGCTTATGTTTGAAGTTGAAAACAAAGCGCATGCTGCCATCACAATGAGTCTTCCTCAGGAGATTCTGCATACCTTCAAAAAATATCATGAGGCAAAACAATTATGGGATGCTCTCGCGAGGAGGTTTGAAGGAAATGATAATGTCAAGAAAAACAAGACTGATTTACTAAAGAAGCAATTCCCTGTCATCAGGGGAATGAAAGGAGAAACCCTTGAGGAAATAATTACTAGATTTAATCAACTTATGACCGAGTTAGGTAATCACAATATAGAGTACACTGAGGTAGACCTGAGCACCAAAATTCTGGATTCTCTACCTTCAAAGTGGGAGGTCTATACCCTTCTTATAAAAGAGAATACAGATTTTGAAAGTCCTACTCTTGATGAAGTGATAGGGAAGCTGAGAGATTATGACTTGGCCACAAAAAGAAAGGATGCCGGATATGATCAGGTTCAAGATCCGGGAGTCTACTATGGAAAACCGACATCTAAGGCCTTGTCCAGCGGTAGTGGGAATGCAACTGCATTCTTTTCAAGTGATAACTCGGGAAATACAATTTTGGACTCTGATGGTGAAGTTTGTTTTGTTTCTGATTCAGGTGGGTCGACCAAGGTTAAAGATATTCCATCCGGAAAGGACAAAGGAAAAAGTGCTTCTGGCTCTGGAGAGGAAAACTTAGGATGTAACTACAAGTCTAGCAAGTCAATGCCAATGAGTGTCAAATCGGCTGAACAACAGCTTGTTGTGTTGTCTTCTTTTGTGGCATCCTACGAAAACTACATACAAGGGAAGATAAATGATCTAGCAGTTTTTGATGAAGACTATGATCAAATCGATCCGGATGACTTGTCAGAGATGGATTTGTAGTGGAATCTTGTTATGATCTCCAGAAGAGCAAAAAGGTTCATGGACAGAACCGGAAGGAAACTGGTGGGAGGTCGAGCCGGATTTGACAAGTCGAAAGTAAAATGTTACAACTGCTTCAACTTCGGTCATTTTGCAAGGGAGTGTTCTAGACCGAAGAACCAGAATCAGAACCATGGTAACACTGTTAGGCAAAGCTCATCAGTGGGACCATTTCAGAGCAACAATAACTCTAAGGCCCTAATGGTAGCAAAACCTGATGGTACATATGATTGGAGTGTTGTGCTCGATGGTGTGTTGTAGAAGCTTATAATAAGTGTTTTGATTATGCTGAGCGTATTTTGTTGCCTTTAAAAGAAAATGATAAAGTAGCTCAGCATAATACTGAGTTAGTTGTTCTTCTAGATAAGAAGAAAGGGTTTAATATAGGAAATAAGATTAGAGAAGGGAACTTGAAAACCTCTCTTAATGCTGCTAAGAAAGATCTGAAAGAACTGAACTACACCTTTAGGGAAAAGATAGATTACCTCAATCTAACACAGTTGGCCTTAGTTGATAAAGAAGAAGAGATAGCTAAGAAAAATACTGAAATAAACCAACTTAAGGTTAAGGTAGTCGATCTAAATAGGCAAATAGATCAGGTTCGCAACTCAAAATATCTTATTAATGCCTTAATAGACTCTAGAAAAGACACCAAGAAGCATAAAGATAATAATGGTGGCTTAGGTTACCAAGATGTATCTCCTCCTACAACAGGAAACTATTCGTTTCTACCATCTGAAAAGGAGGTTACTGAGTAAATTTGTAAACCTAAGTTAGATGAAGTGAAAGTTGATGTAAGTGAAAATGAGTTTAGTACTGAGTATGGTAGTTCATCCAGTGTATCCGAGGATGAAGAAACAGGTGAAGTGTTCTAGAACACTGAAGGGTCGGGGTTAATAAAACTCTTACAGTTAAAACTAACCCAACTGAATCAAAGAAGGATAACCCAGTGATTTCAAAAACACAAACCAAAAAGGCTGAACCAAAAACCATTTTGCAAAATCCTAAATTTGTTAAGCAAGGTGAAGCCAAAACAGAAATCAATCAGGGTAATGCTGAATGTTCAAGCAACACTTCACCCAAATCTGCTAGCAATGAGGGATCGACCTCAAGGGGACAGTACAAAAAGCCCCTTGAGAAGCGGTCTTGTTTTAAGTGTCATTAAAAAGGTCATGTAGCTAGCATGTGCACTACCAAAAAGAAGGAAAGCACTGCATCAACTGATGCAAAGAAAGGTGAGACTCCTGCTAAGTCTGAAAGCAGGAAAGAGGTGAGCAACTCTGCAAAGAAATCTTTGCATAGGCAATTAGAGAAAGAACATAATGGTGGGTCTAGGGATCCAGGCAAACGACCAGTTAGAAGAATGTTGAAAAACCTGCGTTTGTCCCTAGACATGTGAGTGTTGGATAATCAAACACTTCTAGTGCTGCACCTCCAAAGCAGGCACCTCCTGCTAATGCCAGCAAATACCAACCACCACATAGGCAACAACGTCACCAAAGTCCACAAGGTGACAAATTTAATTTTGTAAATATTCAAAATAAGCAAAATGGTTATAGGAATACACCATATTCGAATAACCAAAATTTTTCTAGAAATAACTACAATCCGGGAAACTCCAACAGAGGGAGTTATCCTCAAAATAACAATAACGGGCCAGTGAATCAGAGAGGATTTCACAATCCTCATAATCAAAGGCCCTACAAGCAATTTGACCAAATGAATAGAAACAGCCCACCAAGATCCAGGACTCCAGTGGGGAGTGATGGATATTGGAGGGAGTTCACTGTCGTTGATGAAATGGGACGACCCAAGACTTTCACAGCTTAGGTCCCCCACTCTAACTAATCTTCTTTGTGAATGCAGGAGCTGCTGAGGAGGGTTATCAACTGGTGGTATGTTGATAGCGGCTGCTCTAGGCATATGACAGGGGAGTTGAGATTGTTGATTGAATTTACGAAATGTGATGGAGGATTTGTAAACTTAGCTGGCGCCAAAGGTGGGCGCATCTCAAGAAAGGGGAAGGTCACTAATGGCAAGATCACACTAGAAGGAGTGAACTATGTTGAGTAGCTCAGACACAATCTCATGAGTGTCTCACAAATTTGCTACAAGGGGCATTCGGTTTACTTCACCCAGACTGACGCAATAGTGTTGAAACCAGGGGTGGTAATTCCAAAAGAGTGGATAATTATGAGGGCTCCTAAAAGAAACAACACGTATATCATGATTATGAGCATGCCTAATGATTCTTCAAAGGAAACCACATGTTTACTATCCAAATCATCTCCATCAGATTCATTCCTTTAGCATAGGAAGATGAGCACATCCATTTCAGGAAGCTGAACTACATTGTCAAACACGGTTTAGTAACGGGTGTTCCTTTGAAAAGTTTTGGGATTGAGGACAAATGTATCCCTTGTAAAAAGGGAAAGCAACACAAGAAGCCTCATCATCCAAAAACTGTAAATTCCATTTTTGCTCCTTTTGAACTACTTCACATTGATCTTTTCGGTCCAGTGAACGTTCGGAGCATCGGTGGAAAATTTTATTTCCTTGTGATTACTGATGATTTCTCTAGATTCTCATTGGTGTTTTTCTTAGGTACGAAGAATGAAACTGCTGAAATCTTGACGAATTTCATTCTTAAAGCAGAGAATCTGTTCAACACCACACTGAAGAGGATCAAAAGCGACAATGGCTCGGAGTTCAAGAACATCATGTGAGAATTCGTTTCGGATCGTAATCAAGAAACGTGATCTCACGAATATCAACCGTAGGGTGCGGAATCCCCTCCGATCGTGCAAAATGATTCAAAAATAAACGTAATCGATCGTGATGAAAACAGATAACGAATCACCGAGCAATTTCCATTACTTTACTCTTTGTATTAGATCAAATCAAAGATACTACAAATGAAATCTTAAACCTAATACAGAGAAAACACACATACACAAACTAGGAAAAAGCTCAAATGATAACCAACTCTCCAAAATAACTAACTTTCCCTATATATAGGCTCCACATTCGCCCCTATCGTGAGGACGCATGTAGCCTTTTCTATCTTCCAATCTACGTTCGACCCAAGACAAAACTACATTCGACCTTTCGTCTGGTCGAATGTATCTTCCGGTTAAAGTCTTGAACGTTTTCTGATTATCTGAACCTCCGACATTCAGTACCGGATCACTAGCTGGGGACATACATGAATAACGCACTTACAATCTCCCCCTTGGACCTAGCTAGTGATGTACCAAATCAGAAAGTTATCAATTCTTCAAGTCTTGATCTCATCATCTTGAACGACTTGAAAACATTCCATCTTCATGCACGTTTGTGTCAAGGTTCCTGTCTATCTCTCCAGTAAGCTTCGAAATCTCAGACAGACTCAAGGAATCTTGGCTTTGTCACATGCATATCCATCATCCCAATACCAGTAGGGAGAATGAGCAGCAATATGACCAACTTCACCACATTCAAAACAGCTTCTCCGTTCAACATAACCATGAGAATACTGTGGTGAGTTGTTTCTCCAATAACCATCAAATCGAGAGGTAGATGAATATTCATAAGAATCATATGATCTAGATGAAAAATTTCTTGAATGCTTTTGATGAGAATTTTTCATCTGATCATTTCCTTTTGATTTGTTTGGTTTAGGTCCTTTTACTTTAGAACCTTTCTTGTTTTCAACATTTTTCTTTTCAATGTTTTTCTTTTGATCCTCATGTTGGTTAGGATTTAGTTCAAACAACAAATGACCAAATTGATTTTTAAATTGATTTAACAAATCGATATTATCAACATATATACATTTGAGTAAAGATTGTTCGATATTATCAATTGGGAAATCTTTATTGAGAATCAACTTGTCATGTCCTTCCAACATATAGGATCCTTCCATTCCATCAGGAAATTTAAATATGGTTTTCTCTTCAGACTCAGGTTCTGATGTTAATACCACATTTTTATTTTTCTGACTAGAATCGGACTTCACCTCAGAGTTTGAAACTTCAACACAAGATGTTGTGTCTTTCAACTCTGATGTGGTGTTATTTATTGAAAAACTTTTATTCATTTCTAAAATTTCTTGCTTTAAAGATTCAATTTTATTTAACAAATCTTTTTCATTCTTTTCAAAAACTTTATGTTGATTTTGACAATTTTCTAGTTCATTTGCTAGGTTCTGTTTGTCCTCAATAAGTGTCATCAATTCACGTTTCAACTTGACACATTCAGAACAACTAGCACAGTCAATACTAGATCTTACCGCATCATCTGATTTATTACCATTATCAAATTTTGCATCAATATTTGAGATGTCACTCTCTCTTGATTCACTATGTTCTGAATTCATATCAGAACTCAAGACACTCTCTGACAATTCACTTGAATCATCATTTCTCATTTGTTCGACTAAACACACAACATTACTTTGAACACCTTCTCTGTTAACACTGTAGATGCACTTTATGCGACTAATGCTTCGGATTGTAGATTTAACATATGTTAGTGATTTCTGGAAGGTCGAAGGTGAATTCTAGAGGGCGAAGGTAGAAGCTTATGGGCGAATGTGGAAACTACAAAGAAGAAATGTATATTCGTACCTTGGTGAAGGGCGAATGTGGACAATGTCCACATTCGTACTTTATAAAGGGGCGAACGTGCAGTGGGTATAAATAGGTTTTGCTTGTTTGATAAGTTAGACTAGTTGGTTATTGTGTGTGTGAAGGTCAGGTTGTTGCTCTCTAGATTAAGGTTTTGTGAAAGTGTGTAGATCAACTTGTAATCAGTTTATGTAAACATTTTAAGCAAGTTTATCTATAAAAATGATGTTTGAAAAGGTAATCCGTGTGTTGTGATTCGTGTATTATCATTTTGTTCTGTTCTAGGGTTTCTGCACCTGGAATAGTGACTTGTATGATCAGATTTCATGTCTATTGCTAAAATTCTTCAATTACAAAATGGTATCAGAGCCATAGAGATCATACAACAACAAATTGATAATATCAGAACTGATTTGGACCCTATTTTGATCAAATTTTCTCTGTTTTTCATTGAAAATGGTTTTTGATACAATTTGTAGGTTTTGGACAACAATTCGTGTATTATCATTTTGTTCTGTTCTAGGGTTTCCGCACCTGGAATAGTGACTTGTATGATCAGATTTCCTGTCTATTGCTAAAATTCTTCAATTACAAACACACTTGTAAACATGTACCATTTCATCAGTTGGTTGCACAGCTGGAGCTAGTATGACCATAGGTCTCGGTGTCATTGGAAATCCCCAAATGTTGTCAACTTTAGAATTTTGTCTTTGTAATTGTTGTCGTTCAGCTTCTATCTGAGCTCTTATCTGCTCATCAGTTCTTGATACGGCCAAGTAATTTATCATTTTTCAACAAAAATTATTTCAAAAATTTTCTGAAATCAGGCTCGAAATTTTGTACACCTTAAATCCTACGTTCGTCCCTTTATGAGATAGCGTAGGTACGAATGTGGAAAAATCCTAGATTCGCCCCAAATGATTGACTCGAATGTAGAAAATACAAAGATCTTGATTCACTTTCGACCACCCAAGTCCAGGTTCGACCTCCCGTTAGGTCGAAAGTACAACACAATGGTCGAATGTACAAAACAACACACACAACTTCCTGGTTCGACCTAAAAATAACCACGTTCGACCTAAAAATGCTAGGTTCGACCCTCAAATCTCACATTCGACCTTTTCAGGTCTGTTCATCATCTTCAACCTCAAGAACACGAATCTGAACGGTTTTTGACAAAATTTTCACCAAATGTAATGATTTTGGATAGGTTTTGCTCAGAATTCAATTTTGACAAACATTTGTGAAAGAATTTTTGAAAACAACATCAAATTCAACTCCAATTTAATCAAAAACCATGTTTTTATGAAAAGCTTCAAACTTTCTAGGGTTTTGATCTTTAAACCAGAATTCTAATCTGTTTTGACCAATTCAAATCAATTTGCAATCGTGAATTCGAGCCTTTGCTCTGATACCAATTGAGAATTCGTTTCGGATCGTAATCAAGAAACATGATCTCACGAATATCAACCGTAGGGTGCGGAATCCCCTCCGATCGTGCAAAATGATTCAAAAATAAACGTAATTGATCGTGATGAAAACAGATAACGAATCACCGAGCAATTTCCATAACTTTACTCTTTGTATTAGATCAAATCAAAGATACTACAATCTACGTTCGCCCACATTCGCCCCTATCGTGAGGACGAATGTAGCCTTTTCTATCTTCCAATCTACGTTCGACCCAAGACAAAACTACATTCGACCTTTCGTCTGGTCGAATGTATCTTCCAGTTAAAGTCTTGAACGTTTTCTGATTATCTGAACCTCCGACATTCAGTACCGGATCACTAGCAGTGGACATACATGAATAATGCACTTACAGCATGTTTTAATCTTTTGCATTTGCAAAGGAATTGAACATCAATTCAGTGCTCCCTATGAGCCTCAATAGAATGGAGTCGCGGAGAGAAAAAACAAGACCTTAATTGAATCTGCTCGGACCATGATAGCTGATTCTAAGCTCCCCGTCCACTTTTGGGGGGAGGCCATGAACACAGCAAGTTATATCTTGAATAGGGTTTTGACCGTTAAAAAATACAATAAAACGTGTTATGAACTCTTAAACGGTCGAAAACCTAATATCAAAGATTTTGAGCCATTTGGGATGCCTTGCACTATCCTGAAAAATAATAACCAACCTAAATTTGGCGTGGTGGCAGAGGAAGGATTCTTCCTTAGTTATGTTCCCGGCTCACCAAACAAACGTGTTTTTAATAAATCCAACGGTGTAGTAGAAATTGCTTTAAAATCGAAATAACAAGTTACTCACCACCGAATAGTGCACAAGAACCAAGTTGGATGTTTGATTATGATTCTGTTTTTAAGTCCTTTAATGTTTCTTACACCTTTAATGCAGAACCAGAAGAAGAACTAGTGATTGTTTATGAGGATGATGAAGACTTTGTTTCACCTCGATCAATAGTCCCAATTTCTGCATAAAAGGGCAAGAGGGATACAAGTACCAACTCTTCGGGAAATAACCAATCTTCATCTAAAGACAAGGTTACTGAATCTGAAGAAGAACCTTTCACTAATCCATTCGGGGTAGAATCTACTGATGATGAAGTGACTGCATGAGAAATAGGCTCCAATTTAGATGAAGAATTGTCGGTAGACACTGTGATTTCAAAATGCGCAAATAAAGATCATCCAGTTGACTACATACTGGGAGATCCTAATGCGGGTATTCAGACTAGGAGAAGTTTTGCGGCTGCCAACTGCATGTACGCAAGAATCGTTGACTCAGGGATTGTGAGCAAGTGCTTGAAGTGCTTTATCTCTCAAGTTGAACCGAAGAGTTATCAATTGGCTCTTCGTGACATATCATGGGTAGAAGCTATGCAGGAAGAGCTCGCTCAGTTTAGGAAGCTCAAGGTCTGGGAGTTGGTCGATCTCCCTCGAGGTGCACAGGAAATTGGCACCAACTGGGTTTTTCGGAACAAGAAAGATGATAATGGTGTAGTGGTCAGAAATAAAGCTCGACTTGTGGTAAAAGGGTTTAATCAACAGGAAGGAATTGATTTCAATGAAGTGTTTGCACCAGTTGCAAGGCTGGAAGCAATTCGTCTGTTCTGGCTTTCGCATCTCATAAGGGATTTAAAAACGGCCCACTTACGGTGTGCGCATATAATGTATATATGTGTGGCCCTCGGGGGGCAAAAGTAAAGTTGCACTAGTTTAAACGTTATTTTACTAATTTCGTGAAAATAACGTTAAAAACGACGGACGGTTAATCATGCATCATGTGGTGGCGTTGATAGCCAAAAGACAAAGGGGCACATGCACAGATCGGGTTTGTCCCGATTGCTAAGTGTTCTGTGCTTTATGTCCAAGGCTTGATACCAAACCACATCGAGCTGGGGGTCTCACCGGAAGCGGCCTCTCTATTCTTAGGGGTAGAGGTAAGGCTGTCTACATCTTACCCTCCTCAGACCCTACCTTAGCTTTGCTATAGGTGGGATAAACTGAGTATGATGATGATGATGATGATGAGTTAGACGTTAAAAGCTCCTTTCTGTACGGTAAAGTTCAAGAACTGGTGTATGTCTCACAACCACTGGGGTTCACTAATCCAGAATATCCAAATCGGGTCTACAAACTAGATAAGGCCCTTTATGGACTTCATCAGGCTCCTCGGGCCTGGTATGAGACACTATATTCTTACCTCTTGACCAATGGCTTTGAGAGAGGAAAGATAGATAGTACGCTTTTCATTCTAAGGAAAGGAAAAGATTTTCTGCTGGTTCAGGTGTACGTGGATGACATCATCTTCGGATCATCTAATGAAGACTTATGCAAGGAATTTGAGCAGGTCATGAAGAAAAAGTTCGAGATGATCGCGATGATCGCGATGGGGGAGTTGAAGTTCTTTCTAGGTCTGCAAGTGGATCAGAAGGCAGATAGAATGTTTATACATCAAACCAAGTATGTGCATGACATCCTGACTTGTTTCAAGATGAATGATTGCACACCTTACCATACTCCTCTACCAGTGAATCACGGACTCAGTCCAGATACAGAGAGTGACAAGCATGTCGACCCAACAGAGTACAGGGCAAGGATTGGTTCTCTTATGTATTTAACTGCTTCTAGACCTGACATTATGTTTCCAGTTTGTTTTCATGCCAGGTTTCAGGCTGATCCAAAGAAGTCCCACATGATTGCGGATAAACGGATAATGAGATACCTAAGGGGCAAACCCAAATTAGGTCTTTGGTATCCATCAGATGGTGGATTAGATCTCGTATCCTACACCGACTCGGACTACGGAGGATGCAACCAGAACAGGAAGTCAACGACTGGTGGCTGTCAACTACTTGGGGGGAGACTCGTATCCTGGAAATGCAAGAAGCAAACCTCTGTAGCGGTATCCTCATGCGAGGCTGAAGGTTGATCTTGTCAAGCTAGGTGCAAGCTTGGGAAGAATGGATCAACAAACAAAACAGGTCAAGCGGATATGAGCTTAAAGTGCAAGTAAATGAGACTGAATATAAGGTAAGTTTTACTTACACCGTTAGACTATAACGTAGCTTAATTGTTGTATACACTAGAATTAATTCTAGTGTATGTGATAAAGGTAAATCCCAAGGGGTGGAATCTATTAAATGGGTCGCTTTACGTGCACTCAAGTCAAAACGCGGTTTATGATCTTAATCGAGACAATGAGTTATGACCAAATGATGAAATCCATCAAACGGGTCAGTTAATAATGACATGTGAGAAATGGTCTTTTAATCCAAATGAAACCATTTTAATGTCAGTTAATAATGACATGTGAGAAATGATCTTTTAATCCAAATGAAACCATTTTAATGGAGTCGTTAAGTAAGGTGTTAAATGGGTCAAGTGTGTATCACTTGAACCATAGGTAAAGAAACTTGGGTAACATAGTATCGTGAACTATGTGTCCAAACTGGTCAAATGGTGAAGTCCTCATCATTTGAGTTCCGAGAAATTAATGTGTCTATCTAGAAAGCACGCAGGTAAATGCACTTGTGCAGGCACGCTTGATGCTAAGAATCATGGAGGATAAGCACAAGGTATGAATATGGGTCAACGCCACCCGGTAAGTCTGTAGCTAATTAAACGCCTTCGGGCGAAGCAACATGGGTACTAAAACTACCCACATGAAGTGTGGGTGTAAATCAAGTAAGTCATTTCCATAACTATGTCTAATGCGCTTAGAATTTACTAAATAAGAGGAAACTTGAGAAAAGGTGCAAATCAAAGTCCGGAAGGACTTAGAGGTTTTTAAACAAGTCAATGAGTCAAAACCAATGGGTTGAATCAAAAGTGTCACCATGGATGGCTAAATTTATGGATTTAGCTATAAAGGGGCATTTTGGGAATTTAAGGATTTACTAAAGGTTAAATCTAATAACCAAGTCATAATGACACAAACGGACAATGCTTTTAGTTGAACATGTGTCCAATGAGTTGACAATAAGATTTCAATGCCTTTGGTGTGCTTAAAAAGTGTCTTATAGAGTCCAAGGCCTTAACGGGTCGATTTGGGTGAAAAACATGTAAGTAATAGTTATGCCAAAAGTGGTTATAAACCACCATAAACAGGCATCTTTCATGCCCAATAAAGGGTATCAAACAAGTCCCCAAGTGCCCCTAGGAAAGGCCTTGAACTTGGTTTAAAAACACCCAAAGGTTGGGGAAAAACAAGCAAGGAAACAGAGGATGTTTGCTCAGACCAGAGGATTGTTTAGACCAGAGGAAAAATGAGCAGATGATGTTTGCTCAGACCAGAGGATTGTTTAAACCAGAGGAAAAATGAGCAGAGGATGTTTGCTCAGACCAGAGGATAGTTAGACCAGAGGAAAAACTGAGCAGGGGATATTTCCTCTATTATTGACAAATCACTAACCATTCTTTGTGTAATGGTGCTAATTCGTGTGGCGGGACTTCCGGAGCAAAGATTAAGTCGCGAGAAGAACCAAACGCACCCGAATGCTCAACTAGCTTCCGCATTTGAAGTTCCCGATTAAAACGCAAGGTTTAGTACATGTTTTTAGTAAATCTAATTATAAGAAAATTTGTTGGGACCTATAACATAGAAATCATAATGGGTTGGATTTCATAAATATCATAATGCGGCGGGAACGTGCATGGGATCTGGAATGAAAGCTGGAACCGGTGCATGAAGTCATATGTCTGACGAAGTACTCCCAGAATTACCTAAACTCTGCAGTGAGTGTATCAAGCTTGTCCAAAATGGTGCGGAGAAGGCCTCCCTATGGCTGTACCTGCCTGGGCTCTGGTGGGGCTCCTACTCGGGTTCGGGTGGTCGGTCGTCTGGCTACAACTACTGATGACTCTGGTCCTCTGGCTGCAGTGGCTACGGAAGACTCTGCACCTCCTATCTCCGGATCTGGTGCATTACCGTAAGCTTCTTCAAAGGTAGTATTCTCGTCCCAAAGCTCCTTCCTGTGGTCTACCAATTTCAGCACCTTCCCAAACCAATCTAAAGCCCCTATGTTCTTCATCACCACAGTATCGAGGGAAGCAGTCCGGCCTGCAACTGTCAGATGGGCCAATGACTCGGGGTGGAGCAGCTTTAGGCTGGTGGCTAGGAGCATGATGTAGCGACCCCCGAAGATGTGGCTGGAGGGATTGGTTCCCCAACTCCTAGTAAAGAACTCGGCCATCGCATGGGCCAAGTTGCAATGCCTCCCCTTGATAATATTGAACAGGTAGAAGATCTCCCGCTCGTTCACCCTCCTGTACTGTCCTTTCAGCAACCCAGCGTGCTAGTTATCATTATGTTTAAGAATCTGTGTAGAGGATCAGGGAAGCTAGATATCTTGTGCTTCCTGGGATCATAGTGAGCAACAAAGATCTGCTTCCAAAAGTCTGATGGCTGCATGTCGCTGGGCCAGCTGAACAAGCTCTCAGTAAATATCGTTGAATGAATCTCCCTCTGGTGATATAACCCCAGTTTTACCCCAAAGTCTACCAAAGTCAACCTATACCAACATCTCCCCCATCCTGAACCGAATTCATGGCCTTGAAATCCTGTCATCCGCAATAGCAGGCGGAGTGTAAGAAAATGAGGCCAAGAACTCCAAGGTAAGCTCCTGATAAGTAGTCTCGAAAGTAGTCTCGGAAATCTGATAGAAGCGATGCCACTGATGGGAAAAATGTTGTAGAACCTAGGCTCTAACCCTACAGCTTTCACCGAGTCGTAATCAACCGGTCTATAGTTCCCAATCTGTCATTTATGGATGAGGACTAAACGCCTGTAGGCATTTCCTTCTTCACCACCTTGCTTAAAGTACAGCCAGGGGTGGACACCATCGGGGATGGGTCCGTCAGCTTCTGCCACCTGATGGGGTGGCAGCTCCAATGGTACGGACTCTCCTGACTGGTAGGAGCCTAATGAAATTGATGGCGATCTTCAGGCTGATCTTTTCTTTCTGGCCATTTCCTACAAAACACAACAGAATCGGTTCAGTTTCCTTAAAGCTAAAATTCAGCAAAAAAATAATCAGTTCTGATGTCCAGTGGTTACACGCCCATGCACAGGGATGTGCACGGCCGTGTGGCTCAATCTGCAGTCTGGTTTTTGGCTGGTTCAACTGTTTCAACTGGTTTTATCTAAAATAACCTAAACTGATTTTAAACTGCAAAAACAGGTTAATTTTGAAACTTAAAAAGTTCTGGTGAGTTTACAGGTGTGCATGCCCGTGCACACTGAGGTGTACATCCGTAAACGCTTGCATGTCTGACTGGTCACGAGGGAAATTCAAACAGTGTCTTGTAGACGAGCACGCCCCTATCAAAAAAATGTGCACCTGTCTAAGGTGACGGGTTTCAAACCTGTCAGAATTCCCGTGAAATTTTTTGCAAAATTTCTCAAAATGTTTTTTACCACATTACGATCCTAGCACTACCCTAATCGTATCCCTAAAGTTTCATGCAAAGATTCAGGCTAGAAAGGCTACAAATCTAAGGTTTTTCTCAACAAATTGTGCGACATAAAATCTCAAGATCTGGACAAACCTGGACCTAAACACACTTAAAAGTTGTTAGATAGTGATTATGCATACCTTATCTTGAAGATTTGGGCCTAGAACAGAAGAAAATGGTAAAAAAAAAATGGAGGTTTTAGGGGGTGTGCGACGGGTGGGATGAGGGGGGAAGAAGGGTTTGAGGGTTGACTAGGCAAAGAACCCTTTAAATACCCAATCTCGTCTGCAGGAGCTACACGGGCGTGTCAGGGAACTGGCACGAGCGTGTAGCCCATTAAACCAATTTTTTCGCGTTTTTCAATTTCTAAACTATTTTTAAAGATATGGTTTTAAAAATTTTAAGTGGATTTCTCCAAAATAATTTTTTTTAAAACCCCATATTATGTTCGAAAACAGTTCAAGTTTTAAAATTTTTGAAAAAGTTTCACTTACCTGGCGATCCTCAAAGAATGACAAACCTCTCCCTAGCGAAAATAAAGAAGAAACAAAAACCCTCCAAAATGAAAGTTGATGAAATTGGTGGTTTCGGCTTCCATCACGGGAATTCTCCGAGGTGGCCAATCCGGAAGTAAACCTACAAAGAAGAACTAAAACAACCGCAACCATCAAAAATAAAGAAGAAATAAAAATGAAAAAAAATAAAGAAGAATAAAAAAATAAAGTTGAAAAGAAAATGAAAATTAAAAATAAACTGATCAGTTAAGTGACTTGGGTCTTTCTTTGGAAATTTATTGTGTTCCCGACAACGACGCAAAAAACTTCATGTGCCTGGTTTTAGTATTAGAAAAGATGTCATATTTCCCAGTGCCAAAAACTTGATGTGTTAAGTTCAAAACGTTGGTTTTGGGGAAAAAGACTGATTTTTACTAAACCGTTAAAACAAGTTTTAAATTAATAAGTAAACGATAGTTACTCAGAAACTAAAACCAACACATTGGCAGAACCTGACGTGTATAGCATAGCTTTCTAGGGTAAATACCGAGTATCGTATTTTAAAGAACACACTTTCCCCAACTCAACCTTTCATCATATAACTAATCGGTTTGAAAAGAAAAATAAATTGGAGGGGTTCTAAGAAAAATAGTTTTGAAAAAGGGTTTTGGGTTTTATAAAATAAAAAGATAAAATGGTAGAGATAGTGGTCATGCACATCTCGGGGCCCTGCATGTATATAGTTAAGTTTATTATTAGAAATAGTATTAAGTTTAATTATTTGTGAGGAGGATGAGAGTGAGCTTGAAGTATTGACTCGTTGATAGAGAAATGGAGCGACTAAGGAGTAGTATGCTTAACATCCCGATGCGCGTCCACATGAAGGTTCACCGATTGAGCCCTACTTTCACAGGTGCTTCCCAAACCGCGGTCAAATCTCTAGTCCTCTAACTTATCGTCTTCTTAAATTGGAGGCTTGACTTCCGACCTGGAACACCGTACACCTCCCTTAGCTCTGACATTTCATACCGAAGAATCTCTTCTTACAGTCAATCATGGCAACATCGTATCCCCTAAGTAGGTTAACGGCCATGAAGACCGAAGGATCTCTCTTACAGTCCGCTCAGGCGACATGTATCCCCAATGGTTAACGGTTTTGTACTAACGAGACCTAGATATACAATTCTTGTTTTATTTATCTTAAAAGTGAAACTTTAATATTTATTGATCAAGTAAATATAAAGTTGGTTTAGTGATTTGTGACTTAACAAACCCAACCCATAACCTCCCGAGATGAATGAAATCCTTAACAAAGGTGTGCAATCCGAAGATCAATGGTGCACCCGTAGGGAATCCTCCCTTTTGCCAAGAAAATCATTCATTCATCTGGTTAGAACCAAAAATGTGTCAATCAGATCTGGTCCACTTCAGAAGCCATTGCTTAGAACCTAGTTTGGATATCAGAAGCCCCAAGGATCTATCTCACTACCGGTTTTCTCGCTTTGGTTCTAGCTCGGGACTACCAGAAGCTGATTAAACCTCTTGATAGTTCATTAATTAAGTTAAGGTTGAATTAAGTTTATCAAGTTAATCACCATTTGAGCCTGTCACAAGATAGACAAACAAGAATTAGATAAGAAGATAACACAACAAATACCTAAAAACAAACTACTACTACTAATAATAAAAGTCTACAAATCGTAGTGGGTTCGGAGATCATAGAAAGATACAACCATAAAGAATGATCAACACATGAACATGGATGCTCATAGACAAGCCTTCCATCTCCTAGTTCTATGTATCTAATGTAATCCTCACAACCCTCGAGGTTTATTGCATGTACTACTCTACGATCCCATGCTTGGCCAAGATGATCAAGGTAGGACGAAGCCTAACCTTGGTGGGTATGTTAGGATGGCCTTAAGGCCTCCCACAAGACCCCAAGATCTCTTCAAGAAGCTTTGAAGTCGACCCAAGAAGGCCCAAGACTAGATGGAATGGGATGTCAAATGATTGAGTGAAGCTTGCTATTTATAGAGCTGCCAGGGCATGCACGGGCATGCCAAGGAGTGGTCACGGGCGTGCAACTGTCGCACGTATGTTCTGTTGCTGCAGATCAGATTTTTTGTACCCTGTCCCCTGCACAGTCGTGTAGGTGTCGTCAGTCGGATTTCTTGCTCCCCAAGCTGGCTGCTTTGTCTTCTAGCATGCAGGGCCTTTGTGCAAGTGTGTATGGGCGTGCTGGGTTAGTCTCGGACTAGTTTAATCAATTTTTAAGTCCTGGGAAGGTCTTTAAACATATGGGAAACATGCTGCAAGTCTCGTATCTTCAGGAATCTCCGGTTCTTGTTTGTTTTTGCTCGAAAATCACTTGTTTCCGTTTTAGACCTCCAATTTCCTGAGAAATACAGATAGGAATGATTTAAGCACCCAAAATCAGTAATTTAAGCCTAATTATATCCTATTATGAGACTAATAATGCATGTTTTATATGTTAATTTTGTGACACATCACCACACACGTTAATTCACTTGGGCTGCTGACATTCTCATGCGATACCACGGGGGTTGCACATGTATATGTTCTTGCACATGGATTGTTGCACGAGTCTTTGAGAGTTGTGGGTATTTTTTATGGGTTAGGGCTAATCTCGTCTGCGTGAGGATTTAGGACCATATCCCTTCAAGTCCCTCAGTCTAGTGCTACTCCTGATCTTACGGAAAGAACCACATGTCAGTGGCAGCTCATCCGGGTCTTGTGGGATTTCTTCTTTGTCACTTGCTCTAATGTCAAGGCATAAAAACATGTTGGTGACGTCTTTACGTTTTACGTCAAGCCAACGCTTGGTAATGACGTGTCAAGCATGATCCTCACCGAAGCATCATGCGGGTGACGTCTTTTTTGTTTTTCGTCAAACCAACGCATGCTAATGATGTGACAAGCATGATCCTGGCTGAGGCATCATGTGGTTGACGTCTTTACGTTTTTGCCAAACCAATGCTTTTTGATGATGTGGCAAGCATGATCCTAGCTGAGGCATCATGCGGTTGACGTCTTTACGTTTTTCGGCAAACCAACGCATGTTGATGACATGACAAGCATGATCCTGGATGAGACATCATGCAGGTGACGTCCTTACGTTTTATGTCAACCCAACGCATGGTGATGACATGTCGATCATTGATGTAAGGGGACGTGTCGTGTAACTTTTTATTAAGTTAATGCGCAACCTTTCAAATCATTATCTTGTATTAATGGTGGGAAATAATTGAAGAACTGTTTTGAAATTTGAAATGATGTGTCCGAGTTATGTCAGGAAGCAGAGGGAATGTCTGCTTAGGTGATGGTTGATGTCTGAAACCTGATTAGGCGACTTTTTCATCTTGTTTCAGGCGAGTGGGTGGCCACTCATACGCGTGTAGCCAGTTTGGAATTATGGACCACGTGTCGCATGTTGGTTGGACCTCTGCCTGCAACGCTTGTTGGCTTTCTACAGCTGTCGTCCCATCGCATTAAATGTGATGGGTATAAATAGGTCTTCATCCCACCCTTCTTCAACACTTTTCTCCTTATTCTCTCCCACAAAAACCTTTTACTCCGACAATTATTCATATTCTCCTATCAAACCTCATATCTTTCTTAAATACCACCATCTCTGAGTCATCGAAGACCACCGGAGACAAGCAGAAGAAGACCAAGCCCCCACCCAAGCTTATAGATACACCCCAGTCACATACATTTGAGCCCGATGGTCCCATGGCAGACGATGTCCATCCATGGTTATATTTCAATAGATAGGGAGTTGAGCAAAATGCCTACAGGCATTGCGTATGATTGAGGGGAGGCAGATGGGGACTTATTGGCCGGTTGACTATGAGGCCTTGAAGACAGTAGGACTGGAGCCCCGATTCTACAATATGTTATCTCACTAGTGGCACCGTTTCTTCCAAATCAGGGAAACTACTTACAGAGAGCTCACTCTTGAGTTTCTGGCTTCATTTGTGTACACCCCACCTTCCGCTAGGGATAACAGGATTACAAGGCCTTGTATTGGGTTCAGGATGGCCAGCAGATGGTATAGGTTGACTTTAGCAGAGTTTGGTGTGAGGATGAGTTTGTACAGACAGAGGGAGGTTACCGAGCCAGTGTTTACAGAGAGTCTCTTTTGGTGGCCCACTAGGATGCAGCCATAGGATTTCTAGGTCCAAATTTATGAAGCCCCCTACAACCCAAGGATTCATAAAAGGTCTAGCTTTCCTGACCCGCTTCATAGATGGATACATATGGTCATATCTAGCACACTAGGGGCTAGGAAAGACAGCACCGAAAGGGTGAATGAGAAAGAGGTCTTCCATCTTTACAGCATCATAGAGGGGCGACACTACAACTTGTCCCACGTATTGGCTGAGTTCTTCAGACGTAGCTGGGGCACCACTCCTTCCGGCCACATTTTCGGGGGCCCCTATGTCACTCGTCTTGCCACATCATTGGAGGTTCTTAGCCCTGTGGCACTAGCAGGTCTGGCTGCCATAGACCGGGTCCACCCCTTGGCACCGGGGAAATGATATCTTTCTAAATTACTAAAACCAGACGCATCAGTAACCAAACAGACTGCTTGCCTTTGTTATTGTAGTGATACTGATTGTGTTATTGTCGGAAGGAATTTTCAGATCACGCATAGATTTGGGATGCTCAAATGACGTCCTCCCATGAGTTTGGGACGCTATCTTTGGCCGTTAGGCATTTTACTAGGTCGTCAGTACGAACACTCTAGAGAAATCTTACGTGGGTAAGCTCCTCTCCGCAACCGATCTGCAACGCTTATTTATTATAACGGACTATGTAGTCCTCGACGGACTCTCTATCATGGCGTTGGCATAAGTGGATGTGTGCGATATCCTTATTGTGTTTCCTATGCTGAGAGAAATGTTAGTCAAATTTTGCCAACAGATCATCGAAATTGTTTATTGATCCTGCTGGTAAATTGTCGAACCACACCCTGGCGGTGCTAGTTAGGGTTTAAATGAAGTGAGGCACCATGCTTGCATGCTCTAGTTGACGGCGCTTCCATCTGCCTAGAAGTCATTTGGGTGATCGTCTGGGTCTGCGAGACCATCGTACTTCCCAATGCTACTGGGAAGTTTGCAGTTTTTTGGGATTGGTGCATTAGCTCCCGCTGCGTAAACTTATACCTCTCCGTGAAGACTTTTGGCCTATACGGTCTGGTCAAGTCATAATCATCGCTGTTTGGATGAGTGTCATGCGTGGTTGTTATAGATCGAGAGTTATGGTGTGGTAAGTCCGGTTATTGTAGTCTCCATCACTGGAAGACTCGTAGCCATTTGATGCGTTGACCGTTTGGGGATAGCCCCAAGCGTGTGTGTTTCCACCACACTCCCCGCTACGACCCTTGTGTCATGCACCTTGTGGTTCTTTCTTTTCTTGACCCTTCTTGTGTGTTGGAGAGCCAAAACTCAATGTTTTTCATGCCTTTTTTTAGCATCATTTGTTGGTATCCGGCGGCGGTTTTGGCTTGCTCACGGAAGAGCCACTCATTTGGATCTATCGGCAAATCATAGTCACCAGTTTCGACATGGTGTAACTCGAAGGCTGGCTTCTGAGCTCTTTGATTGACCGCTTTATTAACCGTGATGGGATTCCGAGTGTCACCATTGACATGGACCTGGTGGTCCTTGTCTGACGGGAAAATGCATGATTGAAGGTTGGGTTCGACCATGAGGTTGACTAAAAGATGGAAAAAGTGTGTGTTTTGGCTTGTACGGATGACGCCAATGATAAAACAATGAGTGTAAGTACAAGTGAAAGTTCTTACTATTATCACTCGTAGCTACTGCAGGGTATACTCCTTTGCTAACATTCGAGGCCTCGAACAACCAACAAGAAAAGAGTAGTGGTTGTACGATTAAATGAGACTTCTAGGATGCTATGAATAGCTCCAAAGTACTGACATAAAAATAGCGTTGGCTTACTTAGAGTATTATGACATGTCCTATGAAGAAGGGGTAGCCCTCTTTATACAGGTCATGCATGCACCAAACATCACTAACCTAACCCAATATGAGCTCAGACCTAGGATAAGGGGTGCCTCCACTTACGACCCATGTATTAGGAATGTGGTAATAAATGCCTATAGGGGACTAAGAGAGTGTACCACCTTTTATGGAGTCACGTGACATGACAGGAGTGGCCTCACGTATGTGGCTTCTGATGGACAGAATGGTTTCGAACCTTGGAGGAGTAAACATGACTTCTGACAGTCTGCAGGGTGTATGCCCATGCACGTTAATTCTAAATCTCCCATACATAAGTGTCCTTGTGTACAATGTTGCTTATTTGTGCCACGCGTATGCCCATGCACGTTAATTCCCTTGGGTTGCTGACAATCTGCTACGCTACCAGGGGTTGAGCATGTGTATGTTCTTGCACATGGATTGTTCCGTAGGTGTTTGAGAATTGTGGTTGTTTTTTATGGGTTAGGGCTAATCTCGTATGTGCGAGGATTTAGGACCTTATCCTTTCAGTGTGGGTGAAAGTAATTTTATGTGTAATTAAAAGTTGTAAATGTGTAGATATTAATTTTTATATATGTAGAAGGAAATTTTGATATGTTAGTAAAAATATATTTATGTGTAGACATTAACCATGATATATATAATTATATTCAAAGACATAAAACAAATAAAAAATCAATATAAAAGCACATGTGATCAAAATACCATTCTTAGTTAAAAAAGTTGAAACACGTTTAAATAACAACAAGAAAGTACTAGTTACAGAAATTAAATTACTTAAACTAACATAACAATAACTTTTCATAAGTCTCTATGAGTTTATATGAAATAATAAAACTACTCCACTATATTGACAACACTCAGATGTATCACTTTGAGATGGTCATGATGCACTACAAGAAATGCAAGCAATAGAGGTGACTCTTAAAAAGTCGCCTCTATTGCTAATTTTAATTATGGGCCGTTAGATCTTCTTTTGATTTGACGGCTTGCAAGTTCCAACGGAAAAACGAGCAATAGAGACTAAGATGGAATAAGACTTTGGGTCGTTCGATCGAACACTGATATGATGGATGAGATGGAATAAGACAAAACGGAACTGTAAAGGCGACTTGGAGTCGCCTCTAAACCCCAAAAAAATATTGAAAGCGGGAAAACGACCTTCTTCCTCACCATGTCCCTCTACATCTCTGCTCTCTCTCTCTAGTCTAACCGTCACCATCGCGTCTCACCCCTCACTTGCACTACCCCACCTCAACCCGGCTCACCTACCTCCCTCGGCCCACGGTCCCACAAGCAACCCCTCACCGGCAACCACTCCGGCTATCCCTGCTCCTGTCATCTTCATTACGGTGTGTATATAGCTTTTTTTCTCACTTTAATTTTATTTTAAAATTGTTGCATTTTCTTGTAGTGTGTGTTTATAGGAGGACCGATTTAAGACCCCAACCCCTGGTGCATAGCTAGACCGCTACTTGTAAGTATTTTTTTTTGTCAAAATTTTTGTTAGTCCCCGCTAATATTATGTTTTTGTTGAATTTTTTATTTAGTGTTATTATAAATGGTCGTAATTTATTAAAGATAACTTCTCTTCGCATACCAGTACGAACCAGGCCTGGTGCGAACTTTTGGCACCAAGTTACGCTTCTACCAAGCTGTTGACCGATCTCCGGTGATATCAAAGTTATCAAGCCAAAAACCGTTGGTGTTCCGTACTAGTAGCAGGTTTCCGATAGCCAGGCACTGTATTCCTAGGGGAACATTTCTCTCATTCTTCTTGCTCACATTTTATTTATCTTTCTTATTATTATTATTATTATTATTACTATTATTACTATTATTATTATTATTATTATTATTATTATTATTATTGATCAATTCTTATAGTTTTCAAGCTACTTCACCACTTAGACTGCAGGGATAGATTCCTGTTTTCTTTTGGATTTGGTACTATTTTGGGTCAGATTCGTTGAAAGGAGGCAGATTTGTTGATTATTACTGGGTTGTCTTGGTGGTCATATTTTGACGGCAAATATTTGTTGTTAAGATTTTGACAGTAAGAAGGAGGCAGGAAGGAGTCACCCTAACTTGGGAGTTTACGGTGAGATTGTTCTAATTTTTATCCTCTGTTATTGTGTACTTTTGTGCAAATTTTTACCGTGACATTGTTCTAATTTTTTACTTTCTGCTATCGTGTAATTGTGTGATATTTTAATTTTACGTGTATATAGTCGTAATCATAGCTGGTAGCTGTCATGATATTTCCTTGAGTCAATGTCCTAGGACGAGGGGTGCTCGCAGGGGAAGGGATAGGGGGTATAATCTACGTGTAGCCTCTTTGAATGTAGGAACTCTAAGTGGTAAATTGTTAGAGGTGGTAGATGCACTTAAGAGGCGTAGGGTCGAATGGGGAGAATACAATGGGTACAAGCTATTATATTCAGGGTCGAAGGGCAATAGATGGGGAGAATACAATGGGTACAAGCTATTATATTCAAGGTCGAATGGGATAAAGAATGGGGTAGCTGTTCTAATGGCCTCAAATTTGCACAAGAATGTGGTTTAGGTGACAAGACAAAGCGATAGAATTATGGTGTTAAGATTAGTAGTAGGTGAGGATGTAGTGGCGGTGGTGTGTGCTTATGCACCACAAGTGGGGCTAGGAGATCAGGTGAAGAGAGAGTTTTGGGATTGCTTGGATGTAGTAGTGAGGGCCATACCTAGACAGGAGAGAAGATTTATAGGAGGTGATTTTAACAGTCACATTGGCGAGGATAGCGATGGATTTCACTTGGTGCATGGGGGCTATGGTTTTGGTGTTAGGAACGAACCTGGTAGGGATCTTCTAGAGTTTGTTGTGGCTCACGAGTTGGGTATTATAAACTCGTTCTTTAAGAAGAGGGAATCACATTTGGTTACGTTTAGCAGTGGGGGCAGAGTACCCAAATCGACTATCTCTTGATGAGACGAGAAGATCGATGTTGGTGGAAGGATTGTAAGGTTATACCCGGGAGTTAACAGTGACTCAACACCATTTGTTGGTGGCAGATATAGGTCTTAGAGAGAAGTTGGTAGTAAGAGAGAGAAATATCCGACCTAGGATTCGATGGGGAAACTTGAAGGGCGGAAAAATTGCAGAGTTCAAAGATAAAGTCATCTCTAAGGCAACGATAGATCCGAGTGGAGGCGCGGACCGGATGTCGGAGGATATGGCGAATACCCTTAAGTAGGTGGCATCTGAGACTTTAGGGGTCTGAACGGGGAAGCCAAGTGGGTTTAAGGAGTCTTGGTGGTGGACCGAGGAGGTGTAGATCAAAATTAGGGGTAAGCATGATAGTTGTAGAGATCTTTTGAGGTGCGCAGACGATCGGGAGCGTGGCACACTTAAGGAAACATACAAGAAGGCCAAGAGGGAGGCAAAGAAGGCAGTGACAGAGGCAAAGAATACTGCCTATAAGAAGATGTATGAACCACTGGAATCTAAAGGGGGGAGGGGACATGATATGTTCAAGATTGCCAGTGCCAGGGAGCGTAAGAGGCAGGATCTAGGGGCGGTGAAGTTTATAAAGGGAGAAGATGGGCGTATTCTAGTAAAGCAACACGACATTAAGCTAAGATGGAAAACATATTTTCGCCATCTGTTCAACGATGGGAGAGCTTACCAACATGATCATGTCGACCCCATCACCCAAAGGCGGCAACTGAATAACTGCTATTGTCAAAATATTACATAGGGAGAAGTGAGGTCTGCACTCAGGAAGATGGGGAGGGCTAAGGCAGTTGGCCCAGACAACATACCAATTGAGGTGCGGAATTGTCTTGGAGAGGAAGGAGTTCAATGGTTAACTACTTTGTTCAATTGTATTTTCAAATCTAAACAAATGCCAAAACAGTGGAGGAGTAGTGTCATGATGCCCCTGTATAAGAACAAAGGCGACGCTCAGTGTTGTGGGAATTACAGAGGTATTAAGTTGTTAAGTCATACTATGAAATTATGGGAATGGATTATTGAGGCTAGGATTAGAAGAGAAACTCAGGTTACGGTAAACCAATTTGGTTTCATGCCAGGGCAGGCAACTACGGAAGCAATACACATCCTAAGGAGGTTGATGGAAAAGTATAGGGAGAAAAAGCGGGATCTTCATATGGCCTTTGTAGATCTTCAAAAGGCATATGACAGTGTGCCACGTAAACTGATTTAGGACAGTCTGGAGAGTAGAGGGGTCCCTAAGAGATATATAGACTTAATTAAGGATATGTACGATAGGACCAAAACTATTGTCTGCGTGCCTGTAGGAGGTACTGATTCCTTCCCTGTGGGGGTAGGTCTACACCAAGGTTCTGCGTTGAGTCCGTTCCTTTTTGTAGTGGTCTTGGATGAGTTGTCCAAGTTGATTCAGGAGTTAGTGCCGTGGTGCATGGTTTTTGTAGATGATATTATGTTAGTTGTAGAGTCCAAACATAGTCTGAATGAGAAGCTAGAGGGTTGGCGTGCAACTTTAGAGGGCAAGGGTTTAAGGATTAGCTGTTCTAAGACTGAGTACATGTATTGTGGCTTCAGTGGTGCGAGCAACGATGAAAATACTCATCTCATGATTGAAGGTCAAGTTGTCCCCCACACAACTAAGTTCAAGTACTTAGGATCTTTTGTTTATAGGGATGGGGAGCTAGATAGTGATGTCACCCATCGCATACAAGATGGTTGGTGTAGGTGGAGGGCAGCCAGTGGGGTTCTGTGCGACAAAAGGTTCCCAACTAAATTAAAGGGAAAATTCTATAGTGTTGCAGAGAGACCTGCTATGTTATATGGGACAGATTGTTGGGCCATCAAGAAGACACAAGCTCGCAAGATAGAGGTAGCAGAAATAAGGATGCTAAGGTAGATGTGCGGGCACACTAGGGTAGACAGAATAAGAAATGAGGTTATTAGGGCAAGGTTTGGGGTAGCTAGTATATCAGATAAGATAAAGGAGGGAAGATTAAGATGGTTTGGGCATGTGAAGAGGAGGCAAATAACGGCCCCAGTTAGAATAGTGGAAACCCTCACTGTAGAGGGAAAGAGGTGTAGAGGTAGACCCAAATTGACGTGGATGAGCAGATTAGGCATGATTTAGTTGAGATGCACCTCTCAGAGGACATGGCCAAGGATGGGGGTTCGTGGAGGCAAAAGATTAAGGTCAAGTATTATTAGGGAGGGTTTGATTGTATCATAGAGTGGTTAGTAGCTTAGACTTTTTCTTACACTGGTAGGAGGTCTGTAAGGGTTCTGGGTGTTTGTGGATATTTATGGGTTTAGTTGTTTTTGTTGGCTTATATACCTTGTTTTAATACGTGTTGTTTTTAATGTGTCTCTAAATTCAGTAGCTCTTTATTATTGTTAGTGTTGTATGCATGTATATTGTATGTTGTGGAGCCGAGGGTCTCTCTGGAAGCAGCCTCTCTATCCGTGATGACGTGGGTACCCAAACCCCCACGTTTAAACATATTCAAGAAGCTATCAAGCTCGGGCCAGGAAGCCGAAAAGCCAGAAGCTGGTGTAAAGAAGCTACCTGCATCGGCTCCTCAGCTCCCTAGCACAGGACCTGCCTTACACGAGCACAGGACCTGCCTTACAGGAGGTCAGTAATAAAGGTGGGTCCAACATTTATAGGCCAGCCCAGCCCATTACTACAAAGCCCATTAGGGTTTGGGGTTTCACCCTCTATAAATAGAGGGGTCACACCTTCACCCAAATCCATCCCATTTGTCTTGATCTTCACTCAAGACATCTCACTCTCTCTCTCTCTCTCTCTCTCTATCTATCTCTCTCTCTCTAGAAACATTCCCTCACTAATTAATCTGCCTAGCTCCCATAGAGGAGCCTACGAGCTGCAAAGGTATCACATCAGCAGCTCATGAACTCTCCATAATTACACACAATTAAGCTGTTAAGCTCCCCTATTAAACTCACGAGCTCCCCTGACGGAGCCCTGGAGCTGCCATATCAACAGTCTACGGATCCATGGTTCTAATAACCAACTTTCAGCCATCGAGCTAAGCAACCCGAAATCACCTCGGCTGCTAGCTAGCCGCCGGGTTTCAACCACCACCTCCTCTCATACTTCGTATCCCTCATTTACTCCTTTATATTTACTTTTATGTATATTTCTTGGGATAAATCACTAATGTTGAGCGTCGGAGGGTGGTCCAGAGACCCCGGTCTCTGGACCCCTTCTAACGAGTTGTTCGTGGTGCAGGTACATGCTCGGAAGGTGTTAGGTCCAACCCTAAGAGACATCCATATCATCTCCATGCCTTATTCTTGTTGTTTCAACAAGTGGCGCCCACCGTGGGGCTATCACGCTTAGAACATGAAACTCTTTGTGGTTTAGCCCCAAATGTTCCTAAGTTCTTTCTTTTTAAGGATGGAGAGGATGTTCTTACCGGAAAAATCACTCCTACACCTCCCACATATGTTTGAGTTTTTTGCGCCACAAAGCCGGTGACCGGGTTCCATACACTTATAACTCGGTTGCTACATGTATCTTCTTGGATAAAAACGCCAAATCTGAAGATCTATACTATGTTCTTGATGAAAAACCATAAAAACATTTTGAACACATGTCTACATATTGTTCAAGAGAAGAAGAATAAAAAAGAGAGAGGAAAAACTTTTTGTACACACTCACACCCACTTTATATGGTGTCATTCAAAAAGCCACTAAAAGAAAATATTATATTATGAAATAATATTGTCACAATTCATCTGAGAAAACAAAGAAAATGTCTCAAAGTATTTTCTCAAAAACATAATTACATAGAAAGATGTGTACACTTGTCCCGAGGTTTTACTATCCCATTTTTGTCTTTTAGCACACATAAAAGTGTGTGACAATAAAGTACAAAAGTGGATAGAGGTCAGGAAACAACTTTATCCAACATTAAAGCCTCTAGTACAACAAGTATTGCATCTTGTACAACTCATGCTGCAGGCTGCCATACCGCAGCTCCATTGTAAGTGATATTATCAACACTATAATTCACGACGTGGATGCAAGAATCCCACAACTGATCTATGAGTAAAAAAAAGATCACATAAATCGGAGTTGGGTAGCCTATCTAAGCTATAAATAGGGAAGCCAGGAAGCTTCAGGCGGCCATATTGCAGCTCCTGCTACAGTGGTGAACAGTAAAAAAGTAAGAAAAGTCAAAAGTCAGACTTTCTTACACACTAATCCACAAAAGTGCTTAGTCAATAGCAAATCAGACCTCAAAAGCATAAAAAGTGGTATCTTTCACCAAAATGGCAAAAACACCTGCTGACATATAGAAAAGGGGGTCAGCACTCGCTCCCATACGGAAGCACCTGCTCCATAAGGAAGCACCATGAGCGGAAAGCCTTCCCCTATGGCAGCCTCTGTTACATCTTAATGTGCCAAACATGCACAAAAAGAAGGTCAACACTTAACAGGTATGGAAGGCAAGCTCCCCCATGGAAGCTCCCTGGGCTAGAAGTCCTCCCCTACGTGCGCTTATGTTACATCTTAAGATGCTAAACGAAAGGGGGTCAATACTTGCTCCCCTAGGGAAGCTCCCTAGGCTAGAAATCTTCCTCTATGTAAGCTCTTCATTTTACATCTTTGTGTACTCAACATTCATTTATAGCTCTTCACTTCACTTCATGTGCACATGCGATACAAGCACATGATACTAACATTAGGCACAAGCTTCTAAAAACTCCTACTAGCCAAAACAAGATAAAGTGTAAAAATATCGTTGAAACGAGCTTCTAAAAGAAATAATCAAGAGTTCAAAATGTTGTTAAACAAAGTCTTGAATAATACTAACATTACATCTCGTTTCAACTTTTAGCCTAACCTATATTTGACCCAAAATTCTTAGTAAAAGTGAAGGGACTTATGAGTGTACCCATGGCGTGTAAAAAGCCCATGCACTTGTAAGCTAACCATTAACTTCACTTATAAAATAATAACTAATAAATAAAAACAATAAACACGCACTTTATCAGCTAGTCAGGTCAGGTACAGCAGCCTGGCTCCCGTAGGGCAGCTACAGACTACTGTTCAGCTTTATTAGCCTAAACAACTATTCATGTCAGAGAGTACGTCAGCTGCTACAAGACAGCTGTGGACAACTATTCATGTCAGTACGTCAGCTGCTACAGGACAGCTGTGGACAACTATTCATGACAGTATGTCAGCTGCTACAGGACAGCTGTAGACAACTATGCATGTCAGTGCGTCAGCTGCTATATGACATCTATAGACAACTATTCAGCTTTATAGCTATCAGAAAAAGTACACTACTCATACCATCTGCCATACGACAGCTGCAGACTATTCTATAAGTAAACTCATGAGCTACAGCCCGGGAGCTACAAGTCTATAAGCTGCAGCCTAGGATGCTACAAGCCTAAAGCTCGGAGCCCATAGTTCGTAGCCAGAAGCTCTAAGTTAGAAGTTTGAAGCTCGAAGCTCAAGGCTAGAAGCTACAAGATCGTAGCTAGAAACTATAAGCTCAAAGCTACAAGCTAGAAGCTCAAAGTCACAAGCTAGAAGCTCGTAGCTACAAACCCGAACCTATGACATATAATATACTTTAGCTTTTACATCAAAGAGACAAAAGTCAGATCTACACAAGCTATAAGTAGGTAGCCTAAAGCGAACAACATAACACATACACCCAAGTAACCCTTGGGGAGAGAACACGTATAAATAGGGTGCCTTGAGTACCTATAAGATATTTGCTTTCTAAGGCCACGCTTGGCTTTAAACAGTTATATATGACATATTGGAAGATACAAAAACAAATCATGTCAATAACTATGAAAATTAGCTTACATGTCATACGCTACACAGCTTCCCGCTGAGTTAAAGAAGCTAACAGCTTGGAAGCTCAGCTATACTTCACCATATGAATCAATACGAGGTTTTCTAAGGATTGACGAACATTAGGATGAATCATCCTCATAAAATTAACATGTTTTCCATACACCAAAGTCATTTAAGGGAACGAGCGCATCCCTTAGGGCAGGCTCAACACCTTCCTTAAAAAGACTTGGAAAAGAAGAAAGATACCTCCTCGTACCAAAGAGGCTGCTAAATATTATGCTAAAAATGAAGGCTTGACCCACTCACTATGGAGAGCATAAAATACAACCTCGTATACTTGCTCCGCTTAACACCAATTCAATGATTTGCCAAGATGAGCTGCTCCCCTAGATAGAAAGGGAAGCCACCCTTTTGGAGCAAAATGAGCTTTGCATGACCTCACCTATGGTGACTAGAGAAGCTCACGAATGCATCATTAAGCAGTTTTTTGTGACCTCCATAAAACACCAATCAGAAAATGTGGCAACTCGCAAAGCCAAGAAGCACGGAAGCTACTAAGCCTCCTACGCCTTCACAAAATCCCTACTTAGCTAGCCTTATCAAGTAACATGAGGCACAAGTAAGGCAACCGTATAAAGATTACATCCCACAAGGATGACCATCGGCTCAAAGCCATAAAGATCCAAGCGAGTTAACTCATTTAAATAAGCTCACCTCTTTGTCCTATCTTTCTCATAGGATATAAACTTTAGCTTGCACACAAAAAACAAATATGTTCACAAATGATATGGCACATAAGGAAGTTAACCGCCTAAACATGTTCGCAAAAGCATCGAATGTTGAACAATAGACAAATGTTACTTGTTGTCACATGTTCAAAGAAACATTTATTCGGTTCCAAACCAATAACTTACTTGAAATAAGAGTAAACTTCCTCAAGCACCTAGTTTAAAGCTTCATACATACGGATCTTTGGATCCCAAAAGCTTGACATGTCTAGAGGCTTAGGAAGCTCATAAGTGAGAAGTTCAAAATCGAATGGTTAGGTACCAAGTCATAAGCGCCCATGACTACGTCATGACCACTCATGACTGGGGGCTAATGGTACGGGTACCTAATTTTGAACGAATCAAGGAGTTTAGAAACCGAGAAGGCGAGGAACTAAAAAGTAGAGAAGCCAGTTAGCTACACATGTCAAGGCTCCCGCCCTAAAAGCTAAAAATGGTCACAAGCACATTGCTACACACGTGACGTTACCGGTAGGAGCAAAGAAGCCTCGAACAGAATCATGGTATGAATAAGGCATATGCTTCTCTATGGGAGAAACGTTGCTTATTGCAGCTAAACAACAAAGAACCTATCAAGCAAGCTAAAGAACAACACATCGTCCTTTCAATTGCTCCTGTCCAGGTGGCTCCGCTTACGTAAAAGATATAACAATACTTACCTTGCACATAATTATCTACAAAGAATGAGGCATGAACAAAATCGATAAGATCAAGGTTAACTAAAGCAGCTTGCTCAATCATCGAAGCAACCTGCTAAAACCTCCGTACATGTTGCCGACACTAACAATTAGCCGATATAGGGAAAAGTTTAAACACTTCGTCAAGGGAATCTTATAAAAAGAAGGTTCTATAAAAACGCGCCTATATGCCTAAACTAATCCTATCAAGTGTGTGATCTCTAATAGATGGTTAGTACTCGCAAAGCCTACAAGGCATAGAGACATGACAACCCACAAGAAATATTAAAACAACTTGTGGAACAACAAATGGCATACTAAAACAAGCAAAGAAGCTTCAAGCAATGGTTAGGGAAACACAACAAATGATCAAATGAAGGAGCATTGCTACTC
This sequence comes from Ambrosia artemisiifolia, assembly GCA_032199755.1. Lineage (NCBI taxonomy): Eukaryota > Viridiplantae > Streptophyta > Magnoliopsida > Asterales > Asteraceae > Ambrosia > Ambrosia artemisiifolia. The sequence continues at coordinate 1,408,529 of CM063516.1, read as the reverse complement.
GTACCTACCTAAAAAGCAAGCAAGAAAATTGCCAATGCAACAATGCAACTTGGTAACACCAAGGATCGTAGCAAACAACTTCCAGTGGTCGTGCACGCGACAAATTACCACACCGTTAGAACTCCAAAAAATAATAGAGTCGGTGAATCCATATTCGCACCTTCCCTACAGCAGCAACCAGTTGCCGGGAACATAGAAGCTTCTCACAAGAATGTAGAAGCTGCCAATAGGAAGCATGACGGTAGCCTTCCAAAAATTGTTCACTATAGCAAGGAAGCAGCATGAAAGAGGTAGCCTTCCATAGCATCAAAAAGCGTTGATTAGGAGATATTTGCCATATGGTAGCACCTTGCTAAAGAATTGTTCCAGGAGTCCCAAAACCTCAAAACTCGAAGCCTTGAGACTTCACCACCTATGAGGTAAGTGAACATCTACCCCTGAACTTTTACTTATTAACTATCCTTCAATCAAACACCACGCCGATGCACCATGCCATCAAACAAGCTCAACCTCTACCTCATGCACTTTAAAGGTGCCCAATGATTAAGAGAATTTTACTAAATTATGGAAAAGCTTATTTTTACTACCTTCTCTATTGAATCAACTCATGAGGAAGGTCGATCAACTATCACCATATACTCTATTTTAAACAATGTGGTCGAAAACGTAAGAGTCTTTTAAATGTCACCAAGCATAGGATGATAAGTTCTTACACATAAGCGTCATCCAAAATGTTATGAGACATCCTTGTCTCCCACAAAAGTTGATCATGAACTCAAGCGTCAAGTGCTTTGACCTTACAAGAAGCTGTTCAAGCATCATCCAAAACCAAGAAAACTAACCATCATATCCTAGAAGGAAATTGCCTTAGCACATACAAAGCTTACTATTGTCAACAAAGAAGATTACCTTCTTACATGACAAGCTAATATCCTTACATAAAAAGCTCCCATAAGGAAGCTAACCTCCTTATACGAGAAGCTGTGCATCCTTACATGAAAAAGCTTCCATAGGAAAGCTAATCTCCTTATACAAGAAGCTGTACATAAAAAGCCTCCATAAGGAAGCTAACCTTCTCATATAAGGAGTTGTCCATTCTTACCTAAATAGCTTCCATTCTTACATAGGAAGTTAACATTCTCACATAAGAAGCTTCCATTCTTACATAAGAAGCTGTCATTCTTACATAAGAAGTTGCCCTTCTTACACAAGAAGCCGCCATTCTTATGTAAAGAAGCTGCCCTTCTTACACAAGAAGATGACCTTCATACTCAAGAGGCTATTATTCTTGCATACGAAGGCTTACAGAACTACAAAGGAACCTCCTTAACATTTCCTCATGGCACTTCGTCTATTTGACATATTGCGAACACAAAAAGAGGAACGTTAAAGGGAAGCTTATCATATAAAACTCATGATATAGCCTACTCTAAGGCAACCTTAGTTACTACAACCTCTTGATATTCCATCAATGAATCCAATTCATACTCGAAAAGCGTTTTCTAGACAATGTAGTTTCTAAGCTACAAGCTAAAGGAACGAAGGAAACTCTTTCGTGCAACCACAACTACTTGTCTACTTTATCCTATCAAAGGGTGAGCCCCTCCTAACCAGGCTCCATGGGATCCGGCGCTATACCTACCCATGAAACGGGGATGAGCTCCTAGGCCACATCGCTCAACAGGGAACAAGGCGCTATACCTTCCTGTATACAGGGTGAGTTCCTAATACAATCCACAACTCCATGGGACAAGTCAAAAAACCTAAACCCATGAAAGAGGGTGAGCTCCTCACACCAAGACAGCTCATACATGTTCAACAAAGCAATAAACGAACATAAAAAAATAATAAATAATAAATAAATACAAAAGTTGATAGGATGAAGCTGCAATCGGTTCTTTATAGTTACGTTAAGGTAGGGTGTCTGCGCAGCATCAAACCATAACAAGATTATAAAGGCATTTGCAAACAATAACGCGTAGCAAACACTTATGCATGGCTTACATAAGCTTACCTTACAACGCCTTCAGAAATCACAATGTGATAGCTCACTAGAAGAGCAACAAATTCATTATCAAAGTTAGCCTACTATATCGGCTTGGGAATGTTCTCAACCATAATAGTAGGGGAAACATCCTTGCCAACAAAAACATCATTAAAAGACATGGGCAAGTACAACGAGCAAGACCTTGCTCAAACAAAGTTCAACCTTCTTGCGATAAGCAATTACAATTGGGTATAAGCTTCTAAGACAACAAGATTGTCTACACATTTAGAAGTACCATACGGTTGAAAAAGAAATATAAAAAGAGGCTTAGTCTCGCATTTTGATAAAGAGAAGCCTCTTACATGGATATAGGAAGAAAATAGATTTCGCAAGAAGCTCATATTTGTGTAAAGGAAGTTCACCAAATTGCGCTACAAGCTCACATCCATGCAAAGGAAGCTCAACAGCGTACACCTATAAACTCGCCTTTATACGAAAGAAGCTCACTTGTTAGCTAGAGAAGCTCACTAACATACGCGATCACATCCATAACAAAGAAGTTCAACGTCATGGACCAAAAGTCTCACAATGGGATGAAAGAGGCTAACTTCCAAACATGAGAAGATCGCTTTCGTATCAAATAAGCCATTTTGTTACAAAAGATGTTCATCAATATGGGTACGCAAAACGCTCATTCTTATACCATATTTACTCATATTTCCTTTGCTCCATCACATCTATCATAAAATGAGCTTACCACAACACTTAGAAAAGCTCAAAGTCTCAGACTGGTAAGCTGCTACATCTGATAGATGGAAGCGATGGGCTCATAGAATGAAGCTGTCAGCTACCATCAGGCACCAAAGAATATCCGGGAGAGCAGTGCTCGTGTTGGTATAACTTACCACAAACCCCGACAAGGTGATTATGAGCTTATGTATAAGAAAAAAGGGATACGTAGTGACATGATAAATACCAAGATCAAAGCCACTACTTGTCTATTGCAAGATCACCAACACGGTGTGCCATACACACACGATAAACTCATTCTTTTACATCGTTGGCTCCTACTTGCTTGAATTCATCAATAGAAAAAGTTTATCAAATGCTTCAAAAACCCAAAGACTTTGGGAAAGTAAGCTACGCCATTTGACAAACAAATATCTATGAGCTCTTACCCATTTGGGACACGCGACTAAGATGTTTACGGTGATATAGCTTACCATGAACCTCAAGGCTACGAACTATACAAGGTAAAAAGGCGCATACTAGCATGCTACCACATATGTCCGAAGCCACTACTTGTCTATGATAAGTCCATCAACAAGATGATTCCATTCATTCATGGACTTTTAGACCCTCTCTAATAAGGAAGGTAGAATCTCCCAACCTTGACGAACATCTCCAAGTTCTTCACACCTACAAGCTTATCACCAAGAAATTTTGCAACATGTCAATGCAAAATACACGATCCCCATGAGATAGAAACTTGTTCTATAAATGAGCAAGAAATGCTTGTTGTCTCCTCTAAGGGTGAGATTGTAACCACCCAACAAGCTGTCCCTAGTCTCTTGGAGCTCCCTTGCTCCGTCGACCAATCACGACAAGTCAAATTCAAGCAAGTCGCCTAAAAGAAAGCTAAGCGAAAACCGAAAGCTTTGAAGCTTCAAAAACAATAAGGATGTTTCAAAGCTCATAAGCTACAAAATAAGCTTGGATACTAGAAGCTCTAAGGACTTCCAAGACGTCCAACAAGCTTTGCATTTTCTAAGCTTCTCAAGAAACACCAGAAACATAGAAGCTACAAGAAAAGGCAAAAATTATGAAGTCCAAAACAAGAAATTCATAAACAAATAAGGCGCAAACACCTTACACCAAAGTTTATGAATTTCTAGAGGTAAGAAAAAAGGAGATAAGATTACTAAGTCACAAGCACCCATGACTACGTCATGACTACTTATGACTGGGGGGCTGATGACGTGGGTACCCAAACCCCCACGTTTAAACATATTCAAGAAGCTATCAAGCTCGGGCCAGGAAGCCGAAACGCCAGAAGCTGGTGTAAAGAAGCTACCTGCATCGGCTCCTCAGCTCCCTAGCACAGGACCTGCCTTACACGAGCACAGGACCTGCCTTACAGGAGGTCAGTAATAAAGGTGGGTCCAACATTTATGGGCCAGCCCAGCCCATTACTACAAAGCCCATTAGGGTTTGGGGTTTCACCCTCTATAAATAGAGGGGTCACACCTTCACCCAAATCCATCCCATTTGTCTTGATCTTCACTCAAGATATCTCACTCTCTCTCTTGCTCTCTCTATCTCTCTCTCTCTCTCTCTAGAAACATTCCCTCACTAATTAATCTGCCTAGCTCCCATAGAGGAGCCTACGAGCTGCAAAAGTATCACATCAGCAGCTCATGAACTCTCCATAATTACACGCAATTAAGCTGTTAAGCTCCCCTATTAAACTCACGAGCTCCCCTGACGGAGCCCTGGAGCTGCCATATCAACAGTCTACGGATCCATGGTTCTAATAACCAACTTTCAGCCATCGAGCTAAGCAACCCGAAATCACCTCGGCTGCTAGCTAGCCGCCGGGTTTCAACCACCACCTCCTCTCATACTTCGTATCCCTCATTTACTCCTTTTTATTTACTTTTATGTATATTTCTTGGGATAAATCACTAATGTTGAGTGTCGGAGGGTGGTCCAGAGACCCCGGTCTCTGGACCCCTTCTAACGAGTTGTTCGTGGTGCAGGTACATGCTCGGAAGGTGTTAGGTCCAACCCGAAGAGACATCCATACCATCTCCATGCCTTATTCTTGTTGTTTCAACAATCCGCAAGAAGAGGGGTTAGGTTTGCATACATCCCACCCCCAGACCCTACTTATAGCTTTGCTAAGTGTGGGATTTACTGGGTAAGGTTGTTGTTGTTGTTTATAAATGGTTGTAATTGGTTAAAAATAAGGTTTATGTGTCAAATTGTTTAACTATGTTAATTTGTTTGGTTGGAATGGATTTATGTATAATTTATTTAGTTTATGTCTATGTATAAAAAGAAGAAATTAATTAGAAAAATAAACTAAAAGAAATAAATTAGTTAAGATTCATATATTTATTTAGTGTATTATATGTGTATGTGTATGTGTATGTATGTGTGTAGGTATGTATATGTATATGTATATGTATTGCATATATAGGTATGTATATGTATGTTGTGTATATATATGTGTGTATCTATATTGTGTGTAGGTATGTATATGTATGCGTGTATGTGTACTATGTCTGTATATAAGTATGTATCTGTGTATATGTATTGTGTGTAGGGGTGGGTTCAATGGAGAACCTAAAAAAGTGAGGAACTAGGGAACCATGCAATTAACATGTTAATTATATTATTAAAAAATAAATTTAACACGTAAAAAATCATTTTTATCAAAAAGTTTAATTGGAGATTCTGTACATAAATGTATGTAGAAGTTTTTTTGACAAAAAAATCGAAAAACAAAATAATTAAAAAAAATGCTTAAAATTAGTTAAAAAAGGTAAAAAAAAAAAAAATTTTACAAAAATTAATTTTTTATTGGAATAGCTTATACACATCTTTATATTCAAAAGCTCTGAAGAAATTTTTGAAAAAAATATTTTTGGCATGTTAAATTGAATTTTTAAAATATATTTAACATGTTAAATGCATGGTTCCCCAGTTCCCCACTTTTTTGAGGTTCCCCATTGAACTTTACACTATATGTGTATTGTGTATATGACGAGCTTAGAAATACCCGCCTGAAATTAATTTAGATATTAATTTAGGGTAGTCCCTGTTTTGGGACTGCTTTTTGGATACTTTGTCTCATCAGTTAGGATGCGAATGTGTGTTACATGATTGTTTGTTTTTTTGAAAAATTCGGCTATCATTTCCTCTTTGCTGTTCGAGTGTGTGTGTGTGTGTACTTGGGAGCTAAGGAGAAATATTGCCGGATTTTTCATAAACAAACATTCCTGTAATACGCATTCATATATGAAATAAAGTATTCAAAAAGTGGGTGTAGCAGCGTACCTCAGTTGTTAATAATCATCTGCATTAAACACTAAATTCTATTTCACTTACATTATCATGCATGTTGATAAAATCTAGATTAATTGTGATCGTTGGTATGTATTTGTGTGTGTAAATGTGTATAGGTGTGCATTAGTGCGTATGTTAGTATGTATGTATAGAAAAATAAATATATTGCTATAAATTTATATGTATTGTACATGTAGATAAATAAATAAATCTGTGTATGTAACTAAATAAAATAATTATTATTTAAAATTAGCATGACGAGCTTAGAAATAATTGTCCGAAAGTGGATACCTTAAACACTCATTTATGTTTCAGTTACATTATCATGCCTTTCGATAAAGCTGGATTGATTATGATTATTTAGCACCTGAGCACCGAGAAGGACTTGAATCATTTTTCGAGATGTGCAAAAAACATGTTAACGAGGAAGGCAATATTAGATGTCCGTGTAGAAATTGTAATAATGTTGGGTTTATAAAATACAATAAAATGAAATATCATCTACGACATATTTGTATCGATCGGAATTACATGATATGGACCTATCACGGTGAAGGTCCAATTGATCCTCACGTTGTAGATGTAGATGACGTTGAGCCAAGAAACGATATGGATGACGCTATCGAATACCTTAAAGCGGAACATATGGAAGAGGATACAGACCGGAACGGATAGAACTCGGGTACAAAGTGTGACACCCGCCAGATTCCCAGGTCATGATCCGTACGCACACCATTTTGTCAATTACAGTTATGCATTAGGCATTTTATTAACGTACTTGTGTCACCCCGAGTCTAGCGAGGCCTAGGATAGTCCAGGAATCCATTTCAAGGTCCCATTTACTCATGCAAACCTGAACATTCACGAGACATTTTGTGAATACTCAACACATAAAATCATATAATTTCACCATTCGTTAGTTGGATTCTCAGAACATATGTAACATGAGTTAACAAATTAGTTCAACACATGTTTAAAGGTGAATTAACACATGACATATTATGTGGATAACACAATATTAATAATATTTCACAAACCACACATATGTTAACAATGTCAAGGCATAAAAAAACGTACACACAAACCCATACCAATCGATTTATACATACACAAGTTTGATGGATTTCAAATACCTATTACACATATGTGTAATCGGCTAATATGTATTGATATGTGATGGATCATGACAAAAACTTCAAAAATAAACATCCATGTGTTAACACAAATCACATATGTGTATGTTATTAGAATCTATTATGGACTACCCAATATACATATGTATACATATACATGGCACACAACAATAAACATATATATGTGAGTTTGTTGAGCCATTATACATACACACACACATATATATATATACATACATATATATAAACATATATATATACAAACGCCACCCTCCATACATACATAGGTGTTATTATGGACAAAACACACCATGAACACAATGTATACATACATACAAACACATGACACATATCAACACACACATATCGCATATATGTATACATATACTTCCACTGTCACACATCCACATTTCAATTTCCGATGGATACTAAAATGGAATGTTGGACAATATACATATACTTCCACTATCACACATCCACATTTCAATTTCCGATGGATAACACTAAAATGGAATGTTGGACAATCACAAGGCTAATCTTACACAAGTTGACTTTCCAAAAGTTATGTTTTCTTTCCCCATAATCGGTTGTTATGCCACCCTACACAAACAAACATAAAACTCAATCCAACACTCCCAAAAACTTAGGTGTTTCATCCATTTAGAGCTTTGGCATTCATTCCCTTTGATCCATACCATTTTGACTTCCAAAACCATCCAAAACACTATGCACAAATTGGCGCAAACAAGTTCCAAGAGTGAGCATGATCACACTAGTCCATATATTGCCCAATTTGTCACAACATCTTTATATTATCATAATCTAGGAGAGTTGACTTTCCACAACAAAAACCATATTTTTCCATACTTACTCCCACTCACTCTTTTGTATATATGAACCGATTGGATTCCAAGAGTCCCCACATAACTCCCTTGAAGTTGAAACACTTGAACACACTAACCTCCCAACTCTAAACACTCTCGGCTGACCACAAACCACCCAAACCCGAACCCTTTATCGACCAAACATACTTATCACAGCCCCCTCGATCCATTTCCAAGAGCTTGGAGGTCGAAAAATGGAAGGAAACCGGCTTATGAATCAATTACATCTTCATTCAAAGGCACATTGTTGTGGTATGATAACTAACTATCCTATGTATTATTTTCATTCAAGTTACGGCCCATATCAAACTCACTCGACTAGTATCACCACTTGCACACACATATATACCCATAGCAAGTTGCTATTAATCGATCTTGATGCTCACAAGATTAATAATCACAAAAGAACACATTTATAAGTACACCTACATGTGGTATGTATACACTCGTATAAACACATATATATACGGACACATATACTCACACACATACACACGAGTGTATGCGTGTGAACTATCGTATAAACACATATATAAACACATAGGTATTGGAACTTAATGTTTAACATATATATAATTCAAGACTTTGGAAAAACATATGTTAACAACCAAGATATATGTGTGAACTATGGTAAAACACGAGTAAATGACATTTTTACACAAGAAAGACCCAGAACATGTGTTAATATACCCTACTTAGTGCAAACAAGTAACATTACATACCACATGGTAACATATAGAAAACCAAGACACTGGTTTTTCCACAAATGACTAATCACAGTAAAAAATAACAAAAAAACGAGCTTTCCAATACCTACAGTATGACATATACAGACAGCCATACAAAAATACACAGTCCATAAACATACAAGTCGGGTGAACAATTGCATGGTAAATAATACAACACATAGACTTAAGATTGTTATTGTATTGAGCAGAAGACGGGGTTCAAATAAAAAAACCCCGTCTTTTATTTTTTTAACCCCGTCTTTAGCTCGCCTTTTCCAACTTAAACCTTTACTTTTCATGTAGATTAACTATCATGATCAACCCTGACTCGGTGATCCAGGATCCGTGTTTCTTCGATAATATTTTACATATATTATATATTTTTATAAATTTCTTATTTGTTTTAATTATTATTCTTTATAAAACAATTCATTTGGACGGTAACATATTTTGCAGAAACCCATTATAATCGGATTCCAATTTGACTTGACCTCGTTTTTATCCGAACTTTTTCTAACTGGAGATGTTCTTCAGTTTTTTTTCAAGTTTCGGGTTTTTTGAGTTGGGTTGTAAGGGTTTTTGGTTGGGAAAAATGACCCTGATAACCGAACAATTTAAATTTGGGTTTGTTTAAGTTTGGGTTAAATGGGTTCGGGTTAGTTCGGGTCAGATTATTCGATTTTCAGGTTTAGATGTACTATGAAAGAAATGTTTTTTTTCGCAACATTCATCATGCCGTTTAAAAAAATATTATCAAAATTTAAACATTAATTGACATTATGATATGGTGATGTATAAAATTTCAAAAAAAAAAGAAAAAATTGCCAATGATCTCCAGCCCAGCTGGTTTGAGGTAGGGTGGGTTTTCCCTTAGGGTTCCCATCCTGGGGGTAGGTTACAAGTTCGATCCATGCACACCACAAAAAAAATTCCCGTGACGGTTTGAGCTTAGGCAAGGAGGACACCGATGTGTGGGTAGGGATTCGAAATTAGGACCGCTAGGTTAGTGTTGTACAAGGATTTCCACTGATAGTAAAACAAACAAACAAAATTTTCAAAAATTTAATGCTTTAAATACCAAAGACTCTAAACTAAAATGTAATAGTAAAAAAATACACAATATTTGCTAGGGTTTCTTTTTTGGATTTTGGATTTCCGGTTTTTCGGGTCATATTGTTCGGGGTTGAGAAAAAGTGACTCGATAACTAAATCATTGGTTTCGGTTTGATCAAACCAAATTGACCATTTTTTATTGACCCGTTCTAACTCGAATCCATTTTAACCCTAAACCGTCTCGACCTGACCCGACCCGACCCGACCCACTGCTTTTGCCTGGTATGGACGTTACCACGTAACAAACCTAAAGATATCATGACCAAGACAAACCTGAGATTGTTTTGGGTTGTTTGCGATGTGTATTTAAAAGTTAAAGGTTAATTATATTACTCCTTTTTTGTAAAAAAAATGGCTCTTTTTAAATATTAATTACCCTACTTTATGAAGTAAAAAGTGTGTTTTAAAAAAGTCGATTGAAAAGCAAGATTTCTTAAAGATTACCAAAACACACATCTCTTAGTCAAACGCCTCTTAAAGCAATTATCATCGATTCTTTGTAATAGTAGTTGTATTAAAACAGATGATTTATTTGGGAGCTTTAATTATACTCACTTGTAGTTTGTGAAAGTTGTCTACTTGTTTAAAGTGGTAGAAAGTATTAGCACCCAATTAAATAAAAACAAATTAAATAAAAACATATTATAAGTTACGTGACCGGTGAAAAAAAAAAGCATGAAAAGTACAAGGCCAAACGTACAATAAGTTGACAAGACATACATATTTTATTTGACTAGTTTTTCATCGGAAGAAACTCGATGAACTGTCGAGTGTTGAGGCTGGCGTCACTCGTCTGAACAAAACATTTCTCCGGCTGTTCTCTGGCGTCGCCGACGGTGTTGTTCACCGGAAACAGCTCTAGGGTTTCATAAGAGTCTACGTCAGCATGGTGGGACGAAACGACAACGGACTGTGACGTTTTGGATGATGGAAAATTAGTGGTAAGTGTTGTTGTAGGGGAGTTAATTAGGGTTATGTGGTTGGTGGGAGGAGAAGATGAAGATGAAGATAAGCATTGCATCATGTGGGTCCACGTGGCATTCCTTGCAGGGAAGCTCTTCCTCCTACGGTGTAGCAGCAGCAGCTGATCGTGTCCTTCCTCTTGTTGTTCAACAGGTATCCATCCTTGATCTCCTTTTTTTGTTCTTTCTCTTAGCACGCCTTTCTGATCATTTTAAACAAATTAAATAAACCAAATTATTCTAGCTTACATAAGCATGCATGTATATATATATGTATGTATGTTGATCTGTGTATATATATATTTATGAAAAACATAAGTAAACCCTAGTGAGAGAGAGGAGAGGGAGGTAGCCAACAGAAAGGAAGGAAGCAAATGCATTTTCCAAGAAAAAAGAAACAAGAAAACAAAACCTTTTTTACTCCTACATCTCTTTTTTATTTCTTATTTTTCACTTCACTTCTTCAATCATATTCAAATTATTTCCTTACACCCTCCCTCATTCTTGTCATTAAATCATTCTTTTTTTAACACAAAATTTAATTTAATTATATAAACTATTAATATGTATGTGTCGAGAAAAAAAAATTAAAAACATAATTTTCTTTTGTTTTTTTTTCTTTTTTAAACGGCAAACTTAGTACTCCTAGAATTTACTACATTTGTTTGAAATAAAATTGGAACCGTAACAAAGAGTTTTTTTTTTTTTTTTTTAACTAGAGCTAGAAAAGAAGAATATCTATAACCAAGTAGAAGTCTATGCATACGTATAATTTATTTTATATAACTATACTGTATAAAAATGTGAAAGATACAAATGTATAGAAATTAATATAAAATGTATCTGGGGATGGTTATATAGAAAACCCACTTAAATTGAGGAAACCTTGGAAACTCCGACTTTCCTAGCTTTTTATTATCTAGAAAAATTAGGGTATGTAATATATACATGTTTTTAAAAGTTTTGAGCCAAAAAAATCAAAAAAACGCCAAGTGATTTTTTTTTAAAAAAAATAAGCTTTTTGTGTTACATACGTTACATGTCTATAAAGTGTGTAACATAGGTACACAAAAAAAAATATTTATATATTTAAAAAATCCATTCAGCGCTTTTTTGATTTTTTTTTTACTCAAAACTTTTAAAAACATGTATATTACATATTCAAATTTTTTTAGATAATAAAAAGCTTAAGAAGTCAGAGCTTTTAGGGTTTTATCAATTTGAATGGGTTTTCTTTATATACTTAGCCAAATGTATCATGTCTATAAACTATAAAGTGATAAAAGTTTATAAGATATAATTTTCAAAATATGATTAATAATTAAGTCTTCCATAAATATTATGAAAGCAATAAGATGTTAAAATATATTAAATCTATATATATATATAAAAGAAAGCATATATGCTCCTTGAGAGTGCCACGTGGCTTAATAATTGAGTGTTTTTGGTGTTTTTGAGTATTTTTCTAAATTTATCTCTCTATCTCTTAATTCTCAATTACTAAAATTAAATTGGGTTATTTTAGGAAAAAAGAATTTAAAAACAAATTTAAATTTTTCTCTCTTATCTTCCTCCCATAATTTTTAAACATAAATATCTTTTATATTCGAGATTTTTTAAATAAAAAAATTACACCAAATTAACGAGCGTTTTATTATCTTTCCAACGAGTACCATAGTGCTATATAAAAACGAAAAAAAAAACGACTATTTTTTGTGGGGTTATATTCATACACAAAAAAACACAAAGTGTTCAGGTTATTCATGAATCATGTTTTTTCTTTTAAACCAGGTTCTTATCTACGATGTTGAAATTCAGCCCAATCGCCATGTTATCATTGGAATTTTACTCTTCTAAAGATCGATAGGTATACTTCATCAAGAGAAGCTAGGAGAAAGATTCGCCCAACACTGCAACACATGGTGTCACCTTATAGCAAGGTTATTTTTTTATTTATTTAATTACAAGAGTAATAATTATTACTATTAGTATTAGTATTATTAGAATGGTTATATTTTTCAACCCCCATCATGAATTCTACATCTATATATATAAGTATAAGTCAAATTGTAACATATTTTAATTTACGTGAAGATGATTATATGTTGAAGGTTATCCTTTTAATACTTTATTATGTTTAATATGGTTTATGCTTTTTATTTTTTTAACTTTTTAAATAAATGTTTTTTAACTAAGATTGATTATGTTTAAGTTATTTACTCTTTTCGTGATTTGAGTTTTCTTTTTTTTATCATTTTTTATTAAATCATATTAAATTTTTCAACCCCGGGACCTTCCCGGGGTAATCAGCTAGTAATTAATAAACAAATGTCCTAACAGTTCATATAATGAATTATAAATCAATATAACAAATACATACAATATATTTAATTTAAAAAGATTTAAAAGTCTGGGACCACCATACATTCGTTATCGAAATAACGAAAGATAAGACAAATGAAGACTAGGGTAGGGGAATAACCAACTGGGCCCACTTGGAATTCTATATATTGTCTGTCTACTCCAAGTGCTTTTTCATGTATTGTGAACCCTAATTTATCACCTATGAAAAATAATTTTCATTCAAAATAAGGTAACATTTCGTAGTTTTTATATTAAATTAACTCAGGATTCTGGTTGTATAATTATGTGTTCAGACATTTTATTTTTTCTTCTCACCTATCTTCATCTTTCATTTAACAACACTATATATAAGTTCATAATAACACATAAACATAAGTAGATATACTTTTATACTTTTTATTTCATATTGTACTTACTACCAAATGATACGTTGGTTAACACCTTAATATGGACTTAGATGTGTTTCAGCATGCAAAAGAATAGATTAAATTCCTTAGATCTAAATTCTTTAATATATATAAGAATATGATATTGCATACATATATATGTGTGTGAGTGAGCTCTTGAGGTATATGATATGTCAAATCTGATACTAAGTTGGAAGTGTCACAAGTCTGATGTAAATGATGTATACTATGATTTGTAAAATATATATAAAAATAATGAAAAGTTTAGTAGATGGAGTTATTAGAAAATGCGAAGTAAATATGAACACAAGAATAGATAAATAACAAAACTGAAAAGAGAGAGGTACACTGACCTCTGAAAATGTAGGTATTGCCCAGTTTCTGGTCTCTTCAACCTCTGCATCATAACACATAATTTCAAATGACTCTTACCCGGCCCTTTCATCATTTTGCTTAAAAACAAAACCTACTTTTACGTTATGTTCTTGCTGTTCATCTTTCACTAACTTCTTTAATATATATTACCTGAATCCTTGCGTTGTACAGACTGATCAAGGTTAACATGATCAGTTGTAAGAAATGAAGGTTGATGATGAAGGTCCTTATCTAGCTGACGACGTCGTTTCTGGCGTTCTCTGGCCTTGTGGTTTTGAAACCAGTAGAAAACGTTCTTACCTTCGATCTTGCCATAGCGGCGGAGCTGGGCGGTGATATGTTGGATCTCTTCAGCAGAGGGTGTTCTTGTCCCTCGACGGTATAACTCTTCTAGGGTTTGCAGCTGCTCCGGCGTAGGGTTCCACCTTGAGCTCACTACCACCATTTGTTGTGAAGTATTCAATTCTCTTTTATTTTGTTCACCACCTGCCACTGTAGTTACATACATAAATTATCAAAAACCTAACTATATATATATATAAACCTCAAAAACACTACTTAATCACAACTTTATTTGTACGTAGGGGCATCCTACTTATAAAAGAACAGAACAGCCGTTTAAAGGTTAGGGCTTTGTATGATAGCCCTACCTCTAAACGGCCGTTTGAGAATTCATGGAACTCTTGGTTAGGGCTTGCTTTTAAGCGGTCATTTGAGTTTTTCACCAAATGACCGCTTAAGTTTAGGGGTCGATCATGTAGAAATAACATGATGGCCTCTATTTAAATTAAAAAATAAAATAAAATAAATACCAAGATGGTGATTGAGAGGAAGGAGATGGTCATGATGAGTTGAGTGAAAGCGGTTGTAGGCGCAGGTGGGCGGAGGTGGTCTGGGAACAAGCGGTCGTAACTTGCGGGTACCATTGGTGGTGTAAGATTCCACCATGTTCATGTGATCTTCAATGGGTTCGTTGTAACCCATCATCCACATTGTCGTAATAATAATGTCCAAAAATAAGGAGGTGATGAGGAAATAAAGGTGGTGTTTGGTGTGGTGAAATTATTCGGGGGCAAAAGGGATGCTGATGAGAGTGATAGCTATACAGAATGTACCACTATCTCTCCTTCACTCGATTATTTAATGATCTCCAAAGTCATGTAGAATACGACATGTGATTATTTTTCCATTTCTTTTTTATTTTTATCTCCAAGATGTCATGACAAAATAAAACGTTATGCAATGGAATAATATTTATTCCGGCTCTAATAGAATTTTTCAGTTAAAGTAATTTAGCTGATGTTTAAACATGTTTTTTTTTTGTTTTTATAAATGTTCAACTTTTTACATCTTATTGCAATTAAGTTAGTAATAAAAAAGTGATATATATATATATATAGGGTAACGTTTTTGTAGGAAAATTGGTTTGTGTGGGAAGTGTAGGAAGAATTAAAAATTGATATGTATGCATCATTTTTTGGACGTATTAATGATGTTTTGGATTGTTTTGCTTAGAAAACCAACAAACATAACAATTAATAACCGAAAACAATGTATTTTAGGCTTAAAACTTAAAACACTATGTTAAAAACATTTAAGCAGAGTGTTTTAAGTAATTAAAAGGGTGTTTTATCTGTAATTTAAATTTAATGACTACAATACATTGGATTGTGTTTTAAATTTTTGTATATTGTTGTGTTAAGTGTTTTTCAACCCAAAATATCATTCCAAAATAAAAAACATGATGGCTACATGTCAATTTTTAATCCTTCTCACACTTATAACACAAACCAATTTTCCTGCAGTATCCTCTACCTATATATATATATATATATATATATATATATATATATATATATATATATATATATGGGAGGGTTATCTTGAGAACGATAAATATTGTGAGAACCGTGAGAACAAGTAAAAAATCAATCGAAATAAAAAAAATTTAATACAAACCTCATTATAATAAAAATACAACATTAATAAATGAATTTTCTTTACAAATATCTTTTCTTGCAAAAACACTTTCAATTATCATTACGTAATTATCATGTACAAGTGACACTTCGCACGTTTTCATTACTTTGTATTTGAACCTGCCCCTATATATATATATATACAGGATAAGGATAAAATAGAAACCCCCTTGAGTTGGAGAAACCCATGAAACTCATTTGTGACCCTTGATCAACCAACATCAATGGATGAGATTGATCAACTAATATTATATTATTAAAATAGTTATCTTTTTTATTTGTTTAAAGCAAAAGGGTATTTTAGGAAAATTGCATTTTGTCCATATCTCCTCTCTCTCCTAAATCTCTCTCATCTCTCTCTCCTGACTCTCTCTCCTCTTTCCTGATTCTCTCTCCTCTCTCCTGACTCTCTCCTCTCTTTTTTCTTTGCTTTTACATTTTTTTTCAATTTTTCAACCTTTTTATAGGTAACAATAAATCAGATTGATGTGTAACAACTTATGCGTTACGTTGTTACATTTTATGTATTTACATTGTTACATTGTTACATTTTCAAGTGATGCTTATGTAATTGTTGATCGATTAACTAAGTCCGCATATTGTTACATTCTTACCACACTGTAAAAAGAGCATTTTACATATTTATATATGTATCGTAATTAATGGTGCTTATGTAACCTGTTTTATATTCAAACTCCAAACAGAAAAATAAACTGTTATATCATGTCACATACATATCATAGTTAATGGTGCTTATGTAACTATTTAAACCAGTAAAAAGAGATTTGGAATCTTATTTCATAAACATGTAAACATTCACAAAACAACACTTCAAATTCTGATCCAAAAACACCTTGCAGCCAATTCTGATCCAAAAACACTTCATAATCCTATATCCTATATGTATAATAATAATATCCATAAATTTACAACAAACAATCCCAAAAACTTAAATAATAACAATAATAATAAGGCTATCCATAATAATAATACTCAAAACTTAGATCTGTTGCTATCGAGCAATGTCCATCTGAAATGAAAAAATAAAAACAAATAATAATAATAATTAAAAATAATAATAATTAATAATAATAATTAATAATAATAATAACAATAATAATAATCAACTTACCATCATCATCTGGAACCTGGATCTGGCGTCTTTGACCCGAGCTGAACCAAGAGAGATCGAGAGCCAACTCTACCAGACCCGTCACCTACGACCCCCAACGACAACCTGGAACCTGGATCTGGCACCTGGAACCTGGATCTGGCTTCTTCAATGACAAACTTCAGAACCCTACAGCCACGAAACCACATCACCTCCACAGCCACGAAACCACATCACGAAACCACCACCTAAAAACAAAGAAACTACATCACCTCCACCACCTATCTCCACAGCCACGAAACCACCACCATCCAGAACCCTACACCTTCGAAAAGACCACCACCATCACCTCCGAAACCATACCGTTCTCAGATCTGTCCGAAAAACCATACTTGATTCAGATCTGTCCGAAAAACATCCCTTTCGAACCAACCATCACCTCCAAAAACAAAAAAAAAATAAAAAACAAAATCTACAAAAAACCACCAACACTCACCGTCGTCGTCTTTCTTCTTTGGTCGTCGTCGAACCACCACCGTCGTCGTCTTTCTTCTGGAGTGTGTGTAAGATTAGATGAGAGAAAAACAGAGAGAGAGAGAGAGAGAGAGAGGAGTTTGTGTGAGAGAGAGTGAGAGAATTTGTGTCTAAGAGAGAGAGACAGAGGAGTTTGAGTGAGAGAGAGGAGTTTGAGTGAGAGAGAGGATAGTGTGTGTAGTATGTGTGTCTGATGTGTGTTTAAAAAGGGGACAAACAATGAGATGGTGAAAGTTACCATCATACCCTTTTGCAAAAAGTTAAAAAAGGAGATGTGGAAAGATGGTGACCATAGGATGGGTTTCAAAGGTTTCTCCAACTCAACCAAGTTTCATTAGGATACATAGCCTATATATATATATATATATATATATATGGTAGGGATCCTAAGAGAACCAATCCCTATTTGAATCCTGAGAGAACTATTCTGGGCCACACATTCCATATAAATGCAATTTTTTTTTTTTTTTTTTGCTTTAATCGCACATTTTTATGAAAGGAAAAAAAATTATTTTTTTTGAATTTTTTTTCATTTATGCATATGTGTATATAGCAATTATATATATGTGTATATAGCAATTATATATATGTGTATATAGCAATTATACAAATGTGTATATAGCATTTTTCAGCTATACATATGTGTAGATTACAGTTATACATATGTGTATATTGCATTATACATATGTGTATAATGCAATTATACACATGTGTATATTGAAAAAAAAAAAATTCTTGCATATAAAGGAGTAAAAACACCAAAATGATTATTTTGCATTAATAATTCAAAAAAAATAAAAATAAATAAATAAATGACTGATATGACGTCATCCCTGATGCACATGTACAATTCACTATTAAATATACAGAAATATACCGTATGCACATGTGCATTTCAGTATTAAATCACACTTTTGAATGAATTGTCAATTACCATAATTAAATGATTATTAAATAGACGCAATATTAGATATAAGGGGCCAAAAATTTTACTCAATGATCATTAAATGGACACAAAGTGAGATAAAAATACCCTCGAACTCATCAATTGTTTAGTCATGCATATTATAACACTAATATAGTTCGGTGTTTTTTAGTGGTTTAGCTTTATGGCATACATATATGCATGCATCATCCTTCAAATAACAAAGTTTTTATACCAAATTGTTTTTATCATACAACTACATGTAGTCTCTACCAAATGTATTAACTGAATAAAACAAACGATAAAAAAAATATTCATATTACAAACCAACTATGTTAACCACCTACATACAAAATTCTAATTATTTCACAACCTCACGTTCACCAACATAACAAAATGTTAAACCAAACATACATTACACAAAATGTTATACCAAACTTCTTTGTTTGTTTGATAATTTCCTTATCCCTAACCAAAGTTGATGTGGTGTAACGTGTGTTTGTTTCAAACGCCAATTTGCTTTTTTTCATAATCTTCTTTTGAGTTGACTTCATTACCACCGTTTTAACACTCTTTGATGTTTTTTTCTTGCAATTATATCTGCACACACATTTGTTAAAAAACACATTATATCATGTTCATCCATAATTATGCACATGTGCATACTTAACTAAATATTTTAAATATTATGCAAAACAACATACCATCATTATTCACCTTCATAATATGTTTCTGCTTATTTGACCTCGTTTAAACCTTTCTTCTTAAATCTATATCTACATATAGGATAATTTGTGTGTTTAAACAGTCAACATTTAATATTTCAAAAGAAAAACTACACATATGCAAATGTGCATTTCTATATAAATGTACTAAATAAATAATAACAACCTGATTCAAGTTCTTGATAAACATCCGTGACATTATCAGCTTCTGCTTCTGGGAGATCAAACGGAGCTCGATTATACAATAAACAAAGAACATAACTAATACAGGGAATAGGTGAATACCAATTACATCCGGACTAAATAAATAATGCCAACCTGATTCAACTTTCTGATCAACAATCGTGTCATTATCTTCACTTGCATCCGGTAACTTTTTTGTTCCTTTATCCCTCGATTGTAATACAAATGTTACTTTCTTTGATTTTTTCTCCATCTCTTAGCTACAATTAATAAAAACGCATAAGAAAACCGATATTTCAACCTGAATGCACAAGTACAACAACATTATTTTGTTAAATACAACAAAAAAAATGCACACGTGCATTATTGTTAATTGCCTAATTATAACAGTATGTGCTTTAACATTACTTTTAACATTAGAAACTACGTTTTGCACATGTGCATTAACAATCTTAATGCACATGTGCATATCAGAAAATGGCACCTCGTCCAAAACACAAATTATCCTCCTAACCGAGTGCGTGCAGGACCATTTACTTCATTTAATAAACAACTTGAACATGTCTTCCTAACATATCTTCAATAACAAACAACCCTACCTAGATAAGTAAATAGGTTGAAATTGATCTTTGTCAAGAATTCTTTCAATGTACTACCTCATTATTTTCTTTATCTCTGCAATTATATCCTTAACCAAGTCCTCACGGTTACCAATCACCCATTCAATGCAAATGAAAAAACAAACAAACAAATAAACATCGAACTTAGGTTAAGGTGCACTAATGGAGATGCTGCATACATCAAGGTCAGGTGTTTAGAAATTATTTAAAGACATCAACTAAAGGTTTATATAGATATGTACATTTGAGTGTGTTCACAAAGATACCGCATCCTTAACTTCTCAATTTTTCAAAGTTAATAACCAGTTAGCCACATCTTTGCAACAATCACATATCATTTTCCTTCATTTCTTAGTGCACTTCAAACTCAATAACAAGCCCTAATACCCCTTGTTGGATGCAACAGAACGAAAACGTAACTAAAATAATATTGTTGTTACCTTGTGCAATATATTTGTGTATGAGGGCGAAGGAACTCTGGTACTTTGAGAAAAGCCTCAAAATTATTTGGTGTAAGAGGTGCATCACTTGGACCTGAATAAAACTAGAAACTAGTCTCAGATCATCCCTAGCATCTATCCATTTCAAAATCGTCACTATATTTTTAAAAGTACTGTTGCACCATAACCAAACTCAAATGCATACATGCCCTGTTTCTTCCATAAGAAAATGGCAACTCGACTATAAAACAACTTTATTGGAGTTTCAAACCCTAACTTTCACACACATAGTAATGTGCGAATCATTCTTTGATAAGTTCATAAACAGGTATAATTTGATTAAATCGAGATCTGGATCGTGTTCATTAGATCGATTCGATTGTGTAACAAATATTGAAAGGCTTAATGTCACACCCTCAAATTTCCACAAGCGGAGTTCCACCGCGAGGCGTGTGACACACCAGGATCCAAGTCAACGGTCACAATAAACGACGTCTAAATGTAAAAACATACGTAAATAAAACCATGCATAAGATTTAAAACCAACAACCGAAAGTGCGGAAGCATTCAAAGTTTACAAGTCATGAGTAAATAAAGACATGCGTTCAAAGTTAATCATCAAAAGACATGCACGAATGACCCTAGACGCGAGTACGACTCCAGTGCGACTCCGTGCGCCTAGCTGACAGCTGCTACCTTAGCGACCTGAGAAAACATGCTAAAAGAGTCAACATATAATGCCGGTGAGTTCACAGGTTTTATTTAAGCGTTTAAAACAATCCTTGAAAACCGTCACCGTTGTTGTTACTACTATGCTTATGAGAACGCTAGCTAGGCGTTATGTGATATTACTACTACGGGTGAAACCACTGCTGACTGTGTTGTTACTGCGTAACTGTGTAACCCTTAATTCCGGACTACCGTCATCCCCGGTAGCCCTGTGTGTTTAGAGACAATATGCACCCGCCCGGCCTCCAGCCGTCGAGTGGGGTTTGTCAGTTCCCAATAGCGCTATCCACATTTCCCCACCATATACCCATGTTAGTGGTTTCTAAGGGAATTTAGATGAACCGTATAGTAATAAGATGTGAGCCATAGTATAACACGAAAATGTATGATAAAAGAGTTTGAGCATGTTTCTCCCCCCGAAAACGAAAACAGTAAAGTGTGGGGCCATGAACTCACCTTAGGTTGCGTCTTCCGTTAATGAGTAAACCGTTGTGTGATATGACAGCCCCAACTAGTGGCGACCTATCATAAGATGTGTGTAAAGTTAGACTAATAACCCGTTGGGTTCATTAGTCCCTAATGTCCAGTCCATGACCATTATGGTTTGAAAAATGCGTTTGACTGACAACCAGACTACATGAGACAAGACTCGACATCCCATTGGTGACCCGACATCCCACGTGTTCATCTCATACACTAATACATACAACTCATGCAACCAATACTTAACACGTGTTAAAGTTCAATAAGTCTAACATATAGTCCAAATAACGCACAAATAAGTCCGAGCACGTATTACTATGTTACTAGGCATGTCACGGGGTTTCTAGCATGTTCCTAGGTGTCAAATCGGGTCTCGGAATGCCAAAATACACTTACAACAGCAGCACATGCGATTAGGAAAAGTCAACTAGTGATTAGGAAAGTCAACAGGCGATTAGCATTGCAATTGCTAGGTGGGAGGGCGATTAGGCTCCCTAATCGCCTATAGATCAGGTGACTGGGGGCCAATCGCCTATAGCATAGGCGACTGGGAATTCCTAATCGCCTATGCTGTTCTGTTCCGCCTTTTTGCGCGTTTAACCCTCCAAATCAGATCCGAAACATGTGTAAACACCCAATATCAATCATAACACATTAACAAACATATTTCAAGCAAAACCCCTAAGTTATCATCATTCTAACAGTCCCGAATGCGAGCGTTTCCCAAAATAGTAAGTTTAACATGTAAATATCACATCAACATGCAAAAACTTGCCCTAAATAGCAAATATCCAGATTTCATCACGTAACAACGTTGTCCGATAATATCCTACTGTTCTAGCATCATCCTAAAGCAAACCCTAACATCATATAGTCAACAAAACACATCATATCATCCTTAATCATTCAAAACCATTCAAATGGGTCAAAATACCAAACATCAACAATACACAACCATGGACCTCCAAACTCCTAAGTTAACACTATCATAATCCATTTAAGTCAGAAACACATTCATAACACAAGAATATCCATGTTTCAATCATAAAAATCCTACCTTTAATCACATACAACACATATAACATGCATAAAGGTTTGGGTTTGTTTAAAAAACGGTTTTAATAGATTTTCAAAGGCACAATAGTTTAGAAATCAGGTCTGGACTTTTAGGGAACAAAACATAATCATATAAAGGTTTGGGGATGAAGAACACACCTTAGATTTATAGGAAAATTATGTGTAAAGCTTGGAAATGTGTGTTTTGATGCAAAAACGTGTTCCAGAGGGTGTTTGTGAGTTGGGATAGGTTATGGGACGTCTAGGGTTGCACAAATGGTGTTTTAGAGGTCAAGGGTGGTATTTATAGGCGTTTCTAGTCGTCACATACAGGTCAGGCGATTACGCAGAGGCTATAGGCGATTAGGGCTGCTAATCGCTAGTAACTACTAGTGATTAGCCCCCAATCGCCCTTAAGGTCCCCCTACTCTCCCCCTTATAGGCGATTAGGGCTGATCCTGATGGCCTAATGTAACAACCCGACCTGGTGGGGGCTGGTCGAAACGACAGATTGGTAACAGACTTGCACAACGGAAGCAACGGTAACAAATATTTATTTGTTTATACAATTTCTAATCCAAAAATGTAAATACATAAGTAAAATAAATAGACTAGTATCTATGTAGGGACGAGACGCGGCGGTCGTCGAAGCAGTTGGTAGGGGGTGATCCGCTAGTCGATCCAACTCTCAATCCGTGCTTAGCTCTAATACACTAATCCAGCCGAATCTTCTTATCATAGTCATTTAGTAAACATCATCCCTAATCCGCATCATATAAACATAATCCGAATGCTTCATAATCTTCCGAATGCAGTACCTGAACACATGCTTAAAAAGAGTTGGGTCAGCAATTACGCTGGTGAGTCCGTATAAGTAATAAAGTGGATCCAAAACAAGTTTATCATTTCAAACAGGTTTACACAGTTCAACACAGTTTAACACACGTGATGTACAAGCGACACCTCAACCCTATCATGGACTCTATATACTGCCACTATAGGTCCTGGCAAAATATATGCCGCAATGGTCTTTCACCTTAGTGGAGGGTTTCCCGGGCCCAACATCCCGGGTCCACCTTGCGTGGGGGATTCCCAAGTAGTACTACCCATATATTAAGTGGCTTACTTCTAAGTTAATGAGCGTCAGTATTATCCGGCAGTCTGTATCTTGTCACATCAAACAGTTTACACACACAAGCATGCATTCACCCCAAAACGTTTATAAAACAGAAAAAGGGGAGTGGTATACGGAACTCACCTTTGGTTGCGTTTCACATCACGTCTCACCACCACATATTATTCCAAGTCAAGATCCTATTCAAGTATATAAATATTAGCGCGTGTAACCAATATCGTGGTTACACGTGTGGGCACACTTAGGTTCTTTTATCCGAACTTCTATTTGTCTAGTTTATTATCATATATGTATGGTTGTCTAAAGACTCATTACCTCATTTGTTCTATTATTAATGTCGCCTATTATCCAGTGTTCCAATTATATAATGACTAAATTATATTATGTTATCGTTTCGTCTTATCGTCCTTCATCTCGTGTCTCATTACTATTCGTATGAATATTATAACAATCCTTATCGTCTTTATTCTATCTATGTCCAAATGTCCTATGATCAAATGTTCCCTACATTGTCGTTTATGACTTAATAATAGGTCCCATGGGTCCAAGTCTTATATCCGCGAGTTCGTCAAGTGTTCAATGTATGTCCAACATCTCTTATCGTCTAATGTCCAAACTATCATTGTTTCCGTATTATCCGAACATAATCGTCCTTGTCTAATATGTATAATATGTTTGTTTTATGCAATACATATACATCTTAAGTTTATTAGTTAGTATTATATAACTAAGTTGATCCGAAATACGAGTCGAGGTCCCACACGTGATAACCATCTCAAATAATATCCTAAAATACTAAAATGGTTCGAGTTCTCGCTTATACCTCTCGGGTCTTCTTATGTTGACCGAGTCTCCTGGCCTTTGACTTCTGTTGACCGAGTCAACTTAGTTAACTCGGGTCTTGACCCGTCCCTTCTTTCCGTCCCTTCTCTGTTTCCTTTCTACTACAACTCAAGACCACCCAACAGTTACTCGATTACACCTATCGTTACCATTAACCACCGCCGCCTAACACCTCTACTAACCCTCAGCCACTGCTACTAACCACAACAGAACCCACCACAGTAATACATCGATCAGGAACAGTCGGTAATAATAATGGGAGCGTAAAAAGATTATCAAGACTCAACAAAAGATCGGACAGGTTCCTTGAACCACCGTCGCCGTCAGCGTCCCTCCTCTCCGTCTGTTTCCTCTTCTAATCAAACCATATTTTGAGTTCATTAACCTGTACAGGAACCACCATCCTTCATTTCCTTCACAACAGTTAACCTAGACTTTGACAGAAGCCCTAATCGAAACCCTATTCACCAACACTCTAATTGGAACCCTAACCTTAACAGTAGTCACCGCCGCTACCATCTTCGCTTCTTCTTTTCCGTCTGTCTCTCTCTCTATGCTGCTCTCTTCCTCGTTATTCTCTCTCTGAACAGGTCAGATGGTTGTGGTTGATGGTTGTTGCATCGGGTGTTGTTGGAGACCACCGTAGACGATGGTGGTCTTGGATCCTTCTCCACCGGTCCCTCTCTCTATATATATAACAATAATCAGGAGAGTGGAGGTGGTTGCCGCCGTCGTCGGCCGGAGACGGTGGCCGGAGCTCCACCCTTGCTCCGCCCTCTTTCTTCTTCCTGGATCCTGTGGTGGGTGTGTGTGTGAGTTCAGTAAATGGAAATAAGGGTGGGTGGTTTAGGTTTTTATACAAGGGTTTTGTTAATGGTTTAAACAAAACCATTTGTGGTTTTGTTAGTGAGGTGTCACAAGAAGGCAAGGACACATGTCCCCTTCTTGTGACTAATCACTTGGGTAGCGGGCAGGTTCGTTATCAGGTGTCGGTCTGGTCTCGTAACGTATTTTCGTATATGTATACAATTATTCGGGTTCAAGTTCGTAACCAGTACTCGCGTATAATAATTATTCTTATATCTTAACATTAATATTTATTATTTCTTCGTCATTCTAATTCCTAGTCGCGAAAAAAATTTTTGGGCCCTAGGTCCGGGTTGTTACACCTAATCGCCTGCAGCTCAGGTGTCTGGGTTTTTGGCGCGTTAAACCCTATTTTAACATATATAAACACGTTTTCACATACCGACAAGTCACATAATGATTATAAACACATATTTCATGAAAACAAACACGTTCAAACTCGTTCACCAATTCCCGGGACTCGAGACTTGTGTGTGTTAAACCCCAATGATGCACGACTCGACTGACCCTGTCATGTGTAATGTATGCACGACTCGCTAAGGTAGACTTACTGAGTTTTCAAAAGTTAATAACCGGAGTTTGCCGGGTGTCACATCATCCCCCTGTTGAAAGAATTTTAGTCCCGAAAATTTCCTGAAGTCGAAGAGAAAGAAACAAATAATAAGAAAAATTTTCCGGGTCGTCACACTTAAACATGTGATAGACTATGATTCCAAATTTTTGACTGATGCTAATCGATTGATTTACTGAATGGTTGATTTTGTGTGTGTGTGTGTGTGTGTGTGAGACAGAGAGAGAGAGAGAAGGAAGGAATGTATTGAAGGGTTTGTGAGGAAGGAAGACAACCGGAAATAATGTGTTTCTTAAATCATACTACATATTTACAAAATTGCCCCATGTTCACATTGGTTCTCATGATTCTCACAATAAAGTTTGTTCTCGTATGATCCCTACCCTATATATATATATATATATATATATATATATATATAGGGGATGGTTCAATAGAGAACTCATTTTATTGAGAGAACTCGAGAACTCCTAATTAAATACAAAAAAATATAATAAAAAAATCATAACTCAAAATTTAAGTAAAAAAATAGAAAACTAGTTCGG
The DNA here is from genome assembly GCA_032199755.1 of Ambrosia artemisiifolia. Taxonomy (NCBI): domain Eukaryota; kingdom Viridiplantae; phylum Streptophyta; class Magnoliopsida; order Asterales; family Asteraceae; genus Ambrosia; species Ambrosia artemisiifolia. Next base: position 1,381,759 of record CM063516.1, on the reverse strand, counting down.
AGCTTCTCTTTCCCACGTCATACCCGTTCGGAAAAAAAATTAAAAAAAAAATAAAAAAAACACACCTAAAAAACGCTACTGCACATGTGTAGTATAACCCAAAAGCCTAAACCACCAACCCCCAACTTACCCCCACCCAAAAACCTAATTCCACCCCACCCACCCCCACCCTCACTAAAAAACCTAAATCGCTTACCCAAAAACCTAAACCACCCATCCACCCCCCACCCAAAAACCTAAACCCACCCCACCCACCGCCTACCAAAAACCTAAGCCTCACCCGTCACAACCAAAAACCTAACCCCCACCAAAAAACCTAACCCCCTACCCAAAAACCTAAACCCACCCTACCCACCCCCACCCCACCCCCAAAAACCTAAACCTTACAAACTAAACTAAAAAAAAAACTAACCCTAAAAGCTAAACTAAACCCAAAAACTAAACCCTAAAGCTAACCGGACATTTACTACACAGGTGCATTAGAAGTCGCCTATTTTTTATTTATTTTTATTTTTTTTATCTTTTTTCCGAACGGGTATGACGTGGGAAAGAGAAGCTCCGAACCAGATTTTTGGTTTTTGACTTAAATTTTGAGTTATGATTTTTTTTCTTAATTTAAGTAGGAGTTCTCGAGTTCTCTCCCTAACTATGAGTTCTCAATTGAACCTTCCCCTATATATATATATAGGTTTAGGATCCTGTACAAAGTACATTTTTCGTGAGAAGTGTGAGAAGGACTAAGAATTGACACGTAGACATCATGTTTTGGATTTAGGAATGATATTTTAGGTTGTTTTAACTTGAAAAACACCAAACACAACAATCTAAAACACAATACAATGTATTATAGTCATTAAATTTAAAAAACAGATAAAATACACTACTTAACGCTTAAAACACACTGCTAATGTTCTTAGCATGGTGTTTTAAGTTTTAAGCCTAAAATACATTGTTTTCGGTTTTTAATTGTTATGTTTGGTGTTTTTATAGGCAAAACAATCCAAAACATCACGACTAAGTTCAAAAAATGATGCCTAAGTATCAATTTTTAATACTTCTCACACTTTTCACAAAAAAAACACTTTGTACACGATCTTGACCCTATATATATATATATATATATATATAGTGTTAGGTTATTTTCAGAAGAGTGTTTTATTGCGAGAAGAAAAACCTAAATCTTAATTTTTATTGGTAATACTTCATATATTTTTTAAGTTTATATTGAAAACCCTTGTTATAGTGAAAACTTTGAAACTCTAACTTCCCGTGCTTTTTTATATGAAAATTTTAGGGTATCTAATATATATGATTTTAAACATTTTAAGCCAAAAAAAAAAGCATGGAGCACTTTTAAAAAAAAATAAATAAGTTTTCTGATAACACATGTTAATTTCGCTTAACATGTGTTACTCAAAAACTTTTTTTTTTAAAACAAAAGTGTTCGGCGTTTTTTTTTTGGCTCAAAATGCTTAAAATTATGTATATTAGATGCCCTAAACTTTTCAGGGCCTAAATTGCTCGAGAAGTCAGAGTTTCCAGAGTTTTCACTATAACAAGAGTTTTCTCAGAATCTTAACCCTATATATATATATATATATATATATATAGGGGAAGGTTAAAATAAAAACCCACTCAAATTGAAGAAACCTTATAAACCTCATCTCAACCATCCAATGTGTGTGATCAATGGTGAAGATTGAATGTAATATTATATTGGGTTAAAAGGACAATAAAGTAAGAGAGAGTGTATAATAAGGGTATATGTGTAAATTGACTTCCTTTTCTCTCTCCATCAATCATTAATCTCTTTCTCTCTCCACATCCTCTTTCCAACTTTTCTCTACAAATCAGATTCATATTAATTTAAAAAATACTGATTTGTTAATTTTTTTTATTAAAGCAGATTTTTTTTCGTTTTATTGTGCCACCATCAGTACTGTTACATACGTAACAAGAGTTACTAGTATTGTTACATACATAATAAGAATTGATATGGTAAGCAGCGTGGTAAGAACTAACAACATATTTAATTATTTATAAAAAAAACATTACAAATCAACATTAAAAAAACATAAGAAACTGTTTCCATATAACTCTAATTATTTAAAATCAACAATAAACGTATCAAACATTTCATACAAAAAATAATTATTTTAAACAATGATCAACTTCCTTTTTAACACTGCGGGTATCTTCAATCTTCATAATCAACTTCGTCTTTAACACAAAACGTCTTTTCACTTATGAAAAAAATCAATTCATCAATATACATATTCGAAAATGTTTAGCGTACGCTACAGACGTGTTGTTGCATGTGTTAACATATGAAAAACGGTTATTTGTAGTAAAATGAAAATCCATATGATTTTACTTTTAAAAAATCATATTAATAATAATAACATATGAAAAAACAGGTTAGTAAATTCTAAAGTTACGTGTTAACGTACGTTATCCACGTCTTTAACATGGCGGATACCTTCAATCTTCAATATCAACTTCGTCTTTAACACAAAAAAACATCTTTTCACCTACGAACAATGTTTAGCGTACATTACAGACCTGTTGTTGCATGTGTTAACATGTATGAAAAACCGGTCATTTGTAGTAAAATACAAAATCCATATGATTTTACTTGTAAAAATTCACTACTTTTTTATTAAAAAATCATATTAATAATAATAACCCGTCTTAACATACGCATCGCCCAGTGTATTTTAATAAATATTTTACTCATATAAAAAAATAAAAAACTAAACGTGACTGTATTGTAGTCTAACTAATAAAAATAAAAAAAAGTTAAGTATAAAACATATACATTAAGAAATCTTATAACCAACTTCCTACCACATAATAATTTAAATAAGAAATTTTAATACCCACTTTGGCTCATTCATAATATAGTCATTTACCAAAAATAAGCAATCACCATCGAATGAATTAAAACAACCAAATAGCCAAGAACTCCACCAAATAAAAAGTTTTGTGGGCCACACATCAGAACAACTGAATATGACATTTCTAGATCACCTTGTCCGACATTTTAAATTTAGACATCCCTATAATTCATGTGACTCTATCCGATAAATCCAAACACATGCTATGCATTAAAAACTTGTACATGTGATCTTAACACCAACTTGCATATATTTATTCAGGTTGCAATTAAAAAACACACTTGACGCAAACATAGATTTGATCCCATGATCAGTGTCTTTTTTTTAATTAATATATGGTAAAAAATATCAGAAGCTGATTTATACCAACTTAGTTCTGCTGTTACATACGGAACAGACGCAACATAGATTTGATCCCATGTGTAACTGATGAAAGTTAAAAAATCAAACGTTTGTATCTGGTAAAAAAGCATAAACTAATTTATACCAAGTTAGTTCTGCTGTTACATACGAAACAGACGCAACATAGATTTCATCTCATGATTAGTGACTTTTGTTTAATTAATATATAAAAAAGTTTAATTAATATGTAAACATACGTGTAACTCATGAAACTAAAAAAATCAAACGTTTGTATCTGGTAAAAAAGCATAAACTAATTTATACCAACTTAGTTCTGCTGTTACATACGAACAGACGCAACATAGATTTCATCTCATGATTAGTGACTTTTGTTTAATTAATATATAAAAAAAGGTTAATTAATATGTAAACCTACGTGTTAACTTATGTACCTACGTGTAATCCAACACCAATAAATAACACACTTTTTCATGAAACTCAAAAAATCAAACATTTGTATCTGGTAAAAAAGCAGAAACTAATTTATACCAACTTAGTTCTACTATTACATACGAAACAGACGCAACATAGATTTCATCTCATGATTAGTGACTTTTGTTTAATTAATATATAAAAAACGTTAATTAATATGTAAACCTACGTATTAACGTATGCTACCTACGTGTAATCCAACACCAATAAATAACACACTTTTTCAGGTGGATAATAATCGACCAAAAATAGCAAATACAACCTAAACAAAATAAAAGAAAATAATAATCTAAACCTAAAGCAATCCATCTTTGAAAAGAGAGCCACTAAAGGTTGTGCACAAAAGAAAATAATAATCTAAACAATCCATTTTTGTTTAAACCCATGATGATGATCATTTTAACTAGTATTTTATCCCGAGCTTCGCGGCGGTGTCGTAATTCGCTTTTAATGTTAATGTAATGGGTTACGGAAGTTATAACGTAGAAATTAAAAAATATAAAAAAAGAAAACTAAAAATCTCTGTAAAAGAAAAAAAATAAGAAAATGGATACGAAAAAAAAAGCTGGAGGAAAAAAAAACAACTATAAAATGAAAAATATGATTTTTTTCTTTTGAAAAAAATAACCAATGTAAAATACATGTTTTAAGTGTTTTTGGCCAAAAAAATATAAAAAGCGCCGAAGGGATTTTTTTTAAAAAAATAAACAAAGCTGTGAAAACACATGTTTACAACAGCTTTTATAACAGCAAATAGCTGAAAACATATGTTTTTTAGCAACTTTGTTTATTTTTTTTAAAAAAAATCCCTTCGGCGCTTTTTATATTTTTTTGGCCCAAGATGCTTAAAAACATGTTTTTTACATTGGTTATTTTTTTCAAAAAATGATTTTTTTCTTTTGAAAAAAATAACCAATGTAAAATACATGTTTTTAAGTGTTTTTGGCCAAAAAAATATAAAAAGCGCCGAAGGGATTTTTTTAAAAAAATAAACAAAGCTGCGAAAACACATGTTTACAACAGCTTTTATAACAGCAAATAGCTGAAAACATATGTTTTTTAGCAACTTTGTTTATTTTTTTTTTAAAAAATCCCTTCGGCGCTTTTTATATTTTTTTGGCCCAAGATGCTCAAAAACATGTTTTTTACATTGGTTATTTTTTTCAAAAAAAAAATAATGGTTTTTTACGTGAGTTTTCAAGGTTTTCTCAACTCAAGAGGGTTTTCAATTTATCCTTCCCCTCTATATATATATATATATATATATATATATATATATATATATATATATATATATGAATTAAGAAATATAGAATTGAGTTGTAGACTTGTAGACATTAAAGCATTTCCTATAGTTTAATTTTCACCTTCTTGACACGTTTCATATATGGTTAGCTTCTTGAAACACCCAATTAAATTGGAATACCTAACACAGCTACCCATTTTTAGTAAACATGACCAAATTCAAACCCCTTATACACGTATAGTTTTAGACACCTTTGTGTGGAAACACCAAACCCCATGTATCACCTTCTCTCTCTTCCGTCCCGTCTCAAATAACACCCCCTCCTATGTTTCCGTCTCTCATGTATCTACGGGGACATATAGGATGGCCAATCATCCATTTAATATTATTACTTTTATTTACTTTTAGTATTATCATTGCAATCAATATTATTAATAATAAATGGGGTCTCTTATGTCTTCACACCCCACCCATGTCTCAAACAAAGAACATGACTCTATCCTATGTGGCAATAGGACATCCCATTTTGGGTGTCTCCACACCCATTAGCCTTATGTTTTGTGCTCATGGTATCCTGATTTGTCGGTTGAGATTTTGCATGAAGAAGGCGCATTACAAGTATAATTATTATTATTATGAATATATACTGAAAAAAAAAACTGAATAGGGTAGACGAGCTAAGTATTTATAGATCAGCAAACAGTTTCTTCACTTATAAAGTAGATAAAAATTGCTATATGAAGTAGAAATAAACTGTTATTGTTTGAAAACCTTTTTAAAATAAAAATAATTAATAACATTTAAAAAAAAGTTATATTTCAAGTATGTGATCTTATTAGGACACCAGAAATTAAAACTGGGACAACCCTCCCCTGATACACATTAAAAAAACGAAAACAAAAGATACTATAGGAAATTGATTCATTTGATTACCACTTATAAATGATAGAAAAAAGACCGTAAGTCTGCACCTAGATCACTTACGAAAGTGAAGTGTAAATACCCTATATATAGTAAAAGTGAATACCATAGGTATGCACTCAGTAGGTCTGTAGATGGAAACATTAGTGATTGACCAGGTTGACTAAAAAGGTTTTGATAGACATATATAAGGTGTAATTATATTGTTTCAAATTTAAAACTTTTAGACGACACAGTGTTTATAGAAAGCTATGTCGAATGAATTTAATGACTTGAGTTTTTGTACTTTTACAAAGGAATTTGATTTAGCGATAATAAGGTGAGATCAGAATTTCTCTTTTCTATTCAAGTGATGATATGGTTTAATATTTGTAACGAAAAACTGTATTGATTAATACTGGGTGTGTGAGTTGTTTTAAAAAAGAAATAATACAATCTTAATTGTTGGTTTATTTGGTTTCTATGATAGGTATCAGTTTATTTATGATAATTTATGACAGGTATCAGTTTATTATTTATGATAGTTATCGGTTTATTTAAGTTGTTCATAGTATTTCCGAGAACATTCAATTATCATATAATGGTAGATTTATGTGAAAAATATAAGTTATATATGTAATATATTTTGCAGGATTAGGATCAAATACACAGTGAAAGAAAAATAAGAACTTGTAAGAAGGATATCAAACGGACTCTGATTGAACTCACTCAAGCGGCATTAAAACCGTCTTATCGAACCCTACGACGTTAGTTTTTAGGTCTTCATTTTTGGGGGTTTTAGCTTGTAGTTTTTAGAATATGCGTTATATCATTGTGTCTTTTATGTACTATTGTGTCTTTTTCTTATTTTCATTATTGTGTCTTTTTCTTATTTTCATTATTGTGACATTTTTTAAATTTATTGTGTCTTTTTTTTTCTAGCATTGTGTTATGTTTTTGGGCATTGTGTTATATTTTGTGGATCATTATGTCATATTTCATGATCTATTGTGTGTTTTGTATCCTTCCCTCCCTTCTCATTTTTGTTACATTGTGTAGAATAACTTGACCCATATTTTGTAATAGATATTTATATTTGTACTAGATTTATACCCCGGGAGTGTCCCGGGGTTGAAAAATCTAATATGACATATCAATTTTACATGCGAAATAGACTGATGCGCTTTACAGTTACATGCAGGAAAACTTTGGGTAGCACCTAACCTAAAACAATTAACAATGTATCTCCAATGTTAACGCCTAACCTTAAACAATGTATAACTCTAATATTAAAATCTAACATAAAACAATGTACAACTCCAATGCTAACACCTGTTGTAAATAGAATTCATATTTATTGGTTTGAATATAATTAATATCTTGCCTATACATGATTAATGAATAACCTGAACATTTTGTGTTTTTTTCCTGTATGAAAAAAACCGCACAAAAAATAGTCGTTTTTTTAATCTCTTTTTTATATAGGACTATGGTATTCATTGGAAAGATAATAAAACGCTTGTTAATTTGGTGTAAGTTTTTTCTTTAAAAAATCTCATATAAAAAAGATATTAACGTTTAAAAATTATGGGAGAAAACATGAGAGAGAAAAATCCAATTTTGTTTTTAAATTTTTTTTCCCCTAAAATCACTCAATGCCACATGACATCCTACATGACACTCTCAAAGAGGAAAATGGCTATATGAGTGTCATGTAGAATTTAATCCTTTGAAATATATATATCATACATCACGTATATATAAAATTAAGAGTAAATTACTATTTGAGTCCTTGTGTTATGGTGGTTTTAACTAGTTGAATCCAAAACGAAAATGTTTAACTATCTGAGCACTTGGTTTTTCAATTTGTAATTATCTGAGTCCAATTTACTAACTTTGTTAGATTTTCTCAATTAGTTTTCATGAAATGACAAAAATACCCATATTTATATTATTATTATTATTATTATTATTATTATTATTATTATTATTATATATAATACACACAAATTAAGAGAGAGTGTTTCTTATGTCCCCTTGTGGTGATTACAGTAGTATCCCTAATCCAGTGCCTCATATATTTGAGGCACCATCTGTGTATAAAATCCATTTTTCCATATTATCATTTACTTGTTGAACTTCTAAATCTACTTCATTTTGGATATCACTACTGAAGTCAGCCACATAATCAGATAAGGCTTGTGACTTAATTGCATTCTTAGGGTCGTAGACCAAATCATAGACACTTAATTTTACAAACCATTTCGCCATCCTGCCAGACATTTCTAGTTTTCTAAGCACATTTTTAATAGGATAATTAGTTTTGACATGAATTCTATGTGTTTCAAAATAATGCCTTAATTTGGTCAAAGCCATGATTAAAGCTAAAATTAGTTTCTCAAGATGAGAGTACCTGGTTTCAGCATCCAATAAGGTTTCGAGCACCAACCCTGAAATGACATTTAGCTGGATTCAGCTTCATGTTATATGCATCGAGGATATCAAAAGCCTCTTTGAGATCCTGAAAATTATCTTTAGCTTTTCGGGATTTGACCACCATGTCATCAATGTACACTTCCATGGTATCCCTAATCTTGTCTTTGAACATCATATTGACCAGCCTTTGGTATGTGGCACCTGCATTTTTCAATCCGAATGGCATTGCAATATAACAATAAATGCATGAGGGTGTCATGAACGCGGTATCTTCTTGGTCATCCAGTTCCATTTGAATCTGCTAAAATCCCAAGGATGCATCCATGAATGTTAACATTTCATGTCCTGTTGTGGCATCCACCATTGAGTCGATGTGCGGAAGTGGGAAGGGATATTTAGGACAAGCCTTGTTTAGGTCTGTGTAATCTATACACACCCTCCATTTCCAAATTTTCTTCTGCACTACAACTACATTGGCCAACCATCTTGAGAATTTTACCTTGCTTATCATCCTGGATTTCAGCAATCTATCCACCTCCTCTTGAATGATAGCATAAATTTTCTTCATTTTTGTTGCACAGACCTCAAATTTTGGTCAATACCAAGTTTATGGGTAATAATATCTTTAGATATACCTTCATGTTTCCACGCGAATGTTGACATCCTGCATTTCAAAAAGGAGGTTAGTTGTTGTTCAATATCCTTAGGGATATTGGTACCTATTAGCACGGAGATATCCTTGTTGCTTTCATCAATGCACACAACCTATACATCCTGGTCAGTGGATCCTCTGTCTTCCTTCAGGATATCACGTGTATCCTGCTGTGATTTCTATGCTTGTCTGGATTGGGATGATGCTTTCATTGATGAGGCATAGCACTCTTTGGCTTCTTGTTGATCACTATTTACCTTAACAACTCCCCAAGGTGTAGGTAGCTTGATAAATTGATGGTATGTCGAAGGGACTGCCTTCATATCATATATCCATAACCTCCCTAAAATGACATTATAGCAAGATAAAGAGTCTATGACACAAAAATCGTTTACTGAGTTTACCCCTTCAACATATATTGGTAGTTTGATCTCTCCAACTGTGCTCTTGGTTTCCCCGCTAAAACCCAATAGGATGGATGATTTGGACATGATCTCTGTTTACGGGATGTTCATCCTTTTCAGGGCTTCTATTTGGATTATATTTACTGAGCTTCCTCCATCTACTAATATCCTGCGAACAAAGTGATTAGCAATGTATAAAGTGATTACCAGACCATCATTGTGTGGATCCAGGATGTTCTCCCGGTCATCCTCTTCAAAACTGATCACCCTGCATTTTTAAGCATGGTAGTTTTTGTAGGCTTTTCTCCTTTCTCTGATTTAGTCTCTCTAGCATGCCTTTTGGCAGCCGAGTAGGATGTTCCACATATATCTGATCCCCCGGATTTAAAGTTGATAATGCCTGCATCCTGAGGAGGGGAAGATGCTCTCTCTGGGATGGTGGTGTCATCTTGAGTTTTTGTTTTCTTCTTGCCTAGAAATTCTTTGAGATGTCCTTTGCTAAGGAGATAGGCAATCTCCTTTCGCAAGGCAATGCAATCTTCAATAGTATGGCCAAAGTCTTCAAGGAATACATACCATTTCAGTTTATCCTTCCATGCTGCTTTGTGATTCTTCCTTGGCCATCTTGCTTTTTCTCCGAGGTCCTTCATAGCATGCATAAGACCTGGTACATCCATAGAAAAATAAAATTTTGATAACTTAGGACAATCCTCATCATCATCATCCTCAACCACATGAACCTTTTTGTTATCAGGTTTAGATTTTTATGGTTCCTTTGTGGGTGTGGACTTCCGATTCGGATTGTTATGTAACGCCTCAAAAACCGAATTCTTATTTATAAGTATGTTTATTTTGTACTACTGCATGAAATAATTAGATAGAATGATTAACCTAGTTAAAGAAATTGAATGTTTAGCTTCTTGTAAAGGTTTGAAGAATAAATGTTAGAATCCATGTATTGGAAGAAATAAAATGTAGTTTGATGGTATGATTTAGTAGAACTATGCATTAAGAGATTTTACTCTATACTTGATTAGTATGATGCCTAACATGTGTTGGATAAGCTGCTTAATAATAATTTAGAAGTGAATTATCTACTAAATGCTAAGCATATAAATCACTAGCAAGATCTAATGTTGGAATTATGTAATTGACACATTTTGAATATTAATAAAGTATGTTGACTTGTGTTGGGACGAAGAGGATTGACGAAACCACCTTTTGATAACCTTAGTCTATTCCATATCTGCCTAAGTATAGAACTGCTGAAGAACAAAAGAAAAAGTGCTGAAGAACAAACATCAAAGTACTGAAGAGTAAACTCATCAGAAGTTCTGAAGTCTAACCAGACATTTCACTGAAGAACTGCTGAAGACAAACTGCTCATCAGCAGTTTGTCACTCATCAGCACTTTCCCTCAGAAGCTTCTAACCGACTGAAGATCAGCAGTTTTACTTATTATATAGTTTTGTTAAAGTCTTGATTTCAAGTTTCAATGTACAGACTGTAGTAACCTTATCTTTGCATAATATCTTTGTTAAATATCTTAGATTACTTCAGACTACAGTTTAGTACATTAGTCTATAAATAGATGAGTTTGTTCATCTATTTTAACATGTGATTTTGTGTAATATTTTTGAACTTATATTGAAATCCTTCGGGCTTTAAACTTATAATTTCCACTTCACATCTGAGAAACATAAACTGCTATTACTGCTTTATACTTAGATCATTTATTGTTTCTCATTTATTATTCAGTCAAGGGGGAGTAATAACTCCTCATCAAAGTGATCTTTTAGACCTTTGAACACTTGTATTTCCGCTGCTTAATAACTCATATATAAATCTGATAAACACATAAGTGTTCATATAAACAGCCACTGATCCAACAATTGGTATCAGAGCATCTGGTTAATCTGATCAAAATCAATCTAACAAATTGAGATTCAGACACAGGCTCAATATTGATATTCAATAAAAAGGATAAAAGGCTCACTTTTTAAATCCATCACTTTAAGAAAGTATTGACAAATCCAAACTTCTTAAAAATGGATCCCTACAATACTGGATCTGCCAACAAACCTCCTATGTTAGTCAGAAATGAATATAACATATGGTCTAAGAGGTTGGCACATACTATTTCACAAACAAACACTGGCTGTTGGAGGTCTGTAGTTTTTGGACCTCACAAACCAGTTGTTACTGATCCAGAGGGTAAGACTGAAAGACCAAAGGATCCAAAAGAATACACGGAGGAAGATTTCCTAAAGTTTGAGCTTGATGCAAAAGCTTTCTCCATGTTGGCTATGGCTCTCCCAAACGAAATTTATGCTGGCCTTTTACACTGTGAAAGTGCCAAAGAGCTGTGGGACTGCCTAAAAGAGCAGTTTGCAGGAACTGCTGAGGTGATAGCCAACATCAGAGAAATATTGGCTCAACAATATGAAACTTTTACTCACATAGAGGGTGAAACTTTAACTCAACAGTTTGAAAGATTTTCTTCACTCATCTCTGAGTTAAAAATAAACAATCAGACCTATACAACTGAGTCTATGTTGCATAGATTTTTAAGGTCTTTACCTTCAAAATGGGAAACTTACTCTATAGTCCTCAGAACCAGTTCAGATTTTAACACCTTGAACCTAACTAGGTTACATGGTAAATTATTAACTTTTGAAAGAGAAATCAATCAAAAGAAAAAGCTTCAAGAATCTGGTAAAACTGCTGATGACTATACTCCGGGTAGCACAGCCTTATTAGGACATGACTCACCATCCTGTTCTAATAATTTTTTGTTCTTTTGACCACATTGACATAACAGCTGGGATCTCATCAGATGGATCTTTCCCAGCTTATGACAATGAAGAACTAAGTCAAACTGCTGACAACATGTGTTTCATCATGGATGATTTAAAATATTTTAGCAGTGATGACTTAGAAGAAATGGAAATATTGCACCAACTGGCCTTGTTAAGCTTAAAAACTAACAAATTTTACAAAAGGTCAGGAAGGAAATTTCCAGGACTAAACAATTCAACAAAAGTTGGTTTTGACAAATCTAAACTGAGATGTCATAAGTGTCAGAAGTTGGGACACTTTGCTAGAGAGTGTAGAAGCTCTAGCTATAACCAACCAATGTCCTCTGGAAATCAATATAACCCCTCATATAATAGGAATAATGGAACTAATGGGAGTGCTCATTTTGTACAGGCACAAGCTCCAAATGTCCAATATGTGCCACAAGTACAATATGTACAGATGCCTGCTCAACAACAACAGCAGCTCATGCCTCCATTTCCAACTGCTCAACTTCCTGCACAAACTCAACAACCCCCTCAGCAACAAAGCTTATTCACCTCAGGGTATGTTGACTGGAGCAGTCTTCCTTATGACACATTAGAATGCAGTCAGGATGCAGACAATAAGGTCTATGATGTCAACTGGGGAGAACCTGATAATGGCAGAAAGAACTTTGCCTTAATGGCTTTTGAAGGATACTCTTCAAATTCTGCTCTCACACAGGTATCACAACAATCTCTGTTAAAGCTTTGCACTAAATCTTGCAAAGAATCATTTGCTTTAATTAGAGAAACCAATGTGCATTTACAAGGCAAATCCAAAAACATGGAAAGAAAATACACACAAATGAAGTGTGATTTGGAAAGAAAAATTATGTTGAAAAATAAAGAAATTTCCAAACTGAATGATAAATCCATTGAAACAGAAGCACAAATTAAAACCATGATAGACAGCCTAGGAAAAGTCAGACAAGAGCTTGCTGACACCCAGGTTGATTGTGAAAAATGGGTTGAGTCTTGCAAAGGGTATCAAATGTTACTTAACAAACAAACTGCAGCCAATGTTAAGTTTGGCATTGGATATACCCACACTGAATCACCAACAGATTTCACCCACAAAACTGATAATGATGGGAAGAAATTGATTCAAACTTCTGATATGGAGGAATGCACATCCTACCATCAGAACTTCCTCAAAAAGGGAAGTCCTGCAGAAGTTAAAACTACTGACAATAAGCCATCAGCAGTTTCAACTACATCAGGAGTTGAGACCCTGAAAACTGCTGATGACCTATTTCAAAAATCAGATTTTGTCAGTAAATTGCCTTCCAGCTCTCTTGGTCTATCTAAAAGGAAAGAGAAGGCAAAAGCATGTGAAATATGTGGTCTGTTTAACCACATAACTGAACTTTGCAAATTTAGAAAGGTAAATCAGTTAAATAAACAAAGACAACAACTGATTGTGGGAAAACAGATAAAACAAGATTATCAAAATACCTTTTTTCCCAACAAACAACAATCAAACAAAACCCTTTCTAAGAAGAAGCCTTTATCTCAACAAAGGTCACCTTCTCAAAGTTCAATTTCAGAAGTTTCACCTAACTCATCAGCAGTTTCACAAACTGCTGAAGTTAAAGATTTGATAAACCTGGTCAAACTTCTGATGACCAAAGTTGATGGTGGAAACCAAAAAGAACCCACCATTGTTCTTAATGACAAATCCATTGCCAAAAAGACATGGATTACTAAAAATGGTCCACAACAAGCTGCACCTGTTCTCAAGAGCAAACCCAAAGCCAAATTGGCTTGGGTTGCCAAAACTAACTAATTTGCTATCTTGTGCAAAGAGTCTCCAGAGGTTTGAACAGCATATGGTATGTGGATAGTGGAGGCTCAATGCACATGACTGGATGCAGATACCTGATAAACAATTTTATCAGTCAAAGAGAAGGATCTGTGTCCTTTGGGAACAATGCCAAGGGATATGTGCTAGGATATGGCAATGTATCCTCAGGCAAAATGCAGTTTGACAAGGTCAATCTGGTTGAAAACCTTGAGTACAACTTGCTGAGTGTCTCTCAAATGTGTGACAAAGGATATTCTTCCTTTTTCACAAAGACAGCATGCAAGATCATATCACCAGAAGGCCAAAAGTTGATAGAGAAGATCATTGAAGATCATACTTTGCTGATTGCCAAAAGATGTGGCAATGTCTATGCAGTGGACATTGAAAAGGACAAAGTATTGAACAAGACTGCCTGTTTCTTCTCAAAGGCATCAACTTCAGAAAATGATCTCTGGCATAGGAGACTTGGCCATGTGAACTTTAAAACCATCAATAAAGTCACAAAAATGGGCTTGGTCAGAGGTCTACCTTTGAAGGAATATCAGTGCAAAGAACACTGTGTTTCCTGTCTTAAAGGTAAACAGCATAAGTCCTCCTATAAGTCTATTGAAGAATCAAAAACAACTGCATGTCTTCAACTACTCCATATGGACTTATTTGGACCAGTCAAGATTATGAGCCTTGGTAAGAAGAAGTACTGCTTGGTCATCATTGATGACTACTCAAGATTCACATGGGTCTTCTTCTTATATTCCAAGGATGAGGCAGCTGAGATCATCAAGTTCTTTGTTCTACAAGTAGAGAAGCAATACTCTCTATCTGTCAAAGTCATCAGGAGTGACAATGGGACAGAGTTCAGGAACAAAACTCTGGATGAATTCTGTCTGTCTAAAGGGATTGTTAGACAGTTTAGCATTCCCAGAACTCCTGAACAAAATGGTGTGGTAGAAAGAAAGAACAGAACATTAATTGAAGCAGCCAGAACAATGTTAGCTGATTCAGGCCTACCTTTGTATTTTTGGGCTGAAGCAGTCAACACTGCATGTTATGTTCAGAATAGAGTTCTTATCAACAAGAGACATACCAAGACTGCCTATGAAATTCTTCATGGCATTAAGCCCCTTATCTCCTTCTTCAGGGCTTTTGGATGTCAATGTTTTATCCTCAACATCAAAGACTCTATTTCTAAGTTTGCTGCAAAAGTTGACACAGGTTATTTTCTTGGTTATTCTCCTTTGAGAAAAGCTTACAAAGTTTTCAATTCAAGAACCAAGATAGTAGAAGAAACACTGAATGTCAAGTTCAATGAATCAAAACACACTCTTATTCCAGCAAATCCTGCTGAATTATTTGATCTTGACAATTTTCATTTCGGACCTGAAAAGACTGTTGAATCATCCAAACCTCCTCAAAATGGTTTTCAAGGATTTGAAGATGATAGTCCTGCACCATGGACTCCAAACACAGTCAGAAGATCAACTATCAAACCTTCAGAAGTTTCAATAGCTTCAACTTCAGGAACTACTGATGAACATTTTGAAACTACTGATTCAGCTGAACCTAAAACTCCTGAAGTTCAAATAACAGCTGAACCAGATATTATCAATCTCAGTGGTTTATTTGAAGAACCTCTAGAGCCATCATCCAGTACAGGTCTACAACAACTGATTGAAGACAAGGATCATCCATTGGATCAAATTATGGGTGATATTGCATCAGGGGTACTCACAAGAAACCAGCTTTCCAACTTTTGCTTATTCTCAGCATTCATCTCTTAGTTGGAACCAAAGAAATATCAAGAAGCCCTCAAAGACAACAATTGGGTGCAAGCAATGCAAGAAGAGTTGCTTCAATTCAAGAAACAACAGGTTTGGGAAATCTGTCCCTTACCTGACAACAAGCAACCAATTGGAACAAGATGGGTCTTTAGAAACAAATCAGATGAGGCTGGTATGATCATCAAGAACAAAGCAAGACTAGTGGTACAAGGTTATTCCCAAGAGGAAGGAATTGATTATGATGAAACCTTTGCACCAGTTGCAAGACTTGAAGCTATCAGGTTATTTTTAGCTTATGCAATTTCCAACAACATTAAAGTTTATCAAATGGATGTCAAAAGTGCATTTTTGTATGGAAAAATAAAAGAGGAAGTGTATGTCTGTCAACCTCCAGGGTTTGAGGATCCTTCTCATCCTGATTGGGTTTACAGACTTGACAAAGCTCTTTATGGGCTAAAACAGGCTCCAAGAGCCTGGTATGAAACACTTTCAAACTTTTTGCTTAAGAATCACTTCTCAAGGGGATCCATTGATAAAACTCTTTTCATAAAACATGTTGGAAATCATGTCTTACTTGTTCAAATATATGTTGATGATATCATTTTTGGTTCAACAAATTCAAAACTGTGTGAAGAATTTAAGAAACTCATGCAATCAAAATTTGAAATGAGTACAATGGGAGAATTGCAGTACTTTTTGGGACTGCAAATCAAACAAATGTCAAATGGAACATTTATACATCAATCAAAATATGTTAAAGAATTATTGAACAAATTTTCTTTACAAGACTGTAAAACATGTTCCACTCCCATGACACCAATCACACAAGTTGAACCAGATGATCAAGGGAAACACATTGATCAAACCATGTATAGATGTATGATAGGTTCTCTTTTATATCTAACTGCTTCTAGACCAGATATCATGTTTTCAACTTGTGTCTGTGCTAGATACCAATCTGCACCAAGAGAATCTCATCTAATTGCAGTCAAAAGAATCTTCAGATATCTGAAAGGAACTCCTACTTTAGGGATTTGGTATCCTGCTTCAAGCAATACCAAGTTAACTGCTTTTTCAGATAGTGACTATGCAGGCTGCAAAATGTCAAGAAAATCAACATCTGGTGGTTGTCAATTCTTAGGAAACTGTCTGGTGTCCTGGCAATCAAAGAAACAAACATCTGTGGCAACTTCAACAGCTGAAGCTGAATACATTGCTGCTGCAAGCTGTACTTCACAGATACAATGGCTCCAATATCAACTGCTTGATTATGGAATCAAAGAGACCAAGACCCCACTTTTAGTAGACAGCAAATCTGCCATTAGCATCATTCAAAATCCTGTTCAGTTTTCAAAAACTAAACACATTGAAATCAGGTATCATTTCATAAGAGATTGCTATGAAAAAGGCAAGATTGAGGTGAAGCATGTCACAACAGCTAATCAAATAGCTGACATTTTCACCAAACCCCTTGATTCAACAACTTTTCAGAGGTTAGTATCCATGCTTGGGATGTTAAACTTAGAAGAAAGTCTGTAAGTGTTTCACTTTTTAATTCTGCACATATTTTATTTTTCACTTACATACTTATCTGTCACAAACCTCTGAAGACCAAAAATTTGAGAAAAGAGAAAGTTCTGATGAACAAATTTTGAAAACTACTGATAAACATCAAAATGGGATATTTTCAAAATGGATATAACTACTGATGAAAATCAGAAGTTAGAAAAGTGTTTTGAAAGTCATCTGCATCAGCAGTTGAAACTGCTGATGAGATAACTAAAACCACTGATGAAGAAACCTTTCTTCTTCAGCAGTTTGACTAAAAGGGTAAAACAGACTTTTCACTCGTCAGAAGTTTGACCTAGTCGGTTAAAAACTTCTGATAAATACCCTGTTCCAACACTTATCCATTCAAAAAGCAAAATTCCCTCTTTCTCTCTCAAATTCAAAGCAAAACCCCTTCTCTAACCTAAAAATCACTATTCGATCAAAAACATCCATGGCTCTCGTGTTAAAACAGGGACACAACCAAAGAGGCTACTTTGTTAAAGATGAAGCCTGGTCCCAGTATGATGAGATACTTGATCTCATCATGAAATCCCAATACTATGATGCTTTCACCATTGATCCACCCATTCATGAAGAAACTCTTAATGAGTTCTGGGCAAATTCAGAGACGGTGAAGGTGAACAATGAAGTGATTTCCCTCAAATCTTCCATAAAAGGGAAACTGATGGCCATCTCACCAGAAACACTAAGCATCAGGCTTGGTTTGAAGGATTCTGAGGCACCTGAGCATATTCCAACCTCAGATATTCATCTGACCATGACAGAGTGTGGCTATCAAGGCACAACAAACCAGCACTTTTGCTAGAAGATGACCAAGGGGAAGAACAACCCATCCCCAAGGAACCCACATCTTCCAAACCCAAAAAGAAAACTAAAAAGCCTAAACAACAAAAACCAAAAACAACCAAGTCACTGAAAAAGAAAGTTCAGGAAGTGGAGAAACCTGAAACTACTGATGTGCAATCTGCACTTGAAAAGGAAGTGGCTGAAACATCCTCTCAGCACACTCCTTCTCCACCACCCAAAAGAAAACCTGTCACAGTTATATTTAAAAGAAAAAGATTTAAGAAACAAATAACTGTTGACCCTGCTTTTGAAACTGCTGAAACCATTCCTGAACCCACCCAAACTCCTGAACACCAACCCATCACAACTACTGAACCTGAACCCTCACATACAACCATAGAAATTGCCCAACTTCTCTCAGGACTTAAAGGAACCCATTCACCACATGTCACTCCCCTTATAACACATCAAATTGGGGAGATGCCTTCAGAAGTTGACATGAATGTGGATCCCTTTAGCCCAACACAGAGAGATGAGGATGAACAAGAGTTTGTAAGCCCAAACTTGCAAACTTTTGATACTTTTGAGGCTGCTACTACTCACTTATCACCCAGTGGTGAACCTGAGGACAGTAGTAACATAGCTAAGACCTCAAACTTGGAAACTACTGATGAAGGCCTAAGGCCAGAAGTAGGAAAACCTCAGGACCAAGACAAAGAGGTTCATGAGACTACTGGTTTGGGTCCAGCTCATTATATAACTGATCCTGCCCTCTCTGAGGACACTATCAGGGATTCAGATGATTCCATTAAGTTGGTTGATGAATCAAAACTTCCACAAACTGAATTGACGGTTGACATTGAAGGTCCTGCATCTAAGGTCTCCAAGCTCAAGAAGCTGGTCACCAAAGATCAGGTTAAAGACCAGTTAGCCCAAAAATCCCCAAAACTGGCATCTTCAGAGCAATCTGAAGATCACCCAAAAAGCACCCCTTCACCAAAACAACCTACCCAATTCACTGGGCTCACAAGCATAGATCTGAACCAACTATGCAGCCCAGATGGTCCCCTGTACCAGGCACTCAAACAAATCATAACTGATCAACTCAAACCCTTCACAACTGCTTGGGAGTTAAAAGCTAACAATCAGTTTGGGTTGATCAACTCGAGACTTGCTGAGTTGAACAAGAAGATGGATGAAACCCAAGATCAACTGGCAAGGTTGTCTGCAACATCTCATTCCATTAGGCTTCCAGAAGTGGATGAAGCCAAAAAGGGGGAGATGATTAAGGAACCAACAGATGCTACACAAAGACAAACTCCTGATCAAGAAGCTGATAGACCAACACAAAGACCAGGAAAAGAAGTAGCACCAGAGTTCAAGTTATCTAAGGCATCAGAGGGAACTGCTGATTACATTTCTCAAACTACTGAAGACAATCCTTCAGCAGTTGTGACTCCACTTACCACATCAGCAGTTCTACCTCCTAAACCATCATCAGAAGTTCCTAAGGCAACTGAAAAAAAACCTGCTCCCACTCCTTTGCCTACAACAACTTCCACAGCTGTCTTAAACCCTACTCCCATCAGCATGTCAAAAGACTTATTAGAGAAGAGTTTGAAAGAAGCTGCTAAAAAGGCAAAAGAAGACAGAGTATGGAACAGCCTAGAAACCAGAGAAGACTTGAGCTTTGATGAAAAACTGATCAAGTACCAAGAGAAACTTGATGAGCTTGAGGCTGAAGAGAGAGCACTTGAAGCTGCTGCTGAAGAAGACAAAAGAGCACAGCTTATAGCATTCATTACAAAGAACTCCAAATCAAAGCAAGTGGCCCTCAAAAGACTCTCAACACAAGAGCTGACCAGAAGAGCACAAATGCTATCTGACAGAATAGCAACTGAAAATGAGAGGAAAGCCAAAAGAGCTGAAGTGATTGAAGAGTTAGTGGCAAATGGCTATGGTTCAAAAGCCTCAATCAGCAAATGGAAAGAACAAACTTTGTATGAGGCTTACAAGAAATTCAAAGCAAAGAAAGTTGCTGAACCAGAAAGATTTGAAAGCCAAGAAGTCCAAACAACTTCTATTGTCAAAAGACCATCTGGTACATTAAGAAGGACAGCCACCAAAAGAAAAGCAGATGGAGATCCCATTGTCAAAACTGACTTCAAAATGATTCTGTTAGAAGGAGATCAGCTTGTACATGGTGATTTTGATGTTGAAGAGAAACCCATCTTGACCCAATTCAGAGACAAGGCTACCTATGCTTATCAGTTACAACAATCCATCCAAGAAGAAACACATACAAGGGTTGTTACAGAGCATCACCTGCCCAACATACCAATCCAAGGTGCTGCTGAATTACAAGGAAGTCAAGAGTCTCACCTGAGAGTCACTGAAATAGAAGACATTCCTCAATCAGGTCAACCTAAGGAAACAGGCTTGGTTTCCTATGCCTCTGACTTTGACAGGTCAAAGGTAAACATTGTGAAATGGTCATTTACTGAATCCAACTCAGTACTTGTGACCAGGAGAGACCGTTCAAGTAAGGTCTATAGAAACTCAAAGGAGTTGAGTGTTTTATCGTCCAAAGACCTTCTCACCATACAACATTTGACACCTGAACTTGGTCCTCTCACTGAGCAACAAAGATGTACTCTTACCACCCGGATGACAGCAGAGATCTGGAGGATGCTAGAAGAGAGAAAAGGACAACAATAAAGGATAGATAAGGTTTTGGCTTCATCAATCTAGGGGGAGATTGTTGGGACGAAGAGGATTGACGAAACCACCTTTTGATAACCTTAGTCTATTCCATATCTGCCTAAGTATAGAACTGCTGAAGAACAAAAGAAAAAGTGCTGAAGAACAAACATCAAAGTACTGAAGAGTAAACTCATCAGAAGTTCTGAAGTCTAACCAGACATTTCACTGAAGAACTGCTGAAGACAAACTGCTCATCAGCAGTTTGTCACTCATCAGCACTTTCCCTCAGAAGCTTCTAACCGACTGAAGATCAGCAGTTTTACTTATTATATAGTTTTGTTAAAGTCTTGATTTCAAGTTTCAATGTACAGACTGTAGTAACCTTATCTTTGCATAATATCTTTGTTAAATATCTTAGATTACTTCAGACTACAGTTTAGTACATTAGTCTATAAATAGATGAGTTTATTCATCTATTTTAACATGTGATTTTGTGTAATATTTTTGAACTTATATTGAAATCCTTCGGGCTTTAAACTTATAATTTCCACTTCACATCTGAGAAACATAAACTGCTATTACTGCTTTATACATAGATCATTTATTGTTTCTCATTTATTATTCAGTCAAGGGGGAGTAATAACTCCTCATCAAAGTGATCTTTTAGACCTTTGAACACTTGTATTTCCGCTGCTTAATAACTCATATATAAATCTGATAAACACATAAGTGTTCATATATACAGCCACTGATCCAACAACTTGTCTATAATCTTTTAAAAGTCAAGGGGTAGATTGTGTCAATAGGCAAACTTTGTTGTGTAAAAGGAAGGGGATCAGATTTTTGGTTCATTCATGCCCCTCCCACAAGTTTTAGAAAGAGAAAGTATGTGTCTGTGAGAGAGAGAGAGAACCATCCAAGTCCAAAAATCCCGTTTTTAGGTTTTCTACCTGTCATAAAGTGCGATTTCCCAGAGATTAGACCGTCGGAGCGTTCTCAAATGTCATGAAACAGTTGGTTATGTTAATAATGGGAGAATCACCCAAACGGGTCACTTGGGTGAATGGATTAAATGGGTTGGATTATATCCGAAAGCTATATATATTGGTTTATTGGTGAACTAAAAATAAGATGTCATGGATTTATGGTGAAAATGACCCATATGTTATCACTAGACATAAATGGGTGATTACGGGTCAAATGGGCGGGCATAACCCAATTACTCGAATGAATGGTAAAATGAATACAAACACATATAATGAGATGGGTGAGTAATACTTGGGTAAGTGAATAACCCGTTATGTGTTCTAATAATTTGCAAGTTTGACTTGTTAAAGTAGGAATGTCATGATAGGAAGACAACGAGTTATGTGGATGGAATGGACGATAACATTCTACGGGCAAAGGTAAGTGACTTATGAACTAAACTCTAGATTTAGCGAATGCATATTTATGTATAAATGTAAAATGGGAAACAAGATTGAAATAACAAATTTATAGACTATACTAAGACAAGTGAATAGATGATGTTAGTGAACAAGTATAGTTCACCACACAACAAAGAAGTTAGTTGGAATAATTGGGTCAACAAAGATGAAAAATGAAAGTGAAGGTATTTTAACCATGAAACAAATCCGGGATTTGCAAATATGACACAAGTACGGAATGATGCATTTGTATGCAATTAGATTGATATGTGTGTATATATGGTAACAAGTACGGTAAGTAGAATTGTTACGCTTTTGTAGATTGAGTAATGTGGTGTATGCATAGGTTCTTATAACCGGGTTTATGTGAGAGTTTTATGTATGTAAAGGTTGATCATTATGTGTAGATTGAGTATAGGATTGGAAACATCATGTTTGTCCAAGAGAATACATGAAGGAAGAATAGTTTGACGGGTCAAGATAAGTTGTGTATGGGATTTGTATGCAGGTATGTATTGTAGTGTTATTAACCTTTTTGCTATGAGGATGGTAATAATGACGCAGGTATGTAAGTATGAATGCATGTAAATTGGAGGCTAGGATCTGGATATCAGACCCGAACTTGCGAAAGGCGTTTGAACATGATCATTGAGTATTGTTGGATATCATTTCCACATTGTGGGTAATTATTGTTAAGTCACTTAACGAATTAACGAAACGGTTATGTGGTGATTGTAGGTTGTCTTGTCTACCTAATAGAGCAAGGAAATGATGGAGATCGAGCGAGGACGCGGATTGTACGAGGTCACGGTCACGTAATCTAATAAAGATGAGTCATATTGAATGCAATAAGAAAGAATAAAAGATGTAACACCTAAAATATCTTGTAAATATGGTTTCCAAACATCCGAGAATGTTTGTACAAAGTAAGAAATTTTCTAGTTTGTATTTCCGCTGCGTTTTTTCTGTTAAAACGGTTTAGTGTGTTACAAGTTGGTATCAGAGCCCGGGGTTGAGTGAAATCGAGTACAAGAAGGTAAGTACTTGAACTCAAACCCGTGTGCTTTTGAGATTAGTGACCCGTACAATCCAAGACTCGATTAGGACCTGAAGGTAGATTTTAATAATAATTCACGTGATACGACATAACTAATTGAGTTGTTTTGTTAAGGTGAGCTATATTGGATGATGAAGAGGCCTCTAGGACGCGGTCCAAGGCAGACCCCGGAACATGTGGAACAGATGGAAAGGTCATCTATCAGAGGGTGAAGAGCATAAATTCCTACTTCAGGAAAATGAAAGAAAGAAGGAAGTCACAAATCAAATGTGGCACGTACATAAAGACATATTGTACATGTTGGAAGGAATGCGTGGAAGGTATGATTTATTAGTTTAGTAAAGTAGTAAGTAGAATGTAGACGTAATGAAGTTGAGAATATGAATGTGGATAAAAGTATGACAGTAGGGAGGATAGATATCTAAGTGAAAAATAACCCAATAAGTTGTCTATGGGTGGGTAAAGAAACAAGACATAAGTTAAAATTCATCTTTCTCATAATGTGACGTAGTGATTTATAGGACGCCATGTGTACGGTAGGATTTACTAATACACTGGCCATGTATTAGCCCCTACCATACATATGGATTCTTATAAATTGATAAAATCACATATGGGGTCAGAAAGAATGGTAAGTGGGTTTGGTAGAACAGGTGTAGTATACCTTTATTGATAATTGGATGATAAATGGATCATTAAAATATGTAAATTCAATTGATAAGAAATTGACTTTGTGGAAAGATGCACAAGTCAAGGTATGGATGTTGACTTTGTGATAAGATGCGCAAGTCAACGTGTGGAAATTGACTTTTTGGCAAGATGCACAAGTCAAAGTGTGGAAATTGACTTTGTGGAAAGACGCATAAGTCAAAGTGTGGGAATTGACTTTGTGGCAAGATGCACAAGTCAAAGTGTGGAAATTGACTTTGTGGAAAGACGCATAAGTCAAAGTGTGGGAATTGACTTTGTGGCAAGATTCGCAAGTCAACGTGTAGAAATTGACTTAGTGGCAAGTTGCACAAGTCAAAAGTGTGGGAAATGACTTCGTGGCATGATGCACGAGTCAAAAGGGGTTGATAATTAACTTTTTAGCAAGAAGCATATATACACATGGGACCGTGAGAATCATCATAGGTATGCCTAGCAAATTGGGAAGGTAGAATAACCCACATGATGGATCAAATTGGTAGAAAATTTGTAGAAATGTAAAATGACCCATGTGAGGGGATCAAATTGGTGGAACATTGTAGAAATGTAGAATAACCCTTGAAACGGATTGAGATGTCCATAGGTAAGTACGGATCAAACATGCATGAATAAGAGGTAGAATCCATATTTTGTGTAGTGTCGGGCGGGGATGAAGAAGAGAATTGCATTCCCGTCTCCAACAATGAAAAATTTAAAAGTTGTAAGTATGTAGTTAATAATTTCATTGGGATACACGTGTTGTGCGACCAACGAAATGAATAAATAGGTATTATACCTATAGATTTTATTGATGTGGGTAGAAATACACACTAACGGTAGAAACGAATTATGGAAAGATAGTTAAGAATGCATTAATAGTTTGACTCTGTGAAAAAAAAAAAGGTTGATTGGTAAGGGTTTTACATGCATTAATAAGATTGCATGAAATGCTTATCGCATGAAATAAACATGATGAATTATCAATTAAGAGTTGTTGGTGTGACAAGTAAACATAAATACGTGGCTAAGAACCGTATGAATAACTTAATTTGACAAGGAAATGAATATTTTATTTTTGCAAGAAATGAATGAATACGGTTTTCATAAGCTTTCCTAGATTAAAAAGGAAGTACAAAGCATACTTCCAACTATCATTAGAAAGATTAGAAAGGATTGATGGTCGAATGTCATAAATTAGTAAGAAGTGACAATTTGAAAGGTCAAACGACTGAAAGGTTTGTGAAAGTAGCAAACAGAATGTATGGATCTTATGTAAGAATGTAAATGTGTAACATGGTTTTGTATGTAAATGGGAATTTTATGAAAGAATTATAGATAGATGACCTTGAATGTGAAAGGAACCTTCAACGGACTGTTGAAAGTCTCCTATATGACTAACTATTGATTTTGTAGATGAATCTAACTCTTGATATGATGAAACCAATAGAATTGGTGAAAGGATGACTACGAGTTAGAATTAGTCATGTGAGTGATTTGGACCAAGACAAGTATGGCATCAACATTGGATAGAAGCGGACCTATTCGACTTACATAGCGTTGGCTAACACCATGAAAGGAAGGTTAGTAAAATGCTTAGCTTATCATTGTTAGATAGAAAGAATTAAATTGAATAGTACCTCCGTACGAATAAGTGATAGTTCAAGTATGACGTGGTACGGAATGTTTGACTTTTAAAGCTCAAAAAAAAAATGAATGACTTTCATCCCCCACTTGATATCATTGAGAAATATGCATGTCTGCGAATTGTTAGTAGTACATGAAACGAACTAAGAAACAAATAGGCATGGATGAAACGACTTGAAATTTCACCCTAACGGGTGTGCATAGTAAATTTAATTGTAGTGGGTATAGAATGAGGTTTAACATCCGAATTAGTATGAATTAGAAGGAAAGAGATAGTAACTATGTTATGAGAATGATACCATGATTGAATGTTTGTGAAATACGTATGTATATAGGCTAACTATTTGTGTTTAGAAAGCACTTAGAAGGTATACTAATAGTTGAATAGTGTAGTAATCTCGTGATGGGCGCCTTGTGACTAATGCGGGAATGAAAGATTAAGTAGGGTTTATGGGTTAAAAATAGAATATTATGATTAATAAATGCATGAAAGCTTCTTGTAAATGTAAGAGTGTAAAAAAAAAACGTATGAATATGCTTTGTCATGTGTAAAGTTATTTTATAGTTTATAATGTGGGCTTGCAACATGGCATGAAAGTTTGAATGAAATGAATGCGTAAATAAATAAGCAGAGATGATGTTGGCTAAGGATTTAGCATATGCAAGAATTTGAGTTTTGATAGGAAGGAATGAGTGCCTAATGGTAATAAGGTATGGACACTCGTGATGTACATTGTAGATATATGGGGTATAGTTTCACATGAAATATCGAGGTATGCATTCTAAGTATCTCATTTGAATATATAAACAACCGAAAGGTAAGAGTAAACATGAGTTATTTGAATATATGAACAAGGTTTTGGGGACGAAACCTTCATTAAGGGGGGTAGACTTGTAACGCCCCAAAAACCGAATTCTTATTTATAAGTATGTTTATTTTGTACTACTGCATGAAATAATTAGATAGAATGATTAACGTAGTTAAAGAAATTGAATGTTTAGCTTCTTGTAAAGGTTTGAAGAATAAATGTTAGAATCCATGTATTGGAAGAAATAAAATGTAGTTTGATGGTATGATTTAGTAGAACTATGCATTAAGAGATTTTACTCTATACTTGATTAGTATGATGCCTAACATGTGTTGGATAAGCTGCTTAATAATAATTTAGAAGTGAATTATCTACTAAATGCTAAGCATATAAATCACTAGCAAGATCTAATGTTGGAATTATGTAATTGACACATTTTGAATATTAATAAAGTATGTTGACTTGTCTATAATCTTTTAAAAGTCAAGGGGTAGATTGTGTCAATAGGCAAACCTTGTTGTGTAAACGGAAGGGGATCAGATTTTTGGTTCATTCATGCCACTCCCTCAAGTTTTAGAAAGAGAAATTATGTGTGTGAGAGAGAGAGAACCATCCAAGTCCAAAAAATCCCGTTTTTAGGTTTTCAACCTGTCATAAAGTGCGATTTCCCGGAGATTAGACCGTCGGATCCTTCTCAAATTTTTACACAAGCTTTAACACATGTATAGGATCACATCCAACGGTGGGTTTACGATTTAGAGGCCTGGAATAGGGGTTTTTACTACCCAGAATACAGCAGCTTGAAAACAGTATTTCAGGCAACTGTTTTGCCGTTTCAGCGACGGTGGTGGCGATTTCAGGTGATGGAAACTAATAAGGGTTGCAGGTCTCGGCGAGACGGTTCCATGGACTCCTAAATCACCTAAATCGGAGTTCGTTTGATATGGTTTCGACCTCTACTCGCATTTGTAAGTGATTTTCAAACTTAACTTCCTTTTATGTAATTGAATTTAGATGTGTTTGAAGATGGTAATCATGGAAAGGATGGATAAGTGGAAAAACTTTATGTTAACTCATTTGGTGGATTTAATTGTTATGGGTGCTCATAATGTCATGAAACAGTTGGTTATGTTAATAATGGGATAATCACCCAAACGGGTCACTTGGGTGAATGGATTAAATGGGTTGGATTATATCCGAAAGCTATATATATTGGTTTATTGGTGAACTAAAAATAAGATGTCATGGATTTATGGTGAAAATGACCCATATGTTATCACTAGAAATAAATGGGTGATTACGGGTCAAATGGGCGGGCATAACCCAATTACTCGAATGAATAGTAAAATGAATACAAACACATATAATGAGATGGGTGAGTAATACTTGGGTAAGTGAATAACCCGTTATGTGTTCTAATAATTTGCAAGTTTGACTTGTTAAAGTAGGAATGTCATGATAGGAAGACAACGAGTTATGTGGAAGGAATGGGCGATAACATTCTACGGGCAAAGGTAAGTGACTTATGAACTAAACTCTAGATTTAGCGAATGCATATTTATGTATAAATGTGAAATGGGAAACAAGAATGAAATAACAAATTTATAGACTATAGTAAGACAAGTGAATAGATGATGTTAGTGAACAAGTATAGTTCACCACACAACAAAGAAGTTAGTTGGAATAATTGGGTCAACAAAGATGAAAAATGAAAGTGAAGGTATTTTAACCATGAAACAAATCCGTGATTTGCAAATATGACACAAGTACGGAATGATGCATTTGTATGCAATTAGATTGATATGTGTGTATATATGGTAACAAGTACGGTAAGTAGAATTGTTACGCTTTTGTAGATTGAGTAATGTGGTGTATGCATAGGTTCTTATACCCGGGTTTATGTGAGAGTTTTATGTATGTAAAGGTTGATCATTATGTGTAGATTGAGTATAGGATTGGAAACGTCATGTTTGTCCAAGAGAATACATGAAGGAAGAATAGTTTGACGGGTCAAGATAAGTTGTGTATGGGATTTGTATGCAGGTATGTATTGTAGTGTTATTAACCTTTTTGCTATGAGGATGGTAATAAAGACGCAGGTATGTAAGTATGAATGCATGTAAATTGGAGGCTAGGATCTGGATATCAAACCCGAACTTGCGAAAGGCGTTTGAACATGATCATTGAGTATTGTTGGATATCATTTCCACATTGTGGGTAATTATTGTTAAGTCACTTAACGAATTAACGAAACGGTTATGTGGTGATTGTAGGTTGTCTTGTCTACCTAATACAGCAAGGAAAGGATGGAGATCGAGCGAGGACGCGGATTGTACGAGGTCACGGTCACGTAATCTAATAAAGATGAGTCATATTGAATGCAATAAGAAAGAATAAAAGATGTAACACCTAAAATATCTTGTAAATATGGTTTCCAAACATCCGAGAATGTTTGTACAAAGTAAGAAATTTTCTAGTTTGTATTTCCGCTGCGTATTTTCTGTTAAAACGGTTTAGGGTGTTACATGTTATATCTTGAGGATGCTTCTATCCTCTCCTGAATCTTTTTGTCATCCTCAAGACGGATGAACCTTAGAGCCCTGTTCCTGACCTCATCAAGGATCCTACAGGCTTTATCACCTATTCTTGGTAGAATGTTGAATCCTTCTAT
Source organism: Ambrosia artemisiifolia (assembly GCA_032199755.1). Taxonomy (NCBI): domain Eukaryota; kingdom Viridiplantae; phylum Streptophyta; class Magnoliopsida; order Asterales; family Asteraceae; genus Ambrosia; species Ambrosia artemisiifolia. The sequence continues at coordinate 1,352,612 of CM063516.1, read as the reverse complement.
AGTCCCATCTTGAAGGCTGGAACTGCAGTTGTGACATCCAGGTTTGGGATATCAAGCGATTCCATCCCAAGAATGATTCAGTTGAAGATGCAAGAGAATAAATATAACAACCACGATCAGGATGTCAAAGTAAAATTGATAAATTGGACAGTTGTATCATTAGGATGGAATTGTAATAGAAAAATTTGTTTAAGCTACTAAAAATGAAACAATGCAACACAAGAACACTCGATGTATGACGAAATCCCTTGTAACAACCCAGAACGGACCCCAAAAAATTTTTTGTCGTATATAATTATTGTTATCGCATAATATACAAGTGATCAGGATAAATGTTTAACTAGTCGGTTACGTTTGAAACTAAAAACTGAACCAATACATATAAAATACTACTATAGGACACGTTTTACGATACCAGACCGATACCCGTTACGAACCCGAACCCGAACCCGCACTCAAGACTTGTGCTTAGTCACAAGGGAGGACACATGTCCTCCCCATGTGTTGCCAACTCATTCTTGAAAACCATGAATGGTTTTGGGGAAAACCATTAAAACCCAACCCATATAAAAACCCACCCACCCTTTTTTTTCCTCTTCCCTGCACACACCCCACACACTCTCTCATCTCAAACACACAAACCCACCTACAAAGTTAGAGAGAGAAAGAACCAAGAGGAGGAGGAGCTTGGTGGACCTCCGGTCGTCCACGGAGGAGCTCCGACAACCGCCGGTCAACACCACACAACCACAACCCGACCCTTTTCCGATTCACATATTATTATTTCTAGAGAGAGAGAGAGAGACGGATCTGAGAGAAAGAACAGAGAGGAAGAGAGAGACGCGGAAGATAGAGAGAGAGAAGAGGGACAGAGGGAGACGACGACGGTGGAGAATGGTGGTTCACAGCAGCAGCGGCGGCGGCGGCAGCTTCATCACCAAGATCTCATAGGTATCACCCCAACACTCCCTTTTCCTCTTTCCTCAAATAAGCATGGTGATAATATTGGATCTGAAAGTGGTGTGGTTCGGGTGTTGGTGGCAGTTGGGTATTAGGACCGAAGGAAGATGATGATAGCAGTTGACGTTGGTTGTTCATGTGGCTTAGTTGGGAACCGGCGATGGTGGTTGTTGCTGGTTAATGAGGTGGGTTAAGGGTCGGGTAGGTGTACAGAAAAGAGACCCGAGGTTGCAGGGTGTAGACTTTATGATTGAAGGTTTGTTGTCGAGATGGAGATGGTGATGGTTTATCAGCCATTAAGTCAGGAGACGGGTCAAAATGTCGGGTCAATCTTCGGTCAACAAAAGTCAACCATGTCAAGGTGGTCAACTGCAGTCAACACAACCATTCGGGTCAACTCTGGTCAACACTAACCGAGACCGAACGTGAGGTATAACCGAACTTACTAAACCAATAATTATATTAATTAACCTTTATTATACATATATATATATACACGACGTGTGGGACTTGACGAGCAAACACGGACCAAGGCCAAAACTATAAGATTGGAGCGAATGTTGATTATTGACTATTCATTTGGAGACGTTGGACATTACGCTTGAGACATGAACCCGAACACTTGAACATTGGAGATCCTAGACTTGATGCTTGGACATTAAGGACTTAAGACACACATATTGACTTTTACATTAGAACGGATATTAGGTGTAACCTTTGGATAGTAGGATTAAGACGCGACGTTTGGAAGCCAATCTATAAAAATATAACCAACATCTCATAATACTTATAAACGACTAGTATATGTTGGATGATATTAATGATGCTATGTAACATGAGAACTCGCGACATTAGGAACATGTAGAATCTTCTAATACAAACTACCACGGCACATTGAACATGGATTTGGTATTTGAGACTTGAACATATAAATGGGACTTAAGAATTAGAACTACATATTTGACACCTAAGTTTGGAGGTGATGATAACCATTACCTAGTAAAGATGATCGGATAAACTTTAGAACCATACGCTCGAGCTCGTCCCACACGTGAAACCATTACCAATGGACCTAAGACTAATAATGTGTGTCGACTTAGGATTCGACCAGGAGTATAGCCGTACGAGATGTCAGACGCTTTGGTCACCATAAACCATTCGTATACATTGCTTCTAGGTGAGTCCCGTGTACCTTCCCCACTTTTTGTGTTTTACTGTTTTGGGGTGAATGCATGCTTCCTTTTAAAAACTATATGATGTGACAAGATAGTAGCTGCCGATTACCATACCGACACTCATTAACCCTGGGGATTGGGCCACTTAATATGTGGGTAGCGCTACTTGGGGAAACCCCCACACACAGTGGATCCGGAAGCCCGGAAAACCCTCCACTGAGGATTTGTGACACGTATTTTGCCAGGGAATCTATAATGGCAGTAGATAGATTCCATGTTAGGTTTGAGGTGTCGCTTGTACATCACTACGTGTTGAACCGTGTAAACTTTACGAACTCGTTTATGAAAGAATAACCTTATTGGAAACCATTTTAACAAACGCACGGACTCACCAACATTCGTGTTGACCCAAAACCTATTTTAAGCATGTGTTCAGGTACCTATCGGAGCTAGAAGGATGGAGCGGCTACGAATCGGAGGAACCCAGACGGACGAGTTAGAAAGCAAGCGAGAGCCTTAGATATTACCCGGAGTATTTGTATTAGAGACGGTATATTGTATAGAAATGTAAACTAATTTATAAAAGATTAGTTATTTACATTGCTTCCGCTGTTTGCTTGCATTGCGTAATGTTTTGGTAACCATCTGTATTCCGACCGGGCCCACCTTGGTCGGGTTGTGACATCCCTTGATCAATCTAGATCATCAGCACAAAACCTTGGGAGGAGACTAATGCCCCTGCCTTTGTTGTTTTTATTAAATACAAATGTAAAAGAGTACAACTTTGGAAATGTGGTGGACGATCAACTACGATTACAAAAGTGAGTATGTGAGTATAATGTAGCAGCTCAGAACATAGTAAGTGTAGAAGATAAAACAATGTTGTGTCCTATATGATTGTCCCACACCCCTTATATAGTAAAGAGATAACAACTAACATCCTAAAATATCTGGGATATTCCAACTAAGTCCACTAGTTGTTGCATATTCTTCCCACGTTCACACAAACCTCAAACAGTCATCAACCAACTCTATGAAGATCATGCAAGACTTAGTCATCTATTATTTTCTTCCAATTGATACCTGTATTCAAGTTAAAATAAAATAAATTGTTAGCCCATCCTCAGGATGTACGCATAAGACAATATATAGTTATATCTCGGACTCAGTATCATCTTTGATATACTGAAGATGCATATTCAGAATGCAAGTAAATAATATTATGAGAATTTCACTACAAACACATATTAGCCCAAAACGTTTGAAAACAGCAAAAATGGCATCATGAATTCACATATACCTACGTGTAGATATTATACATATTTAAATCATCATACAAGTAACTACATGCCTTCACATCTCATATGTGTGTGTGTATATATATGTATATTGTTTAGGTAAAAAAATTAACAATGATAAAATTAACTTTGTATTCTAAATTAGAAATGTGAGGTAGTGTGCTAAATTGCTTTGTCAAGTTTGAAATCAGTTATATCTTGAAGATGGTTATGTTTAGGTTGCAAAAGACTGTAAATGAAGAGATTAAATATTCAAATAGAAATGAAATGAACCATCACAAGAACATTCGATATACGAGTAAAGCCCTTGATCGATATAGATCGCCGGCACAAAACCTCGGGAGGAGACTAATGCCCCTGCCTTTGTTATTATTATTCAGTAAAAAGTAAAGTGTTAGAACTTTGGAAATGCTTTGGACGATCGACTAAGGTTACAAAAGAGTGTTGTGTAAGTGTGTGTTAGGAAAACGAGTGAAAGAATAGCATAGAATGTGTCCTATGATCGTCCATCACACCCCTATTTATAGTAAGAGATTATAACTTCCATCCCGAGATATCGGGATATCATCAACTAAGTCCACTAGCCGTTTGAGAGTCTCCCACATTCACACGAGCTCCAAACGGTCATCAACTAAGTCTCCGATAATCCGGCAAGACCTGGTGAAGTATCATATTTGTTCAAGCATTACCTGCATTCGAATAAATTTAAGGTAAACTGTTAGCCCATCCTCAGGATATACATAAGACAATACACAGTTATATCCTGAACCCGGCATTATCTTTAGTATCTTGAAGATACATAATAAAAATGCAAGTAAATATCATCCTAAGAATTTCACCACCAAAAATTGTCCCCAAAAATTTTACCGTTAAAAGCATAACGGTAATATTTTTCATCCTTATCACAATTATGATTTGACATTTGATTGATATCTCTGCAGCTATATACTAGCCAATTATTTCGAGATGACCGTTATGTTAATCTCTTCACCCACTATATTTACTGAATCATCCCTCCCATTAAATCCACATCAAGACCCAAGTGAAAGGTACATCTCCTGTCTCTTCTCTTTTTTCCAAACCCGAAATTTAATTTTCAAAAAATAAACAATCGGAAAGAAAAACACCAGGGCTACTTGCAATGTTGGAGTCCCTAACGACTTCATTGCCCAAAATCTGCTTGAATCCCCCATAGATGAAGTTTGTACATTCATGGACAAGGATATCATAGCTTTACAAAAATCAGGGGCCTTCCCGGACACTGCTGTACTCCGACCCTATGATCGGAATGCTAAGTCCGACTTTACCTCCAAGATTTGGGTGTGTTTTCTGTATCTCCACTTCTATCTTGGCCTCGAGTATCCCTTCCCTGATTTCATCAAAGAATTCTTTGAGATGACATGGATGAAATACGCACAAGCCATGCCTGAGGTTTAGAAGATCTTGATGGTTTGCAACAGGATTGTCAAGAATCATGGCATTCCTTTGCAAATTGGGGACCTGTCTTATGTCTACAAGATGAAAACCCGTGGTTCTAACCGATTTTTTCTTCAACTAATCAACAACCCCCCCCCCCCCCCCCCCGTTTTCTACACAATGTCATAAAGTCTGAAAGAACTTGGAAATCCAAGTTCTTCTTTGTTACACAGGATTCCATCCCAGATGGAGATAATATCCCTAGATTTTGGTTGAAAAGTGGTAAAATCCTTTTAAAATAAATTTTATAGATGTATCCTGAGGATGTAACTGACATTTTAAAAAAAATTATTTGGTTTCAGGTGCTTCTTTTGTTAAGCTTGCTCCTCCCCTGGACGATTATTTATCTGGGTGAAACAAGTCGGAGAACTACCACTGCCTGCAAAAACTTTTGAAATTGAAGAAAGCCTCTCCATAAGTAAAGTCACAGCTATGTCTTATAAGTCACCTTCTACATCCTCGGGATGTTATATTCAAATAATAGTTACTAATATTATCTTAGCCAAGAAAGTCGCCTTTTTTGATCTTGATGATATCAATAGCCAAGAGGTCTCCAATCTGCCAAGATCACCTCTCTTATAAGCTCCATGATGACAAGCCCTCCTCCAAAGCCTAAAGCTCATGTTTCCAAAAAGAGGAAGAACGATGCTGCTGCTGCCACAAGCTCCGAAGCATCCCCTTTTGAGGGTCTCACCCCTCAGGATGTCCTTGCCAAGGTCTCACATTACTGTCTCCAGTTACAGTTGCATCCTGAGGATGTTCATAATATTTTATTTAATAAAATGGGCTATAGAGAACTTACCTGTTTGTTTTCTTATCTCAGGGCCATGTATACGTTCTCAAATCTGTGGACGAGATGTCAGCCCAACTCCAGGAGACCACTGTAGCTCTTGAGGACACAAGAAGGATTTCCCTTGCTAAAAGGAAACATTTCGGGATAAGCTTTCCAAGATGGAAGCTGAGGTAAAGAAGCTCTTGGTTGAGACGACCAAACTGGCTGAAGATCACGGAAAGGAGCTACAAGAGTATAGGTAGGGGATGATCAACCCCGCCACTGTTTGGTCAAAAATTACTTGATAAAAATAACTTTGTTTTCCAAATTAGAAAATGTGAGGTAGAGTGCTAAAACTACTAAATATGTTAAGAGCTTAGTTAAATCTTCAAGATGGCACGTCAGAATAATAAAGAAACAATAATTGACAACTATGCTCAGGATGGCAAAGGAATCAGTCGGGATGGACAGTTATATCCTAATGATGCAACTGTCTGATACGAAAGTGAAATAAACAGATGTAAATGAAATGAAACAAAGAGACAACACTCGATGTACGAGGAAAGCCCTTGATCAATGATGATCGCCGGCACAAAACCTCGAGAGGAGACTAGGCCCCTGCCTTGTTTGTTAATATTAATATGGTAAAAAGATTACAAATTTGGAAGAGTGATGAACGAACTACTAAGATTACAATGTAGTGTTTATGTGTGTGAGCAGAGAGTATCAGGTGTTCTATAACGAGTAAGCTAGTATCAAGTGAGTGTCAATCAAGTAAGTGTCCTATTTTGTTCATCACACCGCTATTTATAATTTACAAGTGAATAAATAGAAGATCTCATTATATCCGCCTTCTTTAATGAGCCAGTGGACTGTTTCAAGTCAGCTTTGAAGAGAGTTTAACCAATATAGACGTTGGTTAACCATTTCCTGGTTTTTCGCCTATCATTTATCGTTGGACGGTTACACATTTGACCTTTTCTTTAGCGATGGACTTCTTCCACACGTATAGCTCCTCCATGTTCAGCTCTTTTGACTTGAATGAGACAGTACATCCGTTAGGGAAGAGTTACAAGCATTAATATTGATTAAGTGTACATGCAATAGTATCATAATAAGATAATTCGTTAGTCTATCCTCAGGATGCAGATTAGTCAAAACACTGTTACATCCTGAACCCTGTTCAGTCCTTCAGTATCCTGAGGATGGTACATAGAATATATAAGGTAAAATCATCTTGAGGATTTCACCACCAACAATTGTCCCCAAAAAATATGTTACCGTTAATATCTCAAACGGTTATAATATTTTTTTAATTGAAAATCATCTCTGATGAGCCTGATTAGACGTTTGTCATGATGACAACGGCTCCTTTTTCGGCTAATGTTTTGGTCAAAAATTACTTGATAAATTTGTTTTCCAAATTAGAAAATGTGAGGTAGGGTGCTAAAACTGTTTGATATGTAAAAAGCTTAGTTATATCTTCAAGATTGCACGTTAGGATAACAAAGAAATGATATTTGACAACTATGTTTAGGATGGCAAAGAATACTGTTTAGGATGGACAGTTATATCCTGAGGATGTAACTGTCTGATACGAAGGTGTGTTAAATAAATATAAATGAAATGAAATAAGAGAACAACACTCGATGTACGAGGAAAGCCCTTGATCACTTGTTGATCGTTGGCACAAAACCTCGGGAGGAGTATAAGCTCCTGCCTTGTTTGTAAATATTAAAAATGGTAAAAAAGATTACAACTTTGGATGAATGATGGACGAGTGGCTATGATTACAATCATTGTGTTTTGTGTGTGTGAGAGTATCAGGTGTTCTATCTTGAGTAAGTGAGTATCAAGTGTTGATCAAGTGTCCTATACTCGTCAATCATCCCCTTTATATAGTTACAAAAGAATAAATAAGAATCCCATGTAATCTGCCTTCTTTAATGAGCTTCTAGACTGTTTCAAGTCAGTAGTTAACCAATATAGACGTTGGTTAACTGTTTCCATGATTTTCATCTACTATTAATGCTCGTCGTTTACAAGTTTAACCTCGTTTACGGTGATGGACTTGTTCTATACACACAGCTCTTCATCGATCAGCTCCTTTGACTTGATCAAGACAATATAGCCGTTGAGGATCAGTTACAAGCCTTAATATTGATTAAGTGTACCTGCAATGATATCATAATAAGATAATGCGTTAGTCTATCCTCAGGATGCACATAAGGCAAACACAGTTACATCCTGAACCCTGTTTAGTCCTTCAGTATCTTGAGGATGTCACATAGAATATACGAGGTAAAATCATCCTGTGGATTTTCACCACCAACAATTGTCTCCAAAAATATGTTATCGTTAATATCTCAAACGGTTATAATATTTTTTTAATCGAAAATCTTATCTAATGAGCTTGATTTGACGTTTTTCAGGATAACAACGGCTATTTTTTCGGCAGTGATTATGCGATGACCGTTACATATGATCATCATCTTCTGCCATCTATATCTAGACCTTATTCCTTTCTTTATAATCACATCAGATTATTAGAAAGGTAATCCTTCTCTTCTTCTCTGCTTTTCTTCTTTTTTTCTAATCCTGCAAAACTTTTGTTTTTCGAAAAATTATGAGGATGGGCAATAAAACAACAAGAGCATCTGGGAGTATTGGGGTTCCTAAAGACTTCGTCCCCCAGAACTTGTTAAGCAATCCTGACCAAGAGATTTGTTCCTTCAATAATATGTTCATCCAAGCCCTAAAGGACTCAGGGGCCTTCCATAGTTCTGCAGAGTTTTGTCCCTATGATCAGGGTGCAAAATCTGATTTTGCATCCTCTATATGGGTCTGCTTTTTGTACCTGCCTTTCCACCTGGGTTTAAAATATCCATTTCCCCTATTTATCAAAGAGTTCTTTGATGTAACTAGGATGGCCTATGCCCAGGCTATCCCTGAGTTTTGGAGGATCTTGATGGTCTGTAGTAAGATCATCGAGAATCATGGTATCAATCTTCAGATTGGTGACCTGTCTTACTTGTATAAGCTGAAACCTCATGGTTCCAACCGTTATGTTCTTCAGCTTATAAATAAGGATCCTCCTTTCCTTTATAATGTCATTAAGTCTGACAGGTCTTGGAAACCAAAGTTCTTCTTCGTGAAGTGGGATTCCATTCCTTTTGGGGATGATATCCCTATGTCTTGGCTAAAAAGTGGTAAAGATTTTTTAGGATGTTAAAGTTTATAGGAATTTTGCAGTTATATCCTGAGGATGCCATTATCATTCTGAAAAGCTTTATGTGACAGGTGCTTCACTTGCCAAACTTGCTCCTCCTCTGAGTGATTCCATTATTAGATACAAGGCTGTTACAGACTTACATGTCTCAGCTAGAACCTTTGAAGCAGAAGAGAGCTACACTACTAGCCAAGCCACAGAGATGTCTGGTAAGTATTGCTTGTTACATCTTGAGGATGTTTATGTTATATACCATTATCTAAACCTGTGTTTTGATATTAATCGCAAAGAAGTCTGCTTTCTTTGACTTGGACGAGATTGATAGCCAGGACGTCAAGGCAACCAAGATCACCTCACCGTCTAGTTCCAGGATGACCAGCCCTCCTCCTGCTCCTCCTAAGTCAAGGTCACCTGCATCCTCTAAGAAGAGGAAGACTACTTGTGACATCCGTCACCCTCGTCTTTCATCTAATTGACAATAATTACACTTCAAATATTTCCATTATAGCCCTTGTAAGTTTCGTCGTTTTTTTTCAAATTTAATTTTAGAGCGAACTAAAATTTTATCATTTATATTTATTACGGATCGGGTATAAGTATTAATCAAATGCGTATGTTAAAACGTATTCGTAAAAACATTCAAGTTTTATGAAGTTAAAAACATTTAAGTTAAACTTGGTTAGATTGGTTAGATTTTATATAAGAAAATTTAACTTAGTTACATACTAACCTAGTTAGACATTGAGGGACTATTCTTGCCAATTGTCAAAACTTAAAAAAAAAGAATAGAAGACCAGACACTTGCTCGCCAGCATATTTCCGATCAGAGGATCCCGCCAGCGCGTTTCCGGCCACAATCTAAATCAACCGGTTGGCTTCATTAACGCGTTTTAAAGGCGATTAACTCGCGAACTGACTCGTCGTATCATAAATGCTCTTTACCAACTAATAAAAATGCGTTTTAATCATTGAATCAAGGTTTCTAAGTGTAACTGTCGTATTCATGGCCAAGTATTCTAGTAGGTTACGATTCAATCCTATATCTATAAAATTGAATTCATACTCGAAGTCAGTAACCCTTTTCGCATCTAAAGCCACTTCAAAACAGTCCAAATCACGACCAGAAATGTTGCTGTCGGCTCTCAAATTTTCGGACATTTATCTTTTGATTCAGGTTCTTAAACGACTTTGTAAGTTGATTATTATCATGCCATTTTACTTTCCATCCAATTCCGAACAAAACCCCTCTATCACAGATCGTATATCTTGCCTAAATCGAGTTATTGTATGTTTTAGGGTTAGGGTTCTTGGTTAAGCAATTTGGGGAAGAAGATGATAATTATCATATTGATTAAAAGTATATTTGTTTCAAACTATAACCAAGTTGGTGGGTTGGACCAGCGGTTGGGTATGTTGGTTGTTACTGAAGGTGCTCGGGTTCGAACCCAAGCACCACCGTTTTTCTTCTTTCTTTTTTTTTTCAGCATTTCTCACTTTTGTTTTCCATTTATTTGGTTATTTATTATATATATAATACATATAAACATAGAATATTTATAATAAATTCATTTTTGCTCCAAAAATTATAAAAATTTAGGGGTAGTGTCTTGACACCCTAAAGAAAATTATCATGATTTTATTTTCTGGAAAATGGCTTATTTTTATATTTTTATCGATTTAATTTGTATTAATCATATTTAATTGATTAAAAATTCATTTTTTAATGATTTTAACCTCAAACTTTTTGGGAAATTATTTCTAATCATTATGAACTGAAATAAAAATATTTGGTTCCGAAAATATTTATTTTTATTAATTTTCCTATTTTTTTATTCATTTAAACATGATTTAATTTCATTAAATCAGTTTACAAAAATTATGGGAAAATTAACTTCACTTATTTATATCAGAATGTATTTATTTTGTATAAAAAATAATATTTTTGGATCATGTCTTGCATTTTTAGTCTTATTTATGTTTAGTTAAACACAATTAATCATTTATTTATTTATATTATTTAACATCTATTTTATAAATACTTTTCTTATAAAATAGAGATAGTCTTATGTTGAAGTCTTAGTTATTATTTGTTGGTTTATGGTGTAACTCATAATTATTTATTTACACATTTATGATTATTATATTTATTTAATTTAGTAAAGTAATTAATTAAATTACTTTGTCTTAATTATTCAAACATATTTTTATCTAAATATTCAATTGGTAATAATTATATTACCTAAACCTTATTTACAAACTTTGGTATATTATTTTTCAATATACAACTTTTATATTAATTCGACTTATCATCAAAACTCTAATTCCCCAAATTGACTTAGCAAACCCTAATGCCTTAGACCCTAGTTACCTTAGACTCTTAGACTTTTCCCTTATTAGTATTCTATTACGTTATAGGTTGAATTCCTCAGAATTCCCATTACTTAGCTCACGACCGCTTAAGTTGGATCGCTTTCGCAAACTGTGAGTATATCTTTCCCCTTTTTCATGTTTTACTCTTTTGGGGCTATTCATGTACACTATGACTAAATGTTATTCTTTCACTAAATGCAATTCTCATGTGTGTTTGCTTTATGTTAATTTGTGTGTCTATGAGTTGTCAAAATCATTAACCTTTGAGGGCCTGGCATTTCAATGAATAGTACTATGGTATATACCCTTGTGACTCTGTTGAGAGTCCTTGTCATTGCTATGTATTTCATTACTACTAGCGCATACTATATATATTTCCTTTCATTTCTAGGGTTGATTTTGAACGGATATTACTTATTACATAATTGCAAATGGTACCGCACATGAATTGCTAAACACTTTTCTTTACTTTATGTATTCAAAACAGGGTATGCTCACCAATACATTTTTGTGTTGACCAAATTATTTTCGTACATGTTTCAGGTTCTTATGAGATGACTTTTAAGCTTTTGGAATTTTACTTAGATTTTGGATTCATTGTATTTCTGTTAGTTGGCATTTAGACTCGTTGTATTTCAATTTAGTGTAATAAACTATGTAATCAATATATCAATATTTACATTTTTAGTCCATGAGCTATTGAACAATCGTCACTACGTGACACCTCGATGTTTCCGCCATCGGTTGGGGTGTTACAGATTGGTATCAGAGCCATAGTTATAGGGAATTAGGTTATTAAAATGCCTTTTAGCCTAGTCTATAACTAAGCTTACTTTCACGAGTCCTCTCGTGTATATTTCTCTTATTTATTATATTTTCTTTCTAGATATTTTTGCTATGATTCTTTCTCATTATTCTTTCGGTATTTTGCTTGGAGAAGAAGGCACTCGTATTTCACAAACGAAACGATATCACCAAGTTAGGAGTGACATCCATACCTTGGTGATTAGTTTCACTCCTCTATATGTTATTTATCTTAGGAATATATCTTTGAGATAGGAGTGACATCCACACCTCAAAGAGTATTTCCTTCAAAAAGAAACTTAACCACTAAGCTGGGAGTGATATCCTTAACTTTGTGATTGGTTTCATTCCTCAATTGTTTTCAATTTTGAAATACATCTTTGAGTTAGGAGTGAAATCCACATCTCAAGGATCTGTTTCTACATCTCGTTTTAAAGTCTCGCTAAAGGTTTTGAAATTTACCAGTGACGGGGTATGTGCCATCGGGAAAGATGACCATTCACTCATAGGTTCAAGTACGCTCCCCACAAGTCACTAATAATATTTCAATTTCTTTGGCTAGTCACCAGTTTCATTAGAAATATTTTCAGAATCAAATTTCATTATTGGTATATTTTTCATTTGTTTGAAACTTTTCTATAATGATGTTATTATCTCTTTTGAGTTTTTCCCTATTAATAGCTATCGCTATTAGTGCATTTTTCTGTTTTCCGTTATTGATTCTTAAGTTTTGTTTAACATTTGGATTTTTAGTTCCATCTCTTGATGTTTATATACTTATTGATCATTCGCTTTTCATCATCGTTACTAAAACTTCTATGCACCACTTTATCGCATTAAAACTTACACTAATTCCTTTATGTTTCGTGATTTTCATAAAGCATCATTTCTATTGTTCAAAAACATTTTCCTATGGCATAAATTTTTAAGATTATTGTTTAACTTTGATCACATGTTGATTCTTGAACGTTGCACAGTTAAACATGAATGTGGTTTCAAATTATTTAATTATCTTGTCATTATCATCATTTTACTCTATCGATGTCACAGTATATCTCTAAACTATTCCCTTGTGTCTCTACAATATACACAACATCATAATTGCCTATCTATTCAACACTCACTAGTACACTACTCTCTAGAGCAATTACCTTAGCAACTTACCCTATGTTGCCATCTCATAATTAAAAGCACAAAACCCAAGTACCCAGCTTTGGATAAACTTATTCATCAGATTAGCACATCTTATACACCTTGTGTCTTGAAACATTTAGCGTGCTATGAGTCCAAAGAGATGCCTTAACAACTCTTACAAACAAACTATTTATCAACGTATAAATTTCGCAACATTATGATAATTCAAGGTATCAAGTTTAATCAAAATGGGTAACACTCGGATTTTCCCAAACATTTAATAAATATGGAAGATTTTTCAACTTTAATGGGATTTTAACTTGTAAACAGAAGGAATGTTTTAATACAGTAATGTTTTACTTCTCAAAATTCGTCAAGGCATTCGGGACCATATGCAATCTTCTACCTGTCTTACCCTTACCTTTCAATCATTATCAAGGAGAGTCAACTCAACCCTTATCAATTCCTTTACTGTGACTCGATCTACTTTTCAAAGTTTGAAATCTGTTTTCAGAAATGTTATGTAATTATAAGTTTTTTTTTTTGTGTCATACACGTTGGTTTTTATCATTCACGCAAAATTTTAAATCTTGGTCCTTTGAAACCCATTTGATTTATATGATTTCCTCTTGCACCTTATAAACTTGTTTCACATATTTACAAGTCAAATGTAAACCTTCTTGTTTTCATATAACGAATCCACTATATGTTTCGGGAAAAGAAATTTTCAACTAATAACATGCCTTATAACACTTTTCAAACTCGACTTCTCATAAACACATGTATACTTACGAAGTCCTTTAATGCGAACTTGTTTTGGAATCTAAAGCATTCTTCGATTTCTAAAAAGTTATTCTTATGCATTACTAATATTCTTTCAACTATATCACAAAGTTCGAATAAACTACATTTTCATAAACGAAAAGTTATCTTTTACGCTTACACTCTTTCAGTCACAAAACTTTTGGTCTAAACATTGGACATATCCTTATCGGGATGTTGCTAAACGACTTTTAACATATAGTGCATATATTTAAACTCACATGACCAGTAGACTATACGTATGTTCCGTCCAAATTATTAGTAGTCATTCTTACAACACTGGTTTTGAGCATTAATTTAACTCGTTTACTTTCATTTTGTGAAAAATTGTGCGATTTACTTGGTTTATATTATACTATTCAATCAAAATTTTATGCTATACTTATATACTTAATGCATATTTTGTATGCATATTTTCTTTCCTGTTTTGAGCAAAACCCTGTTATACTTTACATTATTTTGTTCATCATCATGGCCAATGAACATACTAGTTGATAGTTTCGTATGAGACCTAAGCCAGTGCCCACGTACGACTCGGGTTAGAGTATTTCTTTAATCCGAGGGGAACGGTGTAAATCTTAGAGTTATCAATATGAGTGTTTAAAGCCAACGATGTGAACAGAAGTTACTGGTTAATGGTGAAACCGAAAGGGAAGAACTTCTAACCATGTCTTATACTTACATGTTATTCACATTACGGTTAAAGGGAAAACCCGGAAGGGAAGGACCTCTAACCATGTCGTGATTGAGCATTATTTCATTACAGTGACAATTACATATGGGTTGCACACATTTATTTCTTGTTAGGGTTATGGAAAAGCATAACACCCTAGTGTAAGGTAAATCGATGATTACGGTCCGGAACGCAATCATGGGTTTACACGTACATGAGGGTGGTGTGTAATTCTATTTAGGTTGTTGGTAGATAATCAGTACGAGTCCAAAGTATCGGGAGTGTGGTGGGTTATCTGCGGTACACCCTATATATAAGCATAAACGATACTGCGGGAGCGGACTAGGAGTCTGACCAAGAACCTACCCATTACTACCTCTTCATTAGATTATTGACTAGCTATAGCACTTTCGATAGGAACGTTCTTACACGGGCTTCAATTCATCTTCCTAGAGTTTTTCTCTTGACCACTCACACAGAAAACTAAAACCTTGTGTACTCTTATATCATCGGTTATTTGGATTCTTGTTGTATACTCTAATAACATTTAGTCGGAAACTTTTCTAAAGTAGGGGAGACTGCTTCATTAGTAGCTCTGCCCCTCACCAGTTACACATTCCCAAAACCTTTCTCATTTAAGCTCCCAACTTCCTAATCTCGGGTCAACTGTCAAAGATTTTGAAACTTTTACTTTGGGTATTAAACAACCATTTTAATTTTTTGTCAATCCATAAGTGATGAAATTTTTAAAGAAAAAGCTAGTTGACCTTTACTACGCCTTTTGTTTCATAGTAACCTCCACTTGACAGAAATTTCGAGACGAAATTTTCTAAAGTAGGGAAGACTGTGACATCCGTCACCCTCGTCTTTCATCTAATTGACAATAATTACACTTCAAATATTTCCATTATAGCCCTTGTAAGTTTCGTCGTTTTTTTTCAAATTTAATTTTGGAGCGAACTAAAATTTTATCATTTATATTTATTACGGATCGGGTATAAGTTTTAATCAAATGCGTATGTTAAAACGTATTCGTAAAAACATTCAAGTTTTATGAAGTTAAAAACATTTAAGTTAAACTTGGTTAGATTTTATATAAGAAAATTTAACTTAGTTATATAACATACTAACCTAGTTAGACATTGAGGGACTATTCTTGCCAATTGTCAAAACTTAAAAAAAAAAAGAATGGAAGACCAGACACTTGCTCGCCTGCATATTTCCGATCAGAGGATCCCGCCGGCGCGTTTCCAGCCACAATCTAAATCAACCGGTTGGCTTCATTAACGTGTTTTAAAGGCGATTAACTCGCGAACTGACTCGTCGTATCATAAATGCTCTTTACCAACTAATAAACATGCGTTTTAATCATTGAATCAAGGTTTCTAAGTGTAACCGTCGTATTCATGGCCAAGTATTCTAGTAGGTTACGATTCAAGCCTATATCTATAAAATTGAATTCATACTCGAAGTCAGTAACCCTTTTCGCATCTAAAGCCACTTCAAAACAGTCCAAATCACGACCAGAAATGTTGCTGTCGGCTCTCAAATTTTCGGACATTTATCTTTTGATTCGGGTTCTTAAACGACTTTGTAAGTTGATTATTATCATGCCATTTTACTTTCCATCCAATTCCGAACAAAACCCCTCTATCACAGATCGTATATCTTGCCTAAATCGGGTTATTGTATGTTTTAGGGTTAGGGTTCTTGGTTAAGCAATTTGGGGAAGAAGATGACAATTATCATATTTGATTAAAAGTATATTTGTTTCAAACTATAACCAAGTTGGTGGGTTGGACCAGCGGTTGGGTATGTTGGTTGTTACTGAAGGTGCTCAGGTTCGAACCCAAGCACCACCGTTCTTCTTCTTTTTTTTTCCAGCATTTCTCACTTTTGTTTTCCATTTATTTGGTTATTTATTATATATATAATACATACAAACATAGAATATTTATAATAAATTTATTTTTGCTCCAAAAATTATAAAAATTTAGAGGTAGTGTCTTGACACCCTAAAAAAAATTATCATGATTTTATTTTCTGGAAAATGGCTTATTTTTGTATTTTTATCGATTTAATTTGTATTAATCATATTTAATTTATTAAAAATTCATTTTTAATGATTTTAATCTCAAACTTTTTGGGAAATTATTTCTAATCATCATGAACTGAAATAAAAATATTTGATTCAGAAAACATTTATTTTTATTAATTTTCCTATTCTTTTTATTCATTTAAACATGACTTAATTTCATTAAATCAGTTTACAAAAATTATGGGAAAATTAACTTCACTTATTTATATCAGAATGTATTTATTTTGTATAAAAAAATAATATTTTTGGATCATGTCTTGCATTTTTAGTCTTATTTATGTTTAGTTAAACACAATTAATCATTTATTTATTTTAATTATTTAACATCTATTTTATAAATACTTTTCTTATAAAACAGAGATAGTCTTATGTTGAAGTCTTAGTTATTATTAGTTGGTTTATAGTGTAACTCATAATTATTTATTTACACATTTATGATTATTATATTTATTTAATTTAGTAAAGTAATTAATTAAATTACTTTGTCTTAATTATTCAAACATATTTTTATCTAAATATTCAATTGGTAATAATTATATTACCTAAACGTTATTTACAAACTTTGGTATATTATTTTTCAATATACAACTTTTATATTAATTCGACTTATCATCAAAAATCTAATTCCCCAAATTGACTTAGCAAACCCTAATGCCTTAGACCCTAGTTACCTTAGACTCTTAGACTTTTCCCTTATTAGTATTCTATTACGTTATAGGTTGAATTCCTCAGAATTCCCATTACTTAGCTCACGACCGCTTAAGTTGGATCGCTTTCGCAAACTGTGAGTATATCTTTCCCCTTTTTCATGTTTTACTCTTTTGGGGCTATTCATGTACACTATGACTAAATGTTATTCTTTCACTAAATGCAATTCTCATGTGTGTTTGCTTTATGTTAATTTGTGTGTCTATGACTTGTCAAAATCATTAACCTTTGATGGCCTGGCATTTCAATGAATAGTACTATGGTATATACCCTTGTGACTCTGTTGAGAGTCCTTGTCATTGCTATGTATTTCATTACTACTAGCGCATACTATATATATTTCCTTTCATTTCTAGGGTTGATTTTGAACGAATATTACTTATTACATAATTGCAAATGGTACCGCACATGAATTGCTAAACACTTTTCTTTACTTTATGTATTCAAAACAGGGTATGCTCACCAATACATTTTTGTATTGACCAAATTATTTTCGTACATGTTTCAGGTTCTTATGAGATGACTTTTAAGCTTTTGGAATTTTACTTAGATTTTGGATTCATTGTATTTCTGTTAGTTGGCATTTAGACTCGTTGTATTTCAATTTAGTGTAATAAACTATGTAATCAATATATCAATATTTACATTTTTAGTCCATGAGCTATTGAACAATCGTCACTACGTGACACCTCGATGTTTCCGCCATCGGTTGGGGTGTTGCACTACTACTGCTTCTGCCTCAGCTTGAGAGACTACTCCTTTTGAGGGTCTCAGTTTGAGGATGTCTTGGGCAAGATTTCCCATTTCACTCTTCAGGTATAGTGCTATCCTGAGGATGGCAACAAGAATATTTATATAAGTAAATGTTTAAGATGAGATACTTACTTGTTTTCCTTCTTTTGTAGGCACATGAATATCTCTTGAAGTCCCTGGAAGACATCGCCAAAGAGCTCAATGACACCAAGTCTAAACTTGAGGATGTGAAGAAGATTGCCTACGACAAGGGCAAATATCTTGAAAAGAAGTTAGACAAGATAGTGGCTGAGCTGAAACAGGTGAAATCTAAGCAGGCCAACGTGGTTCTGGAACATGACAAGGAGATGGAAGAGTACAGGAAGGGCCTTATGAAATTTGCCACTGTTTCTGTTCTCCAGGCTAGGGTGAGGATGGCCCTGCAAGCTAAGGATCCTAATTTCAAGCATGAAGATTGGGATGTTGAAGCCTGGCAGGAGAAAATTAGGAGCCTGGGTGGAAAGGAAGTGGTGCATGCGCCTGTCCCTGTTGCAGATCCTGAGGATGCACCCAAGGAGCCTGAAGATGTTGAGGTGAACGAGGCTAAAGCTAAAGTGGATGAGATGGTGAAGGAGTTACAAGTGGGCGATGAAGGATATAATGACTAGGCTGGAGCCCATTTTTTTTAAATATTTTGTGGTTGTTTATGATAGTAGTTTGTGGTTGAACAATTTCAAACAATTTTATTTTGTTATGTAATAGTTTAAGACAATGAAAGGTTTCGGGGTGGAGGGATCTTGGTTTTCAAGACGAAGGCCCAAATCTTTCCCTGACCTGGACTAAAGATGCTGACCACTGGTGGATGAGTCCTGATTTAGAATGAAGCCAGGGGTTGACATCAATTTTGACTAATAAATAAATAAGATGGTAACTATTTTGACGCTATATCTTTGTGTTCTTTTCTTCATTCTTTTGATATCCTGCAATATAGTTAAGCAACAAACATAAAAAGAATGAGATAAGTTATAAACTTATACCTTTATTCCAATTAAGCAATTGGTCTTCAAAATGTCCTGATAAGAGAAATAATAGCATCATGAGGATGTCCCCAGTTCCTATTGAATCCTTAGGATGTTTCCTTAGATTTCTTTTTTGTCATCCTTAGGCTGGTCTTTGTTATCTTCAGGATGTCCCCAGTGTTTCATTTGTTGCATCTTCAAGATAGACTTAAAGATTTTTTTTTTCAAGAAGAGATTATTAACAATCTTTGAGAGTGACCTGTAGAAAGGTAGTCAAAGTTATCATTCTGGCAACAAGGCCTTATAGAAACTAGGGTCAAGCCCTTTATAATATTTTGAGGATTACTGGCGTCAAGGCCCATATGTAATATCTTGAGGATAGCTGGCAACAAGGCCTAGTATAAACTGGCGTTACAGCCTAAGAATAACTGGCGACAAGGCCACTGGCGACTACGCCAAATACGAGAAAGAGACATTAAAAAATGTCTAAACCTTGGGGATTTAATGTATACTCCAAAAATGATGAGATTGTCAGCCACTTTTACATGAACTGGTCCCACCATCCTGAAGATATACACGAATAACGTGTGCTCCAGGCGGGGTTGCTAACCCAATGTGAAAGGTGAAAACCTTTAAACCTTATGAAGGTGTCAGACACCTTAACGTAGGAGAGGGTGGCCAACCCTCTGTTCTTCAAAGTTCCATCTTCAGGATGGTTCTGTAAAATTCTCAGGATGGACTATTTACTAGGCCATGTTTAGTTGTGATATCATTAGGAAAATGAAAGATAAATAAAGATATATAGTTTTCATACCTCACATGTGATGGTATTTCATATGGATTGCATTCCAAGACCTCGGAAGAATTTCACCTTCCATGGTTGAGAGCCAATATGCTCCTTTACTAGCTTCAGAATCAATCATGTATGGTCCTTACCATTTAGGAGCTAATTTACCATCACTTGGTTTGGTAGTATTCTAAAAAACTTTTCTTAGAACCAAGTCTCCTTCGTATCCTTATATTCTTGTTGTACGCTCTGGCTATCCTTTGTTGATAGGCTGTCATCCTCAATTTAGCAGCATCTCTAAGTTCATTCACTGTTTCAAGATCTTGTAACAATGCTTCCGAGTTGGTAGTTGTATCCTGAAGATGTCTTCTGGCTGTGGGCATTACCATCTCTTTTGGGAGCATAGCTTCTATTCCAAAGACCAAAGAGAAAGGTGTTTGGCCAGTTGCATTCTTGGAAGTGGTTATATCTGCCCACAATACAAATGGAAGCTCTTCTGCCCATTTTCCTTTTTTTATCCTAGCTTCTTCTTTAGATTGTTGACAATGATCTTGTTGGAAGAATCTTCTTGTGCATTAGCTTGAGGATGGACAGCTGTTGATGTTTTCATCTTCATTCCACAACTTTCACAAAAACCGGTTGTCCTTTTGTTGATTCCCCAAATTTTTGTTTGATGATGAGTTTTGGATTATTATGGATTTAGGACATGTTTGATTATGATGATGATTTGAGGGTTTTGATGAGTCTAAAATAGAGTATATTAAACCTAATAAGGATCTACACGCTTGGGAAACCTTGCATGTACGATCAAGTCACGTTTTTTGGCTTAAAACGGCAAAATACAAGCTTCTGAAACGAATATTTCAAAACATATTTTAATAAGGTTTATATGACTTATTTTGAAGGTAATGATGTGTGATTAAGTTCTCATGAAAGTTCTAATGTAAAAACCTAAGTGTCTTTACAAAAGATGCGCAAAAACGCACGTTTTCGACAAGTTTTATACATTAAAAACACTTATTTTCTGGTCTCATATAAAGCATCTTGTTTAGTGTTAAAATGTGTATAAAAGTCATCATTTAGTATGTATGATATATTTTCCATGTTAACGGATGCTTATAGTACAAAACTATGTGTTAAAAGTCACTGAAATGTGATTTTTGAGGCGCGTAAAGGCTAAAGTTTGTGGTCGTTATAGAACAACAAATTTGGTCCTGTTTTGTGGTTTATATGCAGGTCCTAGGATGGAAATTAAGTTCATATAATGTACATAGGTTGATATGTGACATTGGGAACTTGTATGTGAAGGAAATTGCTAGAACATGTCTTATTAGGCGTTAAGACGATATGTTAGCATATGTGGATAATTTGGATAGATTATGTGAATCTATGTGATAGGTGACTCGTAACCTAAGCAGTTAATGCGGAAACATATCGGTTATCGGTCGAGGACCGATATTTGATATATCGGTTTTCGCGGTGAGATATCGGTGAGATATCGGTAGTCTCATAACCTATATACATATATTTTTATATATAAATATAATTTTTTCAAGTTTGAAAACCATATGTAAACAAGTTAAAGATGGGGGGTTAAATGGAAAAAATACCAAACTTAAACAAAACCTAATCCCTCACCATATTTAAACCCTAGCCACATTTACAGTAGCCACATTTTACAGCAGCCACACGATTCTTCACAAACCCTAGCCCCAAAACACAAACCCTACCCCAAATTTGCTTCATATGTTGATTGATTCTTCAGATGGGGGTTTGATTTTTCCCAAAAGAGACGCGTACATGTCTGATTATGGTTAGAATCCAGGTAATAACTAGTTCTCCTTAACTGATTTTGACCTAAATTTTTTTTATTTGGGCAAAACCGATATTCTCGGTGAGATTACCGATATAAAAAGTCAAATATCGGCCGATATATCAGCCATCTCGGCCGATATTATCGGGACCGAGATTATCACCGAGATTCGACACCGAGATTATGCCTTAGGACCGATAACCGAGATCTCGGACCGATATAACCGAGATCTCGGCGATATTAACTGCTTAGCTCGTAACTGATTACTTGAATAATTTCCATAAAGTCTAGGCATTCTTTAAGTAACGTGAGGATTACTAAGAATGACCGCGTTTTTGGTAGAAAAACGCCTTTTGTGGAAATCGAGTCTTAAATGTAGTAACTATGTGAAGTAATGTGCTACATGTGAATACTTGATTATTAAAGATTTATAGGTTTACTAAGTTGAGTTATGTGGAAATTGACTTGAAACGATGTATGCGTGAACATATAAGTTGTAAACCTAAGGATTGGGTAATTAGACGCGATAAGCATGTACGTGAGGTCTAAAATAATCGTCAAGGTTACCAATGGGTCCATGGGGTAAGGGTTAATGAAAATTCAAATCTTTTTTGTTAAAATAAGTCGAGGGAAGTTTGGTGAATAACTTGGACTGACTTAGAATGTTTGCTAAAATAGCCCTTTGGATAATAGTGTATTGTTAGAAACGAGTTGTGGTTTGGACTAGGAATTGCTTGTTGCTACGCTTGAGGTGAGTTTCACGACCCCTTTTCTTTTTAAATGTTTTTTAACGTTTTATAATTGGGGGATTAACATGCTTGTATGATGAGTAAACTAGAACTGTATAGAACATATAATGGCCTTTGGTAGATGCGTGACACGTGCGCTAGTCACCGGTCTATCCCCGTAGGTGGATACCTCCCTGCAGATCTTAATCATTAACTCTAGTTTAGATCTTGAATTATGTTGATAGATCAGATCTATTGGATTTGACACCCCCTCCCAGACTAGTTGGACTGGGTCTTATGGCATGAATGTGCTTCATTGGGAGTCGCCGGGAGACATGTTCGAGTGTACATAGTTGCACAATTGGGAAGAAATGTCATGGTTTGATTAAGAGCCTTAGGTTGCGATCATGCTTGTATGACCTAGCTAGTCTACCTGGTTCTTAGTTTAGTTGGTACTCGATCATGGTTTTTAAACAACGAAATTTGTGTATTCGCCTTAAAATCTGTGAACTCGCCAACTTTTTGTTGATATTTTTAAGCATGTTTTTCAGGTACTAATGCATAAGGGTCGAGAGTGTCGGTTTAGCACGCACTACTTGTGTACATGATTATGGGACCATAAAACTTTTAAGACTATGTTTTGTTTTGTAAAACAATGTTAACTTTTATTTCGCTTCGTCTTTGTTGAATGTGTTTTTAAAATTTATGACCTTAGAAACTTAAATATGTTTGACTAGAGGATGGTTGCAAGATGTCCATACGTAACTATTGTGTGATTTGCTAAACTATTGTGGTAGCAACTTCCGTTACCTCATGACTTGCTTTCCGTTGTGCGCTGACGGAGTGTGACAGTATTAAATTTGTCTTACCATATATGTGAAATTACAATTTTGTCCATTTTTGATGTATTATATAGTAGTAAAGATATAAATTTAAATGAGATCTTATCTATAATCTACAATACATTATTAAGCAAACTAGATGACCACAATGTAATTTTTAACCCATTTAAAATGGGTATGAAAAGACCAAGGCTAAATTTTATGATCCAAGTTATCCTACACGGTATAACAAAAATGAGAAAGGTAAGCAAGATACAAAAAAAACACATTGAATCATGAAATATAACACAATAAGTCCCAAAATATAACACATGGCAATAAATGTAACACAATGCTGATGAAAAATGACACAATGAATTGCAAAAATGACACAGTGAAGAAAATAAAGAAATGACATAATCAACATAAAAGACAAAATGATATAACACATTCTAAAAAATACAAGCTAAAAATCCAAAAAAATCAAAAACATAAAAACTAAGATCGTATGGTTTGATGAGACGGTTCCAATGCCACTTAAATGAGTTCAATTGGACTCTGCTTGATCCCCTTTCAGACGACTTCTTATTTCTATTTCACTGTATATTTGATCATAACCCAACTTTTATAACCCATATTTTTTTTCCATTCTTACCCCCTTCTTCAAATCCTAATCATAAAAGGGAAAAGAGGACAAATAATGTACTCCTTAAACAATAAACTATACACGTAAGAATATACGCCAATAACTCATTAAGTTTTAGTAATTTTAGTTTTTTTTCTAATAACTTACAAAACTTTAAGAAAAAGAAACTTAATATGTGGTTCTATTGATTTGTTTTTCTCAACCTTCCAACATTAGTATTTTCAAAATAATTATGTTTGAAATATAACACTTTTTACTATTCAATAATCAGGATCTATATTCGTTTATATAGATTTAGACCTTTATCCTACCACAAATATTTTTCTCGAATATTCAGATATAACTTTATTAAAAATGGAACTATAATTGAAACAATTTTTTTTATTAAGAACAAACACACTATATATAGCTTATTTGTTATAGTAATGTCTTATATGTTATAGTTTGATACAAAAACATACTTACCACGTTTCTTATTGACACCCTGCCGCTAACGCGAGAGCCTCACCTAGTTTACTCTAATAGTTTAATAAAAGTACAAAGGTTGTCCTTTATCTTTATACGAAATTTCAATACATGTCATTTGCCTTTAAAATTGATGAGTTTTGTACTTTATATTTTCAAATGTTACTCGTTTTGTCCTTTGACCCTAACTCAGATAAATGTTTTTCTAAATCTAATCATGTGACTTGTGCATACGGGGATTTTTGTCATTTCTCTTTTCAGGAACTAATTTTATAAATAACTTAAACACCTCACCATTTTATTAAAAAACAATAGATATATATAAATAAAAAGAACTTTGTTTTTTCTCACTCTCTTTTTCACATCTTCCTACCACTTACCACCATTCACCACTACCTCCTGTTGTAACCACTGATAACAAACCAAACAAACCCTAATTTTAAAAACACTCTTTTTCTTCATCTTCCACTGAATGTTGATAAAAGCAAGCAACCACACACATTTACACACACAAAAGACCTTTGGTTTGGATAGGGTTTTGGTCGGAGGTGTAGGGGTGAACAATGTCAGAATCTAGTTAATCATAACAGATATGGGTCTAACGCAACATTATTCGTTGGTTTCTAGTAAAACCCATGTCTGCTTTTTTGGTGACTAGTTGAAGCGAGTGGTTAGGTGTGATGGTGATGTAGATGATAGATGGGAGGGTGAATCAAATGGTGAATTTGTTGTGTTGGAGTGGTATGATGGTGATGTGACTAGGGTTTTTAGTGGTAAATGTACTAATGATGGTTGTGGAGTTGTGGGGGTTGGGGTGGACGGTGGTGATGGATGGTAGGAGAGACAGAAAAGAGAAAGAAAGATCTTTTTTTAATGTATATATGTACACATTAAGTTCCTTTAATACTTTTTTTTAAGTTAATTATATAGGCAGTCCTTGTGTTTTTCTAAAAGTTAAAGCGTTAAGTATTAAGGTTTTTTTTTAACATGTTCATGTATTATTGTTTCTGTTTGTGACACCTTTGGGTATTAAGGCTAACGGTTATTAGATTTTTTGTTAATTTTCAATAAAATGCCCTTTTCATACTTAAAGGTTCATTTATATAACTACTTCAAGGCCCATTTGTGTAGTTTATATAGAATCAAATTAGATATTATTATATATGTAAAAATATTAAAAGAAATATGTTGTTCATTTCGAGTTCTATTTGATATTCTTCTCCAGTTATCTCCAATTCTTTATGATTGAAAAAAAAAAACAAGGATTGTAGATTTGCAAGTGGAGTTCATTCCCCATCAATTCAATATTTAAAAAAAAACAAAAGCATTAACAAAGATTAATTTGAAAAGGTGGATAATAATTACCTAATGAACTCCATTACCATTACACATTGTTCATCGCCATCACCAAAAATTGACTTTGAATATTGAAATAAACACCCACATGTAGCAAAATTAATGTTCATCGTCTCTGACAAACCATCACTTCACCACTATGTTTTAGAGATGCCAACCCAAGCCCTAAATAGAACCCAAGTCGCAAAGGTTCATAACGAAATCAGGTGTTTCAGTTGGAGAAACAACGACTCTCACAACGATCGATAGGATTATAGGTTTGTTTTGTTGTTAGTGGTGCTAGATGTGGTTTTAAGTTATGTCTTCATCTGAAACTGCCACCACCACCATTTAAACAATAACCGCCATTGAATTGCTTATCATTCACACCCCTCAAGCCGTCGCCCCTACCATCCCCCTGACCTTTAATCGTTGCAGGTTCCATCATATACACCCCATATCCCACAACCATTGAAACCCCTACCTCAGATTTGTAGTACTGGTAGTGGTCACGGGAACCGATGGTGGTCAGCGACATATAATATCATGGGGTAATTTTTGTTTTTATATATTTTAATAATTTGCACAAATGGTCCTATAACTAAAATTAATTTAATACATGTAGGTCCCTCTAGTTATAAAAGGGTATTTTTGTCAATTTACTCGAACTTAGCAAAAATATATAAAGTCTGTAAGCCTTAATACCTTAACCTGTTATAAATTGAAACCATAAAGTCTGAACTTGCTAAAATTCCTTAGTATTCAAAGGTGTTATGTTTGATAAACCACTTGGACTATCTACGTAATTAACACTTTTGTTTATTTATCAAACTGTTTTCGGTTAAAGTGACAAAAAGACTAAACTACGTTTCTCTAACCTAACTTAATGTAAAAAAATTAACTGAGTTACGGTCAAACAATAAAACGTGTAGTATTAGAAAACATAAAGTAAAAAACTCATCAATTTGTAAGAAAAAATATACACTTTAAAATTTGGTATAAAGATAAAATTTGTAATTCACTCTTACAATAAATAATAGGAAAGTGTGTATGAATGAAATGAGATTTTGATTAACGCTAATAGTTTAATAAAAGTTAAAACAAATAATAAGAAAGTGTGTATGAATAATAATAAATGTTGAAAAGGAAGAGTGAAAGAAAGGGAATTCCACGTCGGGAAGGGATCAGAAAAGGAAATATCGACACAAAAGGACTTGTTGGTTTCAATTCCTACAGATGCCAACGTTGACCCCGACCCTGTCTTACACTCTCTGGAGAGAGAAAATATTGTTATGTTTTTTTAGAAAAACAGAAAATAGTATTATTAATTTCAAAAAGAAAAACACACAATATATATATATAGATATGGTTAATTTATAAATAAAAAAAACCTACATAGGAAACGGAAATATTACGGAAGTGTTTTGTGAAAAAATATATGTTAGTCGAGTTTGATATTAATAAATAAATTAGTTTTAAAGAAAAAATGGTTTTAAATAATAATAATAATAATAATAATAATAATAATAATAATAATAATAATAATAAAGGGGTAAAAAGAAGAGGGTAAATAAGAAAGAAAGAAGGCGTGGAATTCTGGTGTTATATTGGGATTCTAAATCCAACAACGACTTGACGTTCCATGCAGGAGAGATTTATGGACAGAAAGAAGATGTCATTTATTTATTTTATTATTCATGTCTCGTGCCTTTCACTCACACACTCCATCCAAACTGCCCCTCTCCTTTTATTTTCATTTTACAGTCTTTGTTTTATCTTATGTACCTTCATCATTTTCATTCCATCTTTTCATTTTACTTACGCCCTCCTTCATTTAACATCTTTCACACGTATATTCACATACTCAACCTAGCTATTCAATTTCACACGTCTTTAAAATTTAACTTATTTTGAAATCATAATATATATGCATACAACTCGTGTAATATGAGTCATAAAATACAACATCTTTACATTTCTACTAGCCTCTTATATGACCCGTATACATTTGTAATTAAAGTTGTGTTTTTCATACTAATACCAGCTATACCAGCAGCATACATCTATACGAGTCATATATATGTCAAGGAACATCAGCTTTATCGTGTAATGTGAATGTATACTACCTGTATATATATCAACACCCTCACAGGTTTAAATAAAATCTGTTAAATACTTACAAAATAAAGTAACACTTTGTTATGAATGACCAAAAACGAACGAAACAAAAATATATTATGTTCTTGTGGATAGATATTGAAGAAGAAGATCTTATTAATAAAACTTCAACTTTTATCATATAGGCTATTGAAGGTGGATTCTATTAAGAATTCATTTGAGCTAAGAGAACCTTAACAACTACGACCTAAAATGCAATTTTTTTTTTTATAATTTTTTACCCAAGCATGTAAAATAGGCTAGCTAAGAAACATGTAAAGATGAAAAAAATTGCAGTGTCCATACACCGGTGTAACAAAAGTGACGTAAACTAACGTTACGTCGAAATGCAACTAAAATTCAATTTACGTCACTTTCTTTTATAATACTATAAGGACGGAATAATTTTTTTATATTTTTTACATGTTTCTTAGTTGGCCTATTTTACATATTTAGGTAAAAAAAAAAATTAGGTATCAAATCACATTTCAGATCATAGCTCTCACGGTTATCTCAAGTGAGTGAGTTCTCAAATTATGCTAATCTAGGTTAATGTAAGTTAAAGGTTAAAAGTAAGGTTTTTTTTTATTTTTATTTAATATTATATACGTGTTAGAAATATAAAAAATGGTAGGGAGCCTCCTCCTGCTTGTGGTGTTGGTATGACTGAGAGAGACTGGCCATCTGCTCTGCTCTGTGCTTCTTGTCACCAACTGAATCATCCACATTTCACACTTTGATAATTCATGTTTTCAACTAAATTACAAACTTTTTTTCTTTTTCATTCTACAATTTCCAAACACCAATGCTAAGGCTTCTCTTCACCACACCAATACGTTAATTTATACGTACTTCTTTTATGTCTTTCTTCCTTTTCTCTTTTACATATTTGTGTTAATTATTGATCAAAGAAAAAGGCTTGTGTTAAATATACCAAGTAAAAGGATTAATATACCAATTTAGTCAAACTTTAATGATAGGTAGGCATTTAATGATAGGTAAGCATTTAATGATAGATAGACATTTACATTATTATACTATTATTTATTTTTTGTATTACTATCATGTTGGACATATGGTATGTCCGATAGTAATTAAAGTCGAAGTCTATGTAACCCGACCCGGTACGATCCGAAGAGTTACACGTTGGTACACGAATCAGATAAGTTTACATTTAGGTGGTTTATTATTTGTGAAATAATAAATTGTTTGAACTGGAGGGACTTAATAGTAAAAGAGTTTATTATTAAAGGAGAATCCTAGTTGATTACTAAAAGGGGTTATGTGTAAGTTTTAGGGAATCCTAATTGATTACTAAAAGGGGTTATGTGTAAGTTTTATTGTTATAAATAAGGGATTAGGGATCAAACCCTAATCACAAGTTTTATAAAATAAAAACACACATACACCCACTCCTCTCCCTTGGTCGCCGCTACCACCATTCGGCCTCCTCCCTCTGCCGCCAAACAACCACCGCCGGTCACCCCTTCCTTCTGGTTGGTTCGTGCTCGGTTCGTGATACTTCCTACTAGCGAGGATTCGTTGTAACCCGCGTGTTGCAATCCCGGTGTAGTCGTCAAAGGTTGATTACTAAACCCCCTATGGTTGTGATTATTATTTATTTGTTTATACGCGTTTAACCGAGATCCTGATTGGGAATATTTTATTAATCGGATTAATAAAATTAACTAACAACATATATATATATATATAAATCGGCTATTATTATATATTGTATATATAATCCGTTTTTGTTAAATATATAAACCGCTTCCGCTCCGTATACGATACCATGATTCCAACATATCTACTATCACTTTTTTTATTTACAATTTTATATTTTGTTGTACTATTATTAATAATATTAATATTAATACCAATATTAATAAAAAATAAATTAATCTTTCATAAAAAAATATAAATAAATACGAAAGTGCAAAAGTTCATTATAAATAAACAACGATACGAGTCTCTAATAAAAAAAGTAAACATGCAAACATTTAATACTTAGTTGTGATTTCTTCAAGCTTGGTCGTCCACGAGTATTTTTTTGAACTTGAGGTTCCTGGATGTCGTCCACGAGTATTTTTTTGAACTTGAGGTTCCGACTCCTTTTTTTTTTGGTGCCGGTAACTTTACTTGAATCTTTCCCTTTATATTCGCCGCCACGATCACATTGGAACACAACCTTATACACGAAGCCACATGGTCTTTTATTTGATCTTTATTTCACGACGACAACACCAAGTGAGTATGCCAACTTTTGTACCCAATCCACCAATGCTTCACGAGACCCGAATGCCTAAAAATGAATTTTATTTGTGTTAACGTTTATAAGTAGTTTTATATTTACCGTGTAAAATAATATATTTATCTAAATATATATTTTTTTCTTTTTACGAAATTAAAAAAAAAAACAAAAGTGCTAAAAGTTCTTAGTGACAAAACGAAATTAAAACAAAAGTGACGAGATTAACAAATAACATATTTAAACAAAACAAAACGAATCACTATCTTAACTATTGAAAGTTATATTAGTTTTACTTATAAACAAAACAAAACGAACCAGTAATCAGATTAGTTATTTTTTTGGGTTACTATTAGTCAGATTCGATAAATATTTTTCCGAATAACGTAACGTGGTAACGTATAATTTCATTTAGTAGTAAGTTAGTAACGTTTATTAAATTTTAGTAGCAACGTAAATTTCATTTTAGTAGTAACGTTTTCGAAAAATCGTAAAAAAACGAAAAATTTCCACTACGCGTGTGGAGTTGAGTAGCAGCGGGTGCGATCCCTAGCTATGAGCTAGGTCCGCCCCTGCACACATATTTTCCCATAAATCCATATAGAGCCCATCCTAATACTTTATAATATTTTAATCCCATAAAGCCCCATGGAGTACCCCCCCCCCCCCCCCAACTACACACGACCTTATACATGGAAATTTTAAAACTTTAGATAATGCTAAGAATAATAGCAAAAACTCAACATGCTAGAATTAACGAGTGAATTAGATTTTCCTCCATGGACACAGAGAAAAAACATTAAGTTTTTACCGTTTCATCTGTCGATTATGACTTATGTACCAATTTGTTTCCAAAATAAATCATGACTGAGAGATAGATAAGATAAAAAATCACAAGTTCTAGATTGCAAGTAATTGCTAAACCTAGGGACATAAAATTTAATTAAAACAAAAAAAAATATAATTGTCATCTAAAAGTGCATGCCTTATTTAATAAATTAAGTGTTAAAAAAAATCATTAAATTGATTGAAAAAATGAGCATGGGAAATTGCCAATAGCATTTAATATAAGTCAAAAGGTTTGACCATTTTGGTATGTTTAACAACACCCAAGAAAAAATATATAAACGCGTTGACGAATGAACCGTACTAATTTATGCGCCCCGAAGATGTTTCTATCTACATTTCTATAGGATTTAAAAGTATTAATCTCTCTCTACATATATATATATATAAATGTTCAGGTTATTCATTAATCATGTTTTTTTTTCTTTTAAACCAGGTTTTTATCTATGATATTGAAATTCAGCTCAATCGTCATGCTATCATTGGAATTTTACTCTTCTAAAGATGGATATTTATATTTCATCAAGAGAAGTTAGGAGAAAAAATCGCGAAACACTGCAACACATGGTGTCACCTTATAGCAATGTTATTTTTTTATTTATTTAATTACAAGAGTAATAATTATTACTATTAGTATTAGTATTATTAGAATAATTATATTTTTCAACCTCGGGACGCTTCCGAGATAAAACTAGTATTTAATATTCCATATACTTTTTGTTTTTTATTTTATTTTTTTTCCCTCTGTATGCAAGTCTAATTAATTCTTCATGTTTAGTAGCTCTTTGCAACTTATCATTTACAACATATTTGTTCATCATTCTAACTACCCAGTGTCCAAACATTTATACCATATTCCACTCATCTGGAGTTACATATATAAATCAAAATATTTAAAGACACTAATTACATAAAATGTTCATTAGAATGTAGTTATTAGTTATTTTAATATTTACTAACTCACTAACGTTTTAACTCGTATTAAAAATAAACATTAAATGAGTCGGGTTGAAACACATTAGTGTTTGTTTCAAGATCATTGCTGATCGATTTGCTTCCACTATAAAACAATCTTCTCATTGTTCTATTTTTATTTTAGTTAAAAGACGGGTTAGGATCAAATACACAGTGAAAAAAAAAATGGAAAGTCATAGGAAGAGTATCAAATGGACTCCGATTGAACTCATTCAAGTGGCATTGGAACCGTCTTATCAAACCGGCCCTACGACGTTAGTTTTTAGGTTTTCGTTTTTTGGGTTTTAACTTGTAGTTTTTAGAATATGCGTTATATCATTATATACCATTGTGTCTTTTTCTTATTTTCATCATTGTGTCATTTTTTTCAATTCATTGTGTATTTTTTCTTCAGCATTGTGTAATATTTTTTGACACCGTGTTATATTTTGTGGCTCATTGTGTCATATTTCATGATCTATTGTGTTTTTTGTTTCCTTCTCACCCTTCTGATTTTTGTTACATTGTGTAGAATAACTTAATCCGTTAAAAGACAATATACGATTTTCTCTTTCAAATATAAAATATAAACAATGTAGTTTTATTTACTTCATATACATTTTCTGAAATTAATAATGTCGTCTTCCAATTTTTCAGCATGGTTCAACCAATTTGGCCAATGAACCACTCGCTATAAGAAGATTAAGTTAATTTGTTAGTAATTATTAATGCATCTTTTTTTTTTTTTTTTTGAAAGAAAATCATAATTTTATTAATGTATCACTTAATTTTTTTCACGGCTTAAATTACTTAAATCACCATTGAAGCATCATAAAATTTTAAGATAAGAATTTTTACGTTTATTAAATAAATAAATAAATAAATTACATGACAATGTGTTATGTTATAATGCCCTTTGGTGTTTATGAGCAACATGTATTGACTGACTTAGTGACTTAACTTGAACTTGGCCCATTTTATATAATGAGGCTCAACAACTAAAAAAAGAGCCTTATTAAGTTAGCCCAATTAGTTAAGTAGCACCAACTACACACTCGAAGACCAACATAGTTAGGCCCAAAATATGTGTTATGTGTTAGATAACGATTTTATAAAGGCTCAACATACAGGCTACCGTGGTAAAACGGTTTTGGACCGTATAGTTGAGGCAGTCCGTAGTAACCCGTCTTTTGTAATTGTTCTTTCGGACATTGATGAAGCCGATATGTTGGTTCGCGGCGGTATAAAACAGGCCATGGAAAGAGGTCGACTCGTGGACTCTCATGGTCGCGAAGTCAGCCTCAGGAATGTTGTTTTCATACTAACCGGGAATTGGTCAACTGCAGGTGTAGACGAGTATCAAGTCGACGAGCAACGGCTGCATTCGATAGCAACCCGCGATTGGCAGTTGCGGGTAACCATTAGCAAAAAACAGTTAAAAAGGCGAGCGAGTTGGTTGTCAGGAAAAGATAATGCAAGACGACAAAGGAAAGAATCGGGTTTGGATCTATCTCTTCATCTCAACCTAGCTATAGACTACGAGGAAGATCAAACCCATGGAACTAATGTTGATTAATAGTGTTGTGTTTCTTTTGCTTTTTCTATAAGTTGTCACTATAAGCAATTTTGTCCGATGTTTATGCCTATGTATAATTTTGTTCTTTATTTAGGTTAGGTATTGAATATTAATATTAGAGTTATGTATTTTTTAGCCTTTATGACATGTATTAACATTAGAGTTATACATTGTTTTAGGTTATGTATTAGAGGTAGAGGTCCCTGTACAAAAGGGAGTTTTTGTGAGAAGGGTAAGAAGACTTTTGTACCATTAGATTAGAATGATCAAGGGATGAGATTAGATGAGTGGCACATTTGTAATATCTATTATAAATTAAGTGATTAATTAGATTATTTAAGGGTAAATGTGTCAATTTAATGTGTGTTGAATGGTAACCACCAATTTAACATTAAATAGTTTTCTAAATAAGGAGTAATTGATTTTGGAAATAAAAAAAATATATGACAAGATTTTGGATAAATAAAATTCAGAAAGTTGTACACTGTACGTCTATCCCCATTTGTGAATGTCAAATGCTTTTTAGATTCACACCACCGCCGGTTTCATTCAACCACCAATTCAAAAACCACACCGTCACTACCTATCCCTCCAGCCACAACAAAAACATTAAATGACTTTCAAACAAATATTTAAGGCTTCATTCTTCGATTGTTCCTTATCTCCTACACTTTTTCTTTTCTAATCGTGGGGTGTTTTATCTTCATGCATAAGAATGTATTACATTCATAACAATGTGTATTTTCATCAATTTCTAACAAATATCAGTGTGTTATATTTTTCATGGTGGATTATTGTATTACATGGTGTAAAATAACATCGGTGTGTTTTTATCTTCAACAGTGTGTTTTATCTTCATCAGTGTTTTACATTCATATTGACCACCTTCTTCATATCACGATTCATAAGTGTGTTTATCTTTATAAGTGTATTTTATCTTCATCAGTGTGTTCATCTTCATCAAATGTATTATATTCATATTATGAGTCATCAATGTGTTTTATATTCATCAGTGTGTTTTGTCTTGATCAGTGTGTTTTGTCTTCATTATTGTTTTTTATCTTCATTTAGAATGGTGTTAGTCGAACAAAATTATATATAATCACAGAAAAATTATGTCAGGTGTAATTAATTGATATTTACCAAAATTAAAGCATTGTCCAAATTACTCTATTACCCTTAAATTTAAATTTAATTGGTGCCATATGTCATCACCCTTCTTATCCTTCTCACAAAAACACCCTTTTGTACATGATCCTCACCCATGTATTAGATATTGATATTAGAATTATGCATTTTTTAGCATTTATGATATGTGTTAATATTAGAGTTATACATTCTTTTAGGTTAGGTATCAATATTAGTATTGTGAGACTTGGTACATGTGATAAGTTTTTTAATGGTTACAACTTCCCACTTAAGTGATTGTTTAGTTGATTAGGTTAGGAATTATAGGATTCATTAGAATGTGAGAGATTAGAGAGATGTGATGAGTTTTTGACTCTAATGAGAGACTAGAGAGATGTGATGAGTTTTTTACTCTAATGAGAGACTAGAGAGATGTAATGAGTTTTTGAATAGTTGCAGCTTACATAAGTGATTCTTTAGATGATTACTGATTAGGTTTTAGGTTAGGGAATATGAGTTATTACTGATTAGAATACTATGGACATGCAATGATTGAGAGATTTGTGGTTAGTTAACTTGAGCCATTTGCAATTAGTTATCACGTCAACTTAGATTTTTCAACCCCGGGACTCTCCCGGGGTAATCAGCTAGTATATATATATAGTGTAAGGTTTTATAGTAAACCTTAAAAATTTGAGTAAACCTAGTAAACTCAATCCCATCCATCCATTAAACAAGATCAATGGCCATGGATTAATCCTCATTTAATAATACAATAAAGTACATTAAATAGTGTATTATAGTACAAAGAGGGCATTGTTGTCTTTGTACATATGCATTGGTAACTCAAACCTGCAAGAACAGGTTTCAATGCATCATACATCATCTTCTCTCTCTAATATAATAATACATTTCAAAATCAAATATCACACACTCTCTCTCTTGTTCATCTTCTCTCTCTCTCTCTAATACATTCTCTCTTATTCATCTTCTGGATATTGTTCTCTCTCTCTCCCTCTCTCAAGATCATTATCCATCAAATAGAAACCAAATCCTATTATCTATCCTCTTTTTCCCATCAATTTCAAACCCAAATCATAGAATTCCAGATCTTCGATGGTATGGGTTTAAAACACAGATCAGAGATCGATGGTGGTGGTTCCGTCATAAAACCCGATGATCTTTCTTCTGAAAGGTATGGTTTCATTGTTTGTTTCTTCCTATTATGTTTCATCTTTCTATGAAATCACAAAAATAAACGATTCTAAATCTATTCGATTTGGGGGGTTTTGTTAACAGTGTTTTTATTCATAAAAAAGTAGTTGGCTTTTATGTATATTATGATCATGGAGTTTAATTTATAATTATTATAAGGGGTAATAGTGGTTTTTGGTTTTTTTATTGTTACAGGGGGTATTACATAATTTTGGGTTTTGTTATAGAGGGTATAAGGAGGTCTTGGGTAGTGTTCATACAGAATCAGTGGTTTGTTGTTACAGTAGTTGGTGCAAAAAAGTGTTTTATTGGTTTTTTGTTAGTGTTCATACAATTTTGTGTGTTATGTAGATGATGATAGGGTGATGATGATATTTTGATATTTTGTGTCCATGGATTGGTGTGCTGATATAGTGGATAGACATTGTTGATAGTGTTTGTTGCATGGGTTAATAATTTTGCTAACCTATGTTAATAATTTGCTAACTTGTGCCAATTTGTAGTTTGCTTAGTGAATGAACTAATGTTAGATTATGCTTATTAACATTTTACTAATAAACATGTGTTAATAATTTTGCTAACCTATGTTAATAATTTGCTAACATGTGTCAATAATTTTGCTAACATGTGCTAATTTGTAGCTTGCATATGTTGATAGCGTTTGTTGCATGGGCCCTACGTGATGAAGCAAGTAGCTAAGGCTAATTTGTAAGTTATAGAGTTGTCCAGCATAATTATATTTTTGTCACAAAAATGCCTATTATCATAAGTTGCATACTGGAATATTTTTGTCTAATAGGAGAGAATGCGCGACTTTCAGGATTGCATTGACTTTCACAAGATGGACGTGCCGTACAAATATGTAAGCATGTTTATTGGACTTTTACAGAAAAATATATGCTAATACAGCCGTTAACCCAATTTTGGTATATTTGTTGATGATCCAGAAGTATATGTTTGTGAAGTACCTGGAGGACATCAAACACACATAGGCTGGTGCGGCAATACAGAAAGCGGACCTTGACTGGGCAACAACAGGGAATGCGCCACCTTTTACTGGTCCACAACCTTATTGACGGTATATTCCTGCTTAGTGAATGAACTAATGTTAGATTATGTTTATTAACATTTACTGATAAACATGTGTTAATAATTTTGCTAACCAGTGTTAATAATTTGCTAACATGTGTCAATAATTTTGCTAACCTGTGCTAATTTGTAGCTTGCATATGTTGATAGCGTTTGTTGGATGTTGTAATCGATTTTCGGGCTGAGGTTATAAACTATGAAGAGACGTTCAAAATAGACGAAGCGTATTTGCGCCTCTTTATCAGGACAAAGCAGTGGTAAGTAGAAATGATTTACCAATTGTAAGTAGGTTCCAAAATATCACATGTGATTTACTAAAACTGTTCTTAATGGCAACCCAGTTCCCATGGATTCTCTACGATAAAGATTGTAACAAGAAGAAGAGGATGAGCAAGTTCGCTAGTAACATGAGAGCTGCCCCTGCCTGTGTATCAATAGAACACTGATTTTTAGAAATGTAACCTTGTCCTTTTACCATATGCATGTCATGTGTAAGACTTGGTAGCATATATATTAGTAAACTTTTAATTCGTATGTATGGTTGATGATCAAAGTTATGGTAGGTGACATATAGTACACTGTTAACATATGTATCTTGTCTTGTGTAATATTTGGTAACATATGCATGTCTTTTCCCAGCATGTTTACAAATGTATTGTGACTTGTATTGAATATCACAAATATGACATACATGGAAATGGTGATAAAAAGAAACATTTAGACTACACCCTCCTGCCCCTTTACTAACATACGCATTGTGACCTGTGTGTTTGCTAACATATGCATCGTGACCTGTGTATGTTTTGGTAACATGTGTTGGTAGCTTGGTAAAATGTCATTTTCATTAGGTGGGACAAGTTTGGTTAGATAAGAATCTCATGTTTTAGTTACCTAACAACCATATTTATGTCTTTTAGAAACCTACTAACGTATATATGTCTTTTGTCGGATACACGACCAAAAAAATTTAAGTTACATGGATCTCCATATGTATGTCTTTTAGAAACCTACTAACATATATATGTGGTAAAAAAACAAAGTACATGGATCTCTAAATTTGAATCTGTTCAAAAGTAAAAAACTTAAAAGTTATCAAACAACTGGAAAATAAGGTCAACTTAACACATGTTATATATTGAATTAGTAAATGAGTTAAACTCAAATAATTATCATGTTAATTTTTGAACATCAAATTAATAACGTATGCCACATGAGCCCTTTAAACCATGTTAGTTGTAATCCTTAAACACATATTAACACATCACTAACATGTTAAAAAGAAACATTAAGACTACACATTCCTGCCCCTTTACTAACACATGCATTGTGACCTGTGTATGTTTTGGTAACATGTGTTGGTAGCTTGAGAAAATGTCAAGTTTGGTTTTATAAGGATCTCATGTTTTAGTTACCAAACAACCATATGTATGTCTTTTAGAAACCTACTAACGTATATATGTGGGACAAGTTTGGTTTGATAGTAAATGAGTTAAACTCAAACAACTGGAAAATAAGGTCAACTTAACACATGTTATATATTGAATTAGTAAATGAGTTAAACTCAAATAATTATCACGTTAATTTTTGAACATCATATTAATAACGTAGGCCACATGAGCCCTTTAAACCATGTTAGTTGTAATCCTTAAACACATATTAACACATCACTAACATGTTAAAAAAGAAACATTAAGACTACACATTCCTGCCCCTTTACTAACACATGCATTGTGACCTGTGTATGTTTTGGTAACATGTGTTGGTAGCTTGAGAAAACGTCAAGTTTGGTTTTATAAGGATCTCATGTTTTAGTTACCAAACAACCATATGTATGTCTTTTAGAAACTTACTAACGTATATATGTGGGACAAGTTTGGTTTGATAGGTGGGACAAGTTTGGTTTGATAAGGATCTCATGTTTTATTTACCTAACAACCATATGTATGTCTTTTAGAAACATACTAACGTATATATGTCTTTTTTTTGGATACACGACCTAAAAATTTAAGCTACACGGATCTCCATATGTATGTCTTTTAGAAACATACTAACGTTGTACATGTGGTAACAAAGACAAAGTACATGGATCTCCAAATTTGAATCTATTCAAAAGTAAAAAACTTAAAAAGGTAAACATAACTATTTATGAATGATAAAAAAAACTATCCTAACAACATAAAAAAAATCTTGCTATGCTTCGTTCTTGATACCCATCTTCATCTTTAACACAAACATCTTTTCACCTGCAAAAAGGATAACACGTGTTAGTTAGGCATATACTAACATGTGTCATCATCACTAACACATGTTAATTGAACCCTAAAACATGTCAATTGGGATAGATTCATCAGTTGGCACCAATGCAAACATGTGTTAGCATCACTAACACATGTTAGTTGAACCCTGTGTAGATGCACGAAGTGCGACTAGTGATTGGATCTACATAATTAACATATGTTAGGAAGTTCTGATGGGTTGAAAGTGGAACATATGGGGCGAAGGTGAATGATCATGGGCGAAGGAAGATGTTTCTGGGCGAAGGTGAAAGAGACTGTCCATGTCAAGACACATTCGTACCATGTTGTGGGCGAATGTGGAAGAATTCCACATTCGACCAACAGAACTGGGCGAATGTGCAGGTTTATAAATAGATTTTGTGTGTTTTTGTGTTAGAAAGAGTTTTAGTTCGAGTGTGTGTTGTGGTCAGGTTCAAGGTTAAGTTGTGAAAGTGTCTGTATTGATTAGATTGACTAGGAGTTTGATTGTAACACGTTTTTATGAAAGTTAATCTATGAAAAGGTATTTGAAATGATGTTTTCTGTGTTTTGATCCGAGTTTTATCAGTTTGTTGATAACTAGGGTTTCCGCACCTGGTTTTGTTACTTGTATGATCATATCTTCCTGTTTTAGCTAAAATCTTTCAATTACACCCTGACACATCAGTAAGCACTAATACAAAAAATCAAAACCTTCACACAGAATAACATATATACAAGAAATATAAAGTAAACATTATTAGAAAAAAATCAAAAGATATACCAAGAAAATAAAAACACATTTGCTATTTAACACATGTTAACTGAACCTTAACACATGTTAATTGCGATAGATTCAGCTCCTAATTCAGAACTAAAAGACCTTAAACCAAAAATATTCAATAAAAACACATTTAACAAATTAAAAAGAGATGATCTTTAACATCCAATCTAATACAAACATGTGTTAGCATTACTAACACGTGTTAATTGAACCCTGGCACATTAGTAAGCACCAATACAAAGCGTACAACTATAAAAATTCTAAAGTTAAAGACTTTTACAAGTGCTTTAGATCAGATTCAATACTTTTATATCACTTTCATCAATTTTCCATGACAAAAAAAAAAAAAGAATAATTGAGTATTATATACATACACACAAATGTTTACCATTTTTAAATAAAAAAGTTGCAAGAACCACATATATAAAAACTGATATTTGCAAAAAATAAATAAATAAAGTTACAAGTGTTGGGTTTTTGCATTTCCTAGTCCTAAATGGATATCTAGCAAAGCAACAACAATTTTTTAGTCAATTTTTTATCCTATAAAAATATGAGTATTAGTCTACTAACTACTTCATAAATTCTTTATCCACAAACTCAAAAATCAATAATTGAGACATGTTTATGGATTTCAAATTGTTTCACAACAAAAGTTGACTTCTAACCAAATCAAAAATCTAATTATTATACACAACATTACCCTTACAAAATCAAAGACATACCTGCTTTCTTCATCACCTAAAACACAAACTTCTAATTAACTCCCACCACCAACCAAATTCACTATCAAAACACCTACCATCAACATATCTCCATTCAAAATCACTTCAAGCACAAACACCTTTATCCTGTGAAAGCTCAGATCTGAAACTAAATTTCTTATTTTTACAGACACAAAATCCGGTTCGTAAAACCTACAACCAAAAGAAAACATACTGATTAACGACCTCCGCTTCGTGACCGGGAAAATAATCACCACCACACGGCTCACAATGCTACGTACTTCTGGTCTATGTTCTTCACGCGCCGGAAAAAGTGGTGGCACCGCCGTGTATGGTGGCTCTCCGTCATCAACCACCGTCACTTTTTTCTCTCTCTACCTCCAGACTCTCTCTCTTTATTGATGTACAATGTGTGTGTGTGAAATGAGATTCAAAAAGGGATATTTGGGTTTTATATTTGTTAGTGATCTTGAGAGAGAATAGATTATATAAATTTGAAATCTTGGAAAAAAACAAATCTGACAAAACAAAAAAGAAGTGATTTGATGGTTTGGATAAATGACTATCCTACCCTTGAGCTTGATGACCATGTGAGTGATGTGGCTCAATCTTGGCCAAGCATTGGGTTTACTAGAGTTTACTCAATTTGGGTGGGTTTACTCCCAATACTTCCCCTATATATATATATATATATATATATATATATAAATATTTGAGATGGTGTTGTCCTACATGGCATGCATACATGCATTCTCTCTTTTGAGAGTGCCATGTAGGATCACATGTGGACCAATGAAAAAAGAAAAGCCATTGAGTTATTTTAGGAAAAAAAGAATTTAAAAACAAAATTAAATTTTTTATCTCATGTTTTCTCCCATAACTTTTATATACGAGATTTTTTAAAGAAAAAAATTACACTAAATTAACGAGCGTTTTATTATATTTCCAACAAGTACCGTAGTGCTATAAAAACGGAGAAAAAAAACGACTATTTTTTTGTGGGGTTATGTTCTCAAATATATTTTACTCTACTAATAAATCACGACTTAGGGTTTTTTATATTTGAATAAGAAACGATAAAGATACCTTCATAGGCAGAGATTCGTTTTTTTATATTTGAATATGATATCTTATGGCAAAAATTTGTTTAAAATAAATAATAATAATAATATTCATTAATCATGTATTGACAAGTCATTAATTATGTTGTCATACTAGATTTTTTATTATGTCATATTAGATATTTCAACCCCGGGAACGACTATTTTTTGTGGGGTTTCGTTCATACAGGAAAAAAACACAAAGTGTTCAGGTTATTCATTAATCATATTTTACTCTACTAATAAATCACGACTTAGGGTTTTTTATATTTGAATAAGAAACGATAAAGATACCTTCATAGGCAGAGATTCGTTTTTTTATATTTGAATATGATATCTTATGGCAAAAATTTGTTTAAAATAAATAATAATAATAATAATAATAATATTCATTAATCATGTATTGACAAGTCATTAATTATGTTGTCATACTAGATTTTTTATTATGTCATATTAGATATTTCAACCCCGGGAACGACTAGTTTTTGTGGGATTTCGTTCATACAGGAAAAAAACACAAAGTGTTCAGGTTATTCATTAATCATGTTTTTTCTTTTAAACCAGCTTCTTATCTACGACGTTGAAATTCAGCCCAATCGCCATGCTATCATTGGAACTTTACTCTTCTAAAGATGGATAGGTATACTTCATCAAGAGAAGCTAGGAGAAAGAATCGCGCAACACTGCAACAACACATGGTGTCACCTTATACCAAGGTTATTTTTTATTTATTTAATTACAAGAGTAATAATTATTACTATTAGTATTAGTATTATTAATGGTTATATTTTTCAACCCGAAACGCTCCCGATATAAAAGCTAGTTATCTATATTTAATCATAGTTATTCTTATGTTATGAAAACACATATATACTAACATTTATTAATTATAGTAATTCAAGCAGTAATTTTTATTATGCTATACTATAAAGTAGCATAATAATACTTAAAAGCATAATTACATTGCTTATTCAGACCAATTGCATGTTAACCCCTATTTGTGTTAGGTGTAAAGTCTTTGGACTTTATTGCAATTGGGCTCGTTTATTTAGATGTTTAGAAGGCATGTTTGGGTTTCTTATTCATCAATCATAAACCCTAATTAGTCTCTTTATATATTTTGTCTAGGTAATGGTAAAAGTTGTCGGAGCTAAATAATATATCTCTAGTTGCAGCATGTGGACGTAGGTTCCCCACTGGAACCGGAACACATAAAATTTTTGTGTTCGTGTGTTGCTTTATATTTTCTCATTTATTATTGCGTGTTTGTTGTGAATCGATTATTCCGTTGTGATACTTAATCTTAACAAGGTGGTCCAGTTCGGGTTTTAAAAACACTATCTAACTACCAAACAATCATTTATATACCATACATGCCAAGAGAAAGTCTATAACTATCAAGTAATGATGACGAGATAAAAAATAACTTTTACAACAAACGATAAACGTATGCTAAAGTTGTCGGTTATTAGAACCCCTTTTTCTATCTATACCAACATCTTAGGATAAAGATGCATTTTCAGTTTTTTTTTTTTTGAAAGGAGAATTTCATTAGAAAAGGCTCGACAGGTCCTCAAAGCAAGGACCAACGAGCAACAAAACGAAACAACATCAACCCAAAGGGAATAAACACCAAGTTTTCCAGATTACATCTTTTTTTCTAGACCTATTCCTGATCCAAAAATAAGAAGTCGACTTAATGTTCTCAACCACCTCCAAAGGACTTCGTCTTCTATTGGGAAGTCTATTAAGAGCAGCCCTCCACACCATAACTTTACATTTAAGGGGCACCCAACATTTCCATTTGATCACCGGTTCATTAACTCCAGGCATCGCATTGGACATCATCTTCTTAGCTGATGCAACAGTGAAAATCCCATCGTCTTTCGGCTTCCACTTCCACCTATCTTGACCGTATGTCCAGGAAATATCATGTATTTCACCCAGGAGCTGAAAAAGCTCCGTCACTTCCTCGGGAGAAGAAGGAACCGAGCGCCACTCCCACTGCATGGTT
Source organism: Ambrosia artemisiifolia (assembly GCA_032199755.1). Lineage (NCBI taxonomy): Eukaryota > Viridiplantae > Streptophyta > Magnoliopsida > Asterales > Asteraceae > Ambrosia > Ambrosia artemisiifolia. Next base: position 1,308,656 of record CM063516.1, on the reverse strand, counting down.
TTCATATTATTATCCCAACAATTCTGATTAGACACCTTAGCCCATTTGTTTCTTTCGAGCCGAAAAAGGTTGGGGTATAGGACTCGAAGAGGGGTATTTCCAAGCCAAGTGTCAACCCAAAAGTTAATGGTCGACCCATCTCCCAACTCGCAAGCAAAAAAAGAATGGAAAGGCAGGCCATTGGGAGATCTTTTTTCGCTAACTTTAACAATACTTCTCCAACACCCGGAAGAAGAAGAAGCGCATGGGAGAAAAGACCAAGGCTTACTAGAACTATGGCAACCCATAATAATCTTCTTCCACAAACTATTAGCTTCTTTTTGAATCTCCAAGCCCACTTTAGCATAAGCGCATCGTTGACCATTTCTAACTTTGCAACTCCCAAGCCACCGTTTTTCTTAGGAGAAGTGACAACATCCCAAGCAACCCACGAGATTTTCTTCTCCAAATCCGAACCCGCCCAAAGAAAACGTCACATAATAGCCCCCATAGCTTCAATGACCGCTTTAGGAGCTTTATATAGTGAAAGATAGTAGACGAGTAAGCTTTCAAGAACCGCCTTAATAAGTACAAGCCGACCTCCAATAGACAAAGTCCTTGCTTTCCACGAAGCAAGCCGTTTCTTAATAACCTCCAAAACCGGGTTCCAACTGTTAATTCGAGTCATTTTAGCCCCTACTTGGATACCAAGATACGTAAATGGCACGACACCTCTCTTGCACCCCAAGAAATCCATCATATTGTCTACCTCAAAGTCCTCCATACCAATACCATAGATATTAAACTTATGGAGGTTAATACGGAGACCCGAGCATAGATAAAATATACGAAGAACCCTAGCGATGCTTTGAATATTTTCCGAGGACCAATCACCCAAAATAAGTGCATCATCCGCAAAAAACAAATGGGTAACTTCAACTTCCCCATTAGAAAACTAACACCTTTGAAATCACCCACCTCTTTAGCTTTGTCAAATAACCACGAAAGAGCTTCCATAACAAAAAGGAAAAGAAAGGGCGATAGAGGATCACCTTGACGAAGACCCTTTTGGCATCCAAGATCGAAAGTAGGGGAACCATTTACCAACACCGCGACTCTAGAAGAACGGCAAATACCTTCAACCCATTTACACCACCTAGGTTGAAAACCCATTTGGTGTAAGATAGACAAAAGAAAATTCCAATTGACATTATCAAGGCCTTGTCAAAGTCTATCTTTAACATAAAAGCCTTCCTGTTTCTTTTCTTTAGCCAATCCAAAACTTCATTAACCATAAGAAGGTCATCAAGAATAAGACGATGCGATAAAAAAGCCGATTGCGTTTCCGAAATAACCTAACCTAAAACCCTTTTAAGACGACTAGCAAGGACTTTTGAAATAACCTTACTAATCATCCCAATCAAGGTAATAGGCCTATAATCTCTAAGTCCCAATTGAGATTTAACCTTCGGGATAAGAGTAATAAAAGAGGACCCGCAACCTGGACTGATAGAGCCAGAGGCATGAAACTCTACCATAATATTATAAAAATCATCTTCAAATAAGCTCCAAAACCGTTTAACAAAACGGAAATTGAAGCCATCCGGACCCGGCGCTTTATTAGAGCCACAATCAAACACCGCGTCTTTGATCTCTTGTCTAGAAAACATATCAATCAAAGATAAGTCGTCCTGTTCACTAATCTTCTTTAAACCTGTACACATAAGAAGCGGCCGAGAAGGATTAGGATTTGAAAAATGATTTCTAAAATAATGAAGAACTTCTTTTTTAAATAGCATTTATATAAATAAATTTAGCCTCTAATATAGTAGACATAAAGTTTAAGTCCACACGAGGCAGTCTACGTTAGATCACTCATAATGGTTGTGATTATCGCGAGCACTGCCTTGCGGCTAGCGCAGTGATCAAAATTCATCGCGAGCGCGACAGCTTTCACGGGGGCGACAGCTCGCTAGCCATTGACCAACGGTCATCTGACTGTTTAAATCACCACAAAAAAAATTTACCTTATATAATTTCAACACTTAAATACTTTCAACTCTCAAATACTTATCATCGCATACAACAAAGTACATAAAGATACTGCATCAACGAGTCGGGTGGTCAGAGTAGTCGGGCTCCACAATGGGCTAAAGTTTTAGGTTAGTTTGGTGTCCTAGTCGAGGGAGCACAACACAGTTGTGATTCAATCTCACACAAGTATAACGATCTCAAAGGGAAGTGTAAAACATTTGAAAGATTTTTTAGAAAAAATCAAGAATGATCTCGGCAAAGACCTCGACACAAAAGAAGACATGCTCATAGCCCTTGCTCAAATCGAGTATGTTTCCGAGGTCGGCCAAGATTTTCCACATATTTCGGTGTGACAAATATTACGACAAAAATTCCGTTATGTTAATTATATTTTCCAGTTATTATTTTATGTCTATGTAATGTTTTATATATTATTTTATGTAATTTTAATTTTAGTTTATGTAATGTTTTCATTTTATTTAATGTAATGTTAATTTATTTTTTATATTGTGTTATTTCTTTTTTTAGTTTATTTAAAAAAAGAGAGTTAGTGACGGTTTGATGATCACCCCTAGTATTTTGTGATGGATCGTGATGAAATAAAATGGCACAAGACGATTGATTAGTGATAGTGTAATGACTACACACACCCGCCCTAAGAGAGCTTATGGTGCTATCATTTAATTAACAATCTGTGCCAAAAATAAGATAATATTGGAGACATTATAGAATAGTATTTAATAATTAAAGAGGAGAAAACATTTACTCTTGCTATTTGCTTTTTTGGTATTGTAAAAATAATGGGGACTGTTTCACGTCGTCTATTTTTGTAGGTAGTGTCCAATTCCATAACAGGTTGACCTCTCAGACTGGGCCCATACCAGCTACTTATCATTAAGCAATTACGACACACCTTCAACGAGGGGTCCCTCATTCTGTGACCACAACCTCTCAATATACTTCTATAATAATAGTGACATTATCATAGAATATTTTTCTTATGTATAACTTCCTATTCTTGTATTCATAATTAGTTGATGCTTACATACTATGGTTTGGTAGCATAAGGTTTCCAACAAGATTAAAAGAATCGCATTAAAAAAAAGTTGTTTACATATCAAAATTCATCCAATTTGAATTTTTATTTTCTTTCCCTATTTTAGTTTTTCTTCCTCAGCAATAGTTGTCCAAAAGAGACGAACGTTTGATTCTGCTTGTTCATTTACACACATATTAATTATTTCAATTGACCTAGCATGCTTCACCAACGAATATAAGGACGGAGTAATGGAGTGGATACCGGTCGTGAAGCTTTTGTGGGGTTCACGATTTCTCTTGTGAATCGAGTATTAATAATTGTTAGATTGGCCTATTTTGATGGTACTCTCAAAAATTCAGCCAGATAATTCAAGATTATGCAATCTCTTCACTAAAGCCTTTAAAACACGTAATCCCTCACCTCCTCTTTTATTTGAGCATATATTTTTGAAAACATCAGCTGCAACAAAGGACGCGTCTTCTTTGTTTTTGCGCCCCCAAAAGTAAGATAATTAGAGAATAACATAACAAGAATTGTGCCAAATGAACAAAAAAAAAGTTGTCAAAGAACATCTTTACAAACCGTATGAATTCCCAAAGAATTATTTGACACGATCCACTCGTGTCAATGAGCGCTTCAGTTAAATGGGGATAATGTGTGAGGTTTCTAAAAATAGACGGTGTGTGTCTTAAAACCTCTTGATCAACAATGCTTCGACTAATTTGACACAATTCTTGATCAACAAATGCTTCGACTAAATGGGGATAATGTTAAAGGGCCATTTGAACCATCCCTCCACCAACAATAGCAATGTCATGCTAAGGAACATGATTCATAAAACCTTCATCGCCATCTGGCTCCTAATAAAGACAAAACATTCAACCGAATTCAATGATAACCAATAGGATTTCAGAAGTAAATACACTGTAACAAGATCTGGCAGCTATATTAGTTTATAGTTACCGCATAAACCTCCTACTATGTAATTAGATATAAATGTTGAAGTGTATCCTATCCATTTACCTTTCTTTTTCAACCTAATTTTCAAATTTCAGCTAGAAAATCTCCTTGGCATCACAGTGGCATCAAAATTAAGGTGCATAGACTTATGAAGCAAAAAATAATCTAGCGGCTATGAAGCAAACAACTATATGTGGAAAGAGACAAGAACCGAAAACATTACTTTGTTGAAATGGCTTCCGGATGGAACATCATTTAATTTTGCTGGTACATCCGTGCAAAATGCTCGTGTAGCTAGTGTTCGTACAAAGATGTTTGAAGCAAGCCTTCTTGTTGGAAGCAACCTAACACTCTTCATGTTTTTCAGATCAGAAAGTGCTGCAATAAGCATGTTTATAATTCTCATGCCATCATCAACATTGCAGCAACTTTTTGCACCATTACCAATATAACTGTAAAAAAAAAAGATTTACTGCATCTTTTTTCAGAATTTCTTCTGGCACATCATGAACTTAAAGAACAAAAGCTACGTTACTCACTTGGATCACTGCAATACGATGTTTGCTCTGGGCTGCTTTTTTCCTAGCGATCCATCCTCTAACATTTGACTGAATCAAAACCGCTGATCTTGATCGTTCTTGGGATTCAACGCGGAACACGCCTACACCTATTACACCGGTGTAAATACGTGTTAAAAAAGATTTGCCACTTACAAGATTTGACTCGTTAGAGATAAAACACAACCCGAATGACCCATTCGTAGGTTAATGGCGCTATGTTGCTTACTCTAACAGGAAAAATTAACTAACGACCAATAATCGTAGTTCCAACAATATCATTTCCATGAGGGTAAATAAAACTTAATAAACCAGTAACCACTAACATTAGTCTATAAGTATTATAAATCATTTCCATTTCATATCACACATGTCAACGATAAAAAGATACAATCTTCTGCTATGCGCCTATGCCTACGGTATCGTATATTCATTTGAAATCTAAGCCATGAGGCAAATAAAACTTAATAAATCAGTAACCACTAACATTAGCATCTTAAAAAGACTTCAAATAACTCATTATCATATACGAGACTTAGAGGCTCAAATTTACATTTTAGTACTTCACATACATTCATCATGACTACAAATTGCAGGCTCAAACATATAATAACTTACATTCAACATCCAAGATCACAAAAAACGAATAACGCTTTTCATACAATATAGCCACTTGCTTCATTCCACTATTAACCATAATCGAAACAAATCTTGCCATTGATAAGGCATAATTGCAATATAACATATTCCAACTTAGAACAATTAATATCTTTTTTTTTTGTAAAAAGTCAACTCATAAAACAATATTCAACGGACAACACATAATTAAAAAATCTTCTTTTTTTTTTAATGGTGACTTTCTCCTAAACGGATTTGTGGCAGAGATCATCACACCTGCCCCTTGGCAGGCCCTAACCCTTTCCACACGCCCAGACTATGTTATCTGAACCGGATTCACGCTGGTGCAGTTAAACAATCTTCTGAAGTTGCATAATTAAGCATAGACCATAATCACAAAATTTTTAATATTAATGCTTAAATAAAGATGATCAAGTAAAGAACTTAATAGATCTCCCCCCTAGCATATAATTTAAAGATTACAACCAATTAAAAATAAATAGGTAATTAATACAGGTTCATGTATCCTTAAGAAGCTTAAACAAACAAAAAGCAGGTAAAGCAACCAAAAAGATAAAATTTTTCCTGCAATAAAAAAGAAAACATACGTATTGGGCCGCCATTGTTCATTCCTCGTCATCAACATAGTTGAGGAGTACAAAACAAATATGGGCTGACATGGTTGGGTATAGACCCAGGTCTTCATCGTTCGTTCAACATCTACGATTCCACCATGGTTGGGCACCGTCACAACTCCTTCATCCACACCGCCTCCCTTCACCACCATCACGACCGCCTCCTTCTTCCACACTGCCTCCTTTACAGTTATAGTTAAAATGTCTTTATTACCCTCTCATTAAAAAATTACAAAATATTATAAAATGGAGATGTGTCACATTCTGATTGGCTCAAGAGAGTTCTCAAGTTCTTGCAACTCAGACGAGTTTTCAAATGATCTGGATCCTATATATATATATATATATATATATATATATATATATATATATATAGGGTTAGGATACTTTGAGAATTCGACGAGCTGTGAGAACTCGTAGGAACTCGACGTAAACCACGTAACAATATTAATATTTACGCCAAAATACACCGGTGTAAGGGATTTTTATCCTCGTGTAACTATATTAATATTTTATTCATTATTTTATTGTTGATTAATTATGGACCACATATTCATTTTTTATTAAAAAAGTAGTATGTGGTTATAAAGTGAGTTCCTATGGTTCTCACAACTCACCTTGGTTCTCAAAATATCCGGATCCTATATATATATATAGTGTAAGTATTGGAAGAAAACCCTCATTTTTTGAGTAAACTCTGGAAACTCTAACTTCCCGAGCTTTTTTTCATCTGAAAAAATTAGGGCATGTAATATACATGTTTTTAACAGTTTTGAGCCAAAAAAATCAAAAAGCGCCGAAGGTTTTTTTTAAAAAAAATAAAATATGTTGTGCATCATAACATATGTTATGATGAAAAATTATTTTTAAAAAAAAAAAAAAAACTGTTCGGCGCTTTTTTGATTTTTTTGGCTTAAAACTCTTAAAAACATGTATATTACATGCCCTAATTTTTTTAGATGATAAAAAGCTCGGGAAGTTAGAGTTTCCAGAGTTTACTCAAATATTTAGGGTTTTCTACATAACCTTACCCTATATATATATATATATATATATATAGGTAGAGGATCCTGTAGGAAAATTGGTTTGTGTGAGAAGTGTAGGAAGGATTAAGAATTGACATGTAGCCATCATGTTTTTGATTTTGGAATGATGTTTTGGGTTGTTTTGGCTTGAAAAACACTTAACACAACAATATACAAAAATTTAAAACACAATCCAATGTATTATAGTCATTAAATTTAAATTCCAGATAAAACACCATAATAATTACTTAAAACACTCTGCTAAAGTGTTATTGACATAGTGTTTTAAGTTTTAAGCCTAAAATGCATTGTTTTCGGTTATTAATTGTTATGTTTGTTGTTTTTCTAAGCAAAACAATCCAAAACATCATGAATACGTCAAAAAAAAAATGATGCATACATCCAAAAAATGATGCATACATATCAATTTTTAATCCTTCCTACACTTCTCACACAAACCAATTTTCCTACAGGAACCCTACCCTATATATATATATATATATATATATATATAAATATAAATATATATATAAGTGTGTATATAAATTATGAATACAAAATGGTTGTAACTCACGAAACGAACCGACAATATAATTGAATAATTGGTATTTGTATATTAAAGCGTGACTTATTAATATTGTATATTGAACTAAACTGTTGGACTATATTATATATATATATATATTGTTACATGTATTTGAATAAGTATAGTTTACATAAAGTGTCGAAATGTATTAAGTCTCATCCATTGGAAATGCGAATAAATAGATTGAATGTCTTGTATTTGTAAATTGATTTTGGGAAAATTGTAGATGACGTGTGTTGTCTGGTTTGTATAAAAATAGAGGAAACTCTGCCAAAATTTTATAAAATCCGGAGCACAACAAATGCGATATTGATTTGCGTTTTTATAACTTTCCAAGTGTTGGCAAATGTATTTTATACAAAAATCGCGACGTTTTAACAAAAGTATTTATAATAAGTACAAGTGAATCCCGGACAATATTTTGAAAACAAATATATATACTTTTGCCAAACATCGTGATGAGTTTTCGAAAGGATTCCGTAACTAAATAATGTTTATTGTACGGATTTAAGAGTATGTAAGCATCCAATTTTACTTGGGAACCTATTTATAAAATTCCGTAACTAAATAATGCTTATTGTACGGATTCAAGAGTACGTAAGCATCCAATTTTACTTAGGAAGCTATTTATAAAAAGCAAAGTTTTGAATATTTTAATTATTCAGATTTTGGGAAATGATGTAGCAAAAGTTATTGATTGGGATTAATAACAAGAATTGTGTTTTGCATAGTATTTTCCTAAAAATAAACATACAAAACAATTATATTTATCCGATTTACGAGATGAGCTACAACTCGGGATGAGTTATACGTTTCGTAGTACTAGTCCAACGTGGGTTACACACGAATAATAACAAGTGCGCAACTTGGGTACTATGTAGTATGTTAACGCATAAATTAAGATAAGTCACGATCGGTTCATTGAGTTACAACACTTTTAAGACTCGGATTTGTATATATGAGTCTAGATAGTTGGATAGACCATTTGTAACTGGATAATAAGATAGGCTTATTGTGTTAGACTTTAAGGTGTCCTTTGTTGGTAATTAGGACACGAGGAAGTCGGTTAAAGTTTTGGGCTTTGGTTGCTAGCTAAGTGTAACACCCCAAAATCAACCGTTTCGCTTAATTACGCCATTAGGTGTGATTAGCAAAATAATAAAACAAGACTCGAACATAGAGAACACGGATTATGTTCTAATATAGAAATAATCTAGTCAATGTTGTTAATTTTATAAACGAGGCCAAACTCATTACTAGAAACTATTCTAGTTAATGTTATAATATAAAAATGAACTCGAGACTAAACTTGAGGGGCCTTAGTTGCCAAAATGATAAAGTGAGTTTTATAAACAAAAATAAAACACTAGAAACACACATATTGTGTGTGTGTGTGTATCGTGTATATGGTTAGGAGATTCATCTCCTTCAACCACGAACCCTAAACAATCAAACTCTTGCTCAAATCCAAGCCAAATCAAAGGGGAAATTGAAGCATTAGCAAGAAACGAGTTATCTAAGGCCTAATGAACATCAAGATTGTAAGACTCTCAACATAAACACATATTTTATGTTAATATTTAGACACCATAAGTCGAGTTCATCCACATTAATCGCATATGTTTTACAAGGCATCACGCCACATAAGCATGTTTAAAGGTTAGACTTGTTACATCAAAAACGACTAATGATATTTAAACCCGAAAGCAAGAAATAAGTGCGGAAGCTTGATTGTAGTATGCGCTTGATTCACCAAAAGTGAGCTTGATCAATCCCATGAAGCATTCCTTGAACAAACCTAAGGTTTTGACACATGAAAAATCATTAAAAACAAGTCAATGATAAGCATGAAAAACACCCATGGGCGTATCCCTACTCCCATCAGCGTAGCCCTACTCTCACTCAAAATTGACTTTTGGGCGTATTTGGGGCGTATGGCAGAAGTATTTCACGAATTCAGAAAACTTGACAACAGAGTGGCCGTAGCCCTACTCTCCTGGGCGTATCCCTACTCTGCACAGAAATGGCTGCACGTTTATACTTAGCATTTTTGCCCATTTTCCTTGCACCAAGCGGCACTTTTCATGAAACGTCAAAACCCTTTTAGGGGGTACTTAGAACTCATTTATGGGTCACAATGGATAGTATCTAAATGATTAAATCTTGAACACAATACCTTATTCGGTTTCTAACACTAAAACCATAAATTATCTATCCATCTTTAAGCTGACCCGTTAAGTTATGTACAAGTCAAAATCATAGGATTTTATGATTTCCATGTTCTAGTTGTGGTTTATACCCACATGCCAAGCCTCAACTCGACTAGGTGACTTTCCGCCCAAGTCATTTACGCCGTGTTTGCGATGCCTCGCGTCCATGGCTACATGTGCCATTTCTCTCGGCCTTTATGACTTGCGACATGATCTATTTTTTTTTCTTTTACCCAGTGTTTTCTATCCCTTGGAAATCACAAATTCTATTTCATCGAGATGATATACCCATAGTTACGCTCCCTACTCATGCATCTATGTATTTAAATTACAAATTCATAGATATGACATACCTTATTTCGGGTCCTTCAACTTCAAGTTAGAGCCACCCTTGCCTCCCGAGCTTTCCGACTTCACACCTATTCCATGTTTCACACACATAGGCGTTTAGTCATTAATTTATTGTGCGTCCACTTCATGGTTCCACATATATCAATTGTATCATTACCACCTATTCTCATACAATTTCATTCATTGAAGCATTTCATCAAACACCTTGAGTGCACAATTTTAATATAATTGAGCTCATACAATTTCAAGCTCACTACCCCTTACCCTTGCCTTACTAGGCCTTATTATGATTCACAATATCTATTTGTACCTGATTATTATAATTAACATGCTCTACTTTAGTAATTTCTCAAATGGATGTGGAACTCACTATTATGGCAAAACCCACAACATGCATAAGTTCAAGAATTGCTAATTCATCACATAGTTTCCATTTAATCATTTATACAGATATCATAAGCATTTTTAAGGTTCCTAATCACTAGTGAATCCTTAATTATTAACAATTCTTGTGTCTCATACAAGACACAAAACCACCATCATCTTCTCAATTGAAGGGTTTTGGATGAAATCAATGGAAACCATAGTTACCTTAAGATGTTTTGCACTCTTGATGCTCAAGAAATTAGTCATGCATAGAGGAAATCAGGTTGTAGGAGCTGATTTGTGTAAGATGAGAAGAGTTTTTGGTGTTTGTGTGTGTTCTTGGGTGTATATGTCGATCAACACTATGTGTGCTTGACATTTCCCCAAGTTCACATATACCCCTTTTACTTGTGTTTACTACATTGACAGAATCAGCCCCTCATGTGTTTAAATGCCATAATTATTATACACTAGATTTTAATCAAAACATGTTTTGTTTATATGTTCTAAACCCATATATACAAGTTTAGTTATTAAGCGTGTTTATGAGTTTTTGGGGCGTTACAAAGATACCTTTTATTTGGTAGAAATTGATGCTAAATTCGTCTTTGATCATGGTGAAAATCTAGGGTTTTGTCAAAAACGTGAGATTATAAGTTGTTGGAGGTATCTCTAGCTTTAGGGAGCCTCAATCTGTTAGGTCTGCTGACCTGGAGAAGAACAGATGATTAAAAAGCCAAAATATACTAAGTGTTGATCCTTGAATAAAGAACAGTTGTTACAATAAAGCTTCCTCCAAAGGTCTGTTGATCCCTAACTACTGCTGCTGCTTGAATCAACTGTTAGAGATAACTGCTGTTGATGAAAGGTCTGATGAACAAGGTCTGAAGGTTAAAAGTCTGATGAAGAACAACTGCTGATCAAAGAACTGAAGAACAAAGGTCTGTTGAACCAACAGCACTTTGGTTCAACAGATGATAGAAGATATCAGAGTTTTAGTTAACAGAGTTTTGTATTGTCAGTAGTTTCAATGTAACAGTAGTTATAGCTTAGCAGTTGTTAGAGTTTGTTAGTCAGTTAGAGGTCACTATCTAGGTGACGTCAGCAACTGATCATCAGAGTTTTGAGTCTGTCTATAAATAGAACAGTACTTGTACTGTTCTATTAATCACTCGTCATTCTCTTTCAGTCAAACATTCTCTGAGTGATCAGGCTGAGGGGGAGTTTTAGTTGAACAATTGTAATCTTTCAATTAATGAAAGCTTTCGGTTAAAAACAATTATTCTCCATGTTTTGATTTATAGTTTATTCCGCTGCACTTTCCATTTATACTTCATTCATTATTCATACTTAATCAAACAAATCAAAACAAACCAAAACTCAGATCCTAACAATTGGTATCAGAGCTCGGTCAATTAAATCTGATCTAATCAATCAATTTAATACACAGATCAGCTCATAATCATTGATATCGTTTGTTTGTCGGGTTAAAACAGAGTAATAGTTTATTTTCGTTTCAACAGTTAGTAAACAGACTTTGTTTTTGAAAAACCAAGAGAATGACTTCACTCAATCAAGATCCACACAACACTGGCACACACAACAAGCCCCCGATGCTTGTCAGGTCAGAATACAACATCTGGCAGCGTCGGGTGGCTCATGTGTTAGCACAACAGAACACAGGGTTCTGGAAATCGGTAGTATTTGGACCACATGTTCCAATGGTACCGAGTGCCGAGGATCCAAAGATCCAAGTACCAAAGAGTGTTGAGAACTACTCAGAGCAAGATTTTCAAAAAATCGAGCTAGATGCCAAGGCTTTCAGCATAGTAGCCATGGCACTGCCGAATGATATCTATGCCAGTCTCTTGCACTGCAATAGTGCTAAAGAATTGTGGGATGCTCTTAAAGAGCAATTCGGGGGAACTGATGATGTGATTGAAAACAACCGTGAAATACTTAACCAACAATATGAAACGTTTAGTCACATAAAAGGGGAGTCATTAACACAACAGTTTGAAAGGTTTAACTGTCTAATTAGTGAACTTAAACTGGTTGGTCTAACTTTTCCTAATTCAACACTGAATCATAGGTTTCTTAGATCACTTCAGGACAAATGGGACACTATAGCCATAGTTATGAGAAACTCTATCGGATTCAAAGACCTGACCCTGACCCAGCTTCATGGTAAGCTCCTGACTTATGAAATGGAGCTTAACCAGAAAAAGAAGCTCCAGGACTCTGGCAAAGTGTCAGATGACTATGTATTTGGTAATACTGCACTGTTGGGTCAGGATGATGGTTCTGGAAGTAGTAAGGATCAGAGTTATGATCATTACATTGACATAACCACTGGTTTCAATAATGATTCTTACTCATCACCAAACAACTGTGCTTTCACAGCTAGTGGTGATATCCAGGCTTCTGATAATTCATCTTTTGTGTACAATGACTTGCAATATATTGACCCTTTGGACTTAGAAGAAATGGACATCTTACATCAGGTTGCCCTGCTCAGTATTAGAACCAATAACTTCTATAAGAAAACTAGCAGGAGGTACCCAGGTTTACATGGTGGGTCAAAGGTGGGGTTGGATAAATCAAAGATAAAGTGTTACAAGTGTCGCAGAATGGGTCACTTTGCTAGGGAATGTAGGAGTCAAAATGGAGTTCCTATGATTACCTATCCAAACCAAAGACCACAGACCAACACTTATCAAACCATCCCTAATGTACCTAATGTGCAAAACACTGCTCATTTTGCACAAACCCAAACCACTGTTCCTGTGCACTATGTCCAAACCACTGTTCCTCAGTATCACTATGTCCAAACACCTGTTACTCAGGCACCAATGCCAATGACTGTTACTCCACCCTCTGCTCCTGCAGAGACCAGTCAACCAAGTCAACAGAGTTTCTTTACTCAGGGCTTTGTTGATTGGAGCAGTCTACCAGATGAGATAACAGATGACAACATTGCTCTAGTTGCCAACTCTGAAAAGGATTTTTGTTTTATGGCACTAGAAACAATTGTTGAAGAGACTGATTCTGAGGATGTGGTGTCTTTGTCTGAAAATGTGACTGATAGTGTTGTTGGTGAAGTTGTTTCAGCTGAAGAATCTGAAGTGGAGGTTGTGAATCTCTCAGACCCCTGGGGTAGTGATGATTGTGACTGCCAGTGTAACTGTGCCTTGATGGCTGCTGCTAAGGTATCTCCTCAAATCTTAAATGACTTATGCTCAGACAAATCTATTGTGGCATTTGCTAAGATAAAAGAGGTGAATGAAAACTTTAGAAAGAAAATTTTGGATTATGAAATTCAGTTTGAAAAACTCACTAAAGAGTTAAAATCAAAAGTAACTGAAAAGGAATCTGAAATCAGCAGTTTAAAACATGAAGCAAGCATTACCAAAGACCAGCTTCAGACTATGATAACAAAATATCATAGTTGTAAAAAGGAGCTTGAGTCCACCCAAGTTGAATGTAAGAAATGGGTGGAATCATCTAAAGGTTTTGAGATGATTGTCAACCAACAATCTAAAAGTCATGTGAAATTTGGGTTTGGTTTTCAAACCACTGATCAAACTTCACAAACCACTGACAAAAAGAAACCACAGTTGGTTGAAGTCATCCCTATCAATTCAAAAGGTCAAGAAATCAAGGTTACTGAACCCAATGGCAAGAAAATCATTCTTGAAAAGTTGGAAGGTACACCCTCATTTGATGAAATTGAGAAATATCAATTTAAACCAACTTGGTCAGATGAGTGTGAAGTCCTTGAAAATTTCAAACCAATGACCTTCAAAACCCCTGATGGTAAAATGTCACCACAGGCCAAAGTAATCCCTTTGGTAGATCTTCCAACAGATGATGAAACATCTGTTGAAAAGAAGAAAGAAAAAGGAAAGCCAAGAACAACTTGTTTTGTGATTTTTGTGAAAAGAAGAACCATGTCACCAAAAACTGTTTTCTTCTAAAAGCATATGACATCAACAAAACAAGTTTAAGTGATTCTAAAACTAAAGAATGTTCAATCTGCAGGAAAAAGAATCACAAAACAAAAGAGTGCTTATATCTCAAAAATTTTGATGAAAAGATAAAAGAGTATAAGGCTAAAACTCTTGAAAGTTAAGTGGTGAGTACTCCAAAAGGAAAACCCAAACAGACTTTTGAATCAGTCCAAACATCTGTTACCAAAAGTCTGAACAAAAACTCTGCTCCCAGAGATGTTCAGGTAACAGATGCTCCACCTGCTAATAGATTACCAAGAGGATATGGACAACCCACTTGTCATCGTCTACCACATGTTTATGAAGAGCCCAAAAGGCCTTCAAAACCAAAAGTGAACAGACACTCTCATGGTTTTCAGCATCTGATAGGAAATGATCAAACATCTGCTGGACCAAGTGTTGACATACAAGCACTGGCAAATGGGCAACTGCAGCTGTTGAACCTAGTTCAAAAACTAGTCCAAACCACTGATCATTCTCCTCAACTTAAGCTTGAGACAGCTAAGGACCCATCCAAAGCCAATTTGGCTTTGGACACTCACCAAAACTAAAATCTTTACTGATGTGCAGGGAGCTTCTGCTTGTTTAGACAGTTTATGGTATGTAGATAGTGGAGGCTCCAGGCACATGACTGGATGTAGAGCCCTTCTTCTGGACTTTCTTGCACATGGAGGGGGTGATATATCCTTTGGTAATGATTCTAAAGGTAAAGTGTTGGGTTCTGGAACTGTCAAAGCAGGGAGGCTTAAGTTTGAAAACGTTAATCTGATAGACAATCTAAAATTTAATCTACTTAGTGTGTCTCAATTGAGTGACAAAGGCTTTGGGTCATTCTTCACTAAGCAAACTTGTAAGATTGTTGGCCCAGAGGCTGTTGAAAAGATTAACACCATCATTGCTGAGAGCAAAGCACAACTTGTTGCTCACAGAAGTGGCAATGTGTATGTAGTTGATATGTTGAAGGATAACCCTATGGCAAATGTCTGTCTGTTCTCAGCTGCCTCTACCAAAGAGACAGAATTGTGGCATAGGAGACTTGGTCACACCAACCTTCAAACTATCAACTCACTCTCCAAACAAAACCTTGTCAGAGGTTTGCCATCAAAAGAATTTAAATGTGATGAGCATTGTGTTTCCTGTCTAAAAGGAAAACAACATAAAAGCTCTTACAAATCAATTGATGAGTCCAAAACTAGTCAGTGTCTACAATTGTTGCACATGGACTTGTTTGGCCCTGTAAAAATCATGAGTCTAAGAAGAAAAAGATTTTGTCTTGTCATAGTTGATGATTTTTCTAGGTTTACATGGACTTACTTTTTACACTTTAAGGATGAGACTGCAGGTATTTTGAAGGACTTTGTCACCAAAGTTGAAAAACAATACGACTTGCCAGTAAAAGTCTTTAGAAGTGACAATGGAACAGAGTTTAAGAATAAGGAGTTGGATGACTTCTGTGTGTCAAAAGGGATTGTAAGGCAGTACAGTATCCCAAGAACACCAGAGCAGAATGGGGTGGTTGAAAGGAAGAACAGGACTCTCATTGAGGCTGCAAGAACAATGCTAGCAGATTCTGGTTTACCTCTGTCCTTTTGGGCAGAAGCTGTAAACACTGCTTGCTATGTTCAAAACAGAATTTTAATCAACCCTAGACATCAAAAGACTGCTTATGAAATTCTGTTTAAAATCAAACCACTGATATCATTTTTCAAAGTCTTTGGCTGCCCATGTTTCATTTTAAATCTTAAAGATTCCATTTCAAAATTTGCAGCCAAAGTAGATTGTGGATATTTTCTGGGGTACTCTTCTACTGCCAAGGCCTATAAAGTGTTTAACACAAGGACCAAGACAATAGAAGAAACTCTGAATGTGAAGTTCAATGAACTTTCATCTTTGAAAATCCCAGCAAACCCTGCTGAGTTGTTTGATTTAGATAAATTCAAATTTGAAGATATTACTGTCAAAACTAACCCTGCAGGTACTCCACAATCTCCACAACAAGACTACAGAATAGATGTTGTGGTTCCAGGTCACTACAAAGTCTATCCCGCATCAGAGGAAGCAGGAGTTCAAAACAACTGTCAAAACTCTGTCATAGCTGAGTCAGCCACTGTTGGCCAGTCCTATCTCCAAACCACTAATTCACCCAGCCAATCCACTGCTCAATCATCTGTTGACAAAAGTCAAACAACTGTTGACAAAAGTCAGTCCAACTTTACACCACTTGGACCCATTCCCCCACCTCCATTCCAAACATCTGTTGACTCCTCAAAAGTGCCAACAGATGTTATGTCAACAGAGTCTCCAAACCTCTGTCCTTCACCACAAAATGCCATCATACCATATCAGGGAGATCTAATCTACCTAAGAGCTCATCCACTAGATCAAATCATTGGCAACATCAGAGAAGGTGTGCTCACAAGGAGCCGATCTTCAAATATCTGTCTTTTTGCAGGTTTTCTATCCCTTTCACAACCTGTCAAGTACCAAGAGGCACTGAAAGACAACAGTTGGGTAGAAGCCATGCAAGAAGAACTCCTTCAGTTTAAAAGACAACAAGTATGGGAACTTGTACCACTGCCTAAGGATGTTTGTCCAATTGGCACAAAGTGGGTCTTCAAAAACAAAACTGATGAAAGGGGTATAGTTGTCAAGAATAAGGCCAGGTTAGTGGTTCAAGGCTTCAGACAAGAAGAAGGAATTGACTATGATGAAACCTTTGCCCCTGTAGCAAGGTTAGAAGCTATCAGACTTTTCCTAGCCTTTGCTGTCAACCACAACATCAAGGTGTATCAGATGGACATCAAGTGTGCCTTCCTATATGGCAAAATTCAGGAGGAGGTCTATGTATGTCAACCACCTGGTTTTGAAGACACATTCCATCCTGATCATGTCTAAAAGCTTAACAAAGCATTGTATGGACTGAAACAAGCACCAAGAGCCTGGTATGAAACTCTCTCTACTTTTCTCTTATCCGTTGGTTTCACAAGAGGTAAAATTGATAAAACCTTGTTTTTAAAATGGAAAGGAAAAGATTTAATGATTGTTCAAATATATGTGGATGACATCATTTTTGGATCCACATGTAATAAAATGTGTGAGGAGTTTAGGGAGCTCATGACAGCTGAGTTTGAAATGAGTGCTATGGGTGAACTTCAGTGCTTTCTTGGTCTCCAAGTAAAGCAACTGCAAAATGGCACATTCATTCATCAAAACAAGTATGTGAAAAACTTGCTAACAAAATTTGAGATGAATGATTGTAAGCCATGTAGTACACCCATGAGCACAATCAAGCCACTCACTATTGATGACAAGGACGAACTGGTTGATCAAACACACTATAGATGCATGATTCGGTCTTTATTGTACTTAACAGCATCCAGGCCAGACATTATGTTTGCAACCTGTGTGTGTGCAAGATCCCAGGCTTCACCTAGAAAGTCTAACCTTATTGCTGTGAAAAGGATATTTAGATACCTAAAAGGTGCTCCCACACTTGGTATCTGGTATCCTGCTAATGGAAACATTGAGCTTTCAGGTTATTCAGATACTGACTTTGCTGGCTGCCATACCACAAGGAAGTCCACCTCTGGAGGGTGCCAGTTTCTAGGGAATGCCTTAGTCTCTTGGCAAAGCAAAAAGCAAGCAGTTGTTTCAACATCCACAGCTGAGGCTGAATACATTGCTGCTGCAAGCTATACAGCCCAACTCATGTGGCTTCAAAATCAACTACTGGATTTTGGGATAACTGCACTAAGGACTCCACTCATGTTGGATAGCCAAGCTGCTGAAAATATCATCAAGAATCCAGTCTCTCATTCAACTACCAAGCACATAGATATCAGACATCATTTTGTCAGAGATAGCTATGAGAAAGGTTTGATTTCTCTGCACCATGTTCCAACAGAGGATCAGTTGGCAGATGTGTTGACAAAAGCTTTAGACACATCTACCTTCACAAATCTGATCTCTCGAATTGGAATGTTAAACATGGATTAAAACAACAAAAATGTTTTCAATAAAAACATTAAAATGTTTTCAGAAAAATCAAATTTTCCTTAAAATGACACTTTGGTTGAAAAATCTGTTTTAAAACCACTGATCAGATAAAACAACCACTGTTTCATTCAAACCACTGATAGTTGAAAAATCTGTTTCTAACATCTGATCAGATAAAACAACCACTGTTGGTTGAAAAATCTGTTTCAAACATCTGATCAGATAAAACAACTGTTTTCATCAGTCTTTTGGTTAAACAACAGAGGTTGGCTACAGATGTTTAACAAAACAGCTGTATGCCACCAGATGTTTCAACCATCAGATGTTTGCCACATCAGCGGTTTCACCAGAGCCTATAAAACCCTGTTTTTCCCCCAACAGCAGTTTTACTGTCTCATTGTATTCAAAATACTGAAAACCGCCTTCGTCTTCATGAAAACATTCCATCCAAAGTTCAGTAGTTTCATAATAAAAATCCATTAAAATGGATCTCCAAACAAAAGCCACCCATAATTTCCTTCCATATTTGGTTAAAACCGAAGATAACACTCCATTTCATTCCACCATCGACATAATAAATAACTCAAAATACAAAAATATCCTCATTGCTGATGCTCCCATTTACCTGGAAACACTCCAAGAATTCTGGGCATGTGCTGAAGTCTTGTATCAAGACAAAAAGCCCACTTCCATAATTTCTAAAATTGGAGCCACCAGTATCGCCATAACCCTTGAAATCATATCCACTACCTTTTCCTTGAATGACTTGTCAGGTATGGAAACTTTTCCTAAAACAGAGCTTCACACTGAGTTTCAGGAAAGGGGGTATGATGCACAGATGACTGGATCAACCTTATATAAAAAGTTTTTTCCTCCAGTCATGAAAATTTTCTTCCATACCCTTCTTCTCTGTGCCTCAGCCAAGACTACATCCTTCAATGAAATCCCATTGAGGATTCAATACTTGGGATATGCAATGTTGTCAGATTCTGACTTCAATCTGTCTCAGGGATTGTTTTTAGTCTTGGTCTCAAATGTGAAAGCCATAAAATCTGGCTCAAATAATGCTTTTCTACTCTACCCTAGAATCCTAAGTGTAATTCTACAAAAGATTTTACCAGAAAATGATTTTCAAAAGGGAGAGTCTTTTAAAATGAAAAGTTTAACAGATGAAACTTTCACTAGAATGCTGGGTTCTTCAACCCAAGAAAAAGTGTCAAAAGTGACAAAAGTTTCCAAAACACAACCAAAGAGGACAAAGACAACAACTGTTGTTGAAACCTCTGTTGGTGAGCCCACTGCTCCTGGTGATCATGGCACTTCATCCAGTGCTGTGAAACCCACACCAGCCACCAAAAGAAAACGTCCATCATCAAAAACCATCTCTAAACCCAAAAAGGGACTTCTGGAAGATGAGATACCAGAAGGTAACCCTGTTGCATCACCAAAGCAACATGAAACCACTGTTGTTACTTCCTCACAACAGTTGGAAATATGTCAACCTAAGCAAACTCCTCAAGAATCCTCACAAAAGGATCTTGTTGTAAGCCAAAGGGAACCTCATACTGAGGCATATGAGTCACTTGACCATATGTTTACAAGTCCATCTCCCAGGGCTAATCAGCTTCTTACTCCACCTACATCACCACAACATGTCCCACAAACCATGCAACCACTGTTTGAAGCTATTGACAAAACTCAGGACAACCCCAGTTCCTCTCCTTCACCTGTCACAGAGAGTACACCTCCACCAGTGACTGGGGCTGAGAAAAGTCAATTAGCTATCCCACAAACAGAAGAGGAGGTTATACTCCCAGAGGTCAATGTCACTTCTGGTGAGGTTTCAAGAGAAGCAGCCACTACTGCTGTTGAGACCATTGTCTCACAACCGGACAGTGGTTCCATTGATAAGACTTCCTTGAAGGCAACAACTGATGAGGCCACCATTGTGTCCCCAAAATCAGTTGGAAGTCCCCAGTACCAAGAAAAAGGGGCAGCAGGTTCTCATTCTATGGATTCACCTCCTAGAACTGAACCAGCTAAAACTACCTCTGGTAGGGATTCAGATGATCCTATTAACTTAGGTGATGAATCCAAACTACAAGAATTGACGGTTAAAGTTCAAAACCTTGAATCCTCTGTTGCTGACATCAAAACTGATGTCAAGTAAATATTGGAAACATTGGGAAACTTCACCAAGAGTCAACCTTCCACCTCTGACATTGCCAATGAGCTATGGAAATCAGTTTCACCCATCATCATAGCTCACAGAAAATTGGCTGATCAGACCCAAGAAACATACATGACCTTGATCAGAAACATGGTGGATGCCAGGTTCAATGACACAAAGGCTGACATCAAGGTGATCAAGGAACATCTGCTGAAGACTACTGGCTCTGCCCCTACCACCATTCTCAGAGATGAAAACGACAATGAATTCACTACTGATGATGCCAAAAAGGGGGAGAGTGGCAGAGATAGGCTACCAAAGTTGAATCCATTTGGTGCACCACCCTCTCAAAAGGGTAGGCCAGCTGCTGACAAACCAGAGTCTCCAAAATCAGCTCCACAATCACAGCAACCAAGTGTTCAAACCCCTCTTACTGAACCAGCTCAAACAACCAAGGCAAAAGAAGTTGATACTTCAGCCAATGAAAAGGCTGATAAAGCTGCTCAGGATAAAATGAAAAGGGCTGACACTTTGGAAGCTAAAGCAGAGTTGTTGGTGCAGCTTAAAAAGGAACAACAGCAAGAAGTGGAAGATGTGAATACTTCTAAAAGAAAGAAAATGCCAGCCAAACATACAAGGAAACCACTGCTCCCAAAACCACTGCTCCCAAAACCACTGCCACCACAACCTCTGCTACCCAAACCACTGAAACCAAAACAACTGCTACCAAAACATCTGTTCCAACCAAACCAGTAACCAAACCAATCACAAAACCAGCCACAACTCAAACAACAACCAAACCTACCACTACACAACCAAAAACCCAAACAACTGCTGGTTCTACAAAAGGACCAACAGATGTTAACCAAACCACTGCCACCTCTTCCCTTCACCTAAAATCTTGTATAGCAGAAAAAGGAAATCCACCTTTGTTATACAAGATGAAAACATCCACACCACACCACCTAACACCCCAATCTCACAATCCACACCAGTCAATGCCATTCCACTTTCATCTTTCTCACCACACACTTCACAATTTAGATCCCATAGACCACCACCAACCATCACCCCATTGGCTGAGAAGTATCCCCTTGAGTTGGATTTAATCAAGGGGGAACTTCAATCCTTCTATAATACTGATCAGCCATCAGACAGAACCTTCCCATCTCTTAAAGGCTTCCCAGTTCCACTCAACATTGACACTTATCTTAAATTCAAGAGTGAATAGGCTGATGCTGTCATCAAAGAGAAATGTAAAGGGAAGGATGACAGTACTGCTCAGGGCATCCATTCAGCAGAGCTTAGCAAAGTTCGAAGGATTGAAGACTTTGCTAAGACCCTGAGCAATTCCATGTCTTCCATGCCTCTCAGCAGAGATTTGGAAATGGAGGTTAGGGACTCATTACTAGAACAGATCTTGGCCACCAAGCCTTACAAAGCAACCAAAAATCAATTCACAGGCTGGACCACACATGCTCTCAGGGAAGAACTCATAAGAATTGAGAGCATGGCCAAGAATCCTCCTACTAAGGCCTCTGCCCCTGAGTTCAGTAAAGGGAGAGATCAAGCTAGAGCCTTGAAGTTCAAGAGAATGAGACAAGAGCTTGTAGCTGCCAAGTATGGAGAGATGAGATCTGTTGCTAGATGGTCTGAGATCAGGTTGATTGAAACATACAAGAAGTTGGAACAAGAAAGAAAGACCAACCCTAACCTGTGACAACCGTCACCCTCATCTTTTAACATGATGTCAGTTATAGTCCTTCGTGTATTCAAATGTTTCTATTTTAGTCCATGTAAGTTTTGTCGTTTTCAAATTTAATAAAAGAGCGAACTCGATGAATATCATTTGTATTTATTATGGACCGTATCTACGTTTTTAAAGTTCGATGGATTTTAATAAATTTAAACAAATAAAGTTTATCGAAAGTTGTGGGAAACATAAAACTTTTATGTTAAAGGTTTATAAACACATAAATTTATTTTATTATTAACTGATTTAAAATGTAATAAGTTTGATTCATAAAAGTTTAAAAATATTTAAGTTAAACTTGGTTAGTTAGGTTAAGTTTATAAAAGAAAATCTAACCAAGATGATAACTAAAACTAACCTAGTTAAAACATGAGGGGTCATTTCCGTCAATTGTCAAAAGTTCAAAACTGAATTTCTCTTTCCCTCTCATACTCACTTTTCCGACTGATATGTGGCCGGGTCCGGCAGGTTTCGCCGGCGAACCATTTAAGGCCTCTTAAACCGATTCTAATACAATCATTTATGGGGGATTTGTAACCCATGATATATTCGGTCCATTTCACTCATTATGATGTGTTCAAACGCGTTTAATAGACATTGAAGACCAAAGAATCATAACCGTCGCATTTATCATAAATTCAAGCATTTCCGGTTTTCATATCATCATTACCTCTATAAATAGACCTTACCATTCGTTTTCTGCACATTTAATCGTCCTAAACCCATCTTCAAGCATTTCCGGTTAGGGTTTATGTGAAGCTAATTGGGGAAGAAGATGAGTTATAGATTACTTTTAAATATTATTGATAATTAGAAATCTCAACTAAACTTGATACAGTGTAGTGGTTTGTGTGTTGCTGATGCATCAAGGCCACCTGGGTTCGAAACCAGGCATGGCCATTTCCCTTCACTGATGTCATTTTTTTTTTGTTCTATTTGTTATTTTCTTTACATAATATAATCATTATAATACATGCAAAATTTAGAATATTTATAGTAAATTCATTATTTATTCAAAAATTATAAAACTTTAGGGGAAACATCTTGACACCCTAAAGAAAATTGTCATATTTTCATTTTCTGAAAAATATATTATTTTCCTATTTTTCTTGATTTAAATTATTTTAATCATAATTAATTGATAAAAAAATCATTTTTGATGATTTTAATCTCAAACTTTTTGAGAAATTATTTCTCATCATCATGGACTGAAATAAAATTTATTGGATCAGAAAACACTTATTTTTATTGATTTTCCTATTTTTAATCATTTAAACATGATTTAAACTCATTAAATTTATTTTAAATACAAATAAATTAAGAAAAATTATGGAAAAATTATTTTCACCATTATACATCAGAAAATAATTATTTTTCATAAAAATATCATTTTTGGATCATATCTTGTATTTTTAGTTTATTTATATTTAATTAGATATAATAAACTATTTAGTTAAATATAAATTATTAAAATCTATTCTAGGGATAATTTTTTTTTCTATAAAATAGAAAATGTTCCTACTTGTGGAAACGTAGTATTAAACTTCTTTAGTCACCTATTCGATCGTGAATCACAATATATTTTATTTAAAAATTATTATTACATTCGAGTTATCATAAAAACTTCATCTTCCCTACCTATGCCTAGCAAACCGTAATGCCTTAGACCCTAGATACTTTAGACTCTTAGACTTTTCCTCATTAGTATTTATATACATTATAGGTTGAATTCCTCGGAATTCCCATTACTTAATTCACGACCGCTTAAGTTGGATTTTGATCGCTTTCGTAAACTGTGAGTATATCTTTCCCCTTTTTACTGTTTTACACTTTTGGGGTGACTCATGTACGCATATTACTTCACTCACTTAATCATGTTTTATCATATATTCACAATCGCAATTCTTGTATGTGTTTTACTTGTTGATTCGCTGATAGTGTGTACTTATGACCTTAATCATTAACCGCTAGGCGGCCTAGCATAACAATAAATAGTACTTGACTATTGTTATGTGTAAACTATTTGCCTTGTCGCATACTATATATAAACATACTATTGGGGCGACTACTATACATATATACTAGATATCCCATGATTCTTGGATATCATTTCTACTCAAAGGTTTGATTTTGGGTGACATTTGTACATAGCTTGAACACTAAATTGTAGACAGTATAACACGAGAATTGCGAAACTCTTTATCTACTATATGTATTCAAACAGGGTATGCTCACCAATACATTTTTGTATTGACCAAAATTATTTTCGTACATGTTTCAGGTTGTTTTGAGATGCATTCTTAAGCTTTCGGATTTCTATTTAGACTTTGATTTATTGTATTTTAGTTAGTTGTCATTTAGTATCATTGTATTTCATTCAATGTAATAAACTATTTAATCAATGTATTTCAAATTTACATTTTAGTCCATGTGCTATTGAACAATCGTCACTACGTGGCACCTCGATGATTCCGCCATCGGTAGGGGTGTTACATAACCTACCAAGAAAACCAGTCTATGATGATGCACCTAAGAAACCTCTACAGGCCTTTACACTAGACAGTTTGCTTGAAACCTCTGATCTATCCATTGCTGCTAGAAGACAATTCAAGAAGCAGAAGGAAATGTCAGAAGAGGATACAAGAAAGTTTACTGAAACTTATGTAAAAGAGGGTCTCTTAAACCAAATCAGATACTTCTCTGACCCTGTCACAGAGAAGTTCAGAGAACTCATTGGCAGGCCTCCATCACCTAACTCATCAAAAATAAAGATGCATCCCAGTCACTCCTCTGATTCTAAAATTCTAAAATGGAAGTCCGACAAAGAGACCCATGAATTGACATTGCTCAGATCAGATGGTAGTGTTCAGAAGTTAAGTATGGATGATGCACCTGGCCTAAGTGCTGAAGATCTCCAGACCCTTCTGAATTTGACACTGGAAAGAGATGCTGAAGACCTTTTCTCTCTAAGCTTTGAATTACAACTTAAAGGGCAAATAAGAGAAAGTCTGATAAGGAATAAAGATCAAGAATAAAGCAGAGTTTTGGCATCATCTGTTCTAGGGGGAGATTGTTGGGTCTGCTGACCTGGAGAAGAACAGATGATTAAAAAGCCAAAATATACTAAGTGTTGATCCTTGAATAAAGAACAGTTGTTACAATAAAGCTTCCTCCAAAGGTCTGTTGATCCCTAAATACTGCTGTTGCTTGAATCAACTGTTAGAGATAACTGCTGTTGATGAAAGGTCTGATGAACAAGGTCTGAAGGTTAAAAGTCTGATGAAGAACAACTGCTGATCAAAGAACTGAAGAACAAAGGTCTGTTGAACCAACAGCACTTTGGTTCAACAGATGATAGAAGATATCAGAGTTTTAGTTAATAGAGTTTTGTATTGTCAGTAGTTTCAATGTAACAGTAGTTATAGCTTAGCAGTTGTTAGAGTTTGTTAGTCAGTTAGAGGTCACTATCTAGGTGACGTCAGCAACTGATCATCAGAGTTTTGAGTCTGTCTATAAGTACTGTTCTATTCATCACTCGTCATTCTCTTTTAGACAAACATTCTCTGAGTGATCAGGCTGAGGGGGAGTTTTAGTTGTACAATTGTAATCTTTCAATTAATGAAAGCTTTCGGTTAAAAACAATTATTCTCCATGTTTTGATTTATAGTTTATTCCGCTGCACTTTCCATTTATACTTCATTCATTATTCATATTTAATCAAACAAATCAAAACAAACCAAAACCAAAACTCAGATCCTAACACAATCATACCTAAATTGCTTATGAGTCACATTCTACATATATGTTTGATTTTAGTCTATATGGTTATGTTAATATATGAAAATTGGGGTTTAGCCTCTAGGTTGAAACCCTCCATGTTTAATGATTTAGTTAACTCTTAGGAGTTGTAATGAGGAATTTGGGCTAAAAAGTCTAAATAACATGATATGATGATTATTAGGTAAATGGGTATGTTTTGGTTAAACTTAAACTCATAAAAAAATCAAGTGAATTTGGTGGGTGCACACCAAGTGTTTGATAAAATGCCTCAATAGTCTTGTTTACAAATTGAGGTGATAACTTGATTTGGGTAATCATGGAATTACCCCCATATAAAACGTGAAACATATGTTAAAGGATGGATCACACCATACATGAAAAATATAGCCCAATGATAATTGGGAAAGTGATAATTGGGATATGATGACTAACTTGACTAATCTTATGAGTATAGTGAAGGTTGGTCTTGTCAAGCTAGGTGTAAGCTTGGAAGGAATGGATTAACAAACAAAACGGGTCAAGCGGATATGAGCTTAAAGTGAAAGTAAATGAGAATGAATACAAGGTAAGTTTTACTTACACCAATGTACTATAACATAGCTTAATTGTTATAAACATTAATTTTAAATCTTGAGTGTGAGATAAAGATAAACCCCAAGGGGTAGAATCTATTAAGTGGGTCGCCTAATATGCACTCAATACAAAATGTGGTTTATGACCTTAATCGAGATAATGAGTTATGACCAAATAGAGAAATCCATCAAACGGGTCAACTAATAAAGATATGTGAGAAATGATGTTTTAATCCAAATTAAATCAATTGAATGTAGTCGTTAAGCATGATGTTAAATGGGTCAAGTTTGTGTCACTTGAACCATAGATAAGAACTTGGGTAACATAGTATTATGAACTATGAGTCTAAACAAGTCAAATGGTGATGTCCTCACCATGTGAGTCCAACACTTGATGCTTGTATTCCAAGCATTAAGATTCATAAAGTTAAACGGGTCAAATGGCAAGTTATTGCCATTTGAGTTTCAAGAAATTAATGTTGTCTATTTAGAAAGCATATAGGTAAATGCATTTGCGCGTGCATGCTCAATATTAAGAATCATGGAGGATAAACACAAGGTATGGATATGGGTCAAGGCCAGCAGGTAAGTCCTTAGTCAAATAAACGCCTTCGGGCGAAGCAACATAGGTGATAAAAGTACTCACGTGAAGTGTGGGTGCCAATCAAGTAAGTTATTTTCATAACTGTGTCAAATGCGCGCTAATGCGCTTAGAATTGACTAAACAAGTGAAAACTTGAGAAAGGATTAAACTCTAAGTCCGGAAGGACTTAGAGGTTTATAAACAAGTCATTGAGTCAATAACATTGGATTTGAAACAAGAAGTTTCGCCACGAATGGCTAAATTGAATGATTTGATCATGAGGGGCATTTTGGGGATTTAAAGGATTAATAAAGGTTGATTCTAAGAATCTAAGTCATAATGAAACAAATCGAACAAACGCTTTTGTTGATCAAGTGTCTAATGACTTGACAACTCAAACGGTATGCAATTTAAGTGGTCAAAAAGTGTCTTGTTTGATTCAAGGCCTTAACCAGGTCGATATGGGTAAAAATCTACATAAACAATTAAAATTATGAACTGGGTCATAGCATCATGAACCGGACTATAATTTCAGTCAAACAAAGGTTTATTTACTCGACAAGTCAATACTTAGGCTTCAGGAATGATCAAATGCGGTTGCGATATGATTCCCATGCTTAAAAATCACCAAACAAGCAACAGAAGTAGTGAGCGGCCGCTTTGCCTTCACAGAAGGCTCAGAAATGTCAGCGTCTAAGCGAACGGCCGCTCGGTTTGTGTGAGCGGCCGCTCGGATTGACAGCCTGAAAACCTGATTTTCAAAATTTCATATAAAATCGCAGAAAAATCGTTAGGAGGTGTTCTTTATATGCCTGGAAATCTCTCGAAGCATAGAACATTTCTTATTTGAAAGTCGAAGTCGGATTTTGGGTTTTAGAAGGGGTAAAAGCGATCCGAACAGCTGCTGCGCAAAAGTCGCATCAGTTTGTTCTCCTGATAGAGGGCCGTTTGGCATGGTTCGTTCCGTTTCGACGTGTAACGACTATCGTACTAGTTTAAATGTATCAATGACAACCCACTAACCATACTTTGTGTAATGGTTCTAGGTAAACATGTGATGGAAGTCCCGGAGCAAGGATCAAGTCGCGATAAGAGCCGAACACACCTGATCACTCATCAAGCTTCCGCATTAGAATTCAAGAGTCTCCCGTGAAACTGTGAAATTTTATCATATGTTTTAATAGTTAAAATGTAAAAATCAAAAAGTATTGATCACAATAAGTCAAGTTTTTCTTAAATATCAAAGTTTTAACCGGGAGTGGTTTTAAGTAAGGTCAAAACCCGTATGATTAGGCGTTGATCGCGTGATTACGGGTTAGGGTCTTACACTAAACAAGGAAATTAAGGTGAGTTAACGACCCCACTTTTTACTGTTTTTGTAAATGTTTTCGGGAGGAAGACATGCTTCTTTTATGAAAACCTGATGAATTTAAAGTGTAACTAGCTTTTGAGAAAACGATTAAAGTTAAAAATGTTTCTATAAAGTCGTACAAAGATAAAGATTAATGAAAAGTGTTGCGTGAGTTTCACGACCCTTTTTTTCTTTTTAAATGTTTTTGAACGTTTTACAATCGGGGGATTAACACGCTTGTATGATGAGTAAGACTAGAATTTGTAGAACATTTGATGGCCTTGGGTAGGTGCACGACGTGTGCGTTGGACGCCTCGCCAGTCCCTTGGGAGGACACTTCCCTGCATTTCTTAATCATTAGCTCTTGGACTAGAGCCGTAGTTTATGTTAGTAGATCTATTGGGTTGGCGCCCCCTCTCAGGCAAGTTGGTCTACTGGGCCTTATGGGAGAGCATATTCTGTAGATGCACGTGTTGCGACTAGTGATTGGATTAGGTTGTTAACATATGTTAGTTGAAGATTCTGAAGGGGCGAAGGTAGTTCTGGATGGGCGAAGGTATGTTTGTAAGGGCGAAGGAAGAAACAGACTGGGCGAATGTGGAAGCTTATGTGTTATGGTGTAGGTTCATACCAAAGGACTGGGCGAATGTGGACTTTGTCCACATTTGCACCACACAAACGGGCGAACGTGCAACAGTATATATATGTTTTGTTCATTTCGAAGGTTAGAATAGTTTTTGAGAGTGTGTGTTTTGTGGTCAGGTTTCTCTCTAGCGTGAGATTGTTTTATGTTGAACTAGATTAACTTGTATGGTCATTGTAAACATATTTTGATCAAGTTATCTATAAAAATGGTGATTGAAAAGGTGTCTTTCGTGTTGTGATTTGCGTATTATCGTTTTGTTCAATTCTAGGGTTTCCGCACCTGGAATTGTGACTTGTATGATCATAATATCCTGTTTTAGCTAAAATTTTTCATCTACAAAGTGGTATCAGAGCGATACGGATCATACAACAACAAAATTGATAATATCAGAGCTGATTTGGACTTAATTTTGATCAAACTTCATCTGTTTTTGAATGAAAATGGTTTTTGATTGATTTTGAAGGTTTTTGATTTGAATTCGTGGTTAAAATCAAGTTTTCCAAGAATTAAAGTTGTTCCAAATCAATTCCGAATCATAACCTGATTAAGAACATCAAAATCCACAAACTTTTGAAAATCTCAGATCAAAATAACCGTTTTTCAAAGTGTAACCGTTTTTCAAAGATGATTTGGGCGAATCTAGAGAGAATGGGCGAACCTGGACCAGCATAGGGCGAACCTGAGTGATTTTTGGACGAAAGTATCATTATTCAGGTCGAACCTAGGTTGTTGTGTTTGAATTTTCCACATTCGGGTAAAAGATTCCACGTTCGGTTCATCGGGCGGGCGAAAGTGGAATCATAGTGGACGAAGGTGAAAGTTTTCGGACGAAAGTGGAAAAGGTTTGGTGTGTTTCTACATTCTTGTTACTGTTCTACCTTCGGGTCATCAGAAGTGGGAGAAAGTAGACGTTTTTGGACGAAAGTAGGATCAGAAGGGCGAAAGTAGAAATTTGTTTGGAAAATTTTCTAAGTTTGGTGAATTTCGAAGTTCGTGAACATCATGTGGAATTTTCCAACTACACCGAGACCAGCAACGACACAACAACAACAGCAAGTGACGATGGACCCATGGACAGTGGCAGCCCAGAAATCGAGTACTCAGTCTTCGCAACCGATCAATTACATAGCGATGACTAGCTCGATGCCTCAGAGTGTTGCACCTTCACCACCACAACCTGTGACAGACTATTGGGGAGTAGCAGCCGCGGTGGTAAACACTCAAACTACCAATGCTATTTCTACACTAATAAATGACTTATCTTCAGGTAGCGGGAATCGTCCACCCAAGCTAATGGAGATGCACGAGTATAACCAGTGGCAGAAGAAATTCAAGATCCATCTTGAAGGCATGGGGTTGGAAGGTACAGAGGCATGGCAGATGATAGCCAAAGGTTATGTTGCACCGATTCTGGAGAACACCGGTGAACCTGTTCCTTTGGAGTGTTTGTCAGACGAGGAAAAGAAGAAATTTGCTGTGGAGAAGAAAGCATACTCTCAGTTAACTCAGGCGATCACAAACGATTTGCTACATCAGTTTGGATAGTGCACTACGTCGAAGCAGTTATGGGATGTGCTAACGAATCGTCATGATAGGAATGAAAAGACGAGAAGGTTGAGGATGGAGGAGTTGAGAAAAGAATTTGAGAACTTTACTTATGTTGGAAACGAGACATTAAAAGAGTTGACTCCTAGATATTGTCATTTACTAACTGAATTGTCTAGTTATGATATACAGATTCCGATGACAGATCTGGTGGACAAGTTTGCAGATGCTTTACCACCGTACTGGGATCAACATGTCGAGGTTCTCAAAGAGAAGGATGCTTACAAATATTGGACTATCAACGAGTTTGTTCAGAAGCTGGAGAATAAAGAGCTCGAGGAGAAGATGAAAGCCAAAAGATCTCAGATTCCTCAGAACCCAGAGTTATATTATGGTGGTACTTCAGCAACACTGGGAAACTCGAGTGCTGGTGGTACAGTGGCACCTCACATAGCCTGTATTTCAAGTGTCATGGAACCACCAAAACAACCTATCAACTACCTAGCACAAACCTCATCCTATTCATAACCATCATACACACCACCACCACAACAATACACAAATTCTTACATTTCACCATTTTCTCCGATGCAGCAAGCAGCATTCTATACTGCTAGCCAACCACAACAACCACCTCAACAACCACAATACATGAATCAAGTGAATCAACCCAATCAGCAACCGGTGGTATTGGAGACATCCAATTTGGGTAATGTGACTGTGGAGGTTGCTCAGCAACATATCGCTTTAGTCTCAGCAATGGTTTCATCATATAACGGTTTGGTTGCAAGTCAAATTGGGAACAACAACTTGACCAATGAAGACTATGCACAAATCGACAAAGAGGAGATGGAGCTGATTGACATCCAGTGGGCTTTTGCGAGTATTATGAGAAGGGCAACGGAGTTTATTGAAAAGACCAGGAGGACTGATTTGGAAACTTCTCCGAACACGACCTATGGTTTCAATAAGGAGAAGGTTACATGTTTTAACTATGGAGGCAAGGGTCACTTTAAAAGAGAATGCACTCAGCCACCTAAGCAAGGTAACAGAAACCCTTTCAACTCAAACTACCAGAACCGTCAACAACAAAACCAAAACCAAGTTTCTTTCCAAGGTAACAACATCTATCAAAACCAAAACAATTACCAAAACCGACAAAACACCTCAAACAGCAACCAAAACAGACAACTAAACACATCCAACCAGAATCAAAACCACTCACCAAATAACACAAACAGAATAGTTATACCGATTACTACACCAAGGATGAAAGGTTTGACTGGTCTGGGATGCAAATTGGTGTTGAGGAGATCACTACTGGTGGGAATGTGGCTTGTGTTGCCCGACAGGTTGATCCTGAGGAGTCGGTGATAGTTGATAAAAATGAAGAAACTGAAAGTGAGGTTGTTAAATCGGTGGAAGAGATGAATGTGGAGACTGAGACTGTTGAAGTCCAGGCTGAGGAAGCAAGTTCAGGAGTGGTTATTGACACAGTTTCTGATGTTCCTGAGGAGTGTGAGTCAGTTTATTCAGATTCAGACAGTGAATCAGAATCAGAGGCTAGTGTTACATCTTTGGATGACGAGATTGATCAGTTGCTGGCAGAAGCAGATTTTCTGAAGACGAGGAAGTCGTGCATAGTAGATGACGCTTTCACCAGAATCGATTATTCAAAGTTTTTCGCTGGGAAGGAAGCTCATTTTGCTTTGATGGCCATGACAGATCCTCCTAAACAGGTAAGTTCTGAATCTAGCACTGATGTTACAAGTGATAAGTACTGTGGAACTTGTGATAGATTGACTGATGAAAACAAAGAACTTTGCGTTCAACGTGATAGTGCTATAATCAACTGTCAATCTACTCGCAAAGAATTGATTTCTTTTAACAAAGTACTTGATGGGTATAAAAAGGACATTTCCGACCTTAAGAAAACTCTTTCATTAAAACAATTAGCAATTAACAACTATATTAATGAAATTGAGAATACTAAGTTGGAAATGGCCACCATTAAGTGTTTTGCTGAAAAGGTCAACAAGAAATTGGAAACTTATAAGCATATTGCTTATGTTGTTGACCACATCATTGATGACCAAACCACAAATGATTCGTCTGTGCCATATCCGGTGCTTTTTGAAAACCATAATTGTCATCAAGTGACACCGAAGAGCTCAGTAAAATCAGACTCATCATCGGAAAATGAATCCAATACTTCAAGTGTTGGAGATCCTCATTCCGATGTGAGGCCGATTTTAGGTTTGAATGATGAAGGAGTAACAGTTGAAAATGCTGATTCAGACTCTGAGAGTGACTCTGGAAGTTACAAAAGTGCTAATGCGTGTGATATTCCAAAAGAAAATCACATCATTACTACTGAACCAGTGTCATCGTCTCAGCATGTGCATCCGATGGCTAACGCACATCGTGAGAAAAAGTCTGAAAAGAAAGAAGTTAAGATAGAAATGAGTGACAAACCAGTCAAGGTGTTTTATCGGATGGAAGGATCCGATAAGATCATCTCTGACGAGGAATATCCAATTAAGTTTGCTAACTATTCTAAAATTGATAAAATTTGGCAAGAAAGCACTATTTGGTTTCCAAAACATGAGAGAACAAATGAGATTCCACCGGAAATTCTAAAGAAATTGTTTTGGGATGTTCCGAAAGAACCAAAGGTTCACGTCACTCAGTTCATTAAACCCAAAAACAAAGCAAACGGTTTTCATGAGCTAGCCTACTTAAAGGGACCACTCCCTGAGAGTTTGAGGAATAGACAGTATAATGATCAACATCCTGTCAGAACATTTGCTCAACCGAATGCTCCAAATGTTTTTGAGGAATACCGTGTGATGTGTGTAAATGTATAGATATAAATATAACACAAGCTTTAATTAAAACGACTCACCTAAAAACAACACACGCACGGCAAGTGTACCGGTCGCAAAGAAGTAAACAGATAAGACCGAGTATCGAACCCAAAGACGCGAATGCAACTCTAGATCACAACCTATACCGAATACTAGCCTAAATAAATATATACTTATGTGGGGGGTATTTTAAACTACTAATTATAAACTTAATTAAACTAAATAGATTAAACTTAACTTAACTCGACAACTAATACGAACTTAAAGAACTAGAGAAATCAGATAGGAAGAAGGCTGGTTACTTAGGTAAAATCCCTAGACACTAGCAATAAATCCTGAATGAATTTGACTCAAACGACTCAAAACAAAAAATACAGACTAAACTCAAACGACAGTTTCCCATCCCCACACTTAAACTCTACATTGCCCTCAATGTAGGAATAGAAAACGACTCAAAACAAAAAATAAATTCCGAATACAAAAATAAAATGCTAAAAGAAAACGATAAAGGTAAATTGGGAAGGACTTAGCTGGTTAATTAACATGAAAGCTCCAAAATCTCTAGTCCAATCCAGCTCGATCGTATAGCATTTCATTCGCGATCGGCTCTAACACATGGTAGACTCTCGGGTTGCTTCAATATAATGTACAGCTCCAGAATCGCCCGAATGGAGATTGAGTACGAGCGGTACAATCCAAACCTGCACAAAATGAAACAAACAAAACCCGAGCATAATACCGAACCATAAAAAAAATAAAAAGACTAAACTAATAACTTAGACTCATAATATAACAACAAACAAGAAGACGTACCTGCTTGGCAAAATGACGGTGAATGTTGGTATAACCGAATGGGTAGAATGAAAAAAAGATGGTTCTCGCTCAATGTGAAGGACACTGGTGATCACAACATGCGTTGCCAGCGGAAAAACTTTCCGGGGTAATAGCTGGTCGCAAGAGGCGAACAGGTCAGCCCAGACTCCTCACATTACGTGAAAAGTCTTTTTTCAGAGAAAGTTAATTAATTAATTTTTTTAAGAAAAATTCTCTTATTACCCAAACCTTTACCAAAACTCCCACTCATAAAATATATATAAAGATAAATACATGGGATCCGCTCATGGTGAAATTTCCTCTACCTAAGCAAACACGCAAACCTACAAACAGACTCAAAGACACAAAAAAATAAAAAATAAAATAGAAAGATAAAAACCTATGAACCACTACCGATGGACGAACCACAAAAAAATGAAAAGCTAGAAAAAAAGTATAAATATAAATTTACAAACTCTACAGAGCCTCCCCACACTTAAACTTGATCAGGGGGCTTCTCTTTTATCTGGACCCGATCCAACCCGTTTAATTCCACCCGGTCCATATTATTTATCAAAATTACATTAGTGGAATTGAAAAATATTTTATCGAATTTAAATGGGTCGGGCCACCAATATTTAAATTTACCTGGACCAAACCTGATTCTTGGCATGTAATGAGGGGACTTGTTGTCTCTGCAACTCCTGACCCTCACCCTGTGTTGGTCCAGGTGCCTCTTCGCCTTCTCCCGTGGTGGTGGCCATGGTGGTGGCACTAGTAGCAATGTGATATCCAATGCCTGTACGGGCCGGCTGTGGTGTTCTTCTTCTTCTTCCACCACTGCTTCTTTCTCATCGTCCTTGTTTGGTGACACTTGGTCAAAAGCTTTGTCCACTTCTGGAGCTGACAAATCAACTAACTCGTCACCAAACTCTGCTTCCCAATCAGCTGCTTCTTCAAGCAGGTCAGCGGTGTCTGCCTCTTCCACCACTTCTTCCTCAAACAGCCAGCTTGTGGATTCTGAAAAATCCATATCTTCCTCAGCCTCCCTCCAGACATCTGCCCCCCAAGGATATGCTGCTGAACTAGAGATCTGGCAAGGCTGCTCATCCTGCTGAACCAAAGGTGGGACTAAGGCGTCCATTATGGTCTCTGGCTCTAACCCTAAATCCTGCAAAATATCATCCTCACAAGACAAGTGTAAAGAATCATATGGGTCAGTTAAATCATTCACAGAATCAGATGAGTAAGGACAAACAGTTTCAGCAACGGGCCTAATACAATAAGGTAATGTAAGTGTTACCATCTCGTCTGGGTCATCATATGTGAAATAAACCTGCTGAGCTGGAGGTGGGACTTCAACGTCCATTATGGTCTTCAGTTCATCCACCTGAGCCTGTAGCTTCTCAAGTGCCTCATCTTGTTCCCTCAAATAGCCGGTGCGCTTGGATAGCAAAGAACGCATATCCTCTAGCATGAGCTGTTGATTAGCAAGGAAGGCGTCTTGCTTAGCAAGAAGGGCGGCAAAGTCGGGCCTAGTTTGAGACGAGACATCCCGATAATCGGGATGTGGATACAAATGTTGGCTAGGTGGATACTCTGACGAGCTACCACCATGCCTTTCCTCATACATCTCAGCTTGTAGACGATCAGGCCGACTTTTTATTCTATCTAGTGACTCAGATGTTGCAGGGTTAAACCACCGGTTTGCCTGTGGGTATGAAGGCTGGTATGACTGATATGGCTGCGGCTGCAAATACTCGTTAGCATAGTAACCTGCGGAATACCCCGATGAATTTTGGCATTTTATAGTAAAATGGGGTCCTCCACAGATCTCACACATGTTAAAAAGAATATATATATTACGAATAAAAACAAATAAAAAATAATAATAACAAGTAAAAGCAAAAACTATTTACAAAGTAAAAGACTAGACAAACGGTTTGGGAAGTAATCAAGAATGCCAATTGCGTCCCCGGCAACGGCGCCAAAAACTTGATGTGTGTAAATGTATATATATAAATATAACACAAGCTTTAATTAAAACGACTCACCTAAAAACTACACACGCACGGCAAGTGTACCGGTCGCAAAGAAGTAAACAGATAAGACCGAGTATCGAACCCAAAGACGCGAATGCAACTCTAGATCACAACCTATACCGAATACTAGCCTAAATAAATATATACTTATGTGGGGGGTATTTTAAACTACTAATTATAAACTTAATTAAACTAAATAGATTAAACTTAACTTAACTCGACAACTAATACGAACTTAAAGAACTAGAGAAATCAGATAGGAAGAAGGCTGGTTACTTAGGTAAAATCCCTAGACACTAGCAATAAATCCTGAATCTGGTAATTAACTTGAGACCCTATTCTTATCTAATAAACCTCCTGTCAAGGATAACTCACTAGACTCAAGGCGGGACAAGTGTAGAAATGCTAAGATGGATCTGGATCGCCCTAGCGTACCAAAATCCCACAGAAATCAGATTAAAACCTCTTCTGGATTAAAACCCTCAAACTATGAAGCAGACTTAAACTCTACTGAAGAAAACCTAGGAAAACTCTAAACATGGACAAGTAGCGACTCCCGCCCTAGCGCTTGTCAACTGCCGAACAATGCCTAGTTAGTTACCTAGCAAACTCGAGTTAGATTTCTCACCCTCAAGAATGGACTGCACGTCTTAGTTAATTTATTATATTAGTTTGTTATACTTGTGTCGTACTCCAACTCCAAATACTAGCACGCTAACCTAAGTTGACGAACTAGATTGATTTCAAGACCTAGGGGGTATCTCTACATGCCTAGTTCCACAAAACCAATAAACAAACTTCAAATAAAATCAACACCAACACACATATATCAAATCCAACAATAAAATTAAAATCATGTAATTCTACACATCAAATTAAAAACCAAAAATCATTAAATACTGCATAAAACGTGTCTAGTTCATAAACCTAAGCAACCATAAAATATTTAGTTCATAATTATAATTAGAAACATAGTCATAAAGTCTCGAAAAACAATAATAAACATGTCTCTAAATAAATAAAAACGATAAAACAAACCACTGGGTCTTCAAATAATTAATCTTTAGTGCACCCGGACCTTCTTCCCTTCCAATTGATCTTCCAAAGGCTGCTGTGTCGAGATGATCCCTTCGAAGGCGGCTGTCAGTCTATTGTTCTCTGCCGCTTTGTTCTCTCCGTCTCCAAAGTCCTCCAAGACTCCTTTCTTCGAATGAATGTAGCTGTTCGATATTAATAATAATCCTCTCGTCGATGCTGCTTCTTTTTCTTCTTATTGCGGCTCCTGATGATGTACTTTTATTAATTTCCCTCAAATAATACTAAAGCCCTATCAAAATTCTTTATTGGGCCGTCAAAGTGACCACAAAAAGTCACAGCACTACTTTTATTTATTTATTTATTTATTTATTATTATTATATAGTATTATAACTTCGTGCTCTCGACTCGGGTGTTCTTGACTTAAACAAAGTTACTCGTTTACGCTCCAACGTTCACACGAACACCTACAAAAATATAAAATAAACAAATAAGTTCTTAAAATGACCCAAAGCTAATAAAAATCTACAAAGACCTATAATAAATAAAATAAACCAGTATAAGCCTAAAACTAATAAAAGTACTATCTAAACGACTCGAAACTGTACAAACTTTACACTGGAAATAGATGTATTTTACGACACATCAAATATCCCCACACTTACCTCTTTTTCGTCCCTGAAAAAGAATTATGCAATGGGATCACAATCAAGTAATCTGGCCTCAAAGCATAGGTTACTTTAATTTTAAAAATCTAATCACGTGCCAACTGCGATTGTAGGTATACTTGTCCTCTTAAACCCAACTGCCGGTTTCTAGGCCCCTTATCATATTAGTTTAATTTTTAGGTTCATTTAGTCTACCTAGGGTCTCACACTAAAGAAGCCACAGTTTCACCTAATTCCGCCTCAAGCTTATGAAACAAAAGGAACAACCAATTGATTATTCCTAACCGTTTTATGTAGAAAACCGAGAGAATTTAAAATCATTTGTCTTTTTTTTTCATCTCAGCATACTTAACTCAGAGGGTGTGACCAATCCAAGTCGCTATCCCAGTGGCCAGGCACCTTAAGCTTCAGCATTTTCGCTTTGATTTATAATTAATTAATGAGCTTTTTTTTTTAGATATTTATTTTCAGACAATCCTAGAGGGAGTCGAGTCCGGAGTCACTATCCCTAGAAACGACACCATTGGCCTTGCCCTTATTTTATATCCAGCTCTTTTTTCAACTTTTGATTAGAAATTCTAACGGTTTTAAACTTATAACGGTATTCCTTATACTATTTTTGGTGGTTTCAGCTTCCCTATTTTTTCCTAGATGAGAACCCACGAGGTATCCTAATATATTTTGGTGTGTTAGCTAAAAGGAAACTTTTCTACCGGCTGGGCCTACCCACACATCCCAAGTCAACACGATTTCGATTATTTATTCTTCTAATACATTATAATATTTGAAAACCAGACACTTGATTTTATCTGAAATTTCCCATATTTTATAATGCAAACTTCAAAATCAGGGACATTTTTTTTTAATTTTTTTCAATTTTTTTTTTGACTCAAACGACTCTATATACAGACTAAACGACAGTTTCCCATCCCCACACTTAAACTCTACATTGCCCTCAATGTAGGAATAGAAAACGACTCAAAACAAAAAATAAATTCCGAATACAAAAATAAAATGCTAAAAGAAAACGATAAAGGTAAATTGGGAAGGACTTAGCTGGTTAATTAACATGAAAGCTCCAAAATCTCTAGTCCAATCCAGCTCGATCGTATAGCATTTCATTCGCGATCGGCTCTAACACATGGTAGACTCTCGGGTTGCTTCAATATAATGTACAGCTCCAGAATCGCCCGAATGGAGATTGAGTACGAGCGGTACAATCCAAACCTGCACAAAATGAAACAAACAAAACCCGAGCATAATACCGAACCATAAAAAAAATAAAAAGACTAAACTAATAACTTAGACTCATAATATAACAACAAACAAGAAGACGTACCTGCTTGGCAAAATGACGGTGAATGTTGGTATAACCGAATGGGTAGAATGAAAAAAAGATGGTTCTCGCTCAACGTGAAGGACACTGGTGATCACAACATGCGTTGCCAGCGGAAAAACTTTCCGGGGTAATAGCTGGTCGCAAGAGGCGAACAGGTCAGCCCAGACTCCTCACATTACGTGAAAAGTCTTTTTTCAGAGAAAGTTAATTAATTAATTTTTTTAAGAAAAATTCTCTTATTACCCAAACCTTTACCAAAACTCCCACTCATAAAATATATATAAAGATAAATACATGGGATCCGCTCATGGTGAAATTTCCTCTACCTAAGCAAACACGCAAACCTACAAACAGACTCAAAGACACAAAAAAATAAAAAATAAAATAGAAAGATAAAAACCTATGAACCACTACCGATGGACGAACCACAAAAAAATGAAAAGCTAGAAAAAAAGTATAAATATAAATTTACAAACTCTACAGAGCCTCCCCACACTTAAACTTGATCAGGGGGCTTCTCTTTTATCTGGACCCGATCCAACCCGTTTAATTCCACCCGGTCCATATTATTTATCAAAATTACATTAGTGGAATTGAAAAATATTTTATCGAATTTAAATGGGTCGGGCCACCAATATTTAAATTTACCTGGACCAAACCTGATTCTTGGCATGTAATGAGGGGACTTGTTGTCTCTGCAACTCCTGACCCTCACCCTGTGTTGGTCCAGGTGCCTCTTCGCCTTCTCCCGTGGTGGTGGCCATGGTGGTGGCACTAGTAGCAATGTGATATCCAATGCCTGTACGGGCCGGCTGTGGTGTTCTTCTTCTTCTTCCACCACTGCTTCTTTCTCATCGTCCTTGTTTGGTGACACTTGGTCAAAAGCTTTGTCCACTTCTGGAGCTGACAAATCAACTAACTCGTCACCAAACTCTGCTTCCCAATCAGCTGCTTCTTCAAGCAGGTCAGCGGTGTCTGCCTCTTCCACCACTTCTTCCTCAAACAGCCAGCTTGTGGATTCTGAAAAATCCATATCTTCCTCAGCCTCCCTCCAGACATCTGCCCCCCAAGGATATGCTGCTGAACTAGAGATCTGGCAAGGCTGCTCATCCTGCTGAACCAAAGGTGGGACTAAGGCGTCCATTATGGTCTCTGGCTCTAACCCTGAATCCTGCAAAATATCATCCTCACAAGACAAGTGTAAAGAATCATATGGGTCAGTTAAATCACTCACAGAATCAGATGAGTAAGGACAAACAGTTTCAGCAATGGGCCTAATACAATCAGGTAATGTAAGTGTTACCATCTCGTCTGGGTCATCATATGTGAAATAAACCTGCTGAGCTGGAGGTGGGACTTCAACGTCCATTATGGTCTTCAGTTCATCCACCTGAGCCTGTAGCCTCTCAAGTGCCTCATCTTGTTCCCTCAAATAGCCGGTGTGCTTGGATAGCAAAGAACGCATATCCTCTAGCATGAGCTGTTGATTAGCAAGGAAGGCGTCTTGCTTAGCAAGAAGGGCGGCAAAGTCGGGCCTAGTTTGAGACGAGACATCCCGATAATCGGGATGTGGATACAAATGTTGGCTAGGTGGATACTCTGACGAGCTACCACCATGCCTTTCCTCATACATCTCAGCTTGTAGACGATCAGGCCGACTTTTTATTCTATCTAGTGACTCAGATGTTGCAGGGTTAAACCACCGGTTTGCCTGTGGGTATGAAGGCTGGTATGACTGATATGGCTGCGGCTGCAAATACTCGTTAGCATAGTAACCTGCGGAATACCCCGATGAATTTTGGCATTTTATAGTAAAATGGGGTCCTCCACAGATCTCACACATGTTAAAAAGAATATATATATTACGAATAAAAACAAATAAAAAATAATAAATAATAATAACAAGTAAAAGCAAAAACTATTTACAAAGTAAAAGACTAGACAAACGGTTTGGGAAGTAATCAAGAATGCCAATTGCGTCCCCGGCAACGGCGCCAAAAACTTGATGTGTGTAAATGTATATATATAAATATAACACAAGCTTTAATTAAAACGACTCACCTAAAAACTACACACGCACGGCAAGTGTACCGGTCGCAAAGAAGTAAACAGATAAGACCGAGTATCGAACCCAAAGACGCGAATGCAACTCTAGATCACAACCTATACCGAATACTAGCCTAAATAAATATATACTTATGTGGGGGGTATTTTAAACTACTAATTATAAACTTAATTAAACTAAATAGATTAAACTTAACTTAACTCGACAACTAATACGAACTTAAAGAACTAGAGAAATCAGATAGGAAGAAGGCTGGTTACTTAGGTAAAATCCCTAGACACTAGCAATAAATCCTGAATCTGGTAATTAACTTGAGACCCTATTCTTATCTAATAAACCTCCTGTCAAGGATAACTCACTAGACTCAAGGCGGGACAAGTGTAGAAATGCTAAGATGGATCTGGATCGCCCTAGCGTACCAAAATCCCACAGAAATCAGATTAAAACCTCTTCTGGATTAAAACCCTCAAACTATGAAGCAGACTTAAACTCTACTGAAGAAAACCTAGGAAAACTCTAAACATGGACAAGTAGCGACTCCCGCCCTAGCGCTTGTCAACTGCCGAACAATGCCTAGTTAGTTACCTAGCAAACTCGAGTTAGATTTCTCACCCTCAAGAATGGACTGCACGTCTTAGTTAATTTATTATATTAGTTTGTTATACTTGTGTCGTACTCCAACTCCAAATACTAGCACGCTAACCTAAGTTGACGAACTAGATTGATTTCAAGACCTAGGGGGTATCTCTACATGCCTAGTTCCACAAAACCAATAAACAAACTTCAAATAAAATCAACACCAACACACATATATCAAATCCAACAATAAAATTAAAATCATGTAATTTTACACATCAAATTAAAAACCAAAAATCATTAAATACTGCATAAAACGTGTCTAGTTCATAAACCTAAGCAACCATAAAATATTTAGTTCATAATTATAATTAGAAACATAGTCATAAAGTCTCGAAAAACAATAATAAACATGTCTCTAAATAAATAAAAACGATAAAACAAACCACTGGGTCTTCAAATAATTAATCTTTAGTGCACCCGGACCTTCTTCCCTTCCAATTGATCTTCCAAAGGCTGCTGTGTCGAGATGATCCCTTCGAAGGCGGCTGTCAGTCTATTGTTCTCTGCCGCTTTGTTCTCTCCGTCTCCAAAGTCCTCCAAGACTCCTTTCTTCGAATGAATGTAGCTGTTCGATATTAATAATAATCCTCTCGTCGATGCTGCTTCTTTTTCTTCTTATTGCGGCTCCTGATGATGTACTTTTATTAATTTCCCTCAAATAATACTAAAGCCCTATCAAAATTCTTTATTGGGCCGTCAAAGTGACCACAAAAAGTCACAGCACTACTTTTATTTATTTATTTATTTATTTATTATTATTATATAGTATTATAACTTCGTGCTCTCGACTCGGGTGTTCTTGACTTAAACAAAGTTACTCGTTTACGCTCCAACGTTCACACGAACACCTACAAAAATATAAAATAAACAAATAAGTTCTTAAAATGACCCAAAGCTAATAAAAATCTACAAAGACCTATAATAAATAAAATAAACCAGTATAAGCCTAAAACTAATAAAAGTACTATCTAAACGACTCGAAACTGTACAAACTTTACACTGGAAATAGATGTATTTTACGACACATCACCGTGCATGCTTTAAATGCGGGGAGAGAGGGCATTTACTTGCTCACTGCCCGTATGTAAGGCACAAGAGGCACGAAGTTGAAGTTAGGAAATCCATGAGGAAACCGGTTGATAATCATTACTATCCACAACAAAGGCGTTTTGTTCCTCAACAACAACAATTTTATAATCAAAATAACTTTTATCAAAAGAGGAATGATCGTCCATTTCAGTATGATCGTCGGAACCGGATTGCTATGGAAAAACCATGGAGAAAACCAATGGTGAACACAACAAATGATAGACAAAGGGTTCCACAAAAACCTATTGTCAAGTCAAATGTTGGACCTAAATCTGTTAACTCAGAGAAGGTACCCAAGAAGGTTTCATTTGCGAACAATGTTCAGAAAACGACTGAGACCCCAAAATCTCAGATTCGTATCTTGAAACGTTCGGAACAGTCTTGGACACCAAATGGTACTCCGGGAGCCTCAACTTCAAAGTCAAGTGAAAAAGTTGAAAATGTTTTGAATGATCCTAAAAAGATCGATCCAAAACAAACTGTTGAAGTGAATGATTCTTTGAACAATGATATTCAAAGACCCAAGACCACTCAGGCTTGGGTCCCCCGAAAGAACTAACTGTCTTACTTGATGTGTGCAGGGAGCTTCAGCTGGCCCTATTAGCAGTCTTTGGATTGTTGATAGTGGAGCTTCAGGCCACATGACCGAGGATCTAGCTTTACTGTTTGATGTGAAGAACATAAACGGAGGGTACGTTGCATTTGCTGGAAATAAGGGAGGATATATCACGATGGAAGGAAGTGTGAGTAATGGAATTGTGAGTTTTGAGAGGATATCGTATGTGAAGCAGATAGACTATAATATGTTGAGCGTCAGTCAAATCTGTGACAAACAATTCACTGTTTATTTTGATGACAAATCTTGCTATATTCTCAAACCGGGCTTCGAAATTCCAAAAGAGTGGGTTATGTTGAAGGCACCTCGCGTCAACAATCTTTATATTCTTGATATATCCAAGGCAATGACAACCCAGGGGCAAGTAACATGTTTTCTATCAAAGGCGACTGAGAAGGAATCAATAATGTGGCA
Organism: Ambrosia artemisiifolia; assembly: GCA_032199755.1. Taxonomy (NCBI): domain Eukaryota; kingdom Viridiplantae; phylum Streptophyta; class Magnoliopsida; order Asterales; family Asteraceae; genus Ambrosia; species Ambrosia artemisiifolia. The sequence continues at coordinate 1,264,302 of CM063516.1, read as the reverse complement.
CCGAAGAATGGGGCACATTCATTTGAGGAAAATGAATCATCTAGTGAAGAATGGACTTGTCGATGGCGTGAATGTGAAGCATTTCCATTTGAATGACAAGTGTGTGAGCTGTAAGAAGGGAAAGCAACACAGACAGTCCCACAAAGTGAAGAAAGTTAACTCTGTTTCGATGCCACTTGAGCGATTGCACATGGACCTTTTTGGACCTGTCAAACGCAAAAGTCATCTTGGAGAGCTTTACTGTTTAGTTGTCACTGACGACTACTCAAGATTTTCATGGGTGATGTGTTTGCAGCATAAAAGTGACACCTTTGATAACCTAAAAGTTCTGTTCACTCGATTAGAGAATATCTACAATCTCAAGATCAAGAGAATTAGGAGTAATAATGGGACGGAGTTCAAAAATGCCAAGATGGATGATCTTTGTGAAAAAAAAGGAATTCATCATGAATATTCGGCTCCGTATACCCCACAACAGAACGGTGTTGCTGAACGTAAAAACAGGACTCTAATTGAAGCGGCTAGAACAATGCTTGCAGACTCGAATCTTCCAGTAATGTTTTGGAACGAGGCGATTTATGCAGCAAATTATACACTTAATCGGGTTTTAACGGTGAAGAAGTTTGGTAAAACTTCTTATGAGCTGTTACACCGAAGAAAGCCGAACTTGGAGTATCTAGAACCTTTTGGGACACCATGCATGATGTTGAATCCAAGCGAGAAGTTTAGTCCGAAAGCTGAAGAGGGATACTTTGTTGGATATGCAACCCCGCTCAAACGGGTATACAACAAGAGAACTCGTCAGGTGGAGGATTGGGCTAACGTAGAAGTTCAACGGTATACTCAGAATGTGCAAGGGATTGGTCCTGATTGGATGTTTGATTACAAAGATTTCTTTGAATCATTCAATCTAGATAACTTGGTTGAAGAGGCTGTTATTCGATTACTTTACGAGTGTGAAAACGCGGCGACTTCACCTTTGGTGCGTCCGATCACCGTAACTCCTCCAACAGCTTCTAATGATACCAATGTTCCTGTACCGGAGGAAGAAGTGTTTCAAGAGGCTTCCACAACTTTAGATACTTCAGAATCGGAAGATGATGGAGAATTCGAAGAAGTTATTCTTGAAAATGCAACAGAACCAGAGGCACCTCCAGTGAACCCAAATCCATATGTTGCTTCATCGTCTAACACGGGTCATGATCTGGATGCAGTAGAGAACTTGACTATTCAAACGGGAGTTACTGTACCTGAACATCCGGAATCTTGGATTCACCGTATTCACCCGCTGGAGCAAGTCATTGGTGACCCTGGAAGCAGTGTGATGACGAGAGGGCAACTGAGAAGTGTTAATTCACCAGAGAGTTTTGGTGCTTTAGCTTTATATGCCAAAATACAAAAATCTGGTAGTCAAAATGATTGGTCGTTTGCATGTTATGTGTCTCAGGTCGAGCCAAGGACATATAAAGATGCTTTGTTGGAAGACGCCTGGGTTGAAGCAATGCAAGAGGAGTTATTACAATTTCAGAAGTTGGGAGTCTGGACGCTCACTGATTTACCTCCTGGACGGAAGAAGATCGGCACCAAATGGGTGTTTAAGTGTAAGAAGGATGATCGAGGAGTGATTGTTCGAAACAAAGCCAGATTGGTAGTACAAGGCTTTCATCAAATCGAGGGGATTGATTACAATGAAATCTATGCACCTGTGGCACGCATAGAGGCAATTCGAATGTTTCTTGCGTTTGCCTCCTATAAGAAGTTTAAGGTGTATCAAGTGGATGTCAAGAGTGCATTTCTGTACGGGAAAGTCAAAGAGGAGGTTTACGTCGGGCAACCACCGGGCTTTGAAGACCCTATCCACCGGGATAAGGTTTACGTATTGAACAAAGCATTGTATGGTCTGCACCAGGCTCCACGTCAGTGGTACGAGGAGCTGAGTACGTACCTCATGTCAAAGGGATTTAAGCGCGGACTCGTCGACTGCACCCTGTTCACGAAGAAAACAGGAGATGATTTGCTTCTAGTTCAGATATATGTTGATGATATAATTTTTGGCTCAACTAACGAACTTTTATGCAGGGAGTTTGAAACTGTCATGCAGGAAAAGTTCGAAATGAGTGCGATGGGGGAGATGCAGTTTTTCCTCGGCTTGCAGGTGGATCAAAGACCCACGGGGATCTTCATTCACCAGACGAAATACGTATCCGAAGTCTTGAGCCGGTTCCAGATGGAGGATTCCAAGCCGATGGATACCCCGATTCAACCCAATCACGGGATTAGAGTGGACGATAAGGGGGAGCTGACGGACCCATTTACATACAGAGCAATCATCGGATCTCTGATGTATCTTACCGCATCTCGGCCAGACATTATGTTCGCAACATGTCTCTGTGCTCGTTATCAATCGAAGCCGAAACAAAGTCATCTGACGGCGGTCAAGCGTATCCTTAGATATCTGAAGGGTTGTCCCTCGAGAGGACTTTGGTACCCTAATGATGATGATTTTGATTTTATCGCTTTTAGTGATGCAGATTGGGGCGGCTGTGATAAGGATAGCAAATCCACGACAGCTGGATGCCAGTTTTTAGGGAGCAGGTTAGTCACCTGGCAATGTAAGAAGCAGACTTCGGTTGCGCTGTCTACCTGTGAAGCCGAGTACATTGCAGCCTCGAGTTGCTGTTCGCAAGTGCTCTGGATCCAACAGCAGATGGTGGATTACGGTTTGCAGTTTCTTAAAACCCCTATACACTGTGATAATGAAGCCGCGATCGCATTAACTAAAGATACGGGCAATCATTCTAAAACGAAACATATACGGATTAAATACCATTTTATCCGTGATTGTTACGCTAAAGAATTGATAGATATGGTCAAAATCCATACGGACTATCAACGTGCAGATTTGTTCACTAAAGCTTTTGACAGATCCCGATTTGAGTATCTTTTAAAAGTTAACAACATAAAAGAAAAACAGGACTAATCAGCACCTCGGTTTATCGCTTTTTAGTTTTAAAATTTTCTTTAAAGTTTTTACAGTTTTTCAGAAAAATTCAAAACCCAAAAATTTGTTTTACATTTTAGGGGGAGTCGTTTTTATCAGAAAAACCAAAAACATTGAAAAATCAAAAAACCATAAAAATTAGAAAACCAAAAATGATTTCCAGGATAAAAAGAGGAAATGATAGTACATCAGTGGGGATCTGACACAGGCTAAAGATATGTATAGTAATATGAGGCGTGTGTTGATTATGTGTGATGTGCTGATAGGCTTCGTAGACTAAAAATTGCGTGCATTAGTGATACAAACATAACGAACTACGCGTTCGTGGCTGAACACCTCATGGGCATATGGTCTTAGTACCGTAATTTCGTTTGATAGGATTGCCAAAATCTGAGGTTTCGGGTCGTTATGTTATTGTTATCCGGAATATTCTGATTAAACTTTTGTCGTATTGATTTACGGACCTAGTTTCATCAGAATAGTTGCTAAAAAGAGCTTAAATGCCAAAACCGAAAGTTACCGAATTGAGGAACTTCATGTTATTACTGATCAAAGATCATAATTACATCGTATCAATTTACTGATGCAAATCAGTAGTTGATATCTGTAGATGCGTTTTGCGACTAATGATTAGATATGTTAACATGTGTTAGAAGTGGGCTGAGGGGCGAAGGAAGATAGGAATGGGCGAAGGTGATTAAGTAATGGGCGAAGGTAACAAGACATGGACGAATCTGGAACTAAGCTAACACAGAAGACACATTCGACCACTGCAAGTGGGCGAATGTGGAAATGACCCACGTTCGACCAGATGAAAGGGGCGAACGTGCAGGTCCTATATATAGATTTCGTGTTTTTGTAAGTTTAAAGGGAGTCATTTAGTGTGTGTGTTTTTGAGGTGTGTTCCAGAGAGTGTTGAGAGAGTTTAGAAGTGTGCTAGATTAACTGTAGTTGATTTGTAACCAAGTATTTGAAAGAGTTAATCTATGAAAAGCTTTTAAAATGACTTTGATTGTGTTTTGATTGAGTTTACATCAGTTTGTTCTAAGCTAGGGTTTCCGCACCTGGTTTAGTAACTTGTATGATCATATAATCCTGTTTTCGTGTCAAATTCGTCCTCTACAAAGTGGTATCAGAGCATAGAGGATCATACAACAACAAATTGATAAACTCAAAGCTGATTTGGACATTATTTTCATCAATTCACATCTGTTTTTACATAAAAATGGTTTTTGAGTGTTTTTGAAAGAATTAGAGTTGATTTTGTGGTTAAAATTCAAAATTCCAAGTATTAAAGTTGTTCCAAATCATCTCCGAAGCAAAACCTAATCAAGATCATTCAAATTCACAAACTTTTGAAAATCAGAGATCAAAATAACCGTTTTTCAAAGTGTAACCGTTTTTCAAAAGTTAAAATGGGCGAACCTGGAGTGTTCTGGTCGAACGTGTGAGTTTTTGGTCGAAGGTGAGTGATTTTGTGGGCGAACCTAGGGATTTCTGGGCGAACGTAGAATTTTTCAGTTAAAAATTTCACATTCGGGTCTAACTTTTCACCTTCGGGACATCGTGCGGGCGAACCTGGAAACCAAACGGGCGAACCTGGAACTTTTTGGGCGAACGTGAAAAGTGTTAGTGTGTTTTTACTTTCTGGTGAGATTTTACATTCGGGAGAGTGTTTTTGGGCGAACCTACAACAAAAGGGACGAACTTGAAGCTATTTTGGGCGAACCTAGACTAGTTTTTGGAAAATTTTTCTAAGTGTTGAATTTCTCGAAGTTCGTGATCATGTGGCGTTTTCAGACTACTCCTACACCAGCAACTACACAACCACAACAGCAGGTGATGGACCCATGGACAGTGGCAGCACAGAAGACGAGCACACAGTCTTCGCAGCCGGTTAACTACATGACTCAAAGTGCACCTCCAGCACCACAGTCTGACTACTGGGGAGTAGCAGCAGCGGTGGTAAACACTCAAATTACAAATGCTATTTCCACACTGATTAATGATTTGTCTTCAGGTAGCGGGACTCGGCCACCGAAGCTCATGGAGATTCAAGAATACAATCAGTGGCAGAAAAAGTTCAAAATACATTTGGAAGGCATGGGAGTGGAAGGTGCTGAAGCATGGAACATGATTGCTAAAGGTTACACACCACCAGTTTTGGAGAATACAGGTGAACCAGTGCCATTGGAGAGCATGGCTGAGGATGAGAAAAAGAAGTTTGCTGTGGAAAAGAAGGCGTTTTCCCAATTGACACAGGCAATCACAAATGATCTTTTGCATCAGTTTGGGACTTGCACAACGTCTAAGGCACTATGGGATATGCTTAAAAGGAAGCATGATGGAAATGAAAAGACTAGAAGTTTGAGGACGGAAGAACTTATAAAGGAGTTTGAGAATTTTTCTTATGTTGGAAATGAAACTTTGAAAGAACTAACTCCTAGATATAATCATTTGATATCTGAATTGTCTAGTTATGGTATACAGATTCCTATGGCAAAACAGGTGGACAAGTTTGCAGATGCATTACCACCAAACTGGGATCAGCATGTGGATGTTCTGAAAGAGAAGGATGCTTATCAATACTGGTCTCTTCAGGAGTTCATTGAGAAGCTGGAAAACAAAGAATTGGAAGAGAAGAGGAAGGCTAGGAGAGCACAGATTCCTCAGAATCCAAACTTATACTTTGGAGGATCTTCAGTTCCAGCGAGTACAAGCTCAGGAGGGCTAGTTACACCACATGTTGCATGTATATCCAATGTTGTGGAATCACCTACCATTAACTACCATAAACAAACTTCATCTTTATCACAACCACAACCACAAGTACCATACCAATATTCATACATTCCACCATTCTCCCCAAAGCAACAAGCAGCTTTCTACACTGCTAGCCAATCTCAACAACAACCAATGAACCAACCTAATCAACAAACGGTGGTTTTGGAGACATCTAATCTTGGAAATGTGACAGTTGAAGTTGCTCAGCAACACATTGCATTAGTCTCTGCAATGGTCTCATCCTACAATGGACTAGTTGCTAGTCAAATTGGGAATAACAACTTGACCAATGAAGACTATGCACAGATTGACAAGGAGGAGATGGAACTCATTGATATTCAATGGGCATTTGCGAGTATAATGCGAAGAGCAACGGAGTTTATTGAGAAGACAGGTAGAACAGACTTGGGAACTTCTCCTAACACAACCTACGGGTTCAATAAGGAGAAAGTGACTTGTTTTAACTGTGGAGGGAAAGGTCACTTTAAAAGAGAATGCACCCAGCCACCAAAACAAGGCAATAGGAATCCATTCAATGCCACCTATCAGAACCGTCAACAACAAAACCAAAACCAAGTTTCTTCCCAAAACAACAACAACAACTACCAAAATCGTCAAAACAACTTTAATAACAACCAAAATAGACAACCAAACACACCAAACCAGACACAAAACCAAACACCAAACAATACTAACCGAACAGTCATACCAATCACTACACCAAATGAACAACAGAATACCAATCAAGCATTGGTTACTCAACAAGATGAGAGGTTTGACTGGTCGAGTATTCAGATAGGTGTTGAGGAAATCACTACTGGGGGCAATGTGGCTTGTGTTGCATATCAGGTTGATATTGAAGATTCAGTGACGATGGAGGAGAAGGAAGAAATTGAGGTTGAAAGTGATGAGTCTGAGGCTGAGATGGATGGGGAATTTGAACCTGTTAAGGTTAATGCTGAGGTTGATGTTGAAGTTCAAACTGAAGAGACAAATTCTGGAGTTGTGATTGATACTGTTTCTCACATTCCTGAGGAGTGTGAATCGGTTTATTCTGATTCAGACAGTGAATCGGATACGGAAGCAAGTGTTAATTCTCTGGATGAAGACATCGATCAGTTGCTTGCAGAAGCGGATTTTCTAATGACAAGGAAGTCGTGCATTGCAGATGATGCTTTCACAAAGATTGATTATTCCAGATTCTTTGCAGGAAAGGAAGCTCATTTTGCATTAATGGCCATGACTGATCCGCCAAAACCTGTAAGTTCTGCATGTAGTACTGATAATACAAGTGAAAAATATTGTGGTACATGTGATAGATTGACTGAGGAGATTAAACAACTCCGTGTTCAACGTGATAGTGCTATCATGAACAGTCAATCTACTCGCAAAGAGTTGAATGCTTTTAACAAAGTATTAGATGGCTACAAAAAGGACATTTCTGACTTGAAAAACACTTTGTCTTTAAAACAATTGGCAATTAATAACTATATCAATGAAATTGAAAACACCAAGCTGGAAATGGCAGCCATAAAATGCTTTGCTGAGAAAATAAACAAAAAGTTGGAAAGTTATAAGCATATTGCTTATGTGGTAGACCATATCATTGATGATAAAACAACCAATTATCGGTCTGTACCATCTCCGGTTCTTTTCGAAAACCATAATTGTCACCAAGTGACACCGGAGAGTTCGGTAAAATCTGATTCAGCATCGGAAAATGAATCTAATACTTCAAGTATTGGTGATCCAAATTCCGATGTTAGACCGATTTTGGGGATCAATGATGAGGGTGTTACTGCTGAGAGCGTAGATTCAGACTCAGAGAGTGATGATACTGGTTGTAACCAAACTGTTAATGCATGTGAAATTCCAAAAGAAAATCACATCATTACAAATGAACCAGTTTCATCATCTCAAATTGTTCCGATGAGAAGTGTTCATCATGTGAATAAGTCTGAAAAGAATGTTGTGAAGAAAGATCTTAATGTAGTTAAGAAAGATCTTGAAAAGAATGATAAAAACGAACAATGTGACAAACCTGTCAAGGTGTTTTATCGGATGGAAGGATCCGATAAGATCATCTCTGACGAGGACTTTCCAATTAAAGATGTTAACTATGCTAAAATTGACAAGATTTGGCAAGAAAGTACTATTTGGTTCCCAAAACATGAGAGAACAAATGAGATTCCACCAGCTTTATTAAAGAAGTTGTATTTGGATGTTCCTCAAGAACCAAAGGTTCATGTCACAGAGTTTGTTAGACCCAAAAACAGAGCTAATGGTTTTAATGAGCCTACTTACTCAAAAGGGCCACTCCCTGAGAGTTTAAGGAAGCAACAGTACAATGATCAATACCCAGTTAGATCATTTGCTCAACCAAATGCTCCGAATGTTTTTGAAGAGTACCGTGCGTGCTTTAAATGTGGGGAACGAGGGCATTTACTTGCTCAGTGCCCATATGTAAGGCATAAGAGGCACGAGGTTGAAGTGAGGAATTCCATGAGAAAACCGATTGATCATTATGTGCCACCACATAGGAGAGTTGTTCCTCAACAACCACAACCGTTTTATAATCATAACAATTTTCACCAAATGAGGAACACTCGTCCAATGCACTATGATAGAAGGAATCGGATTGCTATGGAACACTCATGGAGGAAGCCTGTGGTGAACGCAACAGTTGATAGGCAAAAGGTTCCACTAAAACCGATTGTCAAATCAAATGTTGGACCTAAGTCTGTTAAATCAGATAAGGTTACCAAGAGAGTTACATTTGCTAACAATGTTCAGAAATCAACTGAGAACCCAAAGTCTCAGATTCGTATTTTGAAAAGGTCTGAACAATCTTGGACACCCAATGGCACTCCAGGAGCTTCAACTTCAAGGGTTATTGAGAGAAAAGAAACTGTTTTGAACAATCAGAAAAAGATTGATCAAAAAGTTGTTGAAAATGTTTGTGACAATGTTACTTTGAAACCTGATGTTCCAAGACCCAAGACTCAGGCTTGGGTCCCCCGAAAGAACTAACTGATTTACTTTTTGTGTGCAGGGAGCTTCAGCTGGCCCTATTAGCAGTCTTTGGAGTGTTGATAGTGGAGCTTCAGGCCACATGACAGGGGATCTTGCGTTGCTGTTCGAGGTGAAGAACATCAATGGAGGGTATGTAGCTTTCGCGGGAAATAAAGGTGGATATATCACAATGGAAGGAAGTGTGAGCAATGGGATAGTGAGTTTCGAGCGGATTTCGTATGTGAAACAGATAGACTATAATCTGTTGAGTGTCAGTCAAATATGTGACAAGCAATTTACTGTGCATTTTGATGACAAATCCTGCTATATTCTGAAACCGGGCTTTACAATTCCTAAAGAGTGGATAATGTTGAAGGCACCTCGCGTCAACAATCTATACATTCTTGATATGTCCAAGGCGATGACATCACAGGGGCAGATAACATGCTTTTTGTCTAAGGCGACAGAGAAAGAATCGATAATGTGGCACCGGAGAATGGGGCACATTCATCTGAAGAAAATGAATCAACTTGTGAGAAATGGACTTGTCGATGGAGTAAACGTGAAACATTTCCATCTGAATGACAAGTGTGTGAGTTGTAAAAAGGGGAAGCAACACAAACAGTCCCACAAAGTGAAAAAGGTTAACTCTGTTGAGATGCCACTTGAGCGTCTGCACATGGATCTTTTCGGACCGGTCAAGCGCAAAAGTCATCTTGGGGAGCTTTATTGTTTAGTCGTCACTGACGATTACTCAAGATTTTCATGGGTGATGTGTTTGCAGAATAAAAGCGACACTTTTATCAATCTAAAAGTTCTGTTCACTCGATTGGAGAATCTCTACAATGTGAAGATTAAGAGAATTCGGAGTGACAATGGGACGGAGTTCAAAAATGCCAAGATGGATGAACTTTGTGAAAACAAAGGAATACATCATGAATATTCGGCTCCGTACACCCCTCAACAGAACGGTGTTGCTGAACGAAAGAATAGGACTCTAATTGAAGCGGCTAGAACAATGCTTGCTGATTCAAATCTTCCAGTAATGTTCTGGAATGAGGCGATTTATGCAGCTAATTACACATTAAATCGGGTTCTAACAGTGAAGAAGTTTGGTAAAACATCTTATGAGCTGTTACACCGAAGGAAGCCGAACTTAGAGTATCTAGAACCTTTTGGGGCGCCATGCACTATGTTGAATCCAAGCGAAAAGTTTAGTCCTAAAGCCGAGGAGGGTTACTTTGTTGGATATGCAACCCCTCTCAAACGGGTATACAACAAGCGGACTCGTCGTGTGGAAGACTGGGCTAACGTGGATGTTCAACGATATACTCAAAATATTCAAGGCACGGGTCCTGATTGGATGTTTGATTACAAAGATTTCTTTGAATCATTCAATCTAGATAGCTTGGTTGAAGAAGTTGTTATTCGATTACTTTACGAGTGTGAAAATGCAACAACTTCACCGTTGGTGCGTCCGATCACCGTGAACCCCCTACCAGCTTCTAATGATACCAATGCTCCAATACAAGAGGAAGAAATATTTCAAGAGGCTTCAACTTCATTAGACACTTCAGAATCTGAAGATGAACAATTTGAAGAAGCTATTCTTGATCAAGCTGAAGAACCAGAGGCACCGCCAGTGAACCCAACTCCAAATTCAGATGTGGCTTCATCATCAAATACGGGTCATGATCTGGATGATGTAGAGAACTTGACTGTTCAGACGGGCAGCCACCAGGCTTTGAGGACCCAATCCACCGGGATAAGGTCTACGTGTTGAACAAAGCTCTATATGGCTTGCACCAGGCTCCGAGGCAGTGGTACGAGGAGCTAAGTACATACCTCATCACCAAAGGATTTAAGCGCGGCCTCGTCGATTGCACCCTCTTTACGAAAAAGACGGGAGATGACTTGCTTCTAGTGCAGATATACGTAGATGATATAATATTTGGTTCAACTAACGAGCTTTTATGCAGGGAGTTCGAAACTGTCATGCAGGAAAAGTTCGAAATGAGCGCAATGGGGGAGATGCAGTTTTTCCTAGGCTTGCAGGTGGACCAAAGACCCGACGGGATCTTCATTCACCAGACGAAATATGTCTCCGACATCTTGAGCCGGTTCCAGATGGAGGACTCAAAGCCGATGGATACCCCGATTCAACCCAATCACGGGATTGGAGTGGACGCTAAGGGGGAGCTGACGGATCCTTTTACATACAGAGCAATCATCGGATCTCTGATGTATTTGACGGCGTCTCGACCAGATATTATGTATGCAACGTGTCTCTGTGCCCGTTATCAATCGAAGCCGAAACAAAGTCATCTGACGGCGGTCAAGCGTATCCTTCGATATCTGAAGGGTTGTCCCTCAAAAGGACTTTGGTACCCTAATGATGATAATTTTGATTTCATATCCTTTAGTGATGCAGATTGGGGCGGCTGTGACAAAGATAGCAAATCTACTACAGCTGGTTGCCAGTTTTTCGGGAGCAGGTTAATCACCTGGCAATGCAAGAAACAGACTTCCGTAGCACAATCTACCTGTGAAGCTGAGTACATTGCAGCCTCGAGTTGCTGTTCGCAAGTGCTCTGGATTCAACAACAAATGGTGGATTACGGTTTGCAGTTTCTTAAAACCTCTATTTACTGTGACAACGAAGCCGCAATTGCATTAACTAAAAATTCGGAAAATCATTCTAAAGCGAAACATATCCGGATCAAATATCATTTTATCCGTGATTGTTACGCTAAGGAATGATCGATATGATCAAAATACATACTGACTACCAACGTGCAGATCTGTTTACTAAAGCTTTTGACCGTTCACGCTTTGAATATCTTTTAAAAGTAAACAATATAAAGGAAAAACAGGACTAATCGGCACCTCGGTTTATCGTTTTTTTAGTTTTTAGTTTTTATATTTTGCTAATTGGGAATTTCTCTTTGCTAATTGGGAATTTCTCTTTACTATCGTAATTCTCAAAGAAGTTGATGCTTTCGAGGGGATTGTTTAATCCTCAAAGAAGTTGATGCTTTCGAGTGGATTGTTTCTTTCAAATTTTTGTTTTTGTTTTCAGAAAAATCAAAAATCCCAAAAATATGTCTTTATTTTAGGGGGAGCCATTTTATCAGAAAAACCAAAAACATTATAAAATTCAAAAAGACCTAAAAATTAGAAAATCAAAAATGATTTCCTGGTAAAACAGAGGAAATGATAGTTCATCAGTGGGGATCTGACACAGGCTAAAGAATTGTATAGTTTATGAGGCGTGTGTTGATTACGTGTGATATGCTGATAGGCTTCGTAGACTAAATATTGCGTGCATTAGTGATACAAACATAACGAACTACGCGTTCGTGGCTGAACACCTCATGGGCATATGGTCTTAGTACCGTAATTTCGTTTGATAGGTTTGCCAAAATCTGAGGTTTCGGGTCGTTATGTTATGGTTATCCGGGATATTCTGATAAACTTTTGTCGTATTGATTTACGGACCTAGTTTTATCAGAATATTTGCTAAAAGAGCTTAACTGCCAAAACCGGAAGTTACCGAATTGAGGAACTTTATGTTTTAATTGATCATAGATCATTATTACATCGTATTGATCATCTGATGCAAATCAGTGATTAATATCAGCCTCAACCTAGTGTATACGCACATGTTACTCTGCTGCATTCAATTGCTGACCTGTACACCTCTGTGCTATATACTTTGTAACTTTTACGGATAACTCTGGCATAATCACGCGTTACGACGAAGCTTTGTGCAATTACTTGATACGGGAGTATGTCGTGTGTGTGGGCACCACATCGTGTTAGTCTAATACACCTAACTCGTATCATTTTAAAGCATTGCATAATTGTCTGCATGTGAGCTTACGTGGACCACAATATCAGCAATTGCCGTATCACATACTGTTTCTAATGATAATATTAAAACAAATAGATCAACGCTGTGATCAGATTTCTCAGAAAACTGATATGATCCTCTGACCGGATTTCACAAAATGTTTACTGCTTTCATTTACTTTGATGCATTTTATTTTGTTGCAATTTACTTTTATTGTCAAAAAGATACAAAATCCAAAAAGATTTTAGGTGTGTTTTGATAAAATTTCAGAAAAATCCAAAATTTTTGCATTTCTGCTTTATTTTTGATAACCGGGGATGCTTGATAGTCAATTTCTGAGATTTGACAACACCATCTGGGCTTTGTATCATTCTAAAAGTAAAAATTTGTGTTTTGGACGCTTAACGGATTGAAAAATGTTGAACGGGATTCGAATTTGTAATTTGGCAAAATTTTTCAAGATTTCCATTTTACATTCGCCCTTAAATGGGACGAATGTGGACATCTTTCTACCTTCGGGTTGTTTCACAAACGGGCGAATGTGGCTTTTAGCACAAAATCCACTTCCGGGTGAAATAATTTTACCTTCGTGCCAATAACTTGGGTCGAAGGTGGAAAACCTTTACATTCGGCCAAACGAAACGGGCGAAGGAGGGTTCTATATATAACCCTTTTTGCAGATTCGACCCTCATTCAAAATTTTCAAAATTTTTCTTCGTAACAGAACCTTGTTGTTTTTGAATCTCTTGCGTGTGCATTTTGTTTCCTCGTGTATTCTGATCATTTTCATATATTGATTACAGGTAATGGAGACGTAACAAATCTGGAATCCTTGATTCTTTAATCGCACTTAGGGTTTTAGGGTTCTTGAATTTCCAGTGTTTGTTAATGATTAATGTTGATAGCAAAACATTCCATATCAGTTTTAGGGGGAGAGGATGAAAGGAATTAGGTTTTTAACATTGTTTCAGTAGTGATTGATTGATTAAATAAAGAAAAACCCTAATTCTTATTAAAAACTGATATAGAATGAACATTAGGGAAAATTGATGTTATACGAATATTAGTCGGCCATGTTAGGGTTGATTCTGATCAAAATCAAGGCTTTAAAACACGTTTGAAAAATTTTCAAATTTTGGGATTAAACAGTTTCTACATTCGATCCATCGACTGGACGAATGTGAAACAGAATGGACGAAGGAAACATGAAACGGGCGAATGTATATTTTTATCCAAAATCTTTTTACACTCGACCAGAATTTTGTACCTTCGGCCTCAATAACCTACATTCGACCAGTCTAGTTTGGGCGAATGTGGAATTTTAAAAGCCTAAAATTTTAAATTTTGACGATTTCGTGTTTTGACGTTTGTTTTTGATTTTATGTTTCAGATGGCTGAAGAACAAGAAAATGTTGAGATTCCCGTGGAGACTGCAGTTCCTGATCCTGTTCCAGAAACTGTACAAGAAGGAGAATCATCAAGCGGTAATAAATGGCCGTTTGAGAAGACTCACAACTGTTGCGCGTATCTGGGAGATGTGGAGAAGAACGTGGAGTTTACAGAGATCATCAAATTTCTGAAAAGATGCAGAGTGGTTTATGCTTTGGCCACACCAACTATCATCTACAAGGATATAGTTGAGGACTTTTACAACAACGCCAAGTATGATTACTTTGATAATCAGACTATTATCAGAAGCAAGATTCAGGGAATGGAGATGTTTATCACTGAAGCAGATATCAGAGAAGCTCTCCAGATCCAGTTTGAAACCAGTGAGGATCCAAGGGAATTATCATGGACTGAGCAGAAAGCCTGTTTCCTTAGGATGAAATACAAAGGACCGATCACTGATGGTTCTATGTACAAAGGGAAACTGAGCGTACAGTTCAAGTATTTTGCTCACGTCATCATACTTGTATTTGGATGTGTTAGTGGAGGGTATGACGTGATGAGGAAGAGTTTGAGCTCGTTAATGGTTGCGTTGACTCTCAACAAACCATTTAATGTTGCTGGGATGATTTTAGATCATATGCTGGAGATGCTGAAAGGTTTGAAGAAGAAATACTTCATGCTTTATCCTAGGTTTCTGATGATGATCTTTGATCACAAATATCCAAACCTGAAGAAGGATCCAACACAGATACTTGCTATGGATCATATGAACATTAGAACTTTGGCTAGAATGAAAGGTTACAAAGGTGTGCCTGATAATGAAAGACCACCTTACAGGAGATTGTTTGGAGCCTTGGCTAGAGAGGATTACATGGATCCTGGAAAGAATACAGCGAGGCATCCTGATAGTGATAGTGACAATGATGATCCGTTGGTATATGCAGATGCAAGTACAAAAAGAAAAAGACAAGTAGTCAATCCTGGAGCCAAAGGGAAGGGCAAAGGAAAGACTGAGCAAGGGAGTTCAAAACAACAAACTGTGAGGAAGAAAACTACTGCAAAGAAGGGTACTAGTTTGGTAGATGAAGAATCTGTTGATTCAGAGGAGACTGAGACTGAAGAACAGTGGGATTCGGATGCTGAAAATGTCCGGACTACCAAACAAAAGGCCACTTTGGTTGGTGAGTCTGAATCACTTAACAGATCGATTGAAGAAGCTAAGAAGAGCAAGCAGTCTGTAGGTGCTGAAGATGAAGGGTTGACAGTGAATTTGGACGAGTTGAATGAAGGTGAAACTGTAGTAGTTAACTTGCCCAAGCCCAAACACAAAACCATGGCCAAGAAAACAAGTACAAAGCAACTGAGAGAGAAAGAATTAAACCTACTTTTGAGAGGAAAGAGATTACCTGAAGCTGGTACATCATCAAAACAATCTTCACCAGCCACTAAGAAACAAAAGACTGTGGAGGAAACAAAATTACCAGTGGATCAATTCAATATAGCACTGGATAATGTTCTTAACATGTTTACACAGCCTCAGAAAGGAAAAGAAACTGAGATTGAGCCATCAAAGTCAAAGTCCAAGTCAAAGAAAGTCACTGTGGATGACGAAGTGATGAAGCAAGTGAATAAAAGGATGGACGACATGATGAAGATGTTAGTGGCTCAGCAAGCTGAGATTGCCAAGTTCAAGCAAAATGAAGAGAAAATGCTTCAGATTGTAGTAGCCTCTAAGTCGAATCAGGATGAGATTGACGAGAAGGTGAAGAAGCTAGAAGCAAAGAATAAGAAGCTTGAAGGAAAGTGTCTGAGAAACAAAAACAGATACAAGGCTATAAAAGAAGATAATAAAGAATTGAAGGCTGAAAACAAACGCCTTAGTGAGTTGATTGACAATCTGTACAATGTTGCACCCAAGCTGAAAGAGGGTGAGGAAGATAAAGAGAAAGAAGTTGAACAGGTTGACTTTGAACCATCTGAATCTGACAAAGAGGAAGATGAGGATGATGAGGATGAAGAATCGGATAAGAGTGATGATGGAGATGATAATAATGATGATGATGATGATGCTGAAGGGTCGGGAAGTCAAAAGGAGGATGATAGTAGTAGTAGTGATGATAATGATGGAGGAGATGATACTTCTAAGTTTACATTCGAAAAGAGACCACCTTCAAGGAAGAAGAAAGACACAGGTGAGTCAAGTTCAAAGAAGAAGAGTGAGAATGTTGATTCTGATGAGACTGTGTTCTGGAATGAGAAGGTGAGGTCCCTGTCTGATGATGCTAAACAAGTATATAAGGACATGTTAGAAAGAAGAGAATGGACCATTGAGTTCACAGGTCGTTTTGCTGAAATATTCCAAACTGATGACATGCGTTATGAATTGGAATATAACGATCCTGATCTAGAAGAAGGGGAAGTACCTGCATCTGTGGCAAAGGAGATTTTAGATGGACTTGCACAGAGGGTAGGGAAAACATTTGAAGAATTTATTGTTGATGAGTCGATTCCACATATTCCTGAAAAGGATATTGGAAATCACTCTGATGACAAAGACACCCCTGAGTTTGAAGAAGTTGAAATAGAGGATATTACACATGAGGAATACCCACAGTACTTCAGACAAACTGATGAAGACTTGGTGTTTCCTGATTTTACTGAGATTCCTAATACGTCTGCAAAAAGAAAGGCAAAGAAGAGGAGTGCTGAGTTTGTAGAGAAAGTACTTGGAGCTGATTTGTCAGAATCTTCAAATAAGACTGATGAATTGAAGGAGTATTTGAAGAAGTTAAGACTGATGGATGAAAACCGACCGAAGCCTGAAGCTCAAGGAAACTTTTATAGGTTTCACAATGCGAAGTTCAGAGGCAGAGCTCTCGGGTGGACATACTTAGGCAGGCTGAAGTGTCTAGCTGCTAAGTGGGAATCTGGAATCTTGTATTTTTACAGATTCATTGACTTGCTGACTCTACCGTATTGGGCGGTTAGAGATCTTTGCAGATTCCAAATGTCGGGTGCTTCAGTGAATAATTCACATGTCGGTTGGTGTGCAGACAAATTGGTTTGGGAAAGTAGAACTAAGTGGAACAGATTCAAACCACAATATCCCCGGAGGAAAGTTCACAGGGATATTGATCCCAGAACCAAGTTGAAACGGGTTACCTTGATTTATAAGGCACCTGAAGTGATGAGAAAGATACCTTTGATGCCTATGCCTCAACACTTCAGTGCTGACTTCATTTTCTGGTATTATGATTGGAGGAAGGCAGAAGCGGTGATCGTGTTGAGAGATGGAAAGGACAAATACAAGCATGTTCATGTATTTGATCCTATGTGGTTGATCAATTGCACCTTCGAAGACATCATTATGCTCTTTTATAATCCGATTCATCATGAGCCGAACGATGCAGATCAAGCAAAGAAATACACACAAGTTGTTGGTGTTTGCTTTGCTTATGACATTAATGCTGGTAGTAATTTGGAAGGAAAGCTTGGCAAGATGGTGAAGATGGCAAATGTGTCAAAGCCTGTGAAGAGAAAATTAGAGCCTGAGATGACGACAGAGCAGAAGAAACAGCTCAGGATTAAGTTGCTGAACAAAGCCATGGATGAAGACAGAAAACGATCTAATCAATAGTCGAGGGGGAGTTTGTAGATGCGTTTTGCGACTAATGATTAGATATGTTAACATGTGTTAGAAG
This sequence comes from Ambrosia artemisiifolia, assembly GCA_032199755.1. NCBI lineage: Eukaryota > Viridiplantae > Streptophyta > Magnoliopsida > Asterales > Asteraceae > Ambrosia > Ambrosia artemisiifolia. The sequence continues at coordinate 1,246,559 of CM063516.1, read as the reverse complement.
TGGGCTGAGGGGCGAAGGAAGATAGGAATGGGCGAAGGTGATTAAGTAATGGGCGAAGGTAACAAGACATGGACGAATCTGGAACTAAGCTAACACAGAAGACACATTCGACCACTGCAAGTGGGCGAATGTGGAAATGACCCACGTTCGACCAGATGAAAGGGGCGAACGTGCAGGTCCTATATATAGATTTCGTGTTTTTGTAAGTTTAAAGGGAGTCATTTAGTGTGTGTGTTTTTGAGGTGTGTTCCAGAGAGTGTTGAGAGAGTTTAGAAGTGTGCTAGATTAACTGTAGTTGATTTGTAACCAAGTATTTGAAAGAGTTAATCTATGAAAAGCTTTTAAAATGACTTTGATTGTGTTTTGATTGAGTTTACATCAGTTTGTTCTAAGCTAGGGTTTCCGCACCTGGTTTAGTAACTTGTATGATCATATAATCCTGTTTTCGTGTCAAATCACATCCTCTACAATATCAGCCTCAACCTGGTATATATGCACATGTTACTCTGCTACATTCGTTTGTTGACCTGTACACCTCTGTGCTATATAACTTGTAACTCAACGGATAACTCTGGCATAATTACGCGTTACGAGGAAGCTTTGTGCAATTTCTTGATACGGGAGTATGTCGTGTGTGTGGGAACCACAACGTGTTAGTCTAATACACCTAAATCGTATCATTTTAAAGCTTTGCGTAATAGTCTGCATGTGAGCTTATGTTGACCACAATATCAGCAATTGCCGTGTCACATACTGTTTCTAATGATAATATAAAACAAAAAAGATCAACGCTGTGATCAGATTTCTCAAACAACTGATATGATCCTCTTACCGGACATCACAAAATGTTTACTGTTTTATTTCAATTGATGCATTTTAGTTTAATTGTCAAAAAGATACAAAACTCTAAAAGATTTTAGGTGTGTTTTGATATAAATTTCAGAAAAACCAAAAGTTTTGCATTTCTGCTTTATTTTTAGATAACCGACGATGTTTGATGGTCAATTTCTGAGATTTGATGAAACCATCTGGGCTTTGTATCATTCTAAAGTGAAATAATGCGTGTTTGAGACTTAACGGGTTGAAAAATGTTGAACGGGATTCGAATTCGTGATTTGGCAAAATTTTCAAAATTTTCCATTTCACATTCGCCCCTTAAATGGGTCGAATGTGGAAAAATTTTCACATTCGTGCGTTTCAGTTAGGGCGAAGGTGGGTTTTCATCTAAAACTTTTCACTTTCGGGTATACATTCTACATTCGTGCCATTTGGTTAGGGCAAATGTGGAATAATACCACATTCGTCCACTAGAAACGGGCGAAGGTACAATCTATATATAGTCATTTCACAGGTTCGACCCTCATTCTGTTCTTTTTCAAAAAATTTCAATCGTGCAAGAACTTGTTGCCCTGATTTATTTTGCCTTTGAATCTTATTCCCTGCTATTTGCTGAGTGTTTTGACCTAATTTTTACAGGTAATGAGCAAGGACGACGCTGTAATTGGGTTTTTATTCGTCGAACCCTAGTTTCTTTAATCTGGACTTATATGATCTGTTTTAATGAGAATTTTTGATGAGGATTCAATTATTCTTAGTTTTAGGGGGAGATTGTGGAAGGAATTAGATTAATAGGATGTTTATCATGGTTAATCGATTGTTTCATGGGTTCTAAACCTAATTCCTTATGAAAACCAATAATAATTGAATGAGAATAGAAATTGATTGTGTAGAAATCTTAGTCGGCCATTTTAGGACACAAATGAATCAAAATCAGAAGTTTAAACACAGTTTTACAGAATTTTCAAATTTTGGGAATGAACAGTTTCACGTTCGCCCAAATAGAAACGGGCGAATGTAGAAAACTGAGGTCGAAGGTAATAATAAGTGGACGAATGTGAATTTTATCTTAACATTTTGCACATTCGTACCCAAAAATCTACCTTCGAACCATAAATCCCACATTCGACCAAGTAAAAGTGGGCGAAGGTGGAAATGAGAAAAACTTAAAATTTTTAAATTTTGTCGTTTTTGTGTTTTGACGTATTTTCTGATTTTTGATTTGCAGATGGCTGAACAACCCGAGAATATTGAGATACAAGTTGAGGATGCTATACCAGATCCAGTTCCAGAAGCAGTGAATGTTCCACAAGCTTGGCCATTTGAAGCTACGCATAACTGTTGTGCGTATGTTGGCGATGTGGTGAAGAATACTGAATTTTCAGGGATTGTGGAGTTTCTAAGGCGAAGTCGAATCATTCATGCTCTAGCCACACCAGCCATTATCTATAAAGACATCGTGGAGGATTTCTATAAGAATGCAAGATACGATTTCTGGGAAGATCAAACTATTATCCGAGGCACTATTCAAGGGATGGAGATGTTCATAACAGAAGAGGACATCAGAGAGGCGTTAAAGATTAAGTTTGAAACAAGTACTGATCCCAGAGAACTGTCATGGACCGAGCAGAGGGCTTGCTTTCTTAGGATGAAGTATAAGGGTCCGATCACAGATGGAGCGATGCACAAAGGAAAGCTCAGTGTGCAGTTCAAGTATTTTGCACACGTGATCATTCATGTGTTTGGATGTGTGAGCGGTGGGTATGACGTTATGAGGAAAAGTCTAAGTTCATTAATGGTTGCGTTAACTCTTAACAAACCATTTAATGTTTCTGGAATGATATTGGATCATATGCTCGAGATGCTAAAAGGTTTAAAGAGCAAGAAATTCATGTTATATCCAAGGTTCCTAATGATGATCTTTGATAACAAGTATCCTGAGTTGAGAAAGGATCCAACGATGATTTTGGGTCAAGATCACATGAACATTAGAACGCTTGTGAGAATGAAGGGTTATAAAGGTGTGCCTGATAATGAGAAGCCACCTCATAGAAGATTGTTTGGTGCTTTGGTTAATCCGGGTTATACTGACCCATGATTGAACAAAGCTAGGCATGATAACAGTGACTCAGACAATGATGATCGTCTAGTTTATACTGATGCAAACACTAAGAGGAAGAGACAAGTTGTGAATGCTGGAGCCAAAGGGAAGGGCAAGGCGAAGGTGGATCAGGGCACATCAAAGAAACAAGTTACTCGAAAGAAGACGACTGCTAAGAAAGGCACAAGTTTGGTGGATGAGGATTCGGTTGATTCTGAAGAAACTAAAGTTGATGAACAGTGGGATTCAGAGGAAGAGCGTGTAAAGACTACCAAGCGTAAGGCCACTGCGGTTGGGGAGTCTGATTTACTGAACAAAACTGTTGAAGAGGTTCTACAGAAGAAGACAATTGATGTTGATGAAGGTTTGAGCGTTGATATTGATGACTTTGAAGGATCGACTGTGGTTGTTAACTTGAAGAAACCAAGGCATAAGTCGATGGCCAAGAAGTCGAGTACTAAGAAGCTGAGAGAAAAGGAAATTGAACAGTTGCTGAAAGGAAAGAAGATACCTGAAGCAGGTACATCTTCAAAGTTATCTTCACCAGTATCAAAGAAGCAGAAGAAAAGTAAAGAACCTGAAGTAGCACCAGTTCCTGATTTGGAAGCTACTTTAGAGAATGTGTTGAACATGTTTAAGCCGGGAAAAGAAAAGGCTAAAGCAGTTGAATCATCCAAAGCATCCAAAGTTACCGTTTCGGATGATGTCATGAAATAGGTTAACAAGAAGATGGATGATATGATGAAGATGATTGTTGCACAACAGGCTGAGATTAATAAGTTTAAGAAGAATGAAGAGAAGATGCTTCAGATTGTCGTTGCATCAAAAACTAACCAAGATGAGATCGAGAAGAAAGTAAAACAACTTGAAGAAGAGAATAAGGATCTTGAGGTTAAGTGCAACAGAAACCGAAGGATGATTAAGCTTGTGAAGGTTGACAACAAAGAACTTAAGAAGGAAAACAAGCGTTTGAGTGATTTGTTGGATAAACTATATGGTGAAGCTCCGAAGTTTAAAGAAGGAGAAGAGGATAAGGAGAGAGAAGAAGAGCAAGTTGATTTTGAGCCTTCGGATGAAGAAAAAGAGGATGATGAATCAGAGGCGAGTTCTGACGATGAAGGAGAGAAAGATGATAAGGATGATGATGATGCTGAGGGATCGGGTAGTAAAGATGATGATGACAAGAGTGATGACAGTGATGATGATGATGATGATGGAGGAGACGATACTAGTAAGTTTTCATTTGAGAAGAGAAAGTCGAAGAAAAGTGATGCTGGAGAATCTAGTTCAAAGAAAAAGAAAGGAAGTGAGAACGTAGATTCAGATGAAAGTATCTTCGGGAACGAAAAAGTGAGATCGTTGACTGATGATGCAAAGAAAGTATATAGAGAAATGCTTGAGAAAAGGGAATGGACTATAGAGTTTACAGGAAAGTTTGCCGAAATCTTCCAAACGGAAGATATGAGGTATGAACTTGAATATAACGACCCTGATTTGGAAGAGGGTGAAGTGTCTGCTGCTGTTGCAAAGGAGATTCTAGATGGTATAGCACAGCGAGCTGGAAAGACACTGGAGGAGATTATGATGGATCAGATGATTCCGAATATTCCTGAAAAGGATATTGGAAATCACTCTGATGATAAGCATACACCTGAAATGGAAGAGATTGAAATTGAGGATATCACTCACGAAGAATATCCACAATATTTCAGGGAGAACAATGAAGATGAGGTATTCCCAGACTTTACTGAACTCAGACAGAGAGAGGCTAAGAAGAAAGCTGAAAAGCGAAGTGAAGAGTTCGTAGAGAAAGTATTTGGTGATGATCAGCAGAAACCTTCGAAGCAGAATGATGATTTGAAGACATTATTACAGAAGTTGAAAGAAGCTGATGATAAACGACCAAAGCCGGAAGCTCAAGGTGGATTTTACAGATATCACAATCAAAAGTTTAAAGGCAGAGCTCTTGGTTGGAAGTATCTGGGAAGATTGAAGTGTATAGCAGTTAAATGGGAATCAGAAATCTTGTACTTTTACAGATTTCATGATCTATTAACTCTACCGTATTGGGCGGTTAGAGACATTTGTCGATTCCCTATGACTGGAGCTTCTGTTAATAACACGGCTGTTGGTTGGTTTGCTGATCGGTTAGTCTGGGAAAGCAGAACAAAATGGAACATGTTTAAACCTCAGTACCCTAGGAGGAAGGTTCATAGGGATGTTGATCCGAGAACAGGGAAGAAGAGGGTTACTTTGATATACAAAGCGCCTGAAGTGATGAGGAAGATTCCTTTGATGCCTTTACAACAACACTTCAGTGTAGATTTCATTTTCTGGTACTATGATTGGAGGAATGCAGAGGCGGTGATTGTGTTAAGAGATGGAGAGGATAAGTACAAGAAGATCGGTGTGTTTGATCCAATGTGGCTTATCAACTGTACGTTTGAGGATATTATCATGCTTTACTACAATGCAATACATAGTGATCCCAATGATGCAGAGCAGGCGAAGAAGTATCAGCAAGTTGTTGGAGTTTGCTTTGCATATAATATAAACTCTGGAAGCAACTTGGATACTAAGTTGGGAAAGATGGTGAAGATGACTGATGTGCCTAAGCGTTCTGTGAAACGTAAGCTTGAGCCTGAGATGACGAGGGATCAGAAAAAGCAGCTGAGACTCAAGTTACTGAACAAGATTATGGATGAGGAACGAAGACAATCCAATCAATAGTCGAGGGGGAGTTTGTAGATGCACGTGTTGCGACTAGTGATTGGATTAGGTTGTTAACATATGTTACTTGAAGATTCTGAAGGGGCGAAGGTAGTTCTGGATGGGCGAAGGTATGTTTGTAAGGGCGAAGGAAGAAACAGACTGGGCGAATGTGGAAGCTTATGTGTTATGGTGTAGGTTCGTACCAAAGGACTGGGCGAATGTGGACTTTGTCCACATTCGCACCACACAAACGGGCGAACATGCAGCAGTATATATATGTTTTGTTCATTTTGAAGTTTAGAATAGTTTTTGAGAGTGTGTGTTTTGTGGTCAGGTTTCTCTCTAGCGTGAGATTGTTTTATGTTGAACTAGATTAACTTGTAAGGTCATTGTAAACATATTTTGATCAAGGTATCTATAAAAATGGTGATTGAAAAGGTGTCTTTCGTGTTGTGATTTGCGTATTATCGTTTTGTTCAATTCTAGGGTTTTCGCACCTGGAATTGTGACTTGCATGATCATAATATCCTGTTTTAGCTAAAATTTTTCATCTACATATTCTTAAAATTTCATTCGGGAGGTCAAACCTTGGGAAGAAAAGTTGTGGTTTGATTAAGAGCCTTAGGTTAAAATCATACTTGTAAAATTTTCACGAGTTTGCTTGGTTCTCAGTCTAGTTGTACTCGATCACACATTTTAAACAAGGAAATTTGTGTATTTGCCTTAAAACTAGTAAATTCGCCAACCGTTGTTCATGTATTAAACATGTTTGTGTTGACACGTTTTGTTTGACCATTACAAAAAGAAAGTTTTCAAAAGTTATTATGGAATGCCTGGCGAAGATTCTACGGGAATAAAGTCTCATTTTTGAATGTGGTTATTCGATCGTTAGGAACCTAGTATACTTAATCTTTATGGGAAGGTAAGTATGCGGTAAAGCGAGTTGAGTCGAAGGGTAAATGAAATGGGACTTTTACAAGGTTTTTCCCAAATAATGATACGTGTAAATGGTAATAAACTTTTTTAAAATGTTTTGCGAATATTTTCCCTAGGGGTGAGCAATAAACGGTTCCGAACCGCGAAAACCGTGAAACCGACCCGGAACCGCCAGAACCGAACCGAACCGAACCGAATTAATGTTATAGGTTCCGGTTCGGGTTCTCATATTTTGGCATAATCGGTTCCCGGTTCGGTTCCGGTTAGAACCGACGGGTCCGGTTAAGAACCGTTAAAACCGTTTTGAATTAAATTAAATATTTAAATATTCTCTATTCCATTATTAGTTTGAAATAGAATGTATTGTTTCCTTCTTTATAGTTCTTAACACTTTTAAATTGTTTTACTTGGTAGGAATGTAGAATATTGCCTTATGTGATGGTCAGCAGTCAGCATAGCTTGTTCTGACCCGTTTAATCTGTATAAAAAGAATGATCTGATCCGAACAAAACATATTTTGATACGTAAACTGCTATACTTTTAGTAACCATGGTTAACACAAACTGTTGATAATTTTTTTTTAAGAAAAATCATTGTTTTTGTTTATTTTTTTATTTAATTGTTAATGTTAATTTTAGGATTTTATTGATAACTGGTTCCGGTCTAGAACCGTTTCATGAGAACCGTTTCACCCAGTTCTGGAACCGATCCGTTTAGTAATTATCAGTCCGGTTCTCATATTTTGAAATAAACGGTTCGCGGTTCAGTCCGGTCCGGTTCTGAACCGTTGCACAGCCCTAATTTTCCCAGTGGTTTAACCAAAAAGGGTTTTATGAAGAATAAACATAAAGCCATGAACTCACCAGGTTTATGTTGAACTTTTAAGCATGTCTTTCATGTCTAGATCTTTGGCAATAACATGGTTGTAATATGCAATATCTTGGGATTGGAGATTCAAGAGGATTAGAAATGGCGTTTAGAATTCAAAGAGTCTTAGGTGTATATATTCCACTGGGTAGTAAAGATGCCAAGGGTTCACAAGACGAGAAAATTGGGGTGTAACAGAGATGAGTAAAAATGATATTATATAACTTTATTATTAAGACATGTACAAGGCTTGTCGTAGCCAATTATGTAGTGTAAGAATTAATACCAGAAGCTTGTATAGCTTATTAACTGCCAATATAAGTCATTAACACTTGATGTAATTTTTAATCGTTATAATTAAATAACCACATATTTTTCTTGATCCTGGTCACACCATGGTAGATATCCATTCAAAACAAACAAGAGAAATGTCAAAAATATTGTTGCATATATTTAAAATATATTAATTGGTTTTTTAAGAATATTTAATTATTTTTTGTTTTGAAGAAAACTTAGTTACAAAAAGGAACAAATGTATTGAGTAATGTCTTGTCAAAATATGATAAACACAAAGAAGAACTGAATCTTTTATTGAAGAAAGACTGAATACAAAGAAACAATAACAAACGATTTGACCAGACAAGTATCAAACCCTAACACTTTAGATCATTAACAGATGATCTACACAACTAAAACACTCTCTACTTTGAGATCATTGACATATGATCTCAATAACTAGGACAACTACGATCATTGACGTATGATCAAAACCCTAAATTGAGAGTACAAAGATAATAATGACTGAGAGAGAACTAAACTCGTCGAAACTGTGACACAGCTCTCAAGAGCTCTTTATATAGCCATCATGTAGGCTCGGGAACAAACACACCCGAGCCTACAACCATCGTTGATCAAGATTGTGAAAACACAACGAGTTGCAATCTGGAGCGTTAATCCTGCCACGTTGGCAATCCTCTTATCAACAAACCCGAACCACTCAGCTGGGCTACGAACCTCCACTGGGCTGGACTCCACACAACTGGACTCTTCCTTTATTATTTGGGCTGGACTCTTCTCATGTATCTCCAGTCCATGAAGCACTCCAGTTCATAACTTGCAATTAACAAAACATAACAAAAACATATTGTCTTAGAAATATTATAATCATTACTAGATCAAATATATAAACGTATATATATAAAAGTATAAAAGTGTTATTAATTTTAACACCCCCCCTCACTTTTATACCCAAACACATCTAACATTTTCAACCACGAACAAATTTGTTCATGCTGAGAAATCCCAAGACCTTTTGTAAAAATGTCAGAAATTTGTTTCTCAGTATGTATTTTTTCAGTTTGGATTATACCTTTACTTATTTGATCTCTCAAAAAATATAAATCTATTTCAAAATGTTTTGTTTTATCGTAAAAAACTGGATTAGCTGCTATTGCAATAGCAGCAGAATTGTCACCAAATAACTTGACAGGAAGACTAACCTTGACTTGAAGCTCGTTTAACAGATTGATTAGCCACATTATTTCACATGTAGCAGTACACATTGACCGGTATTCAGCTTCTGCTGTAGACCGTGCTATTGTGGACTGCTTTTTACTTTTCCAAGTTACTAATGAATTCCCTAAAAAAATACAGTACCCAGTAACCGACTTCCTAGTTTCTACACATTTCGCCCAGTCTGAATCAGCATAACCAGTAAGATTAAGTTCAGACCCTTTTGATATGTGTATACCTTTACCAGGAGCCGATTTAAGGTACCTAAGTACTCTCATAGCAATTAAGAAGTGAGCCTTAGTAGGTTTGTGCATAAACTGGCTTAAGACATGTACCGAATAAGTAATGTCTGGCCGGGTATGTGATAAATAGATTAGCTTTCCTACCAATCGTTGATACCCTGTAATGTCCACCAATGGTTCACATTCTTGTTTACACAAGTTTGTGATCACATGATTTGGTTCAATTGGACACTTCACGGGTTTACACCCGGTCAAGCCATATTCAGCCAAAAGTTCTAGACAATATTTCCTTTGACTCAAACACAACCCACTATCAGTCTTTAACACTTCAATTCCTAGAAAATACTTTAAGGAACCCAAATCTTTAATCAAAAACTTGGTTTTAAAAAATGACTTAACATACTCTACAAACTTATCACTATTGCCAGTCAAGATTATATCATCCACGTATACAAGTAAAACACAGAAAATATCTTTTGAAGACATAACAAACATAGAATGGTCACATTTACTCTGCACAAAGCCAAGCTCAAACAAAACACTAATCAATTTAGCATTCCACATTCGAGGAGCCTGTTTAAGCCCATACAAAGATTTTTTCAACTTACATACTCTATTATCATCTTTAGAAAAATACCCTTCGGGTAGTTTCATATAAACATCTTCAAATAAATCACCATATAGAAAAGCATTGTTGATATCTAACTGATACAAAGACCAACTATGTTGAACAGCAATGGTTAAAACACATCGAACAGTGATCATCTTAACCACTGGAGAAAAGGTTTCATCAAAGTCTAAACCTTCCCTTTGACTATAACCTTTTGCTACAAGTCTAGCCTTATATCTATCAATTTCCCCATTAGATTTATACTTTATTTTATAAATCCATTTACACCCTATAGCTTTTCTATCTTTAGGTAACTCTACAATTTCCCAAGTATTATTTCTGTTTAATGCTTCTATTTCTTCATTCATAGCATTAATCCAATTTTTATCTTTACATGCCTCATAATAAAATCTAGGTTCACTACTTTTATTTAACATGGCAGTAAAACACAAATTATCAACAGAAAGATGGGAATAATTAACAACTTTCTCTAAACCAAACTTAACTTTCCCTTCAACTATATAATCACTAAACTTCCTAGGAAAGTTAACATTTCTAGTTGATCTCCTAACAACAGTTGGATGATCAGCTGATGATGGTTGTCCCTCAGAATTGTTAGATTCTTCATTTTCTGATCCATCACCCTCAGCCCTACCTCTGTTGATGCTTGGATTACCTGGTTGCTGAGTACCAGCCTTACCAGGTGTAGTATCCAAACTATCAACCGGCTGCCAAGTCCCATGATGATCAGATTCTGGATTAGCCCTCTGCTCATCATTGGGACCATCAGGATCATTAGAACTTGTGTTGTTAGTTGACTCAAACAAATCAAAAAAGTTTAACTGATCTATGTTTTGATAATCATTTGAATCACATTCTTTCAAAATTTTAGGCTCTTTAAATGGAAAAATTGATTCATAAAACCTTACATCTCTAGATAAAACTATTTGTTTTAAATCAAGATTCCACAACTTGTAACCTTTCTTTTCATTTGAGTAACCAATCAAAACACATTTATTAGCATGAACCTTAAACTTATCAGAGTTGTTTAAGACAGTACAATAACACAAGCACCCAAAGACCCTAAGTTGTTCATAAGAGGGCTTAAAACCATACATCAATTCATAAGGTGACCTACCATTTAACAGTGAAGAAGGTGTCCTGTTAATTAAGTAAACAGCAGTAAGAATGCATTCAGACCAAAAAGACAAAGGCAAATTACTTTGAAACATCAATGCCCTAGCCACATTTAACAAATGTCGATGTTTTCTTTCAACAATACCATTCTGTTGTGGTGTATGTACACAAGAGGTTTGATGAAGAATTCCAATTTTATTCATTAAATCATTCATTCTTGAGTTAACAAATTCAGTTCCATTATCACTACGAATAATTTTAATATTAGTTTTAAACTGATTTTGAATAACAGCCAAGAAATGTACAAAATTATCAAACACTTCATCCTTAAACCTCATAAGATACACCCAAACAGACCTAGTATAGTCATCAACTATGGTCAAAAAATACCTAAATCCTTCCTTACTCTTTACTCTATAAGGACCCCATACATCTAAGTGAACTAATTCACCAAGACTTTTAGTTTTATGTTCACTGATGGGAAATGGTTCTCTATGTTGTTTTGATTTATGACATACATCACAAGGCTCATTTTGGTCATCAGTTAAAACATTTAGTTTTATATCATTTTTTAATACCTTTAAAACAATGTTTGATGGGTGACCCAACCTAGCATGCCATAAATTTTTCATCTCAAAACTATTACAACACATTCCAGTAAACATAGAGGACTCACCACAGAAATATAACCCATCAACTTGACTACCAGTCACCAGGACTTTCTTGGTTAAAGAATCCTGTATATAACAGTTTGACTCATTAAACAAAACGTCTAACTTACTATCCTTAGCAAGCTTATGTACAGACATTAAGTTTACACAGTAATTGGGAACCACAAATACATCATATAAAGTGACTTCATCAGTAAGTTTAACATCTCCTATACAAGTAACCTTTGCACTAGTTCCATTAGGATGATTTACTTTTATATTTAAGTCACTAACATTGATCTTATTTATAACATGATCATCATTCATAACCATATGTTGATTAGCACCTGAGTCAGTTATCCAGCCTAGACTTCTAAACACAGAATGAACATTTGAAAAAGAAAACACAGGTTTAGTATTGCTTGCAGAACAAAAGAAGTTACATGACCTACCTGCAGAGTTGCAGCTAGTTGTACCTTCCTCATTCTTCTTGTTTAACAAACTAAGCAACTGTGAAACCTGATCAGAAGTAAGTGTAGTTACAGAACTCTTATTATTAGTATCAAGAGAGGCACCACAAGTAACATTGTTACTTGTGATGTTCCTTTTATTTTGACCCATTTTGTTTTTCATCCAAGGAGGGTATCCTATGATTTCAAAACATTTATCAACTGTGTGTCCCACTTTATCACAATGAGAACACTTTAGATTAGGATTTTGATTACTAATTCTAGCATTTTTCTTCCTAGAATCAATGTTCTGATTTGTTTTAGAGAAAAATCCTACAGTAGGTCCTTGTTCTTTAGACACAGTCACATTAGAATTCCTATGTGACTCCTCTCTTGACACTATAGCAAAGGCTTCCTTTACACTGGGTAAAGGATCCCTTATTAACAAACTAGTTCTGACATTGCTATACACATTATCTAGACCCATCAAAAACTGCATTAACTTTATCAGATGACTAAAATCATTAAACTGTTTAGATGCATCACAAGTACAGGCAGGTATATGCAAGATTTGATCCAAATATTGCCACATAATATGCAACTTGTGATAATATTCAGCAACAGTCATACCACTTTGGCTAAAATGATTAATCTTTTGATATGTATCAAATATAACAGACCCATCAATTTTATTGTAAGTATCTTTCAAGTCTTTCCACACATCAGATGCAAGTTTAGAGTAAACCTGACCCATATATAACTCTTCAGATATAGAGTTCAGAATCCAGGTAAGAACAATGGAATTGCATCGATCCCATTGCTTACCTAGAACAGGGTCATCAGAAGACCTAATGCACTCACCATTAACAAAGCCTAACTTATTTTTTACTTGTAAAGCAAGAATCATAGCATTAGACCAAATAGTATAATTTTCAGTCCCTTTAAGTTTTACACTAATGATAGTTAGATTAGCAGAATCACTAGCATGAAGGTAGAGAGGATTACTTGGATCTAATTTACTAATCAGGGTAACACCTCCAAGTCTCTCTCTTCCTTCACTAGAACTACTACTATTATCATTATCATTATCATCAGCCATTATCACAGATTGTTAATGCACAAACCACAACAAAACAACTAAACAATCAGACAGATACTAATAGTTAAGTCACACCCAAACTTTACACTTAGACGAAGCTCTGTCAGTGATCAAGATTCCAGGTTCATCACTCAATGGTGCCTGGACATGTCTTTACAGAGGAGTCTAAGCACAAGTTATATCAGAGAATGACTAACTACAGTATTTAATACTATACTAACAATCACAGAGACAAAAAAAAAACAAATAATGAGCCAATTCCGGTCCTCCTAACCCGGGCCTTGCTCCTAGACACAGCAGACACAAGAAACTAAAACTGAATAGTAAAATAATGGAAAGATCTCACCAAGAACTCGTAACTCAAAACCTTCACTTAGGGTTTTGAGTCAGAGAGCAAGTAACGAAATCCACAGATCAGTATTAGCTTCAAGATCCTTTGTCAAACCCTAGATCTGATGGTTAATTTCAGATCAAGGGTTTTCTTCAACGTCCAAGAAGATCCTTCTTCTTCAGAGCACAAAACCCAGCAAACTCCAAGTTCCAAGGTCAGATTACCAGATCCACACTTCTCAACCCAGAACTACGTCAATCCAAGAAGACACAGACTACAGACACGATCTATAAGGATAAGATCGCCCTGTAATCAAGACTCCAAAGAAACACAGATCTATGAGAAGAGATCTGAGTCTCAATAACCCTAAAACCCTAGACAAACGGAAGCGACTAACCAAGACAACCAGAGCTGAGCTCTGATACCATGTCAAAATATGATAAACACAAAGAAGAACTGAATCTTTTATTGAAGAAAGACTGAATACAAAGAAACAATAACAAACGATTTGACCAGACAAGTATCAAACCCTAACACTTTAGATCATTAACAGATGATCTACACAACTAAAACACTCTCTACTTTGAGATCATTGACATATGATCTCAATAACTAGGACAACTACGATCATTGACGTATGATCAAAACCCTAAATTGAGAGTACAAAGATAATAATGACTGAGAGAGAACTAAACTCGTCGAAACTGTGACACAGCTCTCAAGAGCTCTTTATATAGCCATCATGTAGGCTCGGGAACAAACACACCCGAGCCTACAACCATCGTTGATCAAGATTGTGAAAACACAACGAGTTGCAATCTGGAGCGTTAATCCTGCCACGTTGGCAATCCTCTTATCAACAAACCCGAACCACTCAGCTGGGCTACGAACCTCCACTGGGCTGGACTCCACACAACTGGACTCTTCCTTTATTATTTGGGCTGGACTCTTCTCATGTATCTCCAGTCCATGAAGCACTCCAGTTCATAACTTGCAATTAACAAAACATAACAAAAACATATTGTCTTAGAAATATTATAATCATTACTAGATCAAATATATAAACGTATATATATAAAAGTATAAAAGTGTTATTAATTTTAACATGTCTCGTATCTATTTGTTAAAAAATATTTTATAATTTTTTTTGAAGAGTAGTTTGCTACGGAAGGAATCGACGAAACAAACAAAAAGGAAGGGTAAAGAAGATTAGAAAAGCATATGGCAATGGCTTAACAATTACAAACCCGACAGAAAGGATGGAATGCAACCTTTACTTGACACTCGTTTCCCAACGTATTCAAAAGCTTTTATGTCTCCTCTCTTTAAATCATATCTCTCTCTCTCTCTCTCTCTCTATATATATATATATATATATATATAGGGTAGGGTTCAAATAGGAACCAACACTTAAGTAGGAACTATAGGAACCAATCTGAGCCATCCATTTTCAATGGCATGATTGTAAATAAGTAAAACTTTAATTAATTGTTATTTTAATAAAGGGGTATTAGTGTCTTTTGTTCAATAACATTTATTAGGTAATTAATAAGAAACTCCTATATATTTGGAAACAACAAATTAGTGTTTACGGTATACCCAAACTTATTTATTGTATATACTATTAAAATTATATCTCGGTATATATACAACATTGTACATTGGTGTATATTCGTTTTTTCATTCATCATCATCACCAACACAAGATATACATTGGTGTATATTCGTTTTTTCATTCATCATCATTCAACATCATCAACACAGATATACATTGGTGTATATTGGTTTTTTCATTCATCATCATCAACACAGATATAAATTGGTGTATATTCATTTTTTCATTCATCATCGACACAGATATACATTGATGTACACAGATATACATTGGTGTATATTCATCTCGTCCCACCGGGAGACTCATATACGTTGCTCGACGAGGAACCTACAATAAAAAAATGTAAAATTAAAAATGAATTTTACAATATTTAAAAAATATAGTTAGACATGCTACAACTCATATACGGTACACCTTTGTATATTGAGTAACACACAGGCTGTGTCATACTGCACATTCCAATTTTTATAATGAATATACACCTGTGTATATTTAACGTCAAACAATAGAGAATACACAAATGTACATCCTATTCATACAGTTCTGTACAACATCGACTAATCAAATTTATTCACAAAAACCATTTTATACTCATAGACTCCAAAGTTATCTTTGGGATAAGACAGTGTATATGATAAAATATTTAGCCGACTTAAAATAACGGAAGATAATAAGAAACTCATACCATACATGTGTTAATAATATTAATTGATTACATAAAAAATCCCCTAGTACCTTCCATGGTCTTGCAACGTGTTTTTCAATAACAACTGATATAGATATCCATTAAAAAGCTTTTCTTCATCGCTTCGTTCATGTATTCTTCGTTTCTTTAATGAACGAGGATGCGGGTTTTTTGGGGTTAATCAATTTTGAAGAAAAAAATATGAAACTGAGAAGAAGAATTCTAAAATGGATCGTAAATGGCTATGATCGATTTTTTTTTGGTTGATAATTAGAGATAATAATGGTTGAGAGATTTAAGGAAACCCAATCTCTAATGGCAAATAAATCGCATGCACTAAAAATAACTGTCATATATAAAAGTCTTAATTAAATAAAAAGATAATATTTAATTGTCTAATTACACAAATGCCCCCTAGATCAAGATCAAAGATGGATGGCTCAGATTGGTTCCTAAAGTTCCTAACTTGGGGATTGGTTCCTATTTGATCTCAGGATCCGGATATTTTAAAAACTCCTCTTAGTTGTGAGAACTTGAGAACTCGTCTAGACCAATCAAAATGTGTCACATCACCCACCTTTATATTTTTTGCATTTTTTAATTAGGGTTAATAATGTCTTTTACACACAATTAAGTATGGGTCTTTTGGTAATTTTGCACATGTAATGATTACTCTCTATAATTAAAAAATAATAATAATAATAATAATAATAGATTAACACTCTCTCTCTGTATAATCAGATTCAAAACTCTCTCTCTCTCACTTCTACTCTCTCTCTCTCTCGTCTCCTTTCTCTCTCATACACACAAACCTCAAGAACCATAAAAAAACCAACCAAACATGCCGAAATCCTTAACCTACACCATCTTCATATCCCCTTAATCTGCCTCTTAATCACACTCACACACTCATTCTCCACAGAAACCCCAACAGATCGGCGCATTTTAGCCCTCCTCTATATAGGATCCGGTGATGATTCAGCTTGGGGGTGTGGTGCAGGGTGGTCGACTGTGATGGTGACGAACAGGTCTGGATGGTGACTGGTGGTGGTGACGAACAGATTTGGGGATTTGATTCTTGTTTGGTTTATTCTTGTGATGGTGACGAACAGATCTGGATGGTGACGGGTGGTGGTGACGAACAGAAGACGACGCTGATGGTGACGAACAGAAGATGACGACGACGGTGGTGTTGGTTTGGATGGTTTCAGGTTATGGTGATCTGGGGACGATGGCGAATAGAGACAAAGACGATGATGTGATCTGGGTATGTTATTATTATTATTATTATTGTTGTTGTTGTTGTTTGTTGTTATGTTACCTGTTACGTATTATTATTATTAATATTATTATTATTGTTGTTGTATTACTGTTTATTGTTATTATTATTAAGTTTTTTCTTGGGGGTTTTTGTTGAAGATGAGGTTTTTTTTTTTTTTTTTTTTTTTTTTTTGTATAAGGTAAATAAAACAATGGTGTAATACTAAAAAATGTGTAGTATGAATTTGTAGAATGTTTGGTTGTTTTACATTGATGTAATACGTTTTTGTTGATGTTTTTGTGGGGCATTTACCGTGGTGTAATACAATGTTATAGATGGTACTATGTATTTTTTACACTAGCGTAATACGAATGTATAAATTTTACACTAGCGTAATATGAATGTATAGATGTTTGTTTGGTTTTTACACTAGCGTATTTGTTTGTAATAGTTTGTGTATGGTAGATTTTTCAGTAGTGTAAATAATTACGACATATTTTGTGGTGTTTCACACCATGTAAAAGTTATGAATTTTGAATTTTTACACTGGTGTAAAGAATTCTCATATATGGGTTCACTAAATACTCGATGCACATGTATTTTTTAATTATTCAATTTTTTTTTAATTTTTGAGTAAGTGTTATTTTTTTTAAAAAAAATAATGAACTAAAAAAATAAATGAAAAACTAATATGGTATTATATTATTATTTTCTCTCCCATGACATTTTACCAAATTACCCTTCTTTTGACTTTATCATAATAAAAAACACATAATAAACATGTCAAGACAAAAAATCCCATCAGTCGATCTCAACCATTGGATCATCAAGATCAATGGCTCAAAAGAGTTCCTATGGTTCTCACAACTCACATGAGTTTTCAAAGTATCCTAACCCTATATATATATACACACACACATACACACACTAGTGAGAATGGACGCGCGTTGCCATAGATACTAATGTTTTTTGGCGCACATTGCGTGGTGGGCTTTGTGTAATTTATGTTTAGTACCAATTTGCTAAGAAAACTAATATATCAATTTACAGAGGCGGCTCTAGTAAGAGGCCCACGAGACGCGACGGAATACACAACTTAGGTAGGTGATTTATTGGGATATGAATGGGTGAGTTCAGTACAGTTTTAGGCTTTAACCAAAGCCAAAACTAAGTGTCAATTAGGAGAGTTTTATAATCGATCTGTTTGAAAACCCGAAACCAACAATACGGTTATCGGTTTCATAACTGGGTTAGTTCGAATATTAGTTAAAAATATGATAATTTGGGCGAAATTATGATAGTTGCTTTGGCATATAGGAGGATCATTATGTTGTTGGCTTTTTTTAATTATTGCACCAACTATTAACACTATAAATCATCATGGCTCCCAGCACACAACCTTTGTTAATATAGACAGCACACAACCTTTGTTAGGGGTTATTTGGTTGATTAAGTGCTAAATTATTAAGAGGTCTGAATGGTTAATTGCTGAATCATTAAGTTGGACCTCTTAATGGTTAATTTTTTTTGTCCCACATTGGTAGGAGAGTCTCATTAAGGTTCAGCCTAGTTCAATGCTTATTGCTTAATGGTTCAGCAACATCCCAAATATTAATGGTTTAGTCTTAACCATTCCATTCAGAAGCTGAAACAAACGCACTGAGTGCTGAATCATTCAACGCTGAGTGCTGAATCATTCAGCGCTGAATGGTTCAGAGCCTTATTAAGAGTCATACTAAACAGCCCCTTAATTTAGACATAACTGCCACATCATTTCATATATGAGAGAGAGAAATAAGAAGGGTAATTCGTTAAGGATCATATTATGCAATATCAAGCATGTATATATCACGGCTTTAATCTTGTCCACTGTGTAGGCACGCATGGGTCGCCTTAAAATGCCTTATTTTCCCTTCAGCGCTCTAAAAGCGCATTCAACTATCCTTTTTGTGCCTTCTTGCGATCTCTTCCACTTCTTTTCATTTGGATCCATTGGATGTGGAATGTTTTCACAA